>QUSF01000001.1:14867975-15103005 GCA_003676055.1 Chloebia gouldiae
GGGGAGAGAGGGGGAGGAGGAGATAAATATTAGCACTCTGATAAGCTCCCAGAGCACGACTTGGAGGAGGGCAGACTTCACATGGTCCCTGCTGTTAGGTTTCAGGGGAAGCAGGGACCACCTCCCTGGAAGGAAGAGCTGGTAGAGACCCTGCACTTTTCTGCACACCTGAAGGAAAACTGAAAGAGTGAACACAAAGAACCTCAGACCTCCTCCGAGCCTCAGGCCAACAGGGATTTGGACCTTTCAGGATTACTGGCAACATCAGTAGCTGTGCAAGCAAGCATTCCTGTTCTCTCACAAAGTATAGGAGACAGCCCAAACCGATGATTCCCGAGACCGACTGAAGTTCAGAAAATCCTGACCTCGGCACACACTCTGCTCCAACTTCACTGCCTTTTCAAGATTTGCTGCATCCCTTCAGGGAAAGTGCCCATGGCCAATCTGACAGCACACGCGGTGTCGCTGAGCATCCCGTGGGCACTGCGAAGAGCCATCCTCACCTAAGAGATTGCCCCTAGTTTTAATCTCTGTCAGCCTCAGTACCTGCCTTTAGGTTCATGAAGCTGTCACCCCGCTGCCTCCGTGTCCATCCCCGGTCCGCTACAGGCTCTCATTCCCCAGTCCCCCGTGCCCTAAGGCAGAGCACCATCACACCGCAAGCCTGCTTTTCTCTGTTACTCTGTTACTCCGGTATCAGCAGAGTGTTTCCTGATCCTTCCCTGATTGAAAACATCCCTCTCCGAAATGGGAGGGATAGAGGGAGAATCTGTACGCAAACTTTACAGCTCCTGCTTGCGCTTTCCCCTCCCCACCCAAGCCCTTGCCGGAGGCAGCAAGGCGAGAGAAAGAGGAGCGCAGGGACGGCCAAAGGGGAGTGTCAGCGCTGGGCTGGGGGACTCGAGGAGGACAGGGGCACGGGGCGCAGCTCTTTGCGGACAGTGACCCTGGCGGGCGATCGCTGAGACAGAAGGAAGGAGCGGCGCCTTCCCGGAGAGGGGATCAGCCAGCTCTCCCCGAGGCGCAATAGCCGCGCACCCCCACCGACCCCTCCGGAGCCGGGAGCGAAGTCCAAGCCCCGGCAGCGGCACCAGCAGAAGCACCAGCAGCACCAGCGGCAGCAGCAGCAGCGGCAGCCCCAGCAGCAGCGGCAGCCCCAGCAGCAGGTCGCCGCGCCCCGCGCTGGCGGCCCCGGCCCGGGGCACCACCGCCCCCCAGGCCGACCAGGCGATACCCAGCGCCTCGCTCCCACCCGGGCAGGGCAGGCGAAGGGAGAAATAACTCACCCCCAGCTTCCTGCTGCGGATTTTTACGTAGCCCTGCTTGACTATATCGTTAAAGTTGGAGGCCATGGCAAGCGCTGCCTGATTCCTCCCCTCCGCGCCCGGAGTCCTCCTCCTCCGCCGCCGTCGCCTCTTCCTCCTCCTCCTCCTCTCCCGGGCCCTCCCAGGTGCCGCCGGCCGCTGGCTCCAGAGGCGCTTCTGGCATCCAGGCAGCGGCAGCCGCCGCGCTCCGCTCCTCCCGCGGCTGCTCCGCTCCGCCGGGCGGGTGGCGGCCGCTCCGCCCCTCTCCGCTCTCCACCGGCCCCTCGCTGCCCCGCTCCGCCGCCGCCCCACGCCCAGCCCAGCCCCGCTCCGCTCCGCACCGCTCCGCCCGGCGGCGGCTTCGCGGCTGCCCGCGCCTACGGCCGGGAGCGGGCGGTGCGGCGGGCGGGGCGGGGCGGAGCGGGGACACCGCCCCCGGCGCCGCGGCCGCGGAGCCCGCCCCCAGCGCGGCGCTGCCCTCCGCCCGCCGCCGGGGCCCCGGGGAGGGGGCGCGGGGCGCGTCGGCCCGGCAGAGCTCGGGCACGGCACGGGGCGCAGGGCGGTTTTGCCCGCTTGTCTCCAGGCTGCGGCCGCGGCATCCTCGCCTCCGGTGGCAAATCCCTTCGGAAACACGGCCGGGAGGGCATCTCTCAGCCTCGTGCATTCCGCAAGCCGCGTAGACGCCCGTCGGCGAACGGGGAACTGTTGTGTCAGTACAACAAACTTAATGAAACAATATCGAAGCTACAGAAGTGAAGGAAGGAAAAAAAAACAAAACAAAAAACCAAAAACGCACGAGTCCATCTGAACTTGAAAAATCATTTGTCATACACAAGCTTTCTGTGCTCTCCGGAGTGATGACCATGTCTTTAATTACTGCTCACCGAGGTGGGCCTAGCAGAAGAATGACTAATAAAGAAAATGTAATATTTAGGAGACATTAGGAAGAGATAAAAACCTGAAGAAATTGTGTTTGATTTAGTTACATGTAAAGTAGAGATGGACAAGAATGGACCCAAGCTGCTTGAGAAGGAAAAACTACAGATATATGGGATTGACAAGATAGTGCACGACTAATGTTACATAAAATTGTACTCAACACCTTCAGTGGAAAAACTTTGATTGGTATGATAAGCTTAACAAAAGCTTCATGTACTCTTGCTAGATATCTACATTCTACTGCACCATTGCCCTGAAGTTTTCTGAAACAAATTTTCAATATGTAATGTGCTGAAGGCTGGGGTGATGGAACGTAATTCTATAGTTGAAAGTTTGTTAGATTTATTTCTGATTTTCAACATCAACAGACAGCATTAGAGATTAGCCTTGAAGCAAATAGGAAATATACAATCTAGAAAAATGATTACAGTGCTTGGGACTTATAAGGAAAAACTTTGTAACTTTATAAAACTACCTGGAGGACTTCATCCAGCTCTGGAGCCCTTAGCATGGAAAAGACAAGGACCCGTTAGAGACAGACCAGAGGAGGGCCATGAACACAATCAGAGGGTTGGAAAATCTCTCCTATGAGGAAAGGCTGAGACAGTTGGGGTTGTTCAGCCTGGAGAAGAGAAGGCTTCAGGGTGACCTTGTAGTAATCATTCAGTACACAAAGGGTACTACTGGGTACAAAATTATGTTTGCTACTCCGCTATCAGCTGGGTAGGGTATCCCACTAAAAAACAAACAAACAAACAAACAACAAAAAAAACCAAAACAGAATCTTAATATCACAATCTTGCATCTTCACTGAGTACTTTTAGCTTTGCATTCAAGTCTAATGAGTGTGAAAATTACAAGACTATGCCAAGAGAATTCCCTTTTCTGAGAATAACCCTTATTATTTGTTCCCAATCTTTTTTCCTTAATTGAATAGCAATTAATGAAGCACATGGAAGTTTACCTATCCATTTATTTTCTAGCAATGCAGTTCCCAATTCTACAAATTTTGGAACAACACCTAGGAATTGAGGTTCTGCATTATTTTTATCCAATATAATTACGCAGTTTTTAATAAAAGATACGGTCATTTGAAGGGAAAGAGAAAAATACTTAGCCTATGTATAATTCTGGCTTCCTTGGCATTTCTAGTGAAATGTCAAAAGGATGAGTTTGAACTCCTACTTTTGGGCAGAATATTACTTCCTTCTTAATTTATTTTTTAAAGATATATCAAGTCAGACTATTCCGTGATTTTTAGGGAGAAAACTGGGATATGTCTACGAGAGAATTCTTTCAAGACACCTTACCACATATTAAACAAAAGCTTTGTTCAAGATGGAGCTAGTGATTGTTTAAAGTACAGAAAGCTCTTGAAGGATCAAAAAGGAGAGGAACATTTCCTTTCA
Source organism: Chloebia gouldiae (assembly GCA_003676055.1). Taxonomy (NCBI): domain Eukaryota; kingdom Metazoa; phylum Chordata; class Aves; order Passeriformes; family Passeridae; genus Chloebia; species Chloebia gouldiae. The sequence continues at coordinate 14,871,628 of QUSF01000001.1, forward strand.
ATTGCCAACCAGAAAAGTACATAATCCAATTCAATTAACTGACAAAAAGACATTTTCCTTACAGATTAACCCTGAATGATTTGTAAGTTTGTAGAACTGGTTTCACATGCAGTCCCTGATCCCTCTTCACCACCTTTCAGCTACACAAAAATGGACTTGTGGGATCTGAGAAAAATTATATGTGTTCCCAAACAGAGATAGAAATAATGCAATTTTTTTTTAATGGTTGCTCTGTTTATCATTCAGAAAGAGCAGCAGTTTCACAACACACAGCATTCTGGGGCACTCTTTAGTTTTCCAATTCCTGCAGTCCAGATACAACAGAATTTGTGTCACCTCCCTAGCATGCATGTCTTGTCAGAACTCTGCAGTGGAAAATTTCTTGCCAATGAAATTGAAGATGGTGCTATATTTCCAAAGCTAATCATTCATTTATTCTTAAGTATATTGTTTTATCACATAACAAGAATGGAAAATTCTTTTGATTTATAATAATAAGGTAGCTAATAGTAATTTTCAACTGATTTTTCTCCAATTATTTATTATTGCCTCTGTATTTTCCTTTAAAATCCATGTATGAGTTACATCGTTATTACTTGTTTTATTACAACAAAATATAACAAAAATACTATAAAGGATAAGGAAAATATGTGTAAAACACAAAGCATTTTCATTATAGTCTCCAGAGTGTAAATTAGCCAGCCTGAACTTATAAAATGATCAGTCTGGTATTTATTTTCAGCTGCTTTGTATAGCACCAGACAGAATAATCAAATATTCATCTGCATATGAGTCCCATGGGCATCTTGGGGCACAAATGCATAGCAAGGCCACTGTGAATCACAGGAATACAGACAAACTGTGTTGTTACTCCCCCACAAAAATAATCTTATGTTCACATTACATGCATGCATTCTATTTGCTGAGAAAGTCACAACTTGCAAAGGAAGATTCCTCAAAGCAGTCATGCCAAATGCTTCATCTCTTCAGAAACCCCAGCAAGTCAAATGGTCTCAGAAACTCAACAGGTACAAACTCAGTGGGCAGTGTCAGGGAAGACAGAGTATGATTCCTTCTGAAGAATACATTGCCATGAATAAATACCTTATAAATTTGCAAAAATATGATCTTTTTTATATGGTTGTTGGTGTGAAATCATCATTTGGAAAGGGAAATTATTCAGCAGGTAATCAAGTCACAAATTATTTCAAGCAGAGAAATTAATTTCTGATCTACCTAACATAAGTGCAATCAAATCTAATACTATTTTGGACAGACAATATGTATTGCTGTTTGCCTCTGACAGAAATGAATTAATTGGAATGAAATTATCTTCACCTGTGCTTACTTGACAAAATGAACAAATTTAGCCAGTATATATTTTAAATCTGAAATTATATGTCCACTGTTTGTGTATGGTTCACATTCATGAATCATTTTCCAATGATGGTTTTCAGTGTTTGACATTTCTAGCCAGGGTGGACTTTTACCACACTTGCCAAAGAAGAGCACAGAGAGCTCCTCTCAATTTCTAGCTGTTTCTCCCTCTACTTCCCTGACCAAATACCAGCTGAGACTAAAGGAAAAACTCTGGTTAAAAGTTTATCAAAGAATGGCAGTTAGTATTTATTCAAGACACCTGATAAAAAGCATGTTCTCACCTAAAGCTGTTTCCAATCTAAAACAAACAGTCATTTTTATTATGATAATAGAAATTTGCATAGGCAATGCCAAGAAAGAAACATTAGCTAATGTATTATTAATGTGTTGAAAGCCTACCTTCAGCTAGGCTTCAGACAATTATTTTGCTCCAACCATAAATCACATACTAACCAGAGTCCTTTGTGAACTAGCATGAAATATAAATCATGTAGATAGACAATATTAAAAAACTATCATTTTCCATGGGCATTGTAAAAAGCAAAGCGATTATTTCCTGCATGAAACTGCATGCATATTTATTACTGGCTTTCTATCCAGTCCAATAATACCTATTTTTTTTATCCCCCAACTATAAGGTAGATATGTTTATATCTAACCCTGTTGCTCCTGACCTGTGCCAGAGGTAAATTTCAGAAAGTGTCATCTCCTAGTTTATAGAGTGACACATTATAGCTGATTAGTCTGGTTTCGGAGATCAGAAAAAGGAATATTTTCATCTTTGCTTTTCTATCAGAGGGCCAGTAAGAGTCAAAATCTTTACTCCTCCAAGACTGCGACTTTGGACACAAATCATAATTTATGCTTTTGTCACTTTGTCCCAAACCAAGAAATACTGTGGGTATGATTGGGAGCCCCTGTGACTCTGTAGGCAAACTGACTTTTTCTTGGCAGATGTGCTTCTTGGAGGTAACTACACCAGCTAGAGGGATTACTTTCCCCAGATATCTGCCTCAGTCTGATTTTGGAGAGCAGCACCCTGCAGCAGTGATACTAGAAGAATTTGTATACTGACTTTATCATAAAGGGTTTAGGCTGATATATTTGACTATGTAGTGTAATAACCAAGAGAAAGGTACTGTGCTTCTGCTTGTGGGGAAATAATGTTTCAAATTAAGGCAGCTAAATCTTAGGCAACCCATTATACCTAATCCCCTTGCAAACAAATCTAGCTATAAAAACATTAATTTTCTGACTGGCTTCTGCCAATTTCTAAGCATGAAACATGGTGAATAGCACATAAGCTTTCTATTTAAAATAATATGTTTGCCATTTTACCTAAAATACTCCAATAATCTTCAGAAAGAGCTCCATAAACACTTTTAAAGAATGAAATCCCATATTGTGTAGAACGTATTATTTTCCATTATAATTATCTTAAAAGACATGAAGGTTAAAACTTATCTAAATGCACTTAATATTTAAGACAGACTTAAATTCTAATTCATCCAAGTTTTCCATCATATCTGCCATGGGAAGTCCTGCATTAAAAATATTCCATCTATTTACTACTTTTCTTTGTGTTTTGTATGGGTTTCTAGAATATAAACATTTATAATTTCATTAACAGTTACAGTCTGTTAATGAAAAGAACTGCAATGGATCAAAAGCTACCAAATGCATTCCTAGCATGTTCTCTTCCTACCATCCCTCCTGTCTTACAGGAAAGTTATTATATTTGATTTTCCTATCTGGTTTTCCACCAATTCTATCCTCTCAGGTAGCATTTCAACCTGGTCTTGCAATAGAGTCTTCAAAAAGATAAATTTCATTGCAAGCTAAACCATGTGATATTGAGAATGAGTGTAGAAAAGAGGTCTATTTACTTTATATTTATTTTAATAGAAAGAACAATCTTTTATGAATGTGTGCACAGAAAGAGAAAAAAAGCAGCCTACACCAAAGAATGTGGAAATGAAGAAGTAGGATAGAAATGTTAATGGAAGAACCTTAAGAGCAAGGAGAAAAGGGAGCGACACAAGGAAGTGTCTCAGTGCCAAATTTCACAATCAAAGTCTTCCAAAAGACAAGTGAAAGCTAGGACAGTAGATCTTAGCATGTTTTTGTCTTAGAGTTGACCCATCCTTTCCCCTTCTTACCCATCTCTGTGAGAGAAGACATCGAGAGCCTGAGAAAATAGCAGGAAGATAGATCTGACTTAAATTCAAAGGAGACTTCAGCTTGACCTTACAAAAAGAGGGGTGGAATCTGGCCAAAATTCTGAGGAACAAACTATTGTTAAATACAGCATTCATCACAAATTTTGTCACCTTATTCTTCTTCTGTATTTTTGCTGTATTGTTGCAACTCCATGTTTTAAGGAAACTGTTCTCATAGCCTTCAGTTTTGTCTGTTGGGAAGGCTGACTTTGGTGGTGATATGCAAACTAATGTATTTCATTATGACAGCTGTGGTGAGTGTTTTGTTAAGACACAGGACTTCAATCATTTTAATATCCAGCTTTTACTCACAGTGCTCCAAAATATCCAAAAATGTGCCTCCATTTGTAACTCCGGGCCATCTTGGAGGTGCCAGTGTGGAGATCTGAGAGAAAGAAATTAACCAGAGTTGTGTAGGAAAGGTTGGGATGTGCAGGAAGGTACTAGGAAACGTGTCTAAGTAGGGACCATCCTTGAGAACATGCGCAGGATCCTTGTCCAGCTTGACACAGCTTTGCAGGCTGACCAGTCTGGTGGGAGTAAGAAAAATTGAAATGTGGGTAGCTTAGAAATTCTGTGAAAACTGATGTCAGGTGAAGGACACAGACGGTGACTTGTTCTGTCAGTAAGGGAAGGCAAATAAATGTTCAACTATCACATATTCAGCATTGATGTTGTCTTCCTGTCAGTCCCTTTGATCACACTTCTGGACTATACACAGTGTGATTTTCCTGTGTCCAGGTGTTTCAGGAGACAGTGGGCAATATGTAAGTACTGAGGCCAGGATGTCTAATAGAGGAGAAAAATCACAGATTTCTAGCAGTTCAGAGTTCACTGGTTTTGTTCACAAAATGGCTTATTTAAAATCCAGCTGCATTGACTATGCACCAGCCCCTAACACTGCAAGAAAACCCTGCAACAGAGAAAGGTGTCTGAATGCATAACTTTTCCAGGTATTCACAGCCTTCAATAGTTCAAAGAGTGGTCTTGGTGGACATCACATGTTTCAGAATATTGCAGTATTGGTGGCAGTGGAGGTGGCAAGTCTCTGCCTTAGCATCACACCGCACATTGTTTACATTACCACAAAGTGTACTGAAGCTTTTGAGAGCAGGATGAGACACCTCCAGGTGAGTGTACCAACCTTTGTTTGTCTGAGAACGTCCTGGGTAACCATATCCCAAACCTGTGCATACTCCACTGTTGTATGGGTGTATGTGGACTGACTCTAGGAAATAGATGTCAGATTTACAGAGACATTCTGTGGTTGCTGTCAGTACCCTTAACTTTTGCAGGACAAGACTGGGAACCACAGAAGTATGAGATCATAGAGAGGTCTAACTTTTATAGGAATGGTCCAAGATCTGGGGATTATACAGCATTTACATAATCCTGAACATGGCTGTGCTTTCAAATCCAGAGAGAAACCAAGCATCACTCTTTTGAAATCTGCAGAAATCATGATTGCAGTCTGCATTTTCCCTGGGCTGACACTGGCTTGTTTGGCTCTGCACAACTCCAGCAATTCCAGCTTGGGTCCTTTGTGTGGGTAGGTGGGGAGTGGCGGGAGGGAAAAGCTATTTCAGTCTTCACAGCCATGTGCTTTTCCACTGGAAGTGGAGCTGTTTTTAATGTGTTACCAAATCGTCATTCCTCACCCTCCATTGCCTGCAATATCAGGTAGAGTAGGCGGTAGGCACCCCTTCAGGGAATGCACGGTGTAAAACATAAATATTTCCCTACTTATCTTCAATCACATATGTGTATGATTTCGCCACTTAATCTTACCTGAATACCTTTGTAGAATGGTTCAATATTAACATCACAGACTTTTTGTAACTCTTTAGAAGTACTATGACATTGTGTACATGGCTAATTGCCAATCCTTTATCCTTTAAGGTTAATACTTATTTATTTTTTTTTTTTGGTAAATTTTTTCCCCCCCCCCCCCCCTGTATAGAGCAGATTAAGCTGCAGGTTGAGAAAATAGAAAATGGATGGACATTATTTTGAAAAAATGGATTTTGCGAGTTTTTTTCTAGGTCAAATAGTTCAAAAAAGGCTTTTCAGATGAGATAATTTTTCTCTGAAAAATTGCTCTCTTATCACATTAAAAAAATAAAATTGTGACATTTTAGGCTGAATGAGAAAATCTTCTCTAGCATGCATTCATTTGCCTCTAAATGTGAATGTTAAGATGTGTTCATGCACAAATAAATGTAGGGTCCAAAGTGTAACTTATAATAGAACTGTTATCTGCTTTCCTGCCCTAACAGTGCAATAAAGCTCTTGTGTTTGTCTGTAAAATGGAGTTAAGCATTTTATGAATGTTTAAATATCATCCAGGAATCCATCAGCATCTGACTTATTTGACCGCAATTTTTTTTTTTTTTTTTTATAGTGTCAATTTAGTTATACAGACCTGGGCACCTAACTCATTCTTTTGTTCCAAAGACAGTAATTTTAAAGGACTACTCTCCACAAACCTATCCATCTGAAGCACTAAATGTATTTTCAGACAACTGTAATAATTTGATAGAAGTTTCTGGGTTGACCATTTGTGACTGTCAATTTGTGAATTCTATTACTTGCCTGTCTTCTTTTATTAGGTGATTTTAATGTTTGCTCTTTGCTGCCTGTATTTTTCTTTCTTTTTTTTTTTTACTACAGATTATCCCAATTTTACCTTTTAAACATGACAGGTTATTTAAATCAGGAATCAGCATTATTATTCATTTTAAAGTTGAGATAGTTGCAACTGTTACACAATTTCCAGTAGCTATTATCTTTATTGAAAATGGAGATTTTTATTTCTTGCTCCTTCCTTTTCTTCCTATGGGTCGGAAATTCGTATTCTTAGACCAGCACTTTCTGGAATTGCTCCTTTTCTGGAAGGCATTTTTAGCTAGAAAATATTTATGAAAGTTTGATACTCTTTTATAGTCCCCAGCTTGTTAATTTTAAACATACTGAAGAAGTTTGCTGCAAATAGCATAGTTCTTTCATCCTCTGTGAAGGTCGTGGTAGTTTGAAATTACAACAAGCATGGTGGTGGTTACGAATCTGCCAAGTTTAAAAAGAAGAGGAGCTTAAAACAAGGCTTTTGAATTACATCACTCTTGATCTTTTCCCAGAATTCAATAAATAGATATTAATAGCGACTATGAGATTGCAGGTGATGTTTTCAGAGCCTAGTGGGCAGTAGAACAACCCAAAATGTGGGTGACATAATAAACTTAACAAGTAGATGACATTATATTGAAAAGATCCTAATTAATTCTTCATAGCTTTGCTGATTCCATTCCTGACTGGTCACACTAAGATTATTAAGGAAAGTCACAGCAGAAAGCCACCTAAGCAGAAATCAAGTGAAAAATTCAACATTCTCTCTCCTTAGAATCAGAAAAGTTGCTTGTTTACCTTCTGTGCTTTAACAGAGATGAGAAAAGAGGGTCATATAACCCCCAGAAATATCATTTTGGTGAAACTTTTGAAGAAAGTTCTTCAAACTCATTCAGTGTATCCTTTACATCTTATTTCATATTAATTTTATAAGAGTATTATTTAATACGTCAATTTTACTTGCTACACACATGCACAAAAATATTAACTATAGGTCAGCTTTGATTGTAATGGCTTTACTATTATTACAGCCAAGTCTTGCAGTTCATTTCCAATTAAACACATATCTCACAACCAGTAACATTCTACCTTTGCCAAAATACTATGTTTTGGGATTTTTTAAAATTTTAAACTTAACCAACAAATTCACTACTATTTATTACAAGGGAGTCTGGTACTCAGAATAGTTTCTATAGATAAGTATGCTTACAGAAAATAACCTTCTAATAATAAAACATCATAGACATCTGAAACTAAATCTTCCCTCTTCTGTAATATGAAAACTTCCAACTTAGGTCCACAGTAGGTAATTGTTAAAGGCAGGTTTGACACGCTTTCTTCATCCCAACACCATGCTCTTCTTGTCATCGTACCATCCCAACCAATGAAGAGAAATAGAAAACAAAATCTCTTTTTCACTCCTAGAGCTGGGTCACTGCAGAAGTGAAAAATACACAGTCTGTTCTTCAGCATTCCCCTACAAAATCAATGACATTAGGTTTTCATGAAGAAAGTACATGCAATCCTATGACATAGGAATGCCAGTTGAAAACCATGAAAACATACAACTTACTTATGTATCATCAAAAAGATGTACGGCTCTGCATGGAGTTAAGAAATAAAACTCAACACTTCAAAATCTTCCTGGAGATATGTTTGTTCTTTGGAGACAGAGTGACCATAAGTTTTAATTGCTGGCATTTTTTGTTCTAGTCTTTCTAAATCAGGCAATGTCTAGCAAGTGTTCAATGGCTACTGTGATACTGGATCAAACTCTAAAAAATGATAACATAGGATCTCCTCTGAATACCCCCCAAATTGCTTAAGATAATTGACATGTAACTAGCCAGGTATTCAGAAAACCTAAATGGGGGTCCTCAGAGAAACAAAATGAATTAAACCTTTGTTAGGATGTAGTCACAGTGTGGTGCCAGAGGAAAGAATCTCTTCACACTTCCCTGCTTTCTTATAAGGCATAAACAGTTTGGATTTTGCAAAGGACTGAATGGGCATGGCCAACATATGAACTAGTTCTTTTACTAATTTTTCTCTAATCTTGTAGAAAGTTTGAAATAGTGTAAGCTAGCTTTCTTCTTTTTATTGCATTTATTTTATGGTTTCTTCAATTTTTTTCCTCCTATTTAACAGTTATATAATGATTTTACATCATTTTCCATAAGCAACCTATGTGCTTAACTATAGATTTATATGTATGTATATATTTATATGTATTAATACCTTCCTAAGGAACACATCTTACTACAGCTCAGCCATTCAGCAGCAGGTGAAAATCTCTCTCTGTTCCACAGCAGTTACAAAGCCCTGTAGTGCTCTACCATATCTCTTTCTAATAAAGCTCTGCAGCTGGAGGCCTATTCTGCTATCACTGGTGTGTATGAATGCATTTGGGTTTTGAGTGGGTCTAATGTATAACTTACAAAACGATAATTCTACTTACATGCTGAAAAATGTGCAATCCTTCATTTACGTCCTATGTAGGAAGCTACTGAGGATTTTTACCTCATAAAATTTCCCTTTAGGCTATGGAATTTTTTTGCCTTGCATGTTTGCATGAGAAATAAGCCTATTTTATAGAGATGCTTTGAGAAAGAGGGACCAAACAAGACTTCTTTTTTCAGCTTTTCAATTCTTTTTTACTTGTTAGTTGATTTTTTTTATAGTGGATGACACATTATTTCTTGTGTGAAGACCTGAGTTCAGAAAATCTTTTCCTGAATATTGTAATAGCTTGTTAAAGCTTATATATTCAATGTCTGATGCTTTCCAATTTGAAGTTTTTCAAAATGTCCACATTTCTGCTATTTGCTGCAGCCTGGAGAGCATGAAGGGAGGAAATCTGTGAAGTTGACAAGACTGAATTTTCTCTTTTTGTGGAATAGCATTAATTTGACTGAAGGTAGAAAGAAATGAAATGTGTCTTCTCTTAACTTGTGTTTTTCAGGAAAAAAATCTTGGCTGAATGCTAAATTCACCCTGGCACATTCCCAGGCCAGGTTTATACTACTGCTAAGCAATGTATAAAGCAGCCACACCAGGCTGCCTGGAAGTACCCCATTACTGCAAAAGCAGAAGGAAGAGAATTGAGAGGTGGATTTGGAGACAGAATTCAGATTGATTGCACAGTCCTCAAGCCACCTCTTTTCTGAAGTGCTTGAGCATACAGCCTTCAGCTACTTGGCTACGGATTTTCATAGGGAGTTTTTGATTGTCCTTGGACTATGTGCAATGACGGAAGTTATACCTTGCATTAACTTCAAACATTTCACTCTGTAACCTGAATAACACGGGGCTTATACAGAGCAAATGGATACAAGCATTGGCTTATGTTCACATTTTTAACAAGGCTTTGAGAAGGAACTCAGAACCAGTTCATCAGATACTGGTGCAAAATAATTTAATTATGATTTAATTTTTTTTTCCACTTCCCCTGCTTCTGTTTATAGTTTTACTGCTAAGATTTATTCCAGTTGTATTTTCCGTGAAAAGGCATTCCAGAAACTTCTGTTTCCGGTTTTTCCCCCAGTGCGATGAGAGAACAAAAGCCCACTATCATTCTTCCAAAAATCCATAAGCAAAGGAAGTCCACAGGATATTAAAGCATGCATAAGAAATAGAAAAATTTCTTCTGAGACCTAGGGATTTGGGGAAAAAAGTTGAGTTTTTTAGAGCTTCTGTTCATTCTCTACTGCATCCATTCTAGATTGCATTTACTTTAACCTCTGCCTAATTTCAAGAAGATCAAAGCATGAGCATTAATTAGCCTACAGCATAATTCAATTGAGCATTACTTTGGAAGTTTTTTTAGCATGTACTGAACTTGCTAGTGTGAAAGAAATGGCCTAAAATCATAATTTAAATATGCCATTGGTCAGTTTAAACATAGAAGACTCCCTGATATAACATGAAGGAAAGTGAAAGCAGATTTCTTAATTTGACTTCTTTTGTGTCTCTTACATGTTGTATGTTTTGACTTTAATACTGTCCTAACCTTGAACAAAGTGAAACTTGCACAGCAGTGTAGGTTAATATTAGCAACACAGTAGTAAAATAAATCAGAAAAATGAGCATGGACTTTCACGTTCAAAGCCTGAAACTTTTTATTTCTCAAGGTGAATGGTCAGAACAGAGCAATTCACCTTTTAAGAATTTATAAAAAATTTATAACAAACTTTAAGGACTTTTAAAATGCAAATTTGGCAGACAGTTCTCTGTGTTCATTATGAGTATCTGATTTTAAAGCTTGTATTTAGATGCAATATCCATTTCCTATGATAATTCAATATTTCCTACAGGAAGTGTTATTAGAAGTTTTGATAAAAATAAACATATTTTCTGATGATTTATTTTAAATATAGAAATAAATCTTTGGTGGAAAAAGTCTCTTAAGAATAACTACTGCACTTTTCACAACACAAAAATTGTAACAAAAGGGTTATGACCATCCCTAGCAAAATAACAAAATTTTCAAAACAACTAATCTTTTAAAATTTTGTTATTTTTTACTTTCAATCATCTCCATCAATAGCAAGCTGGGAAAAAAAAACAAACCAACCAACCAACCAACCAACCAAGGAAAAAAACCACTTTGTTCCAAAGATTTTCCAGTCTTTCAGGTTTAGTCCCAGTGGATCATGATGTGCTCTTCATACTAAGGAAAACTGAGAAAATGAGAAGTTGATATGCAAACTGAGTAGACCCTAGCCAACAAAAATAATGTTAAATTCAGTCTTTCCAGACCCAAGAGCACAACCCTACCAGTTTGTTGGATAAAACAAGAACTGATTTTATCCAGTTTATCCATTTTTTTTTGGAGGTTGGGGTGAGAAAAAAGAGAACAATAAGTGAAATAACATTAAATTGATTCATTAATTGAGCAACTTGGATAAGGATTCATTCTTATTTTTGTCTGGCATAGCTTATATTCATAGCAGCCTGCCAAGAACTGCAGGAATAAGTATTATAATACAAAAATAAGAATATTTATCTTCTTAATAAAAATAAATGATCACTTTTTTATTTAAATGATTGCATGCAAATAATACAATTGTATTGGTCTCTTTGAGACTGCAGCACCCTTTTAACATCTCTTTTAACATTTGGAGGTGAGAGGGATCTTGCAATGACTTAAATCTGAAATGGTGAAAGTAGACCTGGAAAGATCCCTGATAGGGATATCCCCTTAGGGATACATTGTGGTGGATCTGAAGAGAACAAGAACAGAAAGGCTTAGAGCAAGTAGATGGAAGAAGAGACATGCAAACTGCAATAGGGGCATGTGGTCTAGAAAGTATTCAGAATATAATGTTAGGAGAAGTGAAAATCAGTACCACCCCACCACACCCTCAGAGAGCCCACATGCCAAAGTGCAAAGTCCATCTACAGCAGATAAGACACATGGAATGCTGCAGTGGAGATGTGCTGTCTGTCAGCTGTTACTGCGTTCAGACTCACCAGATATTCACACAAGCAGTGAGTGCCAGGGTAACCAGAGACTCTCAACAAACCAACATGGAATGAGAACTAAGCAGAAATTTTAATAATATTAATAGTTTTGCAAGGACTTCAGCAAAAGCATGCAATAAGCATACCATTATCTACTGTTGGATGGATATTTTGGGTGCTGCATTTCTTTGAATGGCAGTTTGGTTTTGTTTCAAGTACAGTCCATGATGCCAGAGTCTCTATGACAAGAGGAATGGGACTTTACCCATAATTTGATGACAAAGATACAAGAAAAATAAGAAATTGCGTGGAGAATGAGGTTAACTGAGAGTACTGACTAAAGCTGCTTTTGAAAGCCAAGTGTATTTCTGAGAGAAGTTGATAAGCATTGAATGTAATTCTCTCTTTCTCATTGGACCATCTTCTGTAAATTTCTTCATGTAATTCAGCTACAGACGAACTGTCCTGGAGAAAAGGATTTAGTGTGTGCCTATAGGATAAGAGCAGTGGCAGGAGAGGGGAGAGTGGTGAGTGGTTGGAGGAGAAAGGTGAGAATACCTTCTCTTTATTAATTATTTTTCTCAATTGTTTTTTTTTTTGTTCTGTTTTGACCAATGGGCCTTTGATGTCACCTGGAATATCACAGCTATGATTCTGCGTTTATGTATTGCCTATTCCAAGTGCATTATACAAATAATTTCAATGTTTTAGACAGAAAGATTATCCACAAGACACTTTAGAGGAATCTTGAAGAAAATTATCAATGGGTAAACTACAGACTTAAATAAAATAATTGATGAGGGTTTTTCAGTTCAGAGGCCAAATACAAGCAAAAAGAAAGGGAGGAGGGAGAAATCTGCTTTGAGTGAAATGAAGTAGGAAATTATGGTAAAAGGGACGGAATTGCCCAGTTGGAAGGCTAGACTGAAGGTAGACATGTTACATAATGACCCTTCACAGCATTCCAAAATAAAACATATAATGAATTCAGCCTTTACATGAAGAAGCAGTACAGAAAAAAAAACCAAAAAAAAAAACCCAAAACAAAACTAGAAACCACCACCAAAAAACAACACAACAAGTTATAGAAGAAACATCTGAAATTTGCTACATTTTGCAGGTCCTGAACATGGTTTGTTGAGTTGTGGTGATGAGGTTTGGGGGTATTTTATTATAAAAATGAAACTACATTTTCCTTTAGAGGAAGGAGTTATTTTCTTCTTTCAGAAAAAAGTTTTAGGCAGCATTTTCTTACACAATTCAGAAATATATTATCCTGATGTTAAAAAATCACAATGGCAGTCTCTGAAATCATCTCATTCACATCCCTGCCTGCTCTTTTTTTGTTAAAACTCAATGCATGTTCAACTTTTATCAGCTTACAAAGGTAAAATGAGAACAGTACACTGAGCTACCACTGTAATGCTGAAGGTATTCAAAAGTGAAAAAGCAAGAGTGTGGTATCTTTTGTAGAGACAGCCCTTGAACACTGTCTTCTTCCTCCACAACTGAGAGCAAAGGAGCACCACATATTTCAAGGGTGTTTCCCTCAGCACCATTCATGCCACCAGACTCCATTAAGAACATTTGTAACTCATTCCCTGTTGGGAAGTAATGTATAATATTACTCACAATCTCCATGTAGGAAAATGGATTAATTAATATTTTTGTTTTGACATCATACTCACCTGCAAGATCTATTCCAGTCCAAGATTACTGTGTGGTCTTTTATTCAGATTCTCAGCCTTTTACTTGAAGCTGAGGTAAATTATTCCTAATTAAAAAAAGCATAAAGTGCAGTGTGAACCAACAAGATCCAGTCTCATTATACAATACAGTATACAAATACAGTTTCAACTACAGTACTCTTTGATCATATGAGTTCTTTTTGTCATTGTATATCCCAGCTGACTTTATTTTGAACATCAGTGATAATCTATTGTTATACCAATAGCTCTGAATAACTAACTACTCTTAGAGTCCTCTAGGAAATTTGTAATTTTTGCTTTCTAGCTTCCTGCAGCATTCAGTCTGAGCAGCCTTTTTGGTCTGCATCCACCTCTGTACTCTTCATGCTTAGGGAGCCATGTCACTTGTCTCATTCCCCATTGCTATTTTAAAGATCTCACACAGGCCCCTTTTTTTTTTCATTAAGAAAACTGTCCTCAGTCAAACCTGCAGGAGATTCAGAAAACCTATACAGTTTACCTTCTCTTCTCTTCTCTGAGTAAGCAGAATTCATATCAGGTTGTTCTTCACAGATTGCTTCATAACCACATTAAAAACATAAGAAATATTTCTCTAAATAGGGCATAACTCTTAAACTATCCTTGTACTGCGCCTTCCGGTACAACCTCAGAGCATATAAAATTTTTCCAGAAAACAACTGAGATCAATTACTTTACACTTATCCCTGATCACCACTAAAGAAAAGGCTGTCTCTTGCAACTGCATGCATGTCCTTCAGTAAAATGATCTCTCTAAAGACAGATAATGTCAGTAAAGAGGCTGAGAAGGGTTAGTTATGATCATGCAAAATTAAGTCAAGCCCTTAAAATTCCACCATTTTCTGATGCAGGAAGCTACTAAAAGAAGAGTTAGGAGAGGCAGTTACATGGCCCCCTAAGTATTCTGTGAGGTGTATTCTGCTTTAAAAAAGTACCCTTTCTTTTAATTCTAAATAATTTAAATGTATAGTTGCCTTTCAAGCAGGCAATGAATACATCCTCATAGACTTTAGTCTCCAGACTAACAGGCTACAGAAATTCTTAATTTTTTTCTAGGCAAAAACTATGGCACTAATTAGTACAGTTTCAAAGATCAGAAAATTGTTATTAATCACTTTCTGAGGAGCACATGTACTCCATTATATATCTTACTGCAGTGCTAAGACACAACAATGTCTGCTTTACAAAGTTGTTAACATAAGCCTCCAAAGCACTCACAGGCTCAAGACTTGGTCCTGAAAGTATATTAAGCCCTAAGTAAATCTTCCCTTTCATTCTCATACAGTTATAAATAAATATTTTATTTTGTGTCATTTAAATTTTGGAAAAAAATATAAATTATATCTTTTGAAAAGAATAGAGATAATTGTAGAGGGAGCAAATGACAAATGAAGCCATAAATACTTTTTCTATAAATTTTCATTGTTTCTTAATATATTTTGTTTGTTTTTTCACTCCAAACTATTAGTCCTGTACTTTTCCACCTGCTGAGAGGCTCTGTGGGTTTTTTAAGCTTAGCAACTAAGCTATTTTTCTCTGAAATTTTGTTAAAATAAAAACAGCTTCTGGAATTCACAGTAAATGCTTTGTCATTGACCTTGAAAGTACTTTGGCAAGCTAGGGATTTCTATGCTTTGCCAAAAAAGGAATGGTGATAGCAGAAATTTTGTCACAGTTGAAACTACAATAGTTACTCCACTGTGTTGTTGGTAGCTTCACCTATCAGTATCCCCAGTGGCAGTATTGCATTTCAGGTGTCAACTGGCAGGCATTTAATGTTGGAAGAATAGGGATTTTAGAGAAAGAACACAAGGAACCATATAATGTTCTGGAAACATAATATTTAGAAATCGTTATTTTTGTCATGTTTCTTATAGTTCTGTGAACAAATAGTGCAGGATGCTTGAAAATACATTTTATTTTTCTAAATTAAGAAAACTGAATATAATCAAGCTTATTTCAGTACAATGAAGTATTTTAGTCATCAATCTCAGGCATGCTTTGAACTAAATAGAGTTTAAATTAACTCTTCCACTAAAAGATTTTGGTTTTGGTTTTTTTTTCCTCCTTATGGGTATAAATCTTATGGAAGAAAAAGGCAGACTATTCAAGTGTTAAACAGGAAGAAAGTTGTTTTTCAGTGCTCTCTAAGTAGTTTAGGTTGGGTTAGTCATAATTGTTTGGCTACGAACAAAAAAAGTTTTGAGGCCATACAGTGTGACTGACAGGCATTATTTATATTTAAGTAAATTGAACTTGTCTATCACCTCTGTTCCTCTGCCTCTTTGTGCAAGAATTAAGGCAGTACGCTTGAAACCCTCAATCACATATTTATTTGCAAACAGCATAGGGGAAAATTTTGACATCCTTTTGCAGGTGTGGGTCCAGGCGTGGGTGTGGGTCCAGACTTCTCAGGACTGATAACCCACCTGTGTATCAGCACACGTGCCTGCCAGTGGAGCTGGTGCTTCCAAGGGCCTGGTGCTGCAATGAGCATTTCAGCAGATAACTTCTGTGGCTATGGCTGTAGAGCTGATGAGTTCATTCAGTGTGGAAAGTCTGTCTCCCAGCTCAAAGGCTTTCTTTTTTCCCTGCTGGGAAATAGAAGAGACCATTTCAGTGAAGACTCTTCTGTGAACTGCACAGACAGAACATCTCTTGAGTAAAGAATCGTGCTGAAGAAGAAAGGTGAGCTTTCCCACATGGCAAGACCTTTAAACTAGAGCAGAGGGAGGTGACCCAGCTCCCCTGCTCCCAAGCAGAAAGTAGTGGAGTCATGACTCAGAGGCAACTCTGAAGCAGCTGAAAAGACCACGTCTCAGGCTGCAGAGAGTGCCAGAGCCTGGTGCCACTCTCTGAGGACAGCAGGGACATCAGCTGTGGGAGGTGTGCTCAGGTCCACAATCTGCCCAGCCTAGTGGAAGAGCTGAGAGATGAAGCAGAAACACTAAAAAGGATTAGGGACTCTGAGGAAGAGAATGACTGGTGGGGCCACACTCTACCATGCCTCAGAGAAACTCATTTGCCATCTGCTTTACAAGAATCAATGGATCCTCTACTCTTTCACTACCAGGCAGAAAGCAGGGACCTTGAGAGATGGAGAGGAATGAAAACTGGTGTCTGCTCAGGTTACCAGGTGCTTCCCTTTCCAGCCCACCTTGCATTCACAAATGAGTTTATGCAGTAGGTGCCAGGCTCTGGAACCTGAGGACCAAAGAAATGAGAATGTGGATGAATGTCCATTTGGTTTGGAAGGGTCACCTACAGCAGATCAGCCTACCCCCTGTATCACAACATCCTCAGTTAAGGCAAAAAGAAGGGAGTAGTCAGTGTTGACTGCCTTCTGAGACAAACAGAGGTCCCAATATGTCACTGTCGAGGCAGGGATGGAAAAAAGACTCACATGGTTCAGAAGGCAAAAGAAGAATAATGTTTATTAGCAGAAAGTAGCATTCTAGCATTACTTTTATAACCAGGATCACTAAGGTGAAATATGATTGGTCTCAAAGTGAAAACCTTTCACACCATTGGTGCACTATGAATAACACACTGTGGTAGAACATATCTATAAACAACATGAACAGAAAGAGCAATAATAATTGTTTTCATTCCTTCTCCTAACTCTCTCAGGCTAGGCCTGGGAGAATTCTCTCTTTTCTCTCTGACTGAACTGAGAATATCCACACCAATATGCCAACCAGGTCCAGCCCATAGGGAAGTGTGTTGCCTTCCTGGGGTCTGGGGTAAGGGATAGCACCAAGAAATATCCCAGTTTGTTATGGCCCACTGATTATTACCGGCTACTGCTTTTCCAGGTGGGCAGCATCAAGAAGGCTTTGAACAATCAAGAGGGACCTCAGGGCCTTGGGACTTGGCTGAGGGACCTATAGCACATGTTATGTTCTCTTCTGAACTGCCAATGGCCATTTCAAATTTTGATGCCACATTTTCTGTTTAAGGCAAGTTTTCAACAATCATCAGAAGTTCAAAGAAATGGCTTGTCATGCTCACATAAACACCACAGGGTTATTCTTACCTGTAGCCAATAAAAAGGAAAATTTTTGTTTGTGAGAACAAATATTTTTAATTCTGTACAGCTGAAAACTAGTTTAAAAATAAAAACTTAGTTATTTCCCATTTTGTCTTCAACATTTTATATGTTTTATTTTTCTTATATAAAACAGTAAGTGACAAAGAATTCAGTTGGTCTAATACAAAATTTCTGTAATGCAGTCATTAACTGTTACATTTTGGGAGCAAAATACTGCTAATTCAGCCTGTTCTGATTTCAGGCTATTGATTTAGAAATAAAACTAAATGTATCACATTAGCATGAGAAGCCTTCTATATATATAGCCAGCTATAGCTGACAACTAAATCAAGAAAGAGAGGGGAGGGGAAGGGAAGGGAAGGGAAGGGAAGGGAAGGGAAGGGAAGGGAAGGGAAGGGAAGACCTATACTTTTCTGCCAAAACTGGTGGATCAGAGACATGTGAACAGATCTGTCACATATGAATGTACACCTTAGGAATCCAGAATAGGCCTTTCTAATGCATTTTCTATGACTCCATAACTGAGTTTTCTATGGTCCATAACTTCTCTGAACAACTTCCTTTTCCATACTCCATTATTCCTATCCCTCACATCCATCTGGGACCTCCCTTGCTGGAATTTAAACTTAGTTCTTGTCCTTTGACTACTGAGAGCACTAGTCTTTTCAGCAATATTTTATGCATGAGAAGATTGTTGTATCTCCATTAGATTATTCTTCAGACGAAATATCTCTACTTCATTGAAAAGCCTGCTTTACAGAGCATGCTCAGAGCTCCATAACATATAACCATGATTTCCTTTGGTCTCTCTCTCCGGCATCACTTTCCTTGAACTGGGATCCTGATGTTGGGATGTGCGTAAATATTCTCCATCCTCTTCCTCAGATGTAAAGAATATTTCCCTTTCTCTATTATTCTTTATGCTGCCAAGGAAGATATAAACATACTTGTCTTTTTTTTGCATCAGCATGACATTGCTGGTTCATAGAGGCTTGTGATCCCTGTAGTCAGATTTTTACTGGTAATCCCCATGGTATCTTTATGCAACTCCTTTGTGCTCGTCATAAAGCACTGTTCTTGGCCCTGCCCAGGACTGTCTTTTCTTTCTATCACTCAAGTCCACTTGGCATTTTTATTAGATCTCTTTATTTTTCTTTTAGTCCATCTTATCTTGCTGACAGCTTTCAATTTCATAAATACAATACAGTACATTAATAAAAATAATGAAATATAATTGCTAACAGAAACTCATTCTGTTGCTCTATGTATACTCAGTTTGTCAGCATCAATATTGCTGCTTTTGGAAGAAATTTATTTCAGGATTTTTTTCTATTTTAAGGAAGTACATATTTTAATTTAGCAGATGGAATGAACTTTTCCCCTAAAGCTTTTCTTAACTTCAAAGAGAAAAGTTTTTCAGGAATATTAATAACATTTTTTGTCCCATCTTTTTTCCTCTCCTATGTTTCTTCTCTGTCCTGAGTGCAGCATAAATAATAAAAATCTGGAAACTTTTAGCATTACTTTTGCCATTACTTGTGTGTTCATGCACTTGTTTAAATAAGAGCAGTGATTTTGCATAATCTCTATTTTGTATTGTACTTTTGAGTTGTTCAATGTCATATCTACTTTGTGTCCAGCTACCCTTTCTCTCACACTGAAGCAGGTAAAAATGCCAAATGGGAATAATGGGATATCTTTATATGGTACTACTGAAATTTCCTGCAGTCACAGATTTTTATAAGCTCCGTTTCAATAATACCTAAAGCTTCATAAAGAGAATCAGGAAATATTCTTGCATCACAGAGCTATACCTCTTACTAAAACATAACATAGTTGTGATAGAACATTAGCTTGCCACTGACCTTGGAACTTACAGACTAGTTGACAAAATGAACAAGCAGAAAATTAAGGAGCAGATTTCCCATAAGATCCATTACACAGTCTAGCATTTTCAGTATCCCTGGTGTATCAAAATATGAATGAATGTGGCTTCCCCTTGATTGTTTTCTACTACAATGTGGTAAAACTGACATTAGCACTAAACTGATCCTGTTCTACAAACAAAAAACCAAAAAACTTGCCTGAGAAATTATAGTGGATGATGCATTTGTAAACTTATTAAGAAACAAGCTATTATCTTAAAAGGTTTATTTTACTTTATAATATGGATAAACATATAATTACTGCAGAATTCAGCAGCAGGCAATCAAATGTTATCTTCAGATTAATGGATAATTATCCACTTAAAGTGGTTAAATACTTCAAAACTCTAAAGCCCAGGTAATTGCACCCTTTATATTATGACAACAGTGTATCTTTGGTGGTAGATGTGGAGCCACAGATTAACTACTGAGAGAAGCATCCGACATGGCTAAAGGAATATTAGCACCTTCTGGTGCAGTAGGTGCATTTCATGTCCTGAGACAGCAGCAGCTGCTTATCTTTACAAAGCAGCTGCTGTAGCTGACATGGCTGTTGTAGCCATCCTCTACCAAACACGTATGTGTAAGTCAATACACACACACAAACTCATAGACGCACACGCTCTCACACATACTCAAAGGCACACAAGTTTGCCTATTTCTTGCCAAATGATGTAAAAAATCATCCCTTAAAAACAGTCTGTGATATGTTACTTTTTGTTCCAGTTAAGCAGGTACCAAATATTGCTGTATAAGACTAATAAGTGATATTTGTTTGGTCTTGTCTCTACTGAGCAGTATTTTTGGCAGTTTTCTAATAGGCTAAGATACTGCACTACACATATGTGATACTTCTCCCAGTTTATCTTGAAACTTTAATCCTCTTACTTTGGTTTAGGCTTTCATTTGTCTTTCAATCACTTTTTGTTTGCTTAATTGGTAGGGGATTTCAGCAGCTGGTGTAGTAACACCAGAATCATAGAATGGTTTACTTTGCAAGCCCTTGCAAGAAGTTTCACTCAGGTCTACCCTCTAAGGTACTGAAATGTTGCAATGAGATCTCCCCAAAGCCTTCTTCAGACCTGTGATCATCTTAGCGCTTCTTTCCTGGAATCACTCCACTATGTCCAGGTCTTTCTTGGCTGAGGACCTCAGAGCTGGAGCAGTACTCCAGATGAGGACTCATAAAAGCAGAGTAGAAGGGCAGAATCATCTCCTCAATCTGCTGATCACACTGCTTTTGATGCAGCCTAGGATACAGCTGGCTTTCTTGGCTGCGCCCAGAAATTTCCCAGTAGGCCTGGTACAAAAAAACACCTTTGGAAAATTGGCATATTTTATTGACAGTTTCCATGGTGAATCAAAGGCTAATCTCAATCTGTCACAGACCAGAGTATTCTGGCAGTGTGATGCCCTCAGTAGAGGTTAATGCCTGGAGTCTGTACATGCACCCATCCCTGGTGTGCTGCCACACGATGCTGCCTCAGGATGGTGTACAAACTCAGAGCAGCTGCCATCTCTGGGGACCTGCCTGGTGCTGGCAACAGGATGTTTCTGCCCTGGTGTTCCCATCATGCAGGGGCACCAGAGCACCCTGAATGTCAGAGCCCTATGGTCCCCTCTCATTTTATTTGAGATCAAGGCACTAATACTTCCAAGACACAGAAATTTGTAACCAGTTCCAATGCTTTTTCATCACAGAAGCACAGAAGCACAGAATAAACTGAATTGAAAGTTATTCTCAGGGGTCATCGAGTCCAACTAGCCCTGCACAGGACTACCCCCAGGAGTCACACCACATGCCTGAGAGCATTGTCCAAACACTTCTTGAACTCTGTTAAGCTTGGTGCTGTGATCACTTCCCTGGGAAACAAGGGAACAGGTTCTAGCACCCAACCACCCTCAGGGTGAAGAATCTTTTCCTAATACCTAACCTAAACCTCCCCTGACAAAACTTCAGGCCATTACCTTTGGTCCTGTCACTGGTCACCACAAAGGAGAGATCAGTGTTTGTTCCTCATGTTCCCCTCACAAAGACTGCATTGAAGTCTGTCCTCAGTCTCCTCTTCTTCAGGCTGAACAGACCAAGTGAGCTCAGCCACCCCTCATACAGCTTCCCCTCAAGGCCCTTCACCATCTTCACAGTCCTCCTTTGGAGACTCTCTAATGGTTTAATGTCTTTCTTAAATTGCATCTCCCAAAACTGCCCCCAGCACTTGAGCTGAGGCTGCCTCAGTGCAGAGCAGAGCAGGACAATCCCCTCCCTTGCCCGGCTGGCCATGCTGTGCCTGATGCACCCCAGGACAGGGCTAGACCTCCTGGCTGCCAGGGCACTGCTGACTCCTGTTCAACTTCCCATTGACCAGGACCCCCAGGTCCCTTTCCACAGTGCTGCTCGCCAGCCTCTTGTTCTTCAGCCTATAATACATCCAGAGTTTCCCCATCTCAATTACTGAATTGAGCACTTGCCCTTGTTAAACTTCATACAGTTGATGATTGCCCAGCCTTCTAATTTGTTGAGATTTCTCTGGAGGACCTCTCTGTCTTTAAGGGATTCCACAGCTCCTTTGAATTTTGTAGCAGGGCACATGATAGAGTCAGTTTTCATGTAGTTCTTTGTTTGCATTCTATTGTTCTGCTTTGTAGGTGAATAGCAAAATTTTAAATTTCTATTTCAATATCTCAGTATCAATATCTGGCTGACAAGCAGTACATAAGTATATGGTTAAATCAGAAATATATTTTTCCCCTTCACCAAAGGGAAATCATACTTGACCAATGCAATAGCCTTCTATGATGTCATGGCAGGATGGATTTAGGAGGGGAGAGCAGTGGATGTTGCCTACCTTGGCTTCAGCAAGGCTTTTGACATCGTACATAACATCCTCATGGGTAAGCTCAGAAAATGTGGGTTGAACAAACAGTGAATCAAGAACTGGCTGCATGGCAGAGCTCAGAGGTCATGATCAGAGGAGTAGAATCCAGTTGGAGGCCTGCAGTCACTGGCATTGTCCAGGGATCAATTTATCAGCTTGTTTAACAATGACATGGACAAATGGATAGAATATACCCTCAGCAAGTTTGATGATGATGATGATGATGATACAAAACTGAGGAAGTGGCTGATACAGCTGGAGGCTCTGCTGCCATTATGTGGGACCTTGACAGGCTGGAGTGCTGGGTGGAGAGAAACCAAACGAGGTTCAACAAGGGCAAGTGCAGGGTCCTGCACCTGGGGAGGATAACCCCAGGTACCAGTGCAGGATGGGGCTGGAGAGCAGCTCTGCAGAGAAGGGCCTGGGAGTCCTGCTGGGTGACAAGCTGACCATGAGCCAGCAGTGCCCTTGTGGCCAGGAGGGCCAGCGGGACCCTGGGGTGCATTGGGAAGAGTGGAGGTGATCCTCCCACCCTGCTCAGCCCTAGTCAGGCCACATCTGCAGTGCTGTGTCCAGTTCTGGGCTCCTCAGCACAAGAAAGACAAGGACCTACTGGAGGGGGTCGCAAAGATTATAAGGAGTCTGGAGCATCTCTCCTATAAGGAGAAGCTGTGAGGACTAGGCCTGTTTAGTCTGAAAAAGACAAGTCTGAGAGGGGTTTGCATTTATGCATATAAATATCAGAGAGGTGGGTACCAAGAAGATGGTGACAGACTCTTTTCAGGAGTGCCCAGTGACAGGATAAGAAGAAAATGGCCATAAACTAAAACACAAAAGTTACATTACACCTCAGCATGAGGAAGAATTTCTTCACACTGAAGGTGGCAGAGCTGGGCTCATTGGGGTTGCCCAGGGAGATTGTGGAGTCTCCCCTCTGAGACATTCAAAACCCACCTGGACAGATTCCTATATATAGTGCTCAAGGTGACCCTGCCTTGTCTGGGAGGTTGCACTAGATGATCTCCAAAGGCCATTTCCAAAATTAACAATTTTGTGATTCTGTGTTTTTTTCAAATCTTTTATCAGTTCAAGAAAGATTTATTTCCTCAGACACCTGTTCATTTCTATGAGGAGAAGCAGAGTTACAGAAGATGCTTTATGGATCCCAGCCACATATTGAATGTTTGTTCCGGATCTGTTTAACTAAGATTTTTGTTTATAGGCATAATCTTATTTATTGTACTCATCAAAGCTCTTGCTAGAAATATTTGTTTCTATTAATTTCTCAATTTATCCAGTAGAAATATGATATTGCATTTAAAGAAGATCTGATGAGTTTTGGTTTCCATTAAAAGCTAACTTTTAATGGAAAGTTTTCCATTTAAAAAGCAAATTTTCCATTGATTTAGTCTTATTTTCTTCATCTGAGCTGAAAAATAGATGGCTTTGACATCTCTTGTCTTAAATTTTCTGGCCTCCCTCACATTTTATTCAGACAGATAGTTTCCACAGT
The DNA here is from genome assembly GCA_003676055.1 of Chloebia gouldiae. NCBI lineage: Eukaryota > Metazoa > Chordata > Aves > Passeriformes > Passeridae > Chloebia > Chloebia gouldiae. The sequence goes on from QUSF01000001.1 coordinate 14,895,404, forward strand.
CATTTCTCCATCCTGACAATTTTTTCCTGCATTCTTTACTCATCTCACTCTAAGCAAGACATTCTTCAAAAGCCAAAGCTTTCCACTAATTTAATTTTTTTTCTGTCTCTCCCTTATCTATGAAAGTGAAATTGCTGATGGTTCCTCAATCTGATGTGTACACAGAACTGAATTTCAGGATCTTTCAGATGCTTTGCAGCTTTTCTGGGCGAGCAAAATAAAAATTTTAAGTCTAGCTCTGTGGCTCTGCAATCTGTCTACAAGCCATTCCTCAGGCATATGACTAGTTTAAATCTCATTTTAAATTCTTCCTCAGTTATCTTCATAAATTCTCTAAGATGGTTTCAGATACTTTTTTAAGTTTCTCTCCTTTGGGAAGATTTTATCAATAGTTGGACAGTTTTCGTTTTGTGAATCTTATCTCTTTTATAAATGAAGTAGAAGCTTCACAATGCCTTCCACATGAACACTCTCCCTCCAATTAGATGAAAGCAGGCACAAACTTACTTTTCTATAAACAAGGAAAAGAGGTGCCAGAGGCTTTGCATTACTTTTTAATTTTAAATTATCTGCACAAATCACTCAGTAAAGCAGGTCACAAAAGAACACATAATCCAATGTCTCCTCAGGAATGTAAGCAGATGTGGGCTTAAATGAGGACATTATATGTTTTCTCACATGATAGCATGAGAATTAATTGGTATTTCAGCATGAGACATATTGATACTAACATTTCATCTATTCTTTTTACTTTATCTTCCTGTATTTAGATAATAGGCTTGTATGGTAAAACTAGTAATCCACCAGAGAATTAATTGCCCTGGAGACTCCTGAATTTTGTGAACTATCTGCTTTAGAGGAAGTTTAATAATATGAAATGTTAAGAACTAGAGAATGCATTTCAAATAAAAAGAGATTTACATTATATTCTGAATGTGAGCATTAATATTCCAGGTATAAAGCACAAGTTTACTTTTAAGTTCTGGTATTATTTCAGATGCTGCATTTGCATAAAAGCTATTGATTTATTGTCTTTGACTTCTACAGTAATATTAACTGCGCTATTAACTCATTTAATATGTTTCATAAAATCATACCTAACAATTCAATATATTTATCAATTCCACTGGTGTATATATACTAACAAATATGGCACATAGCTTAGTTTCAGAGATGCAATTATGAATGCATTTCAGCTTCAGTAGCAGCCTTCAGAAACCACCGCTTTACACTTAGCTGTGAGATATATACTCATATATATATGTATATTACACACAGTGGTGACCTATTTGTATGGGTCTTGGGCTAGAATTTATTACTCCATATAAGAGCTTTTGAGAATTTAATAAGGTTTTAGGGAGATTAGCATTGCATCTATTTATTTAATTTTTTATTAATTGAAAAATCTAATTTAATAAAAAAAAGTTATGACAGAATCAGATATTATGTAGGACTGGTAATGATGATGATGATGATGAGTTTCTCCAAATTCTACAGATAATAAAAGTATTAACTAATGCATCTATTTATTTTTGGCTTACAGAAAAAAAAAACACATGGTCTGCTTTGCCTTTAACTATTTATGGTCTTTCAGATATCATTAATTTGGAGCTATTCTGAAAGTAATCTTTCTGAAGGGCTTAATTGGTAATGTTTAGAAGCTGCCTACTTATCATGATACTGGTTTTGCATTTATGGTATTTTTATTCCTCCCTACTGCTGCCACTGTTGTGACCTTATTGCTGAAAGAATTATTCATTAAGTAAAAACATGAGGAACCTACTATTCTCTCATTATAGTTATTAGGGGCTATAAAAGTCAGTATTCCCTGGCACACTGTGTGCTATGACTGGCTTGGTAGGTGAGGTGGCAGCATTGGATATTTTCTACCTTTTCCTCAGGAAGGTTTTTGACAATGCCACCCATCAGATAGTCACAGAAAAGCATGGGCTGGAGGAGCCAGTGAAGTGGGCTGAAAAATGGCTAAACAGATGCTCTGAGCCCATGGTGACCAGTGGCATGAAGCCTTGTTGAAGGCCAGCTGTGTGTTCCAGGGGTAAATAGGGCCCAGTCCTGTTCAGTTACTTCATTAATGACCTGAAAATTTGCTGATGACACAAAACTGGTGGGAGCCCCTGATACACCCGAGAGTTGTGCTGCCATCCAGAAGGTCATCAACAGGCTAAAGAAATGGGCTGACTGGAACCTTGTGCAATTCTACAAGGACAAGTAAAAAGTCCTGCAGCCGGGGAAGAATGACCCCAGGCAGCGATATATGCAGGACATTGTCTGCAAAGCAGCTTTCCAGAAGAGGATACAAGAGTTCTTGGTGCTCAGCAGGAGCATCAGTCTTCAATATGTATGTTTGTGGTAAAAAAAGGCTAATGGTATTCTGGGATGCATTAAGAATTGTATTGCCAGCAGGTTGAGGTAAGTGATCCTTGCCCTGTACTCAGGAGTGGTGAACCACACCTGAAGTGCTGTTTCCAATGTGAATAAACAGCTGAAGGGAGGGTGCAAAGAAGGCAGCGCCAGGTTCTGTTCAGTGGTGCCCAGCACAGGACCAGAGGCAATACTGAGGTGCAGGAGATTCTGTGTATGGGTGACCCTGCTTGAACAGCAGGTTTGAACTACAGGGTCTCCAGAGGTCTCTTCCAACATCAACCACTCCATGATGGTATGGTTCTGCCATGCATATGTTTTTGATACTGTTTTTTCCTGCTTTAAAATCTGAGTCAATATTAACTTTCATCTAAGTATGAATCACAGCTATAGGCAAAAAATATAAAAATATGTCCTTAATGCTCCTTCCATTTTCTACCAAGAGACTAAGAAATGCTGTGGGAAAAAAGATCAGAGTTCATAATCTGATGATACATGTGGCTGAACTTCCTTTTGGACTGTAAAATTTTTAAATTGAACTATGAGTAATCGAAGTAATTTGTTAGACCAAATCACCATTTCTAATGAAGATCCAGTTTGAGAAGACGGAACACAGAGAAACAGAACTAATTTCCAGGCTGCAAGTTTCTCCAAACAAATTGCATCCTTCAAATTAATCTTGAAATATGTTCAAGTTCACTGAATAGTGAAAGCTAATGAGACAAGGAATAATTTTGTCCCATAGAAATAGTTTGTTAGAATAAATTAGGGCTGGCCTTTTCATCTCATACTTAGAAGACAGATATTATTCTATGAATAAAAGGGAAATCTAGACCATTTCTTATGAATTAATCTGATTAAAATTTTGAATTTTTCTGCTGTGAAATAAATTAAAATACTTCAACATTTATTTTTGTCCTAAATAGTATTGAATTTTGTCATTGTCCACAGAATTCCAAAAATATAAGCATCAAATATTGAGATGCTTATTTTCACATAAGCATACAAAGCCAGATATATATTTTCTTTAATTTCAATGATTTAAATGGTTGCCTTTACTTAATGCACTGAACTTTTTCTACCAATGGTAAGATAACTTCAGGGGTGTCATTTTGTATATTTCTTTTTCCTCAGGAGATGAGGCTAACTGATGAAAATGCCACAAATTAACATTTAGATCAACTAAAGGCGAAACCAGTGTGTCACAGAAAATGCATTTCAAATGCAAATATTGGCTCAGAGAAGAGCCTAGAAACATGAGGCAGAAGCTGGGGTGCTGTGACATTCAGGGATTCACTGACAGATTTCCGTTTGATCAACTCTAGCATATTCAAACTAACAAATAAAATGTCTTCGACAAAATTAACCTTATCAAAAAGTAAAGAAAGTAAAAGACTGAAGAGGGGCAGAAAAAATATTAAAAGAAGGTAATAAAGCATTGAGATGCTATTTTCTAAGACTTTGGAGCAAGTCAAAACATAGGATAAAAAGATAATTCTATCTTTTCATTTTCAACTGAGTTTATTTTTCACTCAGTTCAAATGACTTTTTAACATGAACTTCATATTGCTTTAAGTTAATTACTGCATCTTATTGGAAGTGAAGTCAACATTTCAATGCAACATTATAGACTGATTACCCTTCTAAGGAAAACTGACATTCTCTGCATAATTGGAAGTAGCTCAGCTCTCATATAGAAAGCAACTTCCAGTTTTCTTAATATTGCTTAATCAACAGCACAACTAGGAATATAGAACACCCCCCACCCCAAAAACTGGCCATTAAAAAAATGAAGACCGATACATCATTTGCACTGTAGGAAAAGTACAAACTAATGCAGAATAGATCCAGATTCAATGTTTGTACTGCATACCACATGGTCTGCCCTATTATTTATAACAATTTTTGGGGATAGCTGTAGTCCATGACTAAAAAGTGATCCTGTTCATGTTTTCTTCTCAGCCCCAAATTTTCCTGTGCTTTCTTCTTGTTCAGATAAAGAAAGTTCTGAATTTGGCCATTTGATCACCCTGAGAATTCAAATTCTGGATGAAACTTTAATAGTAAATTTATAGATATGCTCATTTGAAGTCCAGAGTGCTTTTGTTCTACTGCTCATTGAAACATTTATATTTTAACTTCCTAGTGATGGCCAGAACCATAACCTTACATGTAATATATAATTTTTTATTTTTTTTTAGCTAGGAGAGGAAAATATTTTGGTCTAATTATAATGAATATATAATGTAGGCTGGAAAAATATTATATGCTTTCCTTTGTCTTGATATTATATCCAAAGATAAATAGTCTGGCATTAGAGGTTTCATGTGTTTGTTTTGTTCTGGTTTTACCTTTAAATATTCAGTAAGTGAGCAGAATTCTGTTTGAGAACGAACTCTTGAGGATTTTCAAATATAAACATAAATTTTCTGCTATGGCACTGAAAACTGAGAGGACATTGTGCTCCCACTTTATGACATTCAGTGACTGTGATTTGCAGGACAGAATGGCGGTGAGAAAACTGGGAATTTCGGTAATTTGTTAGTTACCTAATGCTTAACTTTTATTCTGCTAGTGTGCTCTTCACATTAGTCCTTCCTCTCCAGCTTCCTGTTTGCCACCAACTAAGCAGCACTGCATTTAGACAACTCTGAAGATGTTGAGAGTCATTTAAGACATAAATGTTACTTCAGTCCAAATTCATGTCTTCTTATAGCAAAAAATATATTTTGTAATTATGAAGTAGGGACCAAACCTTATGATGACCAGAAGATGGCTGTCTTTTGTATAATCCTAGGAACCAAACATTGTAATGAGCTCAGTTGGCCTCTGGATGGCACGATACCGTCACACTAAAAAGGACAAAAATCTTTTCCCAATCAGTTAAAAAATAGTTTAGAGAAAATGTGCTGAGAATGAACTCCAAGTTGGGTGGTCATGCTATATTTTGCATGATATCCAAGAATATTACAGACATATTCTATATTTGCCAATTCTTTCATAATTGGAACTGTTAAATATTTTTAATTTTTGTAGACCAGAAAGAAAGACCCACCAGCCACTAGTGCTTATGGGTTTAGATTCAATCCACTTTAAATATTGCTCTTCTTTTGTGTACTCTTGGCCAACATTATACTGCACTGGACTTTCAAGCTAGTCCTACATAACATTGCAGTGTGTCTAAACCCAGGAAAATAACTTATGGATGCTCTATGGACGTAGCTCATTGATGATATGACTTGAGAATATTTTATTTTTACAAAGGAAAATCCTCCATGAGACTACTAGACCCTTAAATGTTTTTCTTTTTTCATATGCTATATTTAAAATATATATTTCATCTTTGCTCTGTTTCTAGGTGAATTAATGTCATACACTGCTCCAAATAAATACAGTTTCTGCATCTCCATGGAAATGTGCATTTACAAAAGCAACATCAGGTGATTTACTTAGGTTTTTTTGTACAATATTAAAATTACTGTATGTTGCTATTATTAATTCAATGCAGCTGCTTTTAAAGGCAGAAGACCTTCCTCTCACATCTGGTAATAAATAAATGTTTTACTGCTTTGGTAGAGGTGTACAACTATTTTGCCTTTTAAAGATATATATGCTTGAGGTAGAGAAAAGCTGTGGGCCATTATGAAAATGAGTTGGATGCTTTAATTTCATGCAAATCATATAACTTGGATGTCAGAAACTGGAAGGATTTTAGTAGCTCTACAATTTGTAGGCTCTGATATAAATCTGGATAACTATTGCTCTGTTATTTAAGTTTGCCTTGTAAATCTTACTGTAAATCTTTCAAAACTGGCTTCTATTTGTGAATTATAAATTTGGAAAGAGGTGTTTTAACTACACAGCAGACACTGTCTCTAGTTCCTATGGGCTATACTAGCAAGCAAGGCTAGAAATTTTGTTCTAAGTGCCATGTACTTAGTGAATGACCTGGTAATATTTCTGTGGCAGGCAGAGCACTAGTGAAACATATAAAGTCACCAGGCAAATATATATAATCTCTGCTCCTTATTCAGGACTTCTGAAACTAGGGAAAAATTAGACAAGCGGACAAATGTGGCACAGTGATATTGCTTTCTAAGTTTACAGAACTATGCAAGCACAGAGAAAACACCAGTTATTTTTCTTCTTGTCAGGTGACTGCTGGACTAGGGTATCTGCCTGTATTTTAGTCACTCCTCCCATCTGCCTTGTTCACATTTTTCCTTGGTCTCTATTTATCCTGATCCTCTTCTTGTATCTGCTGTAAATGTAAGAGAGACACAGTATTGCGAGCCATAAGAAGTATTTCTTCTCTATGGAAATTAAAAATTTTAAAATAACCAGTTAGACATTCTCCCACAAGAATGTACTGCTCTCACTGTGGAGTGCTCTGCTTGTTCAAAGGCTTTGACATGTATCTCCAAAAGCAAGCTGAATTGCTTTTCAGGAGGATACCTATTTCAGCCAGTTACGTGGGTCTTTGTCAGCCAACAATAATATCATCATCTTGATAAAATTTCTTGTGTATCCATTTGTGTGCCAAATAGCTTAGAATTATGGTTTGTCAACTTCATCCATTGTAATTAAGAGTATTTATTACTCTGCATTCCTCACTGGTTCTGCATGTTTTCTTACAAATTATAGTAAAGTCAAGTAAAATTAAATGAAACATTCCTTATTCCAGTGAATGTTATAAAAATAGAATATTAGTTCACAACACTATAATATAACCAATTTTCATGCAAAGTGCATGAAAAGATTTAATGTATTAAAAAGATAATATATATATAGGTATTGAACAGTCAGATACTGAAAAATCAATTCAAATGTTTTTCTTTAAAGAGAGCAATGTTTTTGCAAATTGAATATTAAACTAATTAGAATAATTACAGAAATGCTGTATTTTTATATATGATGCCTCTAATTTGCCTGATAATAATTCTACTGTTGGTCCTCTAGTCATATTTTTAGCTGTCCTTTTGAAAATCTGCCAGATTTTCACTTATAATAATAATTGTTTTGCCATAATTTAAAAAGAAGATACAAGTAATAATACTGTCATCTGGAAACAAACTGGACTGTCTTATTGTGTTCTGCTCAGCAAAGTGGCTTACTCTACTTTTTGCCTTAGTTCTTCTGTAGTCAATCCTATGGCATTGACCTCAACCAATTAATCAGTTCCATGATGTGATTTGGGCAGAGTAAAATGAAAAGTGTGCATGAAATTCATGCTTCATGTTTACATTGTTCAGTGCCTTTGGTCACCTCTAGAACTGATTTATTATGCCCATAATTGGTGCTCACAGAGTTTGCCCCAGAACTCTTTTGAGCACAATGCAGTTGTGCTCTAATTGCTGTTTCTATTTTGCACATTTTGTACTTGGTGTTTTCAACAAATATCTAAGGTGGTCCATTGTCTCTATTTGTGTTCAAGAAACTGCTGACAGAATTTTGCCTCTCTCCCATTAGAAGGGTTTGCTTTCTTCAGTGTCTTTGCAAAGACACACTGACTCTATCAGTGTGTAGTATCTAAGTTGCCATCATGTTTCAAAAGGTTCTTCTCGTCTGTTTGAAACTCACCTTGTTACTTGCACCTTCTAATAGCAACATCAACATAGAATCAAAATTCCAGTGAGTGTGAACATTCATTAAAATGGGCTTTGGGTGATTTTTTTAATAGTAAAAAGTAGAATCAGTAGAAGGTCTCTCGACATGTTCAAAACTGGCTGAAGGTTATTTGGATCATACATATATTACAATACACACATTCCTATAAGAATAATCCCAGAAGGTGAAAAAAACCCCTTCATTTATCAAAGCATCAGTGAAAATTTCTTCAGGAAAGAAAATTTCATTCAGGTTCCAAGGTTGGGGGGTTAATTACAAAGCATGGGAAACTAGTAAATTAAAAGAAACAGATTTCTAACTTGGACAGGTCGAAGCTTCCCACTAAAAAGAAGAGGAACAAAAAAGAAACAGGCTTTGATGTTATACAAAAGCATTTGCTGATGGAGACAATTTTTCACTTAGATTAATTGCAGTGGGATCAATGTTTGATGTGTGGCACATGGCGATAACCTTTGTCTGTGTTATCACTGATAAGGCATTCAGCATTCACTTATTCCAAATACTCATCAGATGTGCTATTGATGCCATTATCCTGAAACATATTTAGCAACATTTTAGATTTTTTTTTCTCTCACAAATAAAGCCTGTCTCACCACTTTTTTTTTGCAGCTGTGGAAGAATTGCCTGAATGAGTTTTTCATCACAATAACTATGAGGATCAAAACCGACCAGATGGTTCTTTCAGGCTCCTTAGGCAAATAAGATACACCATATGAGGGATATCCATTCTATAAAGTCAGTTTTACAGATAGACATGAGACAGCTCTGTTCTCATTCAGAGCTGGCTAGGAGCCACTTACCTTGGTTAAACTAACACTGACAAGGTTTGAAAATTCCACATTCACAATCAGCCTGTGGACAAGGGCCTACATGTGAAACTGGCACTAAAGAATTTTCACAAATATATCCATTCTTGAAATAAATGCTTCTGAAGCATCATCCAAATCCTTCAAACCTCAGGAGCCTCACCAAGTTGACTTGCTGGAACTAGAGAGGAAGCTGACTGACAATGTCAGGAAAATATGACAGTTTTGTTATCTCCTTGGACAGGCTCAAAATTCTGTTGATTGAGGGGCTGAGCAATCTGATCTAATTTTCTAACTAGATCCAACATCCTTATTGGTCATATTCTGGGCTAGAGGGTCTCAGAGATCTTTTTCAACTTAAATTTTCCTACAGATCCAGGATTAAACAATTCAGCAAGCTTAACAATTCTGTGTTTCATCAAGATTCTGTGAAGCTTTTCCTGAGAGTGAGCAACCATTTATGTAAGAAGTTCTGATAATAAAATTTCATCTCTGAAATATAGTAATTAGGCCCAGACTGCTGTTTGCTCGGGGTTGCAAACAGAAAAAATTAGGCTAGAAAACTCTTTGAGATCATAAAGTGCGGTGGCTACCTGCCATGGCCTCGGGCAGGTGGGATGAGCTGGCCAGCACTGCCCTTGTGAGGCTGGCGGCCACCACGAGAGGGGACACCCCAGGGGAACGGCGTCGGCCACCCTGGTGGTGCTGAGTGCTGCTCGTGGGTTGTGCAGCTTTGGTAGCTCCACACGCTGAGAGGAGGTGAAGGGATGAGAGAAGGACACTTGTCTGTGAGACCAAAGAGACTTTATTTCCCCAGGTGGGACAAGAACAAAGGTGGTCTCTGAGTGGGTGCAGGAACAAATGTCAAGGAAATCAAAGGTTACAGCAAATTAAATAGGGAGCGGGTGGACAGGGGTGCAAACCCGTCTTGCCCAATGGGGATAAACCAGAGAGGGATGACACCAATTATAACAACCTATGATAACATAGCAGGGGTGGGTATAAGGTCAGGGGACAAATAGAAAAGCTAAACTGGCGTGATTGATACAGAACTTTCTAGAAGAAACTGGAGGTGGTTACAGGATTGACAACCAAAAAGGTATAAACAAACTCAGATTGATGGAACCAAATAAGGAGAAATCAGGGAGAGGTGAAAAGTTTGGCAGATAACTGAGGAGCCAAGTGGTGGGAATTTTGGGGTAAACAACTTGGATCAAATCAACTGTGAGGGCAAAAATGAGGGAGTACAAAGGATAACTAACATTAATAAAAACAACTGACTAAATAAAACCACACCACAACAATAAAGTCCTTCCTTTGACAGAACAGCACCAGGACAACCACATGGCATTGAGTGCCATATCGAGTCTTTTCTTGAACACCCCCAGGGACGGTGGCTCCACCACCTTCCTGGGCAACCCATTCCAATATCTAAGCACCTTTTCTATGAAAAAATTTCTTCTAATGTCCAACATGAACCTCCTCTGGTGCAGCATAAGTCTATGTCCTTTCACCCTGTTGCTGGCTGCCTGGGAGAAGAGGCTGATATCCACCTGGCCACAGCCTCCTTTCAGGCAGTTGTAGAGGGTGAAAAGATCACCCTTGAGCCTTTTTTTCCTCCAGGTTGAACAGCCCCAGCTTTTTCAGCAACTCCTCAGAGGACTTGTGTTCCAGACGCTTCACCAGCCTCATTGCCCTTATCTGAACATCTGGATGGACACCTCTTTAACACTTCCAGAGAGGGCGACTCCACCACCATGCTGGCCAACTTATTCCAAAGCCTAACCACTCTTTCAGTGAAAAAAATTCTAATATCTAATCTGAAACCCCTCTTATGCAACTTAGAGCCATTTCCTCTTGTCCTTTCACATGAGACTTGACAGAAGAGACTAGCCCCCTTCTCACTACAACCTTTTTTCAGGAAGTCTAGAATAGATTCTCTATAGTTTACAAATGTTAAAACATATTGAGGAACATGGTTTAGTGGAAGGTGTCCCTGCCATTGTCAGGGGCTTAGAACTAGATGATCTTTAAGATTTCTTTCAGCTCATACCGTTCTATGATTCCATGATTATCATTATATGGAAAAGACCTGAATAATTCAGGCTGGGCTTTGGAATGTTTAATTCACAGCTAAGGTCGGGTTCACAGGTAAATTAATTTGTAATTTATAAACATAAGTATTAATATGAAATTCATGCTGTTCAATCATTGATATTTCAAGCTGGACTTATGTAAATTAACTATGCGCAATTAAATTTCTTATCACTGTTATGTTGTTTGGGATGATATAGGTTGTTAGCTCATAGCCTAGTTACCAGAAAACCTATACTAGCACTCTCCTGTTGTAAGATAGTTTATATTATATTAAACAAGCATAGAATTTTTGTCCCAGTTGTAAAAAACATCCCTTTTTCTCTCAGCATTGTACCAATTTTAGTAAATTTCTTTACTCTGGAATCAACTTTCATTCTGTTAGCTACTTTGATCTGTGTCTAAGAACAAAGAAGCCTTTGTAAAGGTAAGGATTAGGAGAGTTTATTCCAGTTTTTTGAGACCAAATAGAATAATATTGCTGCTCTAGTTATTCATTGGTGAGAAGTGATTGTCCTCAGCGATCATGAATAGCAAACTTTTTGCCCATACTTGGTTAAACACCAGCTTTTTAGTTTGTGAGGAAAAATTTGTCAGAGCGCTTTTCTCAAAATGTCTATTTATCATAATCAAATTCAGTGATGGGAGAACACTGCTGTCATCCAGCTAAATGTGAAAAAAAAAACCCTTGAAAACTTTAATTTTGATATCTTCAGATTAATTCCATTCTAGTTTCAGAGTTGAAAAAATTTATCTATCCCCTAATGCTTACTTAATACTCCAAATTCATTAAATTAAAATAGCATTTTAAGTAATTTTAAAAATTGATCTTTAGAAATTATTTCCATTGTTTCAACCAATGGTTCATATAATTTATTACTGGGTGAAAAATTTGAAAATTTTAAGAGAATAAAATTTATATGCTTAATCTTTTCTACTAAATAGTTAGCTTTAATGCCTTAAATTATAGTAAATGTCTTAAATATCTTGCAATATTAACAACTTCCCAGGTTCTTTAATCTAAATAAAGAATAGTTTTACACTAAGAATGCATGAATCTGCTTCTTAAAAATGTCACTAGGATGAATTTTTCCCATTAAAATGTTTCAGGCATGCCTGAAAAGAAATAATTGGCAACATTAACTGCTTTCACAAGGATAAAAATAATCTTTAATTCAAGGAGGTGAAATAAATTTCTTCAAAAATTTGAAAGGATTACAGACATTAAAAATAAGGAAATTTGCTTTGCTATTCTTGTCTAATTTTGTGGTTAAACCAAAAAGCTGTGAAATTGAATATTTCTGCTATTTTTGACTGGCTTCTTTTTGTGCATTGTAATGAAATCAATGAGCAAATGTGAATTAGCTTTCTGCTTCAGGTTCTGCTAAAATAAAATACGGGTGATTATTTAAAGCTTTGTTCCTGCAGAGTTCTCAGTTTCTTCTTAAATCCCAGGAGCCACTGATAACATTTATGTAGTGTATATAAAGTATACAAGCCTTAAATCCACAGCTCAGCTGGAATGACTGTGGATATCACTCAGGTTCTTCTCTGGCTGGCTATAACAATGATGGATGGCTTACAGGAGTAGGATAGATATGCCCATGTCGACTTCTGGTTTTAGGACTGAGACTGAGAGACACCTTTGGAATTTTACTAACGGTTCAGTTGTTGTACACATAATCAATAATTCTCCTAGTCTTCACTGACCAGAACTAACCATTTTGCTAGCTCTTTAATGCAGCAACATGAACTCTATCTCCTTTACTTTTATCAAACCACTTTCTGTCAAAATATGTAATTTATAATGTCAGCAAAGTGTTTTTTATTTCTTGACATTATTTCTTGGAACAGTGTCCTCTTGCTTTTTTCTCAGTATCTCCTGTTATTCTTAGCTATTGTGATTACCAGTGTATCTCAGTATATCATTTCTTATTGACATGAGCTGCATAGCTGCTGGTAGAATACAGACTGGGTTTTGGTACTTTGATTTGTTTTAATTTTTTTAAAAGATGATGTAGTATTTTTTTCCTTCAGTGATTTCCACTGTCATCACTGCTGTAACTGATGAGCTGACTTCAGAACTAATGAAAGCTCATCTAGCCAGCAAGCAATTAACTCCGTGATTGCCTAATCTGAATGAAGAGCAAAAATGTTCTAATACTCTACAGCACAAACTGCTTTCTAATGAGGTAATAATCTATTCCTAAAAATGGTCTGTTCTACATGCTCCCTGGTACTTATTTCTTGTTTGTAAAAGATAAAAATAGCAAGAACATTAGTTTTGATGGATCCATAATTGCTTAGAGGCAATTCACTTTGTAGTATTACTGTGAATTCAAGAGCACAGTAATAAAATTTTATAAACATGGCACGAGTCTGGCCTTATCCATGGAGGTCAAATGCTTCTTTGTAGTCTTCTCATTGAATTTGAATAATTCCATCCAAAAAATGGCAAATGAACAGACAAAAACAAGCTGGCACAGTCTGAAAAAATAGATGTCAGAAGTTTAGGGACCTGGTCACCTCTGATGATTGCATCACACTGATGCCAGTGCCACAGTGGACTAATGAGTGATGGCATGAGTGACAGAGCAGAACACACGTGGTGGCACAAGGAACAAGCAGCAGGGGACAACTTTCTATTTTCTCTCTTCTTTTGTAGGCTGACATACTGAATGACAGAGATGCTGTTAGATAGTTAAATAGATTTTCTTTGCATCTGACATTCAAGTAGACCTCATCTAGAGATGCTGAGGATCCAGAATTGAAAACAAGTCTTGGAAAGCCCTTTATAAAGCCCAATGACCTTGCTGCTCAACCTCACAGAGAAGGAACAGAAAAAAATGTAGGGAGTTGTTAATACAAACTATATCTTTGGACAGAGGATTAGGAGTTAAAATGGGCTTGATAATAGATAGTATAAGTCCAGGAAGGCACAGGTGAGCAGCTAAGAGTGCAGGTAGGATGAAGTACAATTGGGGTGCCAAAATAAAGACAAGAGAGGTCTGGTATAGATTTTGTTATAGGCTTATAGGGTGGTGATGAGTTATAGAGTTTGTGGCAGTGAGGAGAAGGACAACACAGAGGGAAGTGAGGGGAAGGAGAGAAGGGAAAGGGGTAATAGATTTGTTGGAGAAAGTTCACCCAAAGTCTACAACTTTGCAGCAGCTGTGAGTGCAACCTTGTAGTAGGTAGAAACTCCCCCTTGCTAGAGAAATTCAGAGAAAATAAAAGGTTAGAGCTGGTCCTAGCCTCCCATCAGGGGAGAGATGACTGCAGCCCAAAAATGGCAGGTAACAGCAGATAAAGATCTTGAGTAGACAACATTGGCAGTCCATAGAAATCATGCTGTTACAAAGACTGCTCTTTGAAGAAATCTTAAAATGCCAGGCGGATGAGAATAAGGACATAAAATAAGTATATGTAGGCATCACAAAAAAATAGTACTTCTGTTTGCTTGAATATTGTCTGCTGTATTCTGGACAGTAGAAGGTTAGAACAAGACTGACACTGAGCATGTATGACAGTGCATTTGCACACACATATGATAGCTATGCTCATAGACTAAACATACAAAATTAAGTTTAAATATTAATTGTCACAAAGGACAAAAATGTCACAACACATGGAACATACTACTCTTTTACTCTTTCTTATCCCAAATTTAATTGAAAAAGAAGTGTGTAGAAAGTAATGATTGAAAGCATCAATCATGCTTGAAGGACATCATGCCTGGTCTCTAGATTGTCTTGCCACAGACATGGTTAAATGGTAATGAAGAAAGATCACAGAGGTGGCAGTTATGCTCTAGTAAATTAAGGAATGACACATTTTCTATTGTGATTTTTAGTCTTCATTTGAAAGAAGCACATTATTGTGACTAATAATTTCAAATGAAAAAAATTAATATTTATGTATATGCATCACAGATTAGTTTAAAAATACAGTTAATTTCTCTGTGACACTTTGAATGTAATGTGTTTTCTTTTGACAAAGATGTTTTATGCTGTTTAACTCAGTTTAATTTTCTCTTTATTCAGATGTTATTGTGAAATGATTGAACCATCTTAGAATCTTTACAGGAGAAATTCAGTATGTTGACTCAATTTTTAAGATGAAATAACACTTAGTTCTTTATCCAGACTTCTGAAAATATTTCATTTAGCAGTAAAAATTCAGCAAGATGACATAACCACGAGAATTTTTCAGTGATGTATGAGTTTTCTGTTTGATGCTGCCAAATAAACATAATGGCAAAAGTGGCTCATTAGAATTTTTGTCACCACCTAGCATTGAAATAGAGTGAATTCTGCTCAGTGGAAATGCAGTTGGCTTTATTGCACTTCTCAGCATCGAGGAAGCGGAGAGAGGAACAAAAGATTCCTATTAAGAGCACACAGATAATCTGCAGTTCTATTAAGAGATTAGGCTCCTTGAAACTCAGCAAAATTGCTTCTGAAACTCTGCAACACAGTGCTTTACATATACTGCCATCTGGCTCAGCACTGTAAGCGCAGGAAGAACAGAAGTATGTGTTCTCATACAACAACAGGGATTTGTGCTTCTTCGTGTAGCATTTATTTTCTGTCTTAAAGTTAGTGGTTTAAAACAAGAAGTTCAGTTATAAAATATGGGTGCCTTAATGGGTTTTCAAAATCTCGCACTTAGGACCTGATTCAAATACTGTTAAAATCAATAAAAGGGCTGACTCTCGCTGACGTTGATAGGCTTCACAGCTCATCTTTGTACTTATAATCAGCTTCAAAATGTTCCTCAAGTAAGAGTTTTTCTTATATTTTCAAACAGATAATGAACCTACAAATTTTTTCCAGAAGCTTCTTTGTAAAGGAGCTTTTATGTAATAAGTCCTATAGAACTGTACTTGTCAATGATAATATTACATTCACAAATTATGACATTTTTGAGTTTAACAGAAGTGGTTAGTCCCCATTAAATGCTGAGATAGACTTGAATGTCTTTGGAACCATTTACTAGTAAACAATATTGAAATATTATTGTGTTACTATTGTATGCTGATGGGCAATCATCTGTTAATATAACTACTATAAGAAATATGTTGGTATTTCTTGTGTATTCCTGCTTCCAGTGTGAGAACTCTGTAGACAATTTGTCATTTTCATACGTAGATGACAGGTGATATCAGAGTGGCAGACTTCCTACAAAGTTCAACCTTGACCGTTTGAGAATTTTATGGGAGAATAGGTGGCTTAAAGCTATTTCAGCCTGTGACTATTCCTCTTAGGCCAGAAAAGGGTAATTTTATGGGGGTGCTTTTTAGAGTTAACCTGCATCATCTTTGTGAGAAACTAGCATGAAAAGATTTTGACAGTATATGATTAATGTCCTGGGCTGAAGAAACAAATCAAAATGTGATTTTGCCACTGCTCATTGTGCCCCATTTTAAACGAAGAATGCCAAGTGTAATAAACTATTATTTTGTTGCTGGATGAAGGTTGCAGAAGGCCACTGTGTCATCACTATTAAATTTATCAACCAGGGTTCTGCAGGTGGACATTAAATCTCTTGTAATGTCAGCATGAAACATCCATGATCTAATTGGCTTGACTGCAGACACTCCATGTAGCTGCAACTTGGAAAGAAAGGTCAGAATTCAAAGAACAGATGGCAACTGGCTAAAGTAATTAAGTGCTGAAAATCCAGTGCTTCTTTACACACTTTGCACAGAATGTTTAATCGGAAGTTTGACCAATGAAAGCAGGAACTCAGCATTTTTTCCCTTTTCTAACTCCAGGAATTCAATTTCTACTAGAAATCTAGCATTAAATGAAAATGAAGATAAATTTATAGCATCAAAAAAACATGAAATATATTTAGAAAATATCCTGAATAGGTTAAGAATCTTGATTTGCAAAAAGCAACCATTTTAATTTAGAATGTTGTTTTCATTATGCAAAATATTCCTGCAGGGAATAGCGGAGATAGAGAATGAATTATTCTGCTATAATTTGTCCTTAGCACCTTGTTCCTCAATTCAAATACAATAGATTATGGTTCTAGTTATAGTCATATGGTCAGCAAAATAAATTGTCGAATTACTGAGAGAGGAACTAAGTCAGGATATTTTAAATCAAAACATTTATGAGCACAATATATATTAAAACACCAGGGAAAACTGGTCATGTTAACACATTGCATTGGGCAAAATGGACTTAATATGGGTAAGTTTACTTAATTTAATTTACTGGCAATTAATGCAATGTTTCTTTATTGATTCAAATATAAAAAAGACATAGTCTATTCAATAAATATTTAGGAAGCCTCTTTCATCCCCATTTCCCCAGGTTCAGATCCCATTATTTTTGCTGCATTTTATGCTTGAACCCCCCACCCAGGATCCAGTCATTCAGGATATTTCTGTCCTAGCATGGATAATCCATAGCCAAGGTGAGTACATATTAGAGATAATATAGTGCCTTTCACTATGACTTCGAGAAAGCTCAGTTTCCACAAGAGGTTCTCAAACAATATTTTTTAAAAACAAAGAATGTTGGGAGGGCAGCTTACTGCACAATTTTGAGCAGAAGCAGAAAATTTACTCCTTATAGTTTAGATGCTCCTATCAAGGAGCCCCTGGCCTACCATTGTCCTATGATTAATGAAGTGGAAGGCAGAGAGAACAGTGTGAGACAGCAATTAATGCCTGCTAAAAAATGCAGGCATGCAAGTTTCTTAACAACAAATTAACAAAACTGTTCAGACTGCACAACTTTGCATTAGAAGTTTTGAGGTAGATTTTTACTAGACATCAATGTATGGCTTTTCTGATATGACAAGTATATATTTGTCATATGCATTTCAAGGCAGTGCATAGTCACAATCAAACACACCTGACTGACTCACAAAAAACTCAGTAGCAGGAAAATTTCAAACTTAGATTGGTTTTGTGAAGATGTAACAAAGGGTATCAGATATTCTGATGGCTAATCACTTTGTGTAAATCCATTAGAATTACACAAATATGCCAGACATCTTTTTTCATGCTTGAGGCTATAAACCTGTGCTCTGTAATGAGTTCTGTGCTTTCTATATTTGTTTTGGATTTGATAGGGTATTAAAAAACTAACTTAATTGTTAAACCCTAAACTTCACCACAAAAATTGATCAAATTGTTGTAACTTCAAAACCTTTGAGTGTTTTCTTTATAGATATTGCTCCCTATTGAGAAAGGGAGCAGGCATTAACCAAATTCTCACTCCTTTTTCTTTCTTACTTGTACTCCTGAAATGAAAGAGAAAAGAAGAGGATGGGAGAAAGTGTGCATGCAGTAATTGGAAAGTTTATATTAGTTTATACTGCATAAATGGATTTGTATTTCCTTATTGCTCACACTCATCTGAGAGTGATTCCTGATTACCTTATGCCTAAGGGGTGCAGTTCTTGCTTTTTTTTACACCGGTGGATGTCGTGTGCTTGATCCAACAAATTACTATGCACCAAATACAGATTTGTTATAGCTGATCTGTAGATAACTTTGTGTTTGTACATTGAGTCTCAAGGATGTTTCAGCTGATCCTTTTGGTTTACTATGACTTTACTCATAAACACATAAACCACCACAGTCTTGCCAAAACATTGCTGAAACCTTGGAGAACTCTACAAAACCCAAAAATATCTCAAAAATACAGGCAGAAAACAAGTCAGGGTTTTTTTTTCATACTAAGAAACGTATCAGTAACCTCTTATAACACCTAAACTGTGAACTACAGATTTTGATAGACCATTCTTATGGTTCATTCACAGTTTTTGTTCTTATTAACATAATCTTCCTCAACTTCTTTTAGGTGAGAAATAAGAATTGTTTACTTTTGGAATCTCACAGAAGCTTAAATGTTTAAAAATTACATAATGCTCTTTAGTTTTTAAATTAAATTAGAAAAAAATGAACACTTAGCATCAACATTTTGTCTTTTCAATCAATCACTCAATCGATCACTCTATCTCTGGCACACTTTGAATGAACATACTTCATACTTCTTTTATTATTTGACTGTGTCTGTGCTTTCCAAAGCTATGTTTTCTTGACAGTGAATACAATCTATCAATATCATAAACATAATCCAGATTATGAGAATCATTCTTTAAATAAAATACATAGGAAAATCAGTCCTCAAATAAGGTTTACAAAGAAGCCAATGAGACTGGGTAAAACCAGACTAGAATTTAAAACTTTAATGCTCTCTCCAGGTCACAGAATCACTTTAATCCTTTTCTGGTATTATTTATTATTATCTTAGTCCTTTGAGCCAAATCTTGTAATGAAGCACTTTTAGAACATATTCACAATTCTGCAAAACAGAATTAACTGGAAGGAAAGCAAATGAAAAACTGGTGAATATGGAACAGAGGAAAGACTTAGCAGCTGATATTATTTAATTCTGTGGTTCAGAATCTACTGTGAACTGTCCAAGGGGCATGGTGAATATGAAATTATAAAATTGGTTGGAAAGAGCCAATTATTTTGTTCCTCGGTATACTGGCTCTTATATTACTGTAATGATCACCACTTCTTCCTCAAAGCCATGTGGCCCATAAGGTGGGTGCAACAGGTGGCAAATTTCTTCTGTGGGACGCTGATCTTTGATCCAAGTTAATTAAATTTATTTCTGGGGCAGGCCATTTTCAAAATATATGAATCAGTATAGTTCCACTGAAATCAATAGAATAAGGCTGCTTTGCATAATTTACCTCTCTCTAATCTTATTTTTTTCCTATGGATTTCTTCATGTTGAATGTATAAGACACACATTTTATTCATCAGACTCATATATGTTGAAACCCAGGCATATGGAAATAAATAGAAAGACTGTCATTGCCATTCATTCACTTTGAAAGAAATCCAAGACTAAAGGAGAAAAAAATTTCCTAAGTATACTTTTTCACAGGAACACACAGATGGGTGTTTTGGTTTTTCTCAGTACTGTAGATAAAGTACTTCTGAAGAAGGATTATAGACCAAATGGTTGAAGTCCTGATAAGAAGAGGTTACTAAATGGTCTTGCATTGTTAGACAGAAGGTGTGGAGAAGAGACAGAGTTAAACAAGATTGGAGAGCAGAGGTAGTGGCTAGGCAAAGAAAAATATGAATAGCAGAAGTGTAATGTGAGAAAATATAAAAAGAAGACAAAGAGGAAGAAAAAGCCATTGTATTATCATTATATTATAATTTTTTGATTATAGGATGGGAACACTCTTCAGATAGACAATACCACTGCTGAAGGAATGAATCAGAACTGTGATCACAGAATCACAGTCTCAGCTAGGCTGTAAAAGACCTCTGAGATCTTCAAGTCCAGCCTATGACCAAACATCACCTTGTCAACTCAAGGGCTGTCCTGGACTGCCTTCTCAGAAGCAGCTGATGTTCCAGATCTCCTTGAGCTAAATTAAGGCAAAACAACACCAAACAATCATTTAAAAATTTTTATTTATGGCACAATGGTTGAAACCTTTTTATACATCAAACAGCCTGTCCAGCAACAATTTAAACATTTCTGAACAGCCTGTGGAGTAAACCTCTGGAACAGCATGTGGTAACATGGATTTCTGAACTGCTCCTGGCAGAAATAAATTAAACTTTTAAGAAAAGGAAGAAAGCAATAAAGAAGAAAAGGTAGGAAAACAGAAGTAGAATAAATACCCATGTCACCACCCAGGGTTCCAAGGCCATCCCTGGTCCAGTTCCTCCAGATGGTGGGTACATCCACAGACCTTCTCAGCTGTGATATTTACAGACTTGTCTTCATGCAGAGGCATTGTAGCAAGCACATTTCTCTCACTCACAGGATTTTTCCTAGAGGTGTACAGAGAGAAATAGAAGAGAAAACAATTTCTATTTCTGCTCCTTGTTTTTCCTATGTGGAATGTATTTAGAGAATTGTTTACCTAGAGTGAGTGCTTGATTAAATTCTGGTGAGGATTGTTTGAGCCTGATGGCCAATCCAATCCACCTGGGGCTGGACTCTCACAAGCAGGGTCATGAGTTAGTTAGATTAGAGATAAAGAAAAAGTAGTATGTAGTTTTTAGTATCCTTCTTTTATATAGTATATGAATGTATTTTACTATAATTATAATAAAGAAATAATTCAGCCTTCTGAACTGAGTCAGAGATCATCACTTCCTCCCACTGGGTTTGCCTGCATCCACAACAGGGCATCTTCTTATTCTCAAACTTTTCAGATGGGACTTGAGGGGGGGTCTCATGATTTCATGTCCTCTCCCAGAAATAGACTCAAATGCACTGCTGTCCCAAATTTGGTTTTAGCTATAGTTACCCAAGATAAGGAAGCTGGTCCCAGAAAAGTGCCATCCTGCCTCTGCAAGATGCTCTTTTCAAACTGCACCTTATCTTGTTGGCATGGTAACATTCTCTTCTGCCAGTGTTTGAGACATTAAGGGTTTCAGGTTTATATTAACTCTTTCAGACTTTCATTCTCTCACACCACCCCAGGCTCAAAGAG
This sequence comes from Chloebia gouldiae, assembly GCA_003676055.1. Taxonomy (NCBI): domain Eukaryota; kingdom Metazoa; phylum Chordata; class Aves; order Passeriformes; family Passeridae; genus Chloebia; species Chloebia gouldiae. Next base: position 14,916,817 of record QUSF01000001.1, read on the forward strand.
TTAGTTGAATCCTATTAGTATTTCCATAAAACACTCATTTTAGAAAATGCTGAGTTTGAATTTTGATCAGTCTTGTAAAGGAACACATTCCTGTTTGCAATCCATAATAAATGAAATGCATTAGACCTGACAGTGGAATGCAATGACATATCTTCTAGGGGATTTTGCAACAGACCTTTTGAAGAAAGGTAGTTATTATTTTCATCATGCATAAGTGCTTCAGGTTTCTGTATCGATGTCATATACCATTTCTACAGGGTATTACTCTTGAACTTTGTAATGGACTGGAGGCAGTTTCACCTTTAATGATTTATGAACTGATGGGATTGTTGCCTTAAATGTTCTGTTATCTGCACCTATAAACACTTAAATTACTGCTTTGTCTTGGGCTTTTTAGTGACTTGTGAATGCTGCTGTAAAATAGCCCTTATAGTGTAATATATCACAGGAAGGTTACACTGTAACTGTTTCTGTGATTTGTTCTCCACTTCTGAAGCGTTCCAAACTGTCTGCACATCACAGGCAAAGAAATCCTAGAGCAGAGACAAACTCGTTTTGGTCACAGGTGCATCCCATCCAGGAGTTGCCTTTACACAGCTTGTTATCCTTCCTAAGGGGCATTGGGAACGATTTTCCAAACTGCTGTCTGACTGATGCCTCTCACACAAACCTCAGTTTGATTCAGGAAAGCTTAAGGCAAACCCCCCATATTCAAGGCTTCTACAAAAGGAAACTCAGCGCACCACTGCAGGTAGCTACACCAGCATGTGGTCTGAGAGCAGGGAAGTGAGAGTGCATTTAAGTACTCCAGAGAAGTGCAGATGCTTAATACTGGAAAATGCATTAAATACCTCTTAAAAGTTAATTTCCAATATGAAGATTTGCCTAAAGTTCCTATGAAAGAGGTTGGGTTTTTTTTTCCTTTTCACCCTTGTGTGAAATTATTTTTCTACATAAATGCTGCATTACATAAGCATTAAAAAGACTGATGGCAGAAACACAGAAAAACATATCTTTGCATAAAGCAATTGTTTTTCTATTGCTGAGGTGGAAAATCAATAGTGCATCAAATCTGCTATGTTCTTGAATCATTAAGGGCTTTGGTTCCAGATGGGTACATAAAAAATTACTTACCTCAGCTTGCATGTATATATTATAAAGAAAAAACCACAACCAGATAAACAAGCTTGCACTTTAAATATGTTAATTTTAAAATATTTTGTTCAGCTTCTACATTGTACAGATCAGATGTAATCTAACCCCAGAAACACTGTTTCATTTTCCACCAGGAATGTCTGCCCATTTAACAGTGGCATATAATCTGGTATTTATGTTTCAAGCACTATTTTTTCCATCATTATTACACACTTTAAAATTTAGCATGATTATAATAGAGACTCTGAGAAGGCTATCCTTAATTTTGCATGTCTAGCATTTGTAGACACAATGGTTAGTAATGAATAATTGGAAAAGCCAGCCTGTGTGAGAAAATACAAACACACTTGCATAAAGGTGAACAAACATATGGGGAGGAGAAGATGGGTCACCACAGGGTATTAAGTGAAGGAAGGGAAAGCCTGAGGAGAGGACTGTAAATCCTTCCACTGAGATCAGAGCACAGGGAGGCATTTTTATGTTCATGTTTATGAAATGTGAATGTTTATTTTTATGAAACACCCTCCCCTCAAATATACACATCTTGCCAGAGTATCTGACTCCCACTTAATTCTTTCTGAAACTCTAAATTCTCACTAAGATACCCTAGACTCTTCAGATGCACTTCAGATACTGTTTTCCTTCTTCCCATCCCTTAGACCTCTCCACTGTTAGCAAATCCAGCCTGCTCTAATGATGTTATTAAAATGAAAACAGTTGGATGAAGGAATAAAAATTATGAAGACATGTATTTGGTTAAAGCTCTAGAGAATAATACTGGGGTCTACTTTAAGTATTTGCATAAATATCTGCCTTGACAAAGATCACAAATTTTCATGAACATCTCATCTTTACTTTTTTTCTAGCAATAAATTAATGAAATACAATGGAAGTTTAAAGACATTCAGAGCAAGAGATCTTGGTTAATAAGTAAATCTTGCAGTAAATCAAAACACAATGAAAAGAGTATCAGAGAATTATAGAAACAGAATAGAATTTTGGACTTCCAGATAAAAATATATTTGTATATGTTAGTGGATATAGGTCAGCTGGTACATAGACATAGAAGAGGGTTAGAAGATAATGTGTGTGTTACAAAGACTTTAGATTGAGGCTTCAAGTAACGCAGAATAGTCTCATGAATCACTGCCATTCTGACACATAAGAATTGACACATCTGTGAAAATACTGTCAGCAATTTTATCTGAAACATGGGCACAACTAATACAATTATAAGATAAATACTTCACTCTTAGAAAATGAAACAATACAAAGGGGTTTTTTTTGCCTGATACTGAGAATGAGAAAAACGTTTTTCCTTGAGTTGGGAATTGATAAACTTTGTGGCTAGCAAAAAAATCCTGTGATTAAAGTTAAATTAAAAATATTAAATTGAATTTTAAATTGAAAGACAGAGATTTAACTCAGGTGTCATGCATCCGGGTTAAAGACAGCAGTTGGTTTCTCCATAAAAGGGAATGAAAATCAATGGTTCAGCACAAGGAACTGGAGTAGAACTGAATGAATTTGGACCACAGGACAAAGACCAAATAATAATGTAGAGGAAAAATTTTAAGAAACGGGAATACTTATTGCCCCATGCTGAAAGTACAGCAGGAAAATCTATAGAGATTCAATACTTACAAAGACAGAGGATGCAGAAATTTCCAGAGAAAGGGAAGATATTTGTAGCATGCTTGCAATCTCTCTCACGACCTTCAAGGTAGGTAAAGAACTAACTCATTACTCTGAAGGAAAGAAACCTGCCATTAATTCAACTGCTGTTATTCCAACTGTGTACATCATGTAGTCTGTCAGTAAGAAGCACAGGAAACAAGAGATGTTATCTCTTTGTGTAGCAATTAATACACAGCAGTGCCACACACTGCTGACAATACTTAATGGTCATACAGGGTCACCATATTCTCAGTGCAAGGGAAAAGATGATCAATACTAATTCAGGTTTGGAATGAGTTGCTTTGAAAGACAGTTCTGGTGTGAATGATACAATAGCATCAGCTCTTAGGAGGAGCAATGCTTATAAGAAAATGCTTATAAGGAAAAAGAATTTCTTTCCACACTCTCTGTAATGCCTGATCACCCAAACATAATTAGGATCACAAGGTACATACACTCCAGACACGCAGATGTAAGCCATTGGAATGAAGATGGAACTGTGGATGCAAATGACTGCATTTGATTCTGAGAGTCCAGTGGAGCTGTGACATGAGATATAGATGAGGAGAGCCATGACTTCTTACATGTCCATCATGTAGATAGCTTTAAGTCTAACACCTCTTCTTAGGAGAAATACATGTGTATGGACAAGGAGTCACAAGTTAAGAACCAAAAGTAATAAAGAGTAGTCACATTTTGTATAATTTTTCCTTGCAATAACAAAGACAAATGTCATTGGAACTTGCACTATTTTACAAGAAATCAAATGAACTGCAAGAGTCAATGATTCCCTTTAATAGTTTTGCAAACTGAGAATGTGGTATTTTCACTACACTTGAAGAGGCATGATGGACTAAGACATGCAATGACTGTTCAAGAATTTATGTCATGTTCAATTGTGTATGTGGAAAATGAAAAGTGTTCAACAGAAGAAGACTGTTTCATTGCAGTGTATAATATTGATATATTTTGAAGATAACAGGTTTTCTAAAGAAACATTGAAAAGATCAAAATTTTTTGAGTATACATACATGTGTGTTTTTAAGTATAGTGATGAGGCACACGGCTAAAGAAATAAAATTTCAGAAATTATGCTGGAGGAATTAATATTTTCACAGCAATCGAGAACACTTCATAAGAATTCAGAAATAAGTTATCAGTGGGCCAGGATGAAGCATATAATCTGCTATGAGTTCTAGCTGCTACTTAACTAGGAAAAGATCTCAATGATGTTAGTGAAGGAGAAAGGGCAGGCCAGGTACAGATATTTCTGGACTGGACTATCTTTCTAATGAGAATATAAAACTTTCATGACTCCTTGACTAATAAGCACACCCAAGTTGTATATTAAAAACCTTTATTGCTCAGAAGAAAAATCTGATTCTTCATGGAAGACTGGGCATTTTGGAAATGGTCGACAGACTTTTTAAACTATACTCCAGTTGACTTTCATTTCAATGAATAATATAAATGACATTGAAAAGTAAAACTTGCTACTTAATAAGATAAAACAAGCATATCACATCTTCATAATTATTTAGAATAATTCCATTACAAATTTGTGTGGTTAATTTGAAGGATTTACAGATTTGAATGTTTTTACAAATGGTGGCAAGATTTCCTCAAAAAATGTTTTTGTTATTCAAAACAATCGAGCAGTCTCACTTATTTTGCAGCACAGAAACCAATTTCAAAGAATGTTTTCACAGAAATTGTGAGTTGTGATAAGGAAAATAATTGCCATAGGAAGGAGTTAGATTAGAATTAAAACTTGAAAATAAGCAATTTGATCTGCTGAGCAACTTCTTGGTGTCAGAGAAGAAACTGCAATATTTGCATGGAGGAAATGCTCCAATATTGCTGATAATGCTGTGCACTCTGGGCTCTACATTGTAACCTCAGATTTCAAATTGATGGCTGCCACATCCACTGCTCCATAACACTGCATGTTATGCTGCTTATACACCCATAAAGAGGTGGTGTTAGATTTCAAAAAGTATTATTCTGCTCAGAGCTGGAATGAAGGTAATAAAATACCCTCTTGGGAGGAAGACGCAAATGGAAAGAAACAGACATATTGAGTACTTTTAGGAGTAAAGTTCAGGAGCCAGCAAAAAGGAACAGAATGACATGGAAAATATTGATGTGGAAAGAGGTTCTGAAAACATTATACTTATTCATTATTGTGCATTCCAAGGAATTATCTATTTTGTATGCACAAATCATAATTTACTTGCATGGACAGTATGATTTGTGTTTGGTGTTTTCCCAACCTCATTTAGTACCTCACTTACTTAAAGGTGACTTAGATGAAGAGCAATGGAATATGAATGTAATTTGTTAACAACATTAATTTTCATCCCTTCCTTTCAATAATATTATTTTACAATTTGACATCATGAGCAAGGTACTCTCAGAGTCTGTGAAAATGCCGTTTTATGAAGCATCGACTTTCAAATTGGATCCACTTATCTTCTTGTAGTTTGATTAGAAATACTGGATTTAGGTTCTTTCCTAAAGTTAATAGTCTCACTCTGGTAATATTATAGATTTGAAAGGTAGGACTTTTAATTTCTTTATTCTATGCAAGACCTCTTCTAAGTGATTTCCCATTAAAATCAAAACTGCCCAGACAGCTACATTTCATCAAGTGTCCAGTGTTTGGTCCAGGAACATTCCTTTATCTTTGCTTTATTTCCATTGGTGCACACTTACATATTTAGTTTTACTTCTTTGGTCTTCAGGTCACAGGATTTTGAAAAAGTGATTTCTTTTCTATCTCTAAGTATTTTCAGTTTATTTCAGAACTGAAATATAAAACAAAAGCTAAATAAAACCTCCCAAAGAGCTTAAGCCATATATTTTTATATATTAAAAAACAAACAAACAAACTTTTTTCAGTTCTGTCAATTTCTGTCTTTTGTATTGGATATTTATTTCATTAGCATCAAACCAGTCTCTAAAACTCTTTCAATTTTCCTTTTCCCTTTCAATTCTTATCAATTAATTAACAAAATAATTTTAATTTCTGTATTTCTAGTGTCTAATTTCATAGAATGGTATAATTGTTTGGGTTGGATGGGACCTTAATGAACATTCATGTACAGGGACATCTGTTAGACCAGTTTCTCAAAATCCCATTGAACCTGGCATTGAACACTGACAGGGATGGAGAACACACAACTTTTCTGGGCAAGCTTTCCCAGCACTTCATCACCCTCACAGAAAAGAATTTCTTTTTAACATCTAATCTAAATATCTCCACTTTCAATTTGTACTCATTACTCCTTGTCCTAGCACTACAATCCCTGATGAACAGTCGACTCCTGTCTGGCTTACCTGTAAATCCCTTCAGATACTGGAAGGCTGCTATGAGCTCTCCATGTAACCTTCTCTTCTCCAGACTGAACAGCCCTAACTTTCTCAGACTGCATTCTTTGCGAAGGTGCTCCAGTTCTTTTATCAACCTTGTGGCTCTCTGATGTTGCTCCAACTGCATCATTCTTATGTTGGGGACACCAGACCTGTATTCAGTACTCCAGGTGGGCTCTTACAAGAGCAAAAAAAGGGGAAGAATCACACAACCTTCTCTTCTCCAGAAAATAAATTTGGAGAAATTTAATTTAACTTTTCTATTCACTCACATTCAGTCTTCCATTGTGTACTTGATACCTGTTTTTATGGGATATTTACTTGTTTTGTTTTCAGGACTCCATCAAGAAAGAAAAGCAAAATTGAATGATAAAGATGCATAAAATATTTGCCTCAAGTAGCAAAATTTAGAGTTTCATTGACACCTCCGTAAAGCAATGGAGAGAATCAGTGTTATCAAAGGTCTCTAAACTGATCAACAACTAGTGGGGACAGTGCTCCTCTGTCTCAATATATCATTTGCTTACCTGTGTGCTTTTGGCAGTCATTAATACATAACCTGTGGGTTTGTCTCATTTTGGAGAATGGAGGGAGAGCGCTGCCAAGTTTCATCACCCACTTCATTGCCAGAACGATGCATTACTGGAAATAGGCTTGTGATCTCTGCCTGAGGCAGGGGGCCTGCCCAGGCTCATTCACCTGGACTGCCCTATTTTGAAGGTAGTAGCAGAGGGGTGCAGGATCTCTGCCATCATGGTTGAGTTGGTGCAAGCTGGATTCAGAGTCACAACTTTGGTTTCTTCTTCATTTGATACCTTTGAACTTTTCAGTCATGTATTTGCCAGGTGTCTGAATCGCCTTCACTAAATAAGCTTTCTCCACCACTTACAATGAAGCCATTATATCACATAATCATGTTATTTCCACACCATACAATTACATTCCAATTAATTTCCACACATTCAAACAAAATTTTTCCATTCTCTTTTCTTAATATTCCATAATCATGTCACACTTGTTATGTTGCATTTCTTCCTATTGCTCTGTGTATCCTTTTAAGTTCTATCCTCCTATTTTAAGTTATTTTCATCTGGGTGCCCTTTTTTCTTCTTCTTGCCATGAAAGATATCATAAAATTAAGAGTAATATTAAAAAATATAGGATTCAGTATCATCATCTCCTCTTATTTTCAGCTTTGTTTTACTCTACCAAGGCATCTTAGTTTTAAAGTCCAGTGAGTCCTGGATGACCATCTAGAAGATGACACCATGTTCTGGCAGCAGCATTCTTATTTTTATCCTACTCATCAAGTTAGATAATTCATCCCTTGTAATTCTGAAACCTAGTTTCCAGCCAAATTAAGGGATAAATCTTTCTTTAATCTAATCAGTTTGAATAGATGCTTTTATAAGTTACCTTCAACCCCAGAAATAAATGGAGAAAGGATCATATAGGTTGCCACTGTTTGATTATGTGTATATCTGGAGTACCAGCAACCAAGCCTATTGAAAATACTACACCTAGGGATGGTCTAAAATTAAGGTAATTTTAGTAAGACCCAAATCTACAAATTAACCATTCAAACCTGCCATTCTTATTTATCTTGTCTCTTAACTTCATTTCTACTGAGCTCAATATCTTCCCTTTTGTATTTCAGATGATGTTTAACCCATGAGTTACCTGCTGCACATAAACAACACTTTTATTTTTTCCCCATGCAATTGATTTGATGATTAAGTATGATAACTGAGCACGTGGTTATGTACTTTTACTGCAGTTCTCTGTTGTGAACCAAAATGATAATCTCGTTTGTATACTGTTAATATTTCTAATTCATTAATATTCCAGAGTCATTATCCAACACTTTAACTATTTTGACATTAATTAAATTTATAATCACACAAAGCCTGTGGCATCCTGTACCATTCATAGTCAATCTTCATCTCAAAGTGCATAGCAAATGGGAAACAAGAAGATGCTACACAGTCTGTAATATCACTGATATAAAAGGTAGCATACTGACTTCTAAAGCACTGAATTAATGTTTTAATTATGATAAAACATTAATAGCTTTCTCTTCTTGGATTTGATAGTGTTAATACACAAATTTCATTTCTGTCCTTGACAAAGGATAATGGATTTTCTCCAAAGGCCAATTAGCATTTAACAACAATTAAGTGAAAAAGATCTGTAATGATCCTGATGGAATGAAACTACTTGTTACAGGCAATTAATAGGACAAATTGATAAATACCTGTCTGAAAATGTTAAAGAAAATTTCCAGCTCCTCTCTTTCTTACCCAAAATTATTTTTTATTCCAAACAAATGCTTATTTTTCTAGTAATTGGCGTAATTTCACAAATTTGTATAATACATAAAGATCACATACATAGCAGAGGAGCAGTAATTTTTTTTTCCAAGTCCAGCTGTTTTCCACTGAGTACACAGATTATTAGACAGGGTAATAAATCCCAGTCTGTTCTTTTTTCCTTTCTTTTCTTCCTCGCGGTAATGAATCATGTAGCATTTTTATTTGTCAATTGATGACAAAACACATGAGCAAAGAACATACACCTTAAACTACTGTAAGTGTAACATTGTTGTGGGTATTATATATGGAGGCTTATTTCTTGCTAATATGCCTGTAAGAGTACAAATGTTTAATAAAATTGAAGGTCATTTTTCAGACAAGTGTCTTAAAATTAGCTGTGTCTGCTAATAACTCTGGGCTGGTCATACGTGTGTCATTTTGACAGGAGTAAAAGTCAGGTCACTGTGAAGAGCTCTGAAATTCCACTCCTCTCTTATTTGCATTGGACATCTGCTAGACATTTATAGGATTTAATCAATAAACTTTAAATTCCTTCTTGTTCACATCACAGGTCATAATGACATTTACAGAAGCTAAATGTCACTTGATTTCTCTTCATATTTTGGAGAGAAAAATGTAGAATTATGAGGGAATGTTTTTTCTAGAGATGAGAAAATAGAAAATGTCTACAGTATAAATAACAAATAAACTTTCCTAGTGGCCTTTACGTGATAGCTTTCATGCCTTTTTCTAAATTTATTTTAATTATGTTTTTAACAATCCTAAAGTCTTGCATACAAGATGAAATGCCAATGAAAATCACAACTATTTTATATGTGCATATTGAGACACTGTTAAATTAGCTAATTGGCCACTGAGCACCAAAATCTGACTTTTAATCTTCTGTAACAATTGTTTTCATTGCCTTCAATATTATTTTAATTTTTGCTGGCCTTTATTCTTAATTCAGTAAGGATTTGTTTGAGTAGCTCCCAAGAATGTTATGAGGAATTACAAGAATGATTCTTATGCAACAGGATGAATACATATCCTTAAAAGTCATTATCCTCCAAAATAAACAAGCTGAACTAGTCTGTTAATAGCAAGTATAATAATGACAGGTTTACTCTGAATGGTAGGAGCAAAATTTTATGAATACTAAGCATCTTTTGAAGTACCACTCTGTGTTATTCATAGCCAGATGTTTTAAGTAGCTATCCTAAACTGTATATTCAGCAGAAAATAGTTCATTTCTGCTAAACTAAATATTTAAATCAAGTATAATCCAGGTCAAATTATTCTTGGCCTGATGAGAATATAGCACAATAATTTCCTGATAACTTTCCTTTTCTGGACCTTACATGATCTTTCTGTAAAATATAATAACTCATACACATGCACTGTGATATGGATAAATGACATAATTAGACCATCAGGCCCTCCTTTGTTCAAATTTCACATTTAGATTTTATTATTATACAAATAAAAACAATTCTTATAGGAAAACCCAAATGCCTGCACTATTTGAATGATAAATATCATAATGTAAAGATTACAGTGTATAAATTATCAATTAGGAAGTAATATACATGTGTTGATAAGAGGCATATTTTATTAAGTACAGCCATTAAAAATGCTCCAACATAGCCAGCACAATAATTATTGTTTGTTTGATTTGTTTAAGGAAAAAGAATAAGAAGTCTGAAAGTAAATTGAATTCCAGTACTTACTTGCTGATAGAAAAGTTCTGATCTTCCATTACAGATAAAGAGAGATGACAATTTGCAGGATGGAAAATGTTCAGATAGCAACCAATTAAGTGTAAAGAATGTTACTTTAATTAAGGATACACCTTTTAGTGAGAAGGAAATGTAGGTTCAAATCTCTTGTGAGGCGATAACAGCACAGACAGACATTCAGCAATGGTTAAGATCCTCTTGTGGTCATTGCAGTAGTATAAACTGAGGTGACATGAAAAGACTGAGGCACAAAATGTGCATCAGGCTACTGAGTCCATCAGGCTGAATTAATTTTCACTTTTTGTTTTTCCATCATTTATGACACCTTGGCAATCATCTTAAATTCCCCAGTGATATCAGACACTGAACAAAACATCTGTGGTATCATTTGCTTTTCCATAAATGTATGCAGGTATGTATTCTATATTCTTTCTATTTGGAGCAAGGATGTGTGAAAGTACAGAGGTCAAATGTTCTTTCTTTGGTAATTTATGTTTTCCTACAAGCTGGGCTGTAAAATGTACAACTGTTTAATTAACTGCTACATTAAAACTATTCAACCTGGAAAAGAAAAAGCAGATACAAAATCTTAATCTTTTGGCTTTAGAAGGAAATGAGAGTCTTTCTCAGGACTGGGCAAGGTGTGCACTGTTAAAGGAACAGGGAAATAATTCTCTGTCATCCAAACCTTATTTCTGTATTCTGGAGGATGTTTCTTGTGAACAAATGAGTGGGGACAGAGACGGAGACTGCTAGTCATTTATTTATCTGCAGGATTTGGTGTAAGGAGTAAATGATGAACAAACAATATAAACATATACTGTATTTATCTTTCAACTTACTGTATACAATGTTTCTATTTCTTACCTGCAACTACTTGACTGCTTGTTGAATAAAAGTTTATGCTGTCCATATAGAAGCAACTGAAGTACCTGCCTCCTGTGTGGGTGCTTCTTAAACAATAAATGAACTACAGTTGCATTTGTGAAGAAAGAAACCCTTATATCAGGAAATGTTCAAAGAAACATAACACTATCAAGAATTGGAAAGGATGTGAATGAATGTTTACAGTAGGATTAAATTTATGGTGAGATGCCACTGATTTTAAAGCTGTGGGTTTATTTGCTTTTCTGATTTTAATAACTATTTTTCAGTCATAGTTTGTCCACCCCAGTGTTAGCAACAGTACACACTGAGCTTCAAACCTTTTAATGTATTGTCACATAGCTAGAATGAGCAGCAGTTAGGTCAGAAAGACTGTTAACAATGGGATGAATATAGTGTTGAGAAAGAGTGCTAATTTTCCCATCTCTGATGAAATGTCAGTGACTAATACCTTGAGTCAAATTCAATTATCAGTTCTAAACCAAACTCCCCTGAAAGGACATAGACAAAATTAGAATTGAAAACCTGGGAAAAACTCTAAGACCTTCTTTATAACTAAAAAGGTTAGTGACTACTCTTTAAAAGAGTTAATAATATAATTGTTTTTGTAATTTATTACTGCAAGAGCAGCAGCTGAGGTTAAATATATCTATAGTGCATGGTACTAGGAGAATAGGGTTTTTTTACCTCTTCTGAACAAGCTTGAAAATCTTAACATTGTGCCAAATTTGAAATTTGTGTTGCCATTGTAAATCAGATCTAAAACACATATAATAGAATTTTAATTCTAGTAATGAAAAGAATAATTTCAATGACCATCAATTTTATTTACTTACTTCTTAATTCTTGCCTGCATAAAAATATCCAAACACAACTTTATGAGGATAGAAGAAATAAGATATCTTTCTAACCTCTAATGCTTAAAAACATAAGTTTGGGGTTTTAAAAAAATTTTAGTTTACTAAATTTTAGCAAGTTTTAGATATGACATCATTATGGTTAAAACCAAGAACATTAATGTATCTAAATTAGCTGGTCTGTAGCTAAGTGTGGAAAATGGCCAAGCAGAAAAGGACCTGGGAGTGCTGGCTGGCAGCTGGCTGAGCAGGAGCCAGTATGTGCCCAGGTGGGCACTGACAGAAGGTCAAAGGCATCCTGGCCTGGATCAGCAACAGTGTCACCAGCAGCATGGGGGAAGAGATAATTCCCTGATGTCAGCACTGGTGAGGCCACACCTCAAATCCTCTGCTCAGTTTTGGGCCGCCCAATTCAGGAATGGCATTGCTGGCACAAGCCCAGAGAAGGGCAATGAAACTGTTGGAGGGTCTAGATGATACATCCTATCAGGAGCAGCTGAGGGAGATGATCTTGGGAAAGCTTAGAAAAGGTAGCTGGATGCTTCAAAATTTTTTATGGAAAATGAGATTTCTTCTTGAACTGTGTAAAAGGATGTAGATTTTTTTCCTAAGGACACAACTGTAAAACAGCTGAGCCCCTTGGTATGAATGTGAGCAATACTACCACAATGATTATCAAATAAGAAAAAAAGGAAATTTCCTTAATACCTTGGATATATAGACATAACCCTAGAAAGGTTGTAAATGTGAGTAATGGGTATCCATCTACTCATTCTCTAAAATAATTATTGCCATTTTCAACTTGACCATTGTTCTACTGATTGCTGCTTATTTAGCGACCTCCTTTCTAGGTCAGTCATTGTAAGCACAGAGTTTAGCCCTAGCAGTGTACACATTATTTTCTGTGATGTTCCTTTAGTGAACACTGTGCCAGAAAATAAGCATTTCTGAGCCTGCACAGTTTATTATGAAGTTGTGATAAATTCTCATTCATATTTCCCAGCAGGGATCAGTTGGAAGATCAGGGAAGGCAGTGGCATTAGCATCAGCAGGGACTGCATGTGAGTCACACTTACAGAAGTGTTTGGAATAGTGGGTGTTGTGTTTCCAGGTTTGATAGTAGTTTGCCAGCTCTTTCCTGAGGGAATGATTACAATCCAGTATTTTTCTTCAAGCACAGCCTTCTAACAACAACTTGGAAAAGAATAACTAAATTTAGACTCCTTTATTATATTCAGCTCTGCAATATTTAATTTATCCTTATCACAGTCTGGTGCATGGAGCAAACACTTCCACTATATAGACAGGAAAGCACAACACTGCCAATTTCCTGTGAGCTGCTGGTTGGAAAAGTGCAATTGTGTCTTGTTTACAGTGGTCAATGTTTTTGGAGCTTGGAGGTCTCTTTGAAGTCAAAGAGACCTAGAAGCCTTTAACCTGGAGAAAATTATTGCCTCTGAGACATCGAATATAAAGCCTCTCTTCCTCTAAGATGGAGCCAAGCTCTGAAATTTGAATCCAGATTTCAGCCATTTGATCTCAATTACAAGGGGGACAAAACAGAAACAAAGAGTGCAAAGAAAGCATGGATCAATTTTGTTGATTTTATTCAGATACAATTAAAAGATCCAGAAAAATAAAAAACAATATCTTTTGAAGAACTATTCGAAAAACCAGCATTTTCCAAAGAAAATATATTTTTTGGAAAACTTTTTAAAAGCTACTATTATTTGATCTCCGGTATTTTATTATGTGATTTGATTTGGTATTTCATTACAAATTCTATGCAGCAGAAGTACTCTTATCTTTTTCACTGATTAATATATATTTAATGGCATTTATATTGGAAAAAAAAAGTGGTTTAGAAAACAGTGCTTTCTAAGTATCAAAAAATAAATATTAAACATATTTTTTTTGAAAGGCTTAAAATATTCATTTGAACAGGTAACTACACATGTATGCTAGGAGTCAAAATTGACTTCAGTCCTAGATAAATGTGGATCCATTTATCGTGTGCCATGAGACTGCTACTGGGATTCAACATCGATGTGCTCCTTAGGCTAAGCTAAGGTTAATATCCTGCTGTGTGCTTGAAGTCAGACAAACAGAAACAGGGCAAGGAAATCAGCAGGAAGGAGTAGTGCCAAGGCTTTTTCGCAGTTTTTGGTTACTGACCAGCATATCCCAGACTAGGGAAGTTTGACTTTTGCAGACTAAGCTTGGGATACAAGAACAAGTGAATTGGAATGTAAATTTCTAGGTAGCAAGTGGGAAGAAAGACAATGAATATAAATGATGAGAGAGAATGTAGACAGATATTGCAATGAGCAATCTGCTCATTTCAGTATAAAGATGCAAATAAGTGGGCTAAAGGGAATACAAGAAAGCTTTTTTGGGAAAAGTAAAAAGGAGAGCTTATTGGTTTGTGCTTTCATGCTGTGGGATATTTATTGTGAAAACAATACATTAGTAGTCTATTCAGAACCTGTCTACTCGTAACTTTAATTACTCGGCTGTTCATAAGATACTGGAGACGAGAAAAAATTTAACGTTTGTGAAGAGTTCAATGCATGTCCTCATTTACTTAATGTAAAGCTGTGCAGTTCCAGATTTAAGGGAAATGAAGACATATTTACAGTATACAGACTTAAGAATATATTTGAAGGAGCCTGACACCTGTTAAAGACAAAAAATAGACAGCTAATCATCTGCAGCTCATGTTGTGTTCAACTTTTGAATAAAGAGAACAATTTTTTTCTTGTGATTGATAGTAGTGTTTTAAAGAGTTTTGAACAATGATGTAGGGACTGCTGCTATTACTGTCATTAGTGTTGTCATGATATGAACTTCATGCTGTCCATAAACAGTAGAACTAGAACCTAAATTGCATTCTTCTGTGTTTTCATAGTTCAGACAAGACTATCTTAAGTCTATCAGGAAAAAATTTCATGAAGCAACACTAACCTGTTTTATTAGATGCTCTCTTCTAATACTAAAAATCCAGATGACATTCCAAATGAAGCAATGTAACCTTGTAGGAAACTAAATTTCTTGCTTATTCATGCAAAATCCTATTGCAATTCAAGCTGAAAACCAATTTGCAGATACCTACTAAATAGGTATGCAGTGTTGACTGGCTCTCTAAGATTTGTTTTCACACCACAGCACAGTTCTTCTGGCTAATTTTTTGCAAACATTTTTTCATCAGTGCTTTATAAATGAAAATAAATTGAAATGTATTTATATAAATGCATGTATTACATCTTTCTGGACCAACATTTTATTTTATCACATCACAACAGTGAAAATATCTACAAAAAGAAACATGCTGTATAAAAAGCGTAATTCAAAGGGTGAAAAGAACCTGCAACCCTGATTTCTTCAAGGCATTGTGTAATCCATACAAAACACTGGATAGGAAAGGTAAACTTCAACTTTGTCCTAGAAGTGAAAGCTCAGCAGGTCTGTCAAGACAGTATACAAGGAAGTAGATCAAGGGAATTTGTCTATTTGCATTTACATCAGCTCTTTAGAATCTGTTGTTTTTGTTAAAGTTAGTTGCAGCATCTGACTGAACAAAATAATGAATTATTTCTCGTTCTGCTGAAAAAATTTGATGCTCTTGGGACCTTATGTCAGCACAAAAGTTTTGTAAGTGGGTATAGATCTCCTTTTTGATTTCTGTTTCAGTATTTCCCTTCTTTCAGTTCCAACTTAAAATTTCCAGCCTTGGAGTAACAAGTACTTTTAAGTGCTAATAAATAGGATGAGAGTGGAGGGGAGGGGAAGAGAGAGGAAGTAGAAGAATAGAACTACTACCAAACTTATATACCTGACAGAAATTAATGAGGATAAGGGGATTTTCCTGCAATTGCTTCTAAAGACAAACATTAAGGAAGTTCCAAACCAGTGCTAAATCACATAATGGGCATGGTACCCGGGCTCCCTATCAATGAACTCAAAACATACCATTGGCTGTAGGCAATATTAGTGCCCACTATGAATCAAGCCAGTCTGCTCCTGTATAGAGATCAGTATACATGGGAATATTATTTTTGTTCTTCCTATTCAGAAATTTTTCTTCAGGGCATAAGGAACAAAATTCTGTACCTCAACAATGTGAAATAAGCCTCAAGGCCAAAATGTCAACTTCAGCCTTTTAAAACTTTCTTTGAGAACTTAAAAAAAAAAAGAAAATGTTTGATTTGCAGCCAAGTGTTCTGACACTGCACAGTAGTACTGGGATGAACTGTAGGATGTGTTCAGCATGGGGTTGGGAATTCAAAAAGGTACTGGTGCTTGCGGATGCAAAGACAGATGACTGGATTATATTTGTATATATTTAATTTTATATGTTTATATATATGCACATATGTTTATATCTATGCACATATATGTGCATATATATATATATATGCACCTGTATATGCATATATAGTCCTGTCACCAGTCATGACAGTGAAGAGATGAGTGCCTGCCCGTCCTCTTCCCCTCCTGAGGAAGTTGTACCTGCAATGAGATCTCCCCTCAGTCTCCTCTTCTCCAGCCTGAACAGTGCAAGTGACCTCAGCAGCTGCTCATGTGGCTTCACCTCCAGAGCCTTCACCATCCTCATGGGCCTCCTCTGGATGCTCTCTAATAACTTAATGTCTTTCTAGTATTGTGGTACCCAAAACTGCACAGAGGACTCAACAGAACATTTACTCTACATTCCTTTAAAATCGGAGAAACTTGTTTTGGTGAAACCCCCTAAAAAGGAGGAGCTTTATCTTTTAATCCTTTCCTGGAAGGAAATTAATAAACTCCGTTTTTCAGACAGCACATTTTGAGACAGGAAGATCTAATACAAGGAGTTGGAAGTTTGCAGCACAAAGAGAAATTGCTGAGAGCACACAGCAGCTAGGAAAAGCTCATAAGTGACAGCAGGGGCTTTCTAAGGTATTTGTTCAAGTTTGTACTAGTAAGTTCTTCAAACCTTTCTACACTTTCTTCCTTTAGTTTGTATTTTCCTGTTTTAATTTAAATTCTAATAGAGATCGCAACCTTTGCTTAATTACGTCATTTCATCTTGGAGATCTTGGTATGAGGAAGATGTTAAAAAATGTTCATCCCAAAATTCCAGCTGACCTTAGTTTAGTCAGCCTACACCTTAAGGATTTTCATGAATCTGTGACTGCCAAAAAAACCAAAAAAGTTTTAAATTTTCAGATCTCCCCTACACTATCTTTCTAGCCATATTCTTGTACCAAGAGCCATCAGTAGTATCTTTGCTCCATTCCCTGTTCTTTCTCTAGTTAGTATAATTGTAGGTATATAATATAAAGCAGGCCTCAGAAATATTCAGGAAGAGCAATTACTTTTGGTACTTGAAATTAGGGAAAAAATAATACTTGAAGTTAAACCATGATGTGGCCCTTTGTGTTTATACCACAAATAAATTTTCTACAGTGAAATGATAAATTCTGTGTTAGATTAAATGTTCTGATATTCCAGGATGGCAGGTTGTTTACAAAACTGCATACAAAGGTACTAAAACACTTCATTCCAGAGTCTATATTTTACATACACTGAACATTGCTGAAGAAATCTAGAATATAATTTGCATAGAAATACAATATTTTTTTATCCTAAAATATAAAAATCTGAAAACTCAAATATGGGTCATTAGAAAAAACATGAGCCATATGGTAATATTATAAACAATATTATTTTTCTCTAGTCATGATTATTTCAGCTCTCACTTTAAATAACATCTACAGACTGAAGAAAAAAGTTGTCATGGTTGTTTTCTAGGCTAGAATAAGATTACAGATGATCAGGATTAAAAGGATAAAAGGGAATAAGGTACTCTCTCTTTCAGGAGAGTCTGTTCTCTGACCACTGAGACAAAATGTCAATA
Source organism: Chloebia gouldiae (assembly GCA_003676055.1). NCBI lineage: Eukaryota > Metazoa > Chordata > Aves > Passeriformes > Passeridae > Chloebia > Chloebia gouldiae. The sequence continues at coordinate 14,934,713 of QUSF01000001.1, forward strand.
TTAATGAAAAAAAATTATATTCCTTTGCAAATTTAATGGCGCTGGACTTGGAGAAGTTAACACTTTAAAGTAGACATTGAGAGTTTAACGATTACATAATTTTACTTGAGTAGCAGTGAAACAGTCTTGCTCTAGGGATGAGAGTGGAGCTGAAAACAAGAATGAAAAGATGTTGGAGAAAGAAAAAATGTTAGAGCTTGCAGTTTTCTAATACTTTATATTATTTATTTGTTTTATGTTTAAGTCTGGCTTCCTGCCACATAAAAAAAAAAGAAATATGGTAGTTATCAGTAGCTTGAGAGCTATGAGAGTACACACCATCTATTGCAGGGCAGTCAAAGTGACAAGAATGTGGTAGCCTGCCAGAGGGTGAAAGGAAAGGAAGAAGGAAAGGAAAGGAACACTAAGAAGATAGTGAATTAAAGAACATACGAGGGGAGAAAAAATGGTAAAAAGGTTAATGTAGGTTCAGCAGTGTCAGAAACCAAGTTAAAAGGCTAAACAGTGAGTTCACTACCAAAATATGAAATCCAGTAGCAAGTTAGGCAATCAAATGTAACTTAAGTATTAGAAACCAAGGGATATTGTGCTACTCAAAACATTTGGGAAGGGATCCACCATTGGAGCTGGATAACCAGCTAACCAATACTATTTTTGCTGATCAGTCAGCTGTTGTGCAGTCAAACATTAAAAGATAAGAAGAAATATATAAGGCATCAGCGATCTATAGAACAGGTCCTACCCTGGCAGACCAGGTAGTCACCTAGAAGAGCAAAATATTAAGGGCAGCAAATAGTCTAGTGATCATTTATTGTGCCAGTGGAGATTCACTTGTGTGAATGTTTTCCAGACTGCCTGTGGTAGCAATAGTGTGAAGTAGGTGCCCCTGGTTTCATCCAGATATCATTACTAAAATCAGAGATTACCTTTTCTGAAATGAGGGGAAAGATGCTTAAATGACTTATAAAAAGTAGAAACAAGAATCATGGGAATTATTCCCCAAATTCTATTTGGTATGTCACAACTGTAGCTGCCACTGTGTGTCCATGTGTGCTTGAACATGTGCGTGTGTGTGCACGTCCCTGGTTTTTGTTTGTGTGCTGAGTTATTTCTTTACAAGAGCTACTCTGATGCCAGATCCTTGCTTCTGGAAAGGCTTATGCTTGTCTGAGTCCTCTGCTCTCTCATAAGTGCATCCATCCTCAACACTTTTCAGACCTCTCAGTGACCTTGGAATCAGATCAATACAAGCTGAATTAAAGCTTTTAGGTTTTTGCATCACACTATTAAGTGTAAAAACCCCTGCTGTTTCCATATGCTGCAGCTTTGGAATTTGGAATTTTTATTTGCAATGATTATGTTCAGAAAGGTTTTGGGTTCTAATTCTTTCTTATATACCATATTTCTTATTTTCATAGCTGTAGGTGAGAAATTGCCCTTTATGTTTGAAAATTAGTTTCTAATATTTTATTTCCACTTTTTTTTACTGTCTTATTTTATTCCAAATTCAATATTAGGACTCTTGCATTACTTCAGATCAGAGACAGAATTTCTGGCTTTCTGAAACAGACATGAACTATTTCTGAAATAGTTTGTTGAAGATCATTGCAATAATTTTAAGTTTCAATCTCATAAATTATAGAAAAAATATTTAATATTCTTTTTATATTATACTCTTACTTTGTCTTTAAGAGAAGCAAACTAACCAGGAATATGCAGAGGCATCTGTTATAATGACATTTATTTGTCAAATGACAGCTACATTGATCATGTCCATCAAATGGTTTCCCCTCACTAAGTCTTTGAAGATTTTTCTGAATAATTACAAGTTTAGGCCACATCTTCTTTCCTATCCAATTCTACAGTTTCCACAATTAAATTAAGTAAACATGAAAGACAATTGCTTAAAAGAAAAAAAAACCCATTATTTTGAGAAAGAAGTTGGAAGAAACAACAGCTCTTATCTGTCATCAAAACTGTCAGTTTGATGCACAAAGAGAAAGCAAATGCTCCAGTGCTGCAATAATGACCTTCAACATTATTTCTTTGAACTGTGAGTACTGCCTTTCTGAAACACTGTCTTTTGGTTCCACTCTGTAGAGAAAAAGAAAAGAAGATAAATAATGTGTGAATACTTAACTAACCTATGTTCAAAATTGATAAGGAAAAAAAATACTTTTTTTTTTTTTCCTTTTTTTCTTGTGCTGTGCACATTTTAGGTCTCTTCAGCAAAAGGGAAGCTCTTTCTTTCCTTACAGATTGATATTCTATAAAAAAACGTAGTTTGGAAGGATAAAGGTTTATATGAAATTTAAACACAGCAATCAATTAAGGATAGAAAAATTATAGGGAATGGATACTTGATAAAAGGAATTGGTAAGATCTATCTTTTATAAACAAGGCAATTATGTATAGGAGTAATAACTAAGAATAAAGTAAGAATATTAAGTACAAACACTAGAAAATCATCACATTCTATTAAAAGAACTTTGAGAGTTTTGTTCTACCTCTTCTTTTTTTTTTTCTTTTCCAACTAGAATGCCACATGCTGAAGCATATTTCATGGAGAGAATGTTTTCTAAATTATTTGATTTTTGTATGCATTGATGTGCAAAATGGGTTTATATTTACCGTCATGGAAAGAAAAATTCAATTTTTCTTTTTTTCCCCAGTCTGTCAGATTGATTATGACATCACTGTGCTTCATTATGTAAGAAGAGATTTCTCAGAGTAAGTGAAAGCATCTGAAACCTATCTTCAGTGGTATAAATATGTCTGTTTTATTCTTTTTTTTAATGAAGGTTGAATTCATTTTAATACAATTTCCTCCCTCCTCTTTTGAGTTCTTCACCATTGGCACACCCTTGTACGTGACCAATTCAAATTAATTTCTAATTCATTGCAGTTTGTCCTATTCAAGGAGGAGCTTTTAATCAGAAATTATATAAAAAATCCTATCACTTGCTGTTAACAAGCCTTACGAGTTTGTTGCATCCTAGAGGTTGGTCTAAATAGTGCTGGGTTCTGAAAAAACCTTTCTGATGGCAAATATACTGGCCAGACTCCCTGTGAAGCAAGTTGGAGTGATTCTGCTGATTGAGGGAACTAGAGCATTGTTGGAGACTATAAACAGAAATTTGCTGATTTTGCAAAAGTTTTCTGCTTTGGCTGCTTTTGTGGAAGCTAATGAGAATATCTCTGCTAACATCCATATAACTAGGCTAATGGTCCCTGGGTTGGGAAACATAATCCAACTGAATATGGATCGCATCAAATCCAGCAAAAATCTTGTGGAAGAAGTATTGCCAACTGCAGTATGTAATAGTTAACAAGCAAAAATACAGGCCAAAACAAGATAATTTATCTGAAACCACAAAGAAATACTTAACGAGCTTTAGAAATCAGACATAAAATACATCCTGCCTGAAATTTATGGGCCTTGAAATGACATCAAGAAAAAAAGAAAAATTTAAAATCAAAATGCAGATCAAAACATATCTAGTTGAAACACAAATAAAGATATAGTACTCAAAATCAGCAGTGAGAGCCACATTCAAATCTGAACCCCAAACTCTCAGGTAATTAATTAATTTGGATAATAGGACAGAGGGCAGCATTGTGAGCAGGTGCAGGGTGGGAAAATATCTATGCCATACGTTTTATAAAACCAGTCTCGGAGGAAAGTTATCAAAATGACTTCAAGCCCAATATCATCTCTAGAAGAAAAATGTCTAGTTAAACAGAGAGAATAATAGCACTAGTGTTCTTTAATTTTCAAGAAATGTCATACCAAACTTGAAGCAATTTTGAGTAGACTGTCAGTTCTGCAGGTCAAAAGACATATATGTAGTTACCTAACTAACCAGGTTGATATATCTAAGACTGAAAGAAGACTACTGTCACCATTCTGTGCATCTTAGTGCTGTCATTTGAATTAATTTAATACTATTTTATAAGCAGTTGGGTACACAAGCAATATTTAAATTCTTATGTAATAATGCATTAACAGTGTTGCTGCTGCTAATCCCATTCTGCCTTAATAAACTACAAGCCCTGCTTTCCATCTCTTTTATGCATTGTCTCCTTTGAAAACAGTAGGTTCACTTCACCTTTAAGTGATACCAGATCCAGTTATGAAGTCCATGGACAGTCTTAAATAATGACAATTTAAGATTTTATAGACAAACACTTTTTTTTTTCCAAATAACAATAATCTCATTTTGATTTGTGTGTCTAAAAAGTCCAAAAAGACAAACTATCAAATGCATATAATTGTCATAATTGCTATATATTTCAGAATGTTTCTTATTTACTCCAGACTAATCCTTTGACATGTGAAAACAAAGGAGCACAAATTTTGGGTAGTGTGATGAAACTTCAAATACTTGCCATTGGGCAAGAAAACTGAAAAAAAAATCCCCATTGTTTCTCCAGATCACTATCCCTTTTTCTTCTTCTTTTTTCTTTTTTTTTTTTGGTGTTAATGTGTCTATAAAACAAGCAGCAAAGAAAAGAAAAACCTCCATAGACCTAGCAACATTTAGGATTATTTCTCTGATGAAAGGATTATTATCCCCAAAATTCACTTTTGCATCTTTCCTAGCAATCTGTCTCTTTACATCTTAATTCTATTTAGCAAACAATATAGTTCACTATAATTGCAACTTCATCAACAACAGCATGGTTTTTCCATTAAATCTCAAAGCAAATTTTCATTAAATGCTAGCCTGATATTTCTTTCACAGATATTTGTAAAATCCTATGATTTTGCTGTCTAATATAATGGCAGCATATTTTTCTTTTCCTTCATGTGGGAAAAGATTTTATTAGGTTAATGGGATTTTGTTTTATTTAGGTTGAATTTGTAATCTCTGAGGTTTGTATTTTGTTTGGAATAAGGATATAGTTTCATGCAAACCTCAGCATTTTGACAAAAACCCTACATCTACCACAGACTCAGCCTCAATCAGTAATTCTGTCACTGATCATTGTATTATTTGAGTTTGAAAATCAACCCAAATTTTATATTGAAGATCTCATGAGGTTTTGTTCAAAGACCTCAACACGGAGAATAAAGAAAATACACTGAATATTTCAGGATCCTGTGAAGAAAAAGCTAACAGAAGCTCTTGGCAAAAACTTGACTGTGAGAAACCGGCTGACATTTGAAGCAATAATTCTTTTTAGGAAATGAGAATAAATGATAAAAAGCATCAATTAGGAGGAGAAGTCATGATGCATTTCCCCCCCAGATCAAGCCCCTTTTTTGGACCCCCTCCTTCAGCACTGGTTATCCTTTGTCCATGAGAATGTATCTCAAAGAGTTGTTTTCAGCCTTGGTTCCCAGGAAGAGCCAAGATACCACTGAGGCCTTATACAAGGAGCTTGGAGCTCTGGAATTTGTTTTGTCTTTCTGCTTAAGGAAAGGCCATGGAAAAGTACTGGGAAAACTAGTCATTAGTACAGTAGACTACAGAGCTACAAATATATATGTGAAAAATACAGAGAACATATAAAAGGAAAAAAAGGCAAAACCTAAACAGCATCAGTGCATATCTCAGCCCTGGCAGTGAATTATTTATCAGATTCCCCAGTTAGTTTGAATTGTCTTTCATTCTTTACCAAAGTACTGTGACTACAAATACAGTCAAACATTTTCTCATTTGTAGGGTAAACAGAAATATTACTTTTCTTCTTAGTAATAAGAATCTAATTTAAAAAAGCTTTTAAAGAAAATCTTAATTGAGATCCTGCTGAGGATATAGAGCAATAAGACACAGAAAAGCTGAAAATGGATTTCAGGTACTTTAAAACTGGGGGTTTAAAACTCCCTATCAGTAGCTACCAAACTTGAAAGACTTACAAATATCTTTAGGGCCATAAATTTTACCCTACTGTAAAGTTCATATTTTATCTTTGCCTGTTGTGAAGAAAGAGGTTCTACTGCAGGCTGAACTATCTGTCATGGCAACAGAACCATATTTAGGAATTCAGGTCTGAAAATTTATTTTTGAAAGATGTCCATAGAAGTTGGAAAGAAGGGCCTCCCTGTGTTTAAGATCTTGGTAGATCAGGATTTCTTCCAGCAGGTAACAGTTTACTGGTGTTTTTCTTTTTCTTTCTTAAACACCTTTTATACATGCACACAGACATGCATGCATACATACATACATATATGTATGTTGTACATATGAATATATATATAATATAAATTAACATTCTAACATTCTGGATTTAAAAAGCAAGAAATTATTTAAGTACTCCCCCTCTTGATATAATATGTGCTAGTACTTTAGGCCCTTCTCAGTTGTTTTCCAGAGATTGTTAAGTGTCTCTAACTCTATAAATTTGAGATTGAGGATATGATTCTTTATTAGGTGTGTTCTTTTCATAATTGAGCTGTTGCATTTTCAAAGAATTTAACTTCAGAACAAAATCTTACCACATTTCTATATGTGTTTATATTTGAGTTCCAGCGTTCCACTCACGAAGAATAAATACATGCATGAGCCATTACAAATATAGGTCTCTATAGCTCCATATTAATATGCATCAGTACTATAAAATTATATTTTCTAGGAATATAGGCAATAACTTTCATATGACTCCTGATAACTTGTGGAGAAACTAGGAAATTATATTTTATATACCAATTGCTTTGCAAAAACTTATCACTATTGGTATTAGTCAAGAGCTAAAACATTCCTGAGAGGAAAAAAAGAAAAAAAAAAGCAAAAATAACTGGAGAGGAAGGAAAGGTTTAATGAGTGTCTTATTTCAGCTGCTGCAAAGTTGCAGGCCATTACAGATATTTACAGCTCCAAGTTTGGGGAATGGTGTATTAATCTAAAACCACTGAGAACAAGACTGGATCTCAGTTCTAGCTGCTTTGTGTAGCTTAAACACAGCTGATAGAAAGTTGCCCTAAAAACACATTCTAGGTTATATCTGAAGCATACGATTATGCTGTTCAGACCTTTTACTCAAGAGGCAGTGACAGCTCTAATGCTTTTTGACTAATAGGAATTTGGATTTTTTATAGTAGATGTGTGTGATTTTCTATGTGTTTGCATGTGCACAGTAAGGACAATATTTAAAGAAAAACTATTGCACACAACAGTTTAAATCATTAAAGACAATGCCAGCAGGAAAAGAATATCAGGTTTTAATACTTTGGAAATCAAAACCATTAGATCACCATTATCTTTCTGTTTTCTCCCATGCACCTTTCTTTGGCTTAGCCTGAATTCTCATATATTTATCCCTGACACCTTGGCCATAGCCAGAAAATTCCTGAGTGATGGTTACTGTGCAGTCACACAAATGCAAGAACTTTGCGATACATTTACCAATCCTGATTTTTAAGTCTGAAAATCCCAGTTCTTCGTGGTTGTCATAAGAAGGACTGTAACATACAGTTATATAATAGGCTTATGCCACTCATCCCATGGTCAAATCGTAGGACAGCTGGGATGCTGGAATCTTCTAACTTTACACTGCATGCTGTTTTCATCCTCATGCTCAGTCATCTCATGCCCTCCTCTCTAACTTTGGGTATAATCAGAACACACCCGCCTGCCCGTAAAATACAACAGTATAAGAGGAGGATAGACTCAATCAATGACAGGCAGGAAGGCCATAAGGCCCAAGGAGTTGGAGAAGGGTGTGTCTGTGTGTATGACTCTTACTGTCTTGAGAAGTCAGCCCACATCAACCTCATGAAGATCAACAAGTCCAAGTACAAGATGCTGCACCTGGACTGGGGTAATCCCAGACTGGGAGAACTCACTGGGACCAGTTCTGTGGAGAAGTACTTCATCCAGAGATTCTTGTGGATGAAGACATGGACATGAGTGAACAGTGTGCACTTCATAGCCCAGAAAACCAAACACTTCCTAGGTTATATCAAAAGCAGGGTGGCCAGCAGGTCAAGGGATTTTCTGCCCCTCCACTCTGCTCTCACCTGGAGATCCCACCTGGAGTGCTGCATCCAACTCTGGGATGCTTCACACAAGAAAGACATGGTCCTGTTAGAGCAGATCCAGGGAGGCTGTGAAGATGATCAGAGGGCTGGAACACCTGTGCTATGGAGACAGGCTGAGAGAGATGGGGTTGTTCAGTCTGGAAAAGAAAAGGCTTTGGGGAGACCTCATTGAAACAGTTCAGTACCTTAAGGGGGCTTATGAAAAGTGCTGAGGGGGGATTTCTTATATGGCCACATTGTGATGACAGGACAAAGGGCAATGGTTTAAAAGTGAAAGAGGATGGGTTAAGATTAAATATTAGGTAGAAGTTCTGTACTCAAAGGGTGGTGAGGCACTGGAATAAATTGCTCAGAGAAGCTGTGGATGTTCTATCCCTGTCAGTGTTCAAGGCCAGGTTAGATGAGGAACATAAGCAACCTGATCTGGTGAATGGCATCCCTACCCATGGCAGCAGGGTTGGAACTAAGTGATCCTTAAGGTTTCTTCCAATCCTAAGCATTCTATATCATTCTATGTCTAAAGTAAGAGCAACCTCAAAAAAACCTGGCAGGGTAATGGCCAAATCAAATGGTGATATAAATTGGCTGTAATCTTCCACTGGCAAAGGTATCTCAATTCCCCAGGAAAGTCCCAGCCACTAGACTGTAGCATATTGAAGACAAGGTGAAGGAGAGGATTTGTCTTCTTATGAAGAAAAATTGTACCTGTTATTTTATGAGAAATATTTTCTCTCACCCTGAGCGCTCCTGAAGAGGAGGATGAATCATCAAAGATGTTTTATTCTTAAATCTTCCCAGAAGAAATAAGCCAAAGGGTTGAAAATGTACCTACACAAAGCAGGATGGAGCTCTCTACAGCTGAGCTTCTAAGTCACTTACATGTCTTGGACAATTTTCTTTGGACCATCTTTCTTTCATGGTCAAAAGAGTTTTGATAATTCATAATACTGAGAAATTTGACCCTATATTTCCAGTTTTTCTAATGGCATAATTATTAGGATATTTTTAAGTATCTGTGTTTTACTGAGAATATTTTATCTTTCTATATTTTAAATGTCAAGTTGATGCCTTAAGTTTTAGCTTTCATACTTTTTAGATTTTGTACTGCCTTAGTGTGTGACTCTGAACTTCATATAAAGAGTTAGCAAGTTCTCTTGACGGGGTAGTTAGACATAACAATCCTTTTCTAGCCTGGAGACCAAGGACACCATTGCAGCTTTAGGCTCAAGAAGCATAAACAATGGCTAATTGATGAGAGCAATCTGAGCAGACTGGAACTTCATAACCTGAAGATGTAATTAGGCAATTAACCCCAATATGTAAATGGACCAAAACTTATAAAAGTGTGAAAACTCATGACTGGTCAGCCACATTGCATCCATCTCTGGTCCATCTTGGGCAGAGCCATGGTTGGGCTTTTTTGTTGCCCAAGGTGTATCTTTTGAAGGCCTTTTGCTAATTACCTACTTTATTGTTTTAACTCTGTCTAGCCCCTGTTCCAGATCAACCTCTTTAGGCATCAAAGTATTTGCATAGAGTATAATTATCAATAACATAGATATGGGGGATAATGCTTGCTTTACATAACAGACCAAGGTGAGTTATAGATTTATACAATAAATTTTATCATATAGATATTTATAAAATTGTGCCCTCACCCAGATTTTTATAGTCTTTACCTATTAGGAGTTTTCCCACCTGTGTAATCTTTATGGTGAGAACACCTGGTCCACAAAGATGTTGTTAATAAAAAACAAAATTCTGTTCACTTCATCTCAGTTTTCTCAAAGGTCTTTCTTTTTTCACAATATGAGATTTAGATAATTGCAATAAAGTAACTGAGAAAGAGCAATACATTGATTAATGTAAGTCCCTGTACTTTGGCTGACTAATAGTAGCTGCCTGCTACTGTCAGAGTATGGGAATTTGAGTACTATACTAAACTACTAAGATAGACCTGTTCTATCATTATGCAAATATATACAGAAATATAGAATAAGAAGGGACAAACAGAGCCTGAAACAGATTTCAGTGACTTTTCTGGGACATAATTTTCTGTCACTATTTCTATTGCAAAATGTAGATAATATTTGTTCACCTTATGAAGACGCCTGGGTTCTTAAACTAGTAATGAGCTCTGATACCCTTAAGTGAAAGAGATAAGCTGTAGGTCTTAGGGTGTTAGGTGACATAACAAAGATTATTAACATTAGGAAGCTGTTAAAAATTACAGTTATTTTATTCATGCTTTCATTTAAGTTTTTATCTGAGGAAAACTATATTTTCATGACATTTGGAAATAATGGAATTTTGGCTATGTTTGGAACTTAGACTTATTAATTCTGGCTATAAATATTATGGTATGGACCAAAGTATATCATAGCAATGAGACCTTTCTTATTCTTTACTCATATCCCATTTAAAGCATATTAAATGGTATATTAAAGTGAACTTTCCCTTTACATTTCTAATTGTAAAGCAGACCCTGGTCATCTCAGAAATCAGGTGGTAACTATTGCTAAGATGATGTCAGTCCTGTTACACATGATATAATGATGGGTTCTAGGAAGGGAATGATTGTGTTAACTTCTGTATGAGATTTTCTTGACATTTAAACAAAATTGGCATAGTATAAGTCTGCTGTTTGAGAATACATCAAAAATATTGACCATTAATTAGACTGAATGATTCAGCATAAAGTTTCCTGGCATCTAGACTGCAGGACTTCAAGGAATCTCAGTCTCTGGGAGTTTCTCCCTGAATCTATTTGCTTGTTTCAGCAGCAGAAAAAATAACCAAGCTGATAAAATCTCATTGGACACATTAGCAAATACTAAAGGAATCAATTATAGAAAACTGTGGAGAAAGACTATGGTTTCTGCCATTTACATCATTAACATCCTATATTTAAAGTCAGACTTGCTTTGCTTTTCTCTATCCACTTTTCAAAATAGCAATCATGATTTCACTGCCAGGAACTATAAAATATAACAATTAATTTTTCTTTGCTAGAATTGTTGTCCTATGCCACACTCTACAGGGACTTCTCTTTGTGTCTGCAGAGTCTCAGTTTCTAAGCTTCTCATCGTGAAAAGATTTCCTCTTCTAAAGAAGAAACATTGTCTGAGCTCACCAAGAGGGGAGGGAAAGGGATGGAAATCAGGAGAACCAAAGGTCTGTCTGTGCATCATAGCACCCATGAAATGCGATTGACTGGATCCTGTTGCTTCTGTTTGTCAATGCCATGTCTATTGCAGGTCAAACTGTCAAGTATTTTGCTGTCAACATGACACTTTACTTTCCTGTGGTTTGTTACTTTCCTAGAGAAAATGACACACCCAGATTAGGCATTATTACAAGAAGCACTCACAATTGTGAAATGTTGGTGCATTATGCTACCAAGAATACTTTAAAAAGCAGCAGCAGAACCTGGAGTCACTTACCAATGACTCTTCCTCCAAAGGCCTTAGTCTAAAATTCACATGGTGATAGGACTTTAAACAGTCTTCTTTTTCAGCTGAAGTATTAGCAGATGGAAAAGATAAGCACATTTAGACTTCAAGGTTGATTTTTTTCTCATTCAAGTGAAATGAAAAGACATAGCGATATGTATAACAATTAAAGAAATAATCACTAACAATTTCAGAAAGCAAATGTGTAAGGACATCATCATGTGAAAGTGAGGGTGGCAGTAGATTGCAAGAAAGATTAGAGGATAAAAATGTTGAATATGACATCATATGCCTGTCTTGTTAATGCTGCTGGCCAGGGCAAGCTACATGAAATAGAGACCATAAAAAATAGAGCACTTTAATGATTAACTTCCCATTTTACAATAGCCAACAATGCAATTACAGCATTAACATATTTGAAAAAAATTTCTTATGTGGAAATATCTTTTCACAACTTCTATTTTTAATAAGTTATACTGGAGGTAAGATTATATAATAGAAATTATACCTGCAAACATTGAAACTCAATGATATTTTAATCTGAATGTCACTGATAACTTAATCTGAATAACACAGTAAAAAATTATGTCAGCTGCAGAAACTTTTAAAGATGCGATTCTGGCATGCTGAAGTAAGCCAAATTAATTATTAAATGTTAATTTTTAAACAACATGATTTGTCAGATTTGCAAGCTTTTTAGTTTTTTTCTATTTTTTAAATTTAGTATTGAAGAGATATATGAGTATGCTTATAAATATGTATCTGTAAGTAAGAATATTATAAATAAATTCATTCTAAATTATCAAAAGCAGGGTTCAAGTCTAAAATACTTATCTTTCAATTTTTTGCTTCTTTTCTTACTTTTTTTTTTTTTTAAGTTCACTGTTGACTCTGTTCTTTCCTACCAATTTTGGATTTGGAAAACATGGAGAGAGAGTATAAGAAGATGCTGGGGCTTGAGTAAAACCACAACATTTTTCACATATATTTGTCACTTCATCTCTTTAAAACAGCATTCAGTGCATGTTGAATAATGTTAGGGCAGTGAACCATCGAAAGCTTTCCTGTGATGGAAACAGCTTTTCCTAACAGTATATTAGATTCATTCTGACACAAAAGAAGAAAAAGCAATTTTATTGTCCTTTATTCTCACACATCATGGTGATACAAAAATATTTGGGAGAGAGTTGTCACAAGCATATTTCCTTTTTTGATGGCAAGATGGAATAATAACTACAGTAATTTAATAAATAATGATACACAGTATTCTGATTTACACGTCAGTTAACAGCAACATATAGATAGACTATAGGCAATTTTTAGACAAGCAGGTAGAAGATCAGGGAACTGTACTCAGTTCATAGGTTGAACTAGAGGAAAGAGAGTCAGCAGCAGAGAAATAGCTAGCAGAAATGAAACCAAGGAAATTTCTTTTAGGAGACTGAGCTGGGATAATTGCTAAAGACATGTGAGAGCAGCCTTCTTTGACATGGTTGTAAACAGTTTTGAAGCCAGAAACATTATGTTCCTGACAGTGATGTAACTGCAAAGTTTCTATGCCATATTTCTTAGAGTTGCAAGTCAGAGTACAGAAGTCTTCAAATAAGTGCTGTTTGAGAGAAAGAGTTGTTTTGTATTAGCACTTTTGTGAAATGAAAGTTTGCCCCACAGGGCAAAATGTAATTGGCATCTTTCATATAACCAGGACCACTCTTTCTCTCCCTAGCACTATCCATCATGCCTGCTATTGATCATTCTTTAAAGCAAGGAATAACAATAGCAATCTATTGTCCTACCTTACAACATCTAGGAGACAAACTGATGGCTTGTTGAAATTAAAGCACAATTTAAACCTGTATCAGGCAGAGACTCACTGGTTTGACAGTGCATCCCCTTTGTTCCTGCAAAAATTCATGTAAATTTTTACTATTCCAAATAGCTAGCATGTGTAACATAGAATTCAGACTCTGGCATTAAACACCCAACAGGCCAGTGGCAATTTTCTAGAGGATTGTTAAAGAAGTTTTCCTGTGTGACTATCCAAGAGCCACTCTGGCAATCACACTCACACTGCCTAAACTGGGACCGAGGCCCCTTTGCAGTGGCCAGCTCCACTGAGCCAACCCCACTCAGTTCCCTACACACACACATACAGTCAGACCAGGTTTCCTTACCAGTTCAACATCAAGCTTCTCATAGCAGAATCATAGATGCCTTGATCCCTAATTTAATCATGGTGCAACAACAGAATAACAGCTCAGTCTGGGCGCCTGTGAGGAGAGACCCTGAAAAAAGGAACCCCATGGCTTTTATAATCTTATAATCCAAGTGCATAAAAGTTTGGAAGTCCTTGGCTCCTGCTGTGTCCCTCAGTGCTCAGTCCCCTGGCTGGGCCACAGGTCCCTGTGACCTTTGTTATGCAAAGGGTCAGTGCCAGGATTTCTGGTATGGACATCTCTCCAATGATATTGTCAGAGGTTACTTAAAATTCACTAGTTTCAGAAATTTCTTTCAAAACTACTTTCCTTAGAAATGTTGTTTGAAATATCAATATGCTAGTGTTCTTTCCACATTTGCTTAAATAATGGTTATTGGAAATGATCATACAAAAATCTTGTGATCTAGAGGTTTCTATTGGATACAAGAGAAATGAGGTGACTCCATGAGTCAACAAGAAAAGAGTTTAAGATATTGTTTATCTAGGCGTCTATAAAGACTTTGACACAGCTCTCACAACATCTTGTTCTCTAAATTAGAGAGAAATAGATTCTATGCATGGACTGTTAGATGCAAAAAAAAGTGGTTGGTGGTCACACCCAGAGGTTAATGGTCAGTGGCTCAGTCATGATGGATGTCAGTGACAACTGGTGTCCCTCAGGAGTCCATGTGGAACCACTGTTTTTTTCATCTCTTTATTTATGGAACAGACAAAGGGATCAAATGCAGCTTCACCAAGCTTGCAGATGACACCAAGCTGAGTGGTGCAGTTGACACACCTGAAGGATGGGATGCCATGCAGGGCCACCTGGACAAGCTCAAGGAGTTGGACAGTGGGAATCTCCTGGAGTTTAATAAGACTCGCTGCCCAAAAAGTCAAATGTGTCCTGGGCTGCCCCCAAAGCAGTGTGGGCAACAGGGTGAGGGAGAGGACTCTGTCCCTCTGCTCTGCTCTGGTGAGACATCACCTGCAGAGCTGCATCCAGCTCTGGGGTCCCTGGCATAGGAAACTCATCAACCTATCAGAGCAAGTCCTGAGAAGGGGCACCAAGATGATTAGAGAGTGGGAGTACCCCTTTTACAAGGATTAGCTGAGAGAATTTTGTTTGTTTAACTTGGAAAGGAGAAGGCTGTGGGGTGGCCTAATTTTGACCTTCCAGTACCTGAAGTGAGCCTACAGGAAAGACAGAGACTTTTTACAAGAGCATGTAGAGGCAGGACAAGGGAAATGGCTTCAAACTGAAAGCCAGTAGATTTAGACTAGATATTGGGAAGAAATTCTTCACTGTGAGGGAGTTGAAGCCCTGGAACAGTTTGCCCAGAGGAGTTGTGGATGTCCCATCTCTGGAAATGTTCAAAGCCAGGCAGGCTGGGGCTCTGAGCACCCTAGTCTAGTGAAAGGTGTCCCTGTCCATAGCAGGAAGGTCAGAGCTATATGATCTTTAAGGTCCCTTCCAACATAAACCACTCTGATACTATGAAATATTTCTAGAGGACCAATTAATATGGTGTTTCATCATTCTTCAGTTACTACTCATCTCATCATGTCCCTAGGAAAGCTCTAGAGAATTTTTAGCAACTCAAGTAATAACCAAGATTTTTCCTAAGATAGATGATGGAAGCTTGTTTGGTATCTCTGTGTTGTCATCTTAAGATCGAAAGGGAAACATGTTTTTGTGCAGTATTTTTAGGAGGCAATACAAAAAAATACAATCTTTGCTTCTTTGTTCTTTGATGGAAAAGAGCAAAAATATAAGTATTTCTGAAAAAAAGGTATTTCTCAATCAGGAATATATTTATTACATGCTAGAAAAAACCAACCAAACAAAAACCAAACACTACAATTTACTGCATTTTTAAAGCCACTGAAATAAAGGTAGAGGATGTAAAATGTTCCCATTTGTTTATACCAATAAAAAGCTGAAAATGCTAGGAAAATTACCTGCAGAGTCTTTGTCAATTTTAAGAGACTTTATGAAAGCAATATATCATCATTTTTGTATTGAGACATCTATTTCATGCTGCACAAAGTCAATTGTCATAAATGGGAATCTGTATGTGAATTCATACCCTCCTTACACTGAGCAAGGTCTGATTTTTCCTCTCCTAATCTCCTGTTGTTCAGTGAATTTTAGAACTGTGGAATTCAGATCATTCAGCTTACTTGGCCTAACCAAAACTAATTTTATATTTCTATGCAGCCGTAATAGACATAAACAAGACTATGACTTAATTAAATAAGTGTCATGGAAGAGATCTGGCATTACATGTTTTAAGAAAGGTCAGGGTTATAATTTAAATTTATTTTATCATTTTAATAGTTTAAAGGGACTGAAGCAGTCTTCACAATCAGTACAATTTCTACTTAAGAAACAATAAACTGAGGTTTACTGGAGGAATAGAATCAACTAGCAAATATTACAGATATTTGCTTTATTCTATAAAGTTCTTCATTAATATACGGGCTTCATCTGAATAATTTCTAAAAGAAACCCTCATATTGTTTCTGTCAGGAATTGTCATTTTAACAGTTAAGCCTTGCCAGCAGTTTAACAATATTTAATTCATGTAACAGAGACAGTGGAACAGAGCAATGTCTTCTGCTTCCTGCCTTGAAAATGCTATCTCTCTTCATTGGGAAATTCAGAAAAGAGTTCATTTACAGGGCAGAGAGGGAAGCATTAAGTTCTGACTCAACAAACAGGTTTCAAACATGCCAAAAGTAAGGAAGGAACATGGATATCGTCTCCTAAGGTCTTGGGAGTTAAAAGAGAATTATATTACAAAACCCTAATGCAAATCAGACTTCATACAGATTACTGTAATGGAGAAATACTATATTACTGCAGCTGAAGACATGTTCCACAAATGAATGTAGCACATGAAATACAAATCAATTTTCCATCTCCTCTTAAATCCTAGAAGCTTGAGAGTATTTCAGAAATCAATCTAGGATCAGCTCTTTCTCTCTGGAGAGAATTATTTCCTATCAGGGGAACACTGAACTCTAATAGAAGGTGAAAAGGATATAATACTGTCGTTCTCCCTGATTTATGGTTTTATCATTAAATAAAACAGACAACAGTGTTGGATTACTGGCACTTCTATATTGCAGTTTTCATCATGTCACCAGCAGAGGCTTGGCCAGGGAGATGCTCAGCCAGCCCTGAGGTGTTGCCCTGACCTTGAGTGGAAGGAAACTGAATACAGATCTGAGGGGTAGTGCAGGTCTCTGGCTGCATGTGATGCCATCTCATTGTCCACAAAATCCTGTACAAGTTGCCCCTGACCTGATATATTTAGAAAGATGTTGCATTTTGACTAACAGCCCCTGAGGAAGTGTGTTAACTGCAAGCTGCTGTGTTACATCTGCATCCTCACCCTGTGACTGCAATAAACAGCCCACAGGCTGTCCAAACCTGCAGAGCACTAATGGCTTTAAATGATGGGAATGGCTTCAAATGGCAGAGGACAGGTTTAGATTGGCTCTTAGGAAGACATTTCTCACTGTAAGCTGGTGAGACTCTGGAAAAGGTTGCCTGGAGAAGGTTTGAATACCCCAGATCACTGGCAGTGTTCAAGGCCAGGTTTAATGGGGCTTTGAGAAACACAGTCTAGAAAGTCTCTCTGCCTGTGGCAGGGGAGTTGGAACTGAGGATCTTTAAGGTCCCTTCCAACCTGAGCCCTTCTATGCTTCTATGATTCTGTGAAAACCATGTTCAGGCTTCTTATGGTCTGTGTCATGCCATGCTTAGAAACTTATAGGTCCTGTACTCAGGAAAGTAGGTAACTTCTACACATGAAAACAGCCCAAATATTTATGATGCATATACTTTTAACTTTTAAAGGATATGTACTCTGCACAATTTTTCATTCTTGTGAGTAATCATCTGGCTTTAAAAAGCAGACAGTTCTGTGTAGTAAACACAACTTCACCATGTAATACAAAATAAATAAATATATTTACATTTGAAATAAACATAATAATTTTAGGTAATATAATCTGAAGGTTTTTGGATTTATGATAGACATAATTAAGAAAAAGAAACACTAAGAAGATATTTAAAAAAATAATACTGGTACATTTACAAAGCTCCCTATATTCATAGCATGTTTTACACCTCATTTTAAAGACACCTGCTGTGATATTTAGGAGCCTAAATTATCCTATATGTATTAGAAGTATTGTTTTCATAATGAAGACAAAGGAATAAGGAATTTTTTAACACTAAGAGAGACTAAAATCAAATATTCCGGTTTTTAATATAATTTTATGGAAAATTCAATAAAATAAAGGAGTAAAGAATTCCATAAATGCAGAGAGAGAATTTAACAAATCAGAGGATTTCATAATTTATAAGGAATAATTCTCAAAAGTAAAAAAATTCCATCTGAGTTTTTATTTTCTCCCAGATTACACATTGAGGAATAACAGGAGAAAATAAACTTCTCTTAGAATTTCTCCTGTCAATTTCATACCTTTAGCGCTAGCTTTCAAAAATAAAACTTGACTGAAGCTCAAACTGTATCTTGATGATACCAGACTCACATAGATCACAATCCTGCAATGTTTCATGTACAAGACAACAGAAATGTCTAATTAACACTATTGTCTGGGACTAAGACTGAAAAGATTTTTTGAGTTTTCTCATTACACACAATCAGCTCTGCAATATCATTAAAGTATTTAAAACTGTATCCTTTGATGTCAAAAAAGTGGTCTTGCAAAAAAATAAAAGAGTTGAAAATGAAAATAGGAAAGATTTTAGAATACATTGTAAATGCTGACACAAATCAATAATATTTTCAGAAATTTCTTATGACTACCTACGTATAGAGCTTTTCAGATTGTAATGTCACAATAAGACCTAAACTAAGCCCAAAGAAAACTCTAAGAAAAAAAGTTGCTACAATGATTTTGCATTGTTCACATATCTAGAACAAAAAATACTTCTCTTTTGGTGAACTTTGAGTTCACCAAAATCATACAGGATGTTTTAGGACTTTGGTTTTGACTGGCACTTGAAGTCTCCATCTGGACTGCTGTTGGGGAAAAAAAATAACCACACTTTTTTTTTTTTTAAGTAAGCAATGTTTTCCTTACACTGCAATTTTTTGTGTTTTCTTGGTTGTGTTCCAAAACCTGATGGACCATAACTTGCTTTGATATACCAGCTGGATCCAAGTTGTTAAGTTTTACAAGACATAGACTTGGCAACTCCATTTGCTGTGAAAGAAAGCATTAAAAAGTGGGCAGGTTTCTGCAGTGATCATTTGCACTTTCTGTAAACACATTAATAAATGTAAAATCTGTCTAATAAGTTATTATTTCCACAAGGAATAACTTTATGAACTTCAAAAAATTAACTACACAGCACAGAGTAAAAAATCTATTATGTGGCTCATTTGCTGGTATTGATTTGGGCTTGAGACATATTCTCACTCACTCTATTGCACCTCTACTATATGTTATTTATGCTAATCTCTACTTCCTGCTTCTCTGAGTCCCATTCTATTCTCCAAATTCCTTCTGGTTTCAAAGATTAAAATGGGCTTTTACTGATGAGTTGAGACTACTATTTATATCTTTCTGGAGGAGAATTTACTCCTGTTGTGTCAATTTGTAAGAAAGATATTAAAAAACCCTAAGTTGCTAAGTGACAGGAAGGAGAACTTACAGCTGGAAGTCAAAGGAGGACTGGTGTAATGCAGGAATCTTGTTTCAGGAAATAGTAACCCACATCACCCTGGTGTATGGAGATTGTCCTCCACTTGTTCCTCTGTGAGACTCACTATGATTTTAAGAATCTGGTATGATGAGGCTTCCTTAAAATGAAGCCTCAATAGCTAATAAAAACACACTGCTCAGAATGCATCAAAAATGGTCTAGGATTTTAAAATTCATAGTTCTCATAGAAACAAGAACGCAAAAAAAAAAATTAGTTTCAAAGCATATTATAATCTTTCCGTTAGCTTTTATCCTATTAATATTCTGCAAATGTTAAACACCTTTCTGTTACTATCTCACAGGTTTCAGAGGTCTGTCTGTACAAAAAAATAAAACAGGGCTAGCTTTAAGATGGCCCCACAATTATGGTCTATGATTGCACCACGGCTGCAGTCTGTTTAGGCGGCTTTCTCAGTCCTTTACAGCTCTGGCTGATGTCGGGTGGCACTGGGCCCAAACAGAGGTTGGCACAAATGGCATATGAGAAGGACCATGCCACAGTGGCAGTTGTGATGCTGCTCATTTCTTGTGGGGGACAAGAGAACATGGACATATGAATGTTAGCTAAACTATGCTATTTTGGTCTCAGAGCCAGTGAAAAGGTCTTGATATCCAGTGCACTTAGCCTCAGGGACCAATGAATGATCTCCGTATTCACATAGGAGAGATTTGCTGGCTTCTCAAAGGCTAATAAAGCTTTTCTTTCAAGTTTCTAATTGTTAGTGAAAATAAAACCATCTATGGTTTCATGGATCTTTTGCAGCCAGCATAAGAAGTTCCAGCCTCAATGCCATGTCCTTCTGCTTTTAAACAACTGCTAGTAGCTACATGTTACAGACCCATAAGCTGAAAGTAAAATAGGGTCACAGTTACAATAATGCTATCATGTAAAGATCATTTGGGAAAAATACTTCTTCTGGGTATTTTTATAATATGTTGAAGATGGGAAAGGATATATGATCAGTCTTACTCCTCTAACATGTAAAGTTAATGCATTATTTTAGAGTCCTGGATGAAAAGGATAATGACTGAATCAATAAAAGTCTGAAAATTAATTTAGATTTTGAATAGAGCAGTGACATTTCTGTCAAAAAGGAAGGATATATATTTGTATTAATGGTGCTTTACAAAGTTATGCTATAACATAATTTATTCCATTGTGATAAATTCCCGTTTGCCAACTAGGAAAGGAACACTCTGCCAAAGAGCACACTGTTCCTTTCTTCATTTAAAGTGAAGAAGATAAGAACAATTACCAGATTTGGCAAAAAAAGGGGAAATTGCATTTAATCACAACCTTTACGTTTAGAAAACAAATTATTTTCTGGGTAGTGGAGGGAACAGAAGGTGTGCTGAGAAAAGGTCATACAGAGACTATAGCTCATGGCCTGGTGCTTATGGCTGTCATCGACTTTGTGGATGGCTGAGGTCCAGCCCTGATTATGTAGGAAACATGCAGAATGTTTCAATGGGTGAGCATATGTCGAATAACTCCCAGAGAGCACCAAATGTTTTAGCGATTGTTCCCACATAGAGATCAATTTTCCTGCTGTTGTCTAAGAAGTAAAATGTAAATTTGCTGTTGTCTAAGGTAGGGTTGATGGTACTTCACTGATCTGGAATGAAGACACAGAAGAAAAAATTATTAATGCAAGTCTTTCCTGTCGTTAGCCCTGTTGTTGGATGGCAGAATTCAGGTTTCTGGTTTTTCTAGTAACTTAAAAACATATTTGAATATTATGTATTTAGGTATTATAACAACATTTGTCAAGAGAGCAACTGTTCTGGATTTCGTTAAGTCTGAAATTGTGGATTATTTCAAAGCATAGAAACACTGTACCATAACATATTAGGTTATTATACAACTTTTTAGATTAAAGAGAAGAACATTGACTTCTTTAACAGTTGAGAAAGGCCTCATCAGCCTCCTGAAGTATATTTTCCTATTGTGAAAAGCAGAAAAGCTCTTTGTCCCCATGGAATGGAAGGATTTCTTCAGCGTTGCCTCCACAGCCAGGGAGCAGGAGTCGTACAGCACACGATTGCCAGCACTGCTCAACTTGCTCAGCTGCAGGCTGAGCTGGCAGTGGCAGAGCCAGCTGTTTGCTGCATCTGGTGATTAATTCTCATCTGAGATTCAGGGACATTTCAACATGTTAGGAAACCTTTTCCATTCACTCTACAAACTCAGGTAAACTATTTACTCCTAATATCCCAGAGGATGCGGAATTTCAGAGAGAGTAGATGCAGGATCCTTTTAGTTAATAGGACTGTAGTACCACACTATCCCCTCACTTGGATATAATTTAATATTATAATTATTTCTACAAGTTTAGCTACAATATTTCTTAAACATCTTGGAGAACAGGAATCTTGGAACAGTGAGATCAATGCTTGCATTACCTTATTGCAGCAGGAACAGTGTTACTGCGTGCAGCTGGGTTGATGGATTACTGCAGTCATTCAATCACTTTCTATCTTTCCTAGTACATCAGACTAAGCTCACACATTAGACTTCAGAAAGTCTTGCAGTCCACATTTTCATCCCTATTCTAACACCATGTAATACATAATAGTAACATTTTGATTGAAATTTTTAAAAAATTTGGTTAAATCTTTGCATCACTCACCTTGTATCATACCATGACTCCACAAGAAAGAGCAGACACGTGGTTTTAATTGTGAAGACAAAGCTTTCATAGTCAATTGATGGTCTTATGGTGTGACACTGTCGTTCCTGCACGGCCTATATTGGTGCTTTTGCCCACATCTAGCATATTTCTGACTCCTCCTCAGCTTTCAACAGTAAAATAAAAGGACACAATTCTTCTAGTCAAATATACAAACATTATACTCTATATACTCATCTTAGTAGCCCTTGACTCCAAGTGTTCAAGTTTTAATTCTATTTTTCTAAATAACCAGAATTCTATGTAGCTTTATTATGTATCCTCTAGTGCCTCACATTATTGTTTCCTCTACTCACAGCAAACTACTTCTGAAACCTTCTGACAGCTTTCTGTATATTTGATTATCTTTTAAAATTGTGCTGTAAAACTTTGTAACTCAGTCTATAGTAGTTTAATACTGTTTTGCTAACTGATGTTGTGCCTAAAAATAAGTATGTGGTAAAGAAAAAAAACTTGTATTTTAAGTTATGTGCTTCTATATGCACACAAACACTCACACACAGTGCAGTTCTAAAAGCTTTTTTTCCACATTTCTCATTGATGGAATCTTTGCATGAGTAAGAGCAGAGGCAGATGAGAGTTTTGTGAAGATAACAGGTATATTTAGTTACATTTAGGTTCAGATACATTCATCTATCCTTATGCTGTTCATCAAGCCTCTTGATACCAGTGCCTTATATTATGCTAAAAGCATTCAATCTGGGATTGCACGGGACATGCTAGCTGCTGGAGATGATGTACATTTCAAATATATTTTTAGCTCTAGCAAGCCTTTCATTCTTCCTCACTACAACAAAACCCTGTTACTCTGGCCTGAACTGCTACAATCTTTTGACCCATAAGTTACCAGATTTTTCTGTCTTTATAGTACTTTTCTTCCATTTAATGTCATGCCTTTGGTCAGGTAGGTTTGACGTGCATAGGAAGAAGTTTGCATTCCTGTTGCATCACTTTGTTATGGCCTTTTCTACTTGCATGAAACAACACTTGCTCTTAAAATTCAATATAAATATATTACAATAATAACTTTCAGTCATAAGTTTAGAAAATAATTGTCCTAAATCTAAAAATTTAGAACAAAGAATATGGAACTTCTATCTTAAGAAAGCAAAACAAACAGTGAACTACACTCTATGATATTCCCATTCAACAAAAAAACTGTCATATCAGTTTCTCCTGGTCACAAAACTTTTTTATAATACCTTTTCTAGCTTGAATAAAAAGTGCCATTGGCAGGATATTTTCAGATAAAAACTCCCCAATTTTCTGGTTTGATTTTTTTTTAAGTTCACAAAAGCTTTCCTAATGTATGATCTTGCTGTACATACATTATATACCCACCAAATTAATACACTGTATTAGTTTGATATGCTTAAACTAATAGCTGAGATGGTTACTGCATCAAGATCTTAATTGGAAACTAATCTTGAGAAGAATCTATAATTTGAAAATATTATAAGGTCAATGTACTTTTGGCCAAATCAAACAAATACACCAATTAAACAGTGCTTCAGAGAATTGTGCCATAAAAATAAAAATATTTCACAAGAAAGACTATTTTTTAAGCTTTAGCATCTCCATTTTACTGTGTGAAAATTAGTTAGGAGTAAAAAATAAGTCTTTCCTTGCCTTCTCTCTCCCACAGGGCACCATCTAAGGAAAATGGTTAAATCTTCAGCAGCCAAATATATCTTTTCCTATGGATGAAATGTTTTATTATGGGAAGTCAAGCCTGAAGAAATGGCAATTAAGGAGGACTTTGAGTTATACTGTGCATTAGTTCTAAAGCAAAATGAAGCAATATTTTTCCCTTTAGGATCATCTTCAAGAGGGGGATACCAATAACAATAAAAGCTTTTTTTCACAAAGTAGTGATAGTAGTCTTTAGTCAGACCTTTTTATGTGACTTTTAACCAATGCTCATGTTTAGAAACTACTTCTAGATATATAAGGAAATGTAACTGACTTAGCCAGGACTTTTTTTCTTTACCATACTGAATTGCTGACTTTAAACACAGAAGAAATTGTTTCTACATGACTCAGATCAGTTTGTAAAGAAATACCTAGAAATACAATAAAGACAGAGAAAGTTTTCAAGCTTCTAAGAAAATAAATACATGGAGAACTGAAACTGACTTTTCTATCCCCTGTGTGGACACAAAGGCAAATTACAATGCTAAATTTTGAAAGATTAAACTACATCTTACTGAGAGAGTTGGCAGAACTGAAATGTGAAATTTGTGCTTCCATATATACAAAAAATGTGAACAAATGAAAGAGTGGAGAGAAAATTAATAAATGAAATATATCTTTATTATTAATTTTGTGCCAGTGTTGTACCTGAGAATCTTTGTACTTTTTTTTCCTTGAAAAGTCAAGGATGATCTTCTATTAAAAAGTACTATGAAAGCGAAGTCTCTTTAAGAACATATATTCAGTTCTATGAGCAGTTTTTTTCATATACAAATAATTACATAGCAGTAAAATTTATAATTTCTGTTCATATTTCTTAATGAAAGATATTTTAAACCGAATTTTAAATAGTCTTCCAATACCCATCCAGCTTGCAAGGTTCTCTCTTTCCCTGAATGCATTAAAAGACTCTCATTGAACAAGTAGATAATATTTTCTATTTTCCCTCTCGTGTAGGCTGGAATGCATATTGATGCAAACTGTGAGAATTTAAATGAATTGAATTAATAAAAATGGAATGTTTACTTCATTATCATTAAAGATCATAGTGATTTTTAGCTCCGAGCTATCTTGAATCTGCCAAGTTATATGTCTGGTTCTCATTGTCATTGAAGTGCTGGTTATATTCCAAAAACACTCCTTCATTTTCTCATATGTTTGAACTTTTTTTTAAATTTAACCCAGAATATGCAAAAAGAAAGCATGTCTGTTAAAAACAGAGTTAAGATCTGACTACTGAGATGCCTCTGCCTTAATTAAGGTGCAAAGGAGACCATATGCCAAAGTCAATAATGTGGATTTTACTTAAGAGTAAATGTGATGTAGAGAGATAGAAAGAAATAGAAAAGAAAGTGAAGAGAGAGATCAAGCAGAAAACAGTCACCGGCCATGGATTCAGTGACATGCTCTTGGTCCTTCTTCAACCTTGGCTTCTTAGCAGTGAGGATCCTGATGTCATTCAAAACTTTTAATCTGTTACACATTTTAATAAACAATGGAATTAATGTTCATTGGTTGCACCGTTTTCTAATGCTAATTACTCCACATGCTCAGTCTTTCTCTTCTTTTGAGTCAGTGGTTTCTTGGGTCATTGGGCTGGGAGATGGTGATTGCAATCTGGCTCTGCCAGAATTACATTTTGGCCAGTCTGAGCTGACTTTAGCACAGTTGATGAGCTGACTTTCATCATGGCTCATAAATTCCTCATTCTTTGTGTTCATTTTCAGTGATACATTCTCCCCCAGCTATGTTAACCTCTCCCTAGGTCTGAGCTAACATCTTGCAGTAGTACCCCTTTATCTTATCTGCAGTCCATATTCCAGGTATGCACAGAGAAATATCTGTGGGGAATTTAGTGGCCATTGGCAGTCACAGATGCCATCTCTCCCATAACTTGTGGTGTTCTTTCTTTGTCCATCATCATATACATGGTAACTCGAGACTCCCAAAGATGGCTAGAATTGGGGATTCTTTGGCCTGGAGAAGAAGAGCCTCTTGTGTGGCCTTATTGTGGCCTTTCAAGACATGACGGAAGCTTCGACAAAATCTGAAGAGGGATGGTTTGCAGAGGTGTGTAGTGATAGAACAGGGGCAATTGGCTGAAAATTGAAAGAGATAAGACTTAGATTGGATATTAAAAAGAAGTTTTGTGCTGTGAGGTTGGCAAGGCACTAGAACAGGTTGTCCAGAGAAGTTTTGGATACCCCATCTCTGGAATTGTCCAAGGCCAAGTTGGATGGGGCTCTGAGCATCCTGGTCTAGTGCAAGGCATGGCAGTCAATGCCAGCGGGGTTGGAAGCAGGTGATTTTTAAGGTGCCTTCCAACCCAAACTGGTCTATGATTCTATGAACTCTTATGAGTGGATGGTTCATTATTAACAGAACAGAAATACATGGGATGGTTTTTTGAAAACAATTTTATTTTGCTAACAATTAAACTAGGTAAAATTTCCTATGGTTTTTAATGAAATTATGTCATTCTTTTACTCTTTCTTTTTCATTAATTAGTATAATGAATGACAATATTGGAAACAGCTCATCACCATAGTGAAGAATATAAAATGTAACCTCTTTGGAACAGTTCACTATACTGATCCCTAGCCAGGGTTGTATTGAATAGTTCATCTAGTCCTGGTACACTGGTTTATAAGAGATCACAACAGAATAATGGTCGATTAAATCTGTTTAAAGAAGACAAAGGGGTAAATTTACTCTAAGTTATGCTCTTTTCACTGTTAGAATTACTCCAGAAGGAAGTGTTTTACTATTATAATAAAAGCCCTTAAATTGGGGCTTTTTGGCAAGGTTTTGATAACAGAGAGGGGGCTATAGAGGTGACCTCCGTGAGAAAACAACAGAAGTCGACCCCATATCAGACAAAGCCAGTTACAGACAGCTCCTAAGAGATCCTGCCATTGGCCAAAGTTGTGCCCAGCAGCTGCTAGCTCCTGTCCCATATATATCAGAATAGGTAAAAATGCTGCTCAGCAGCTGTGACAAAGAAGAAAGAGAAGAAGTGAAACCAACAGCTCTGGAGGCATCAATGTCACAGAAGAAGGAAGGGAGAAGGTGCTCCAGGCACTAGACCAAAAGTTCCCCTGCAGCCCCTTAGAGAGCAGTGGGGTGGGGCAGGCTGTCCTCTTGCAGCCCATGGAGGTCTGCGATGGAGCAGAGATCTCTGTGAAGACCATGGAGGACCCCATGCTGGACACGTCAGGAGGAAGGTGCAGCATGTGGAGAAACCATGCAGGAGCAGATTTTCTGTCAGGAACTGTAGTTCAGAATTCATGTCGGGACAGTTTGTTGCTGAAGGACTGTGCCCCATGGGAAGGAGCCTCATTGGAACAGCTCATGAAGGACTGTATCCTATGGAAGGGATTGTGTGTTGCAGCAGGGGAACAGAATGAGAAGGAAGGAGTGGCAGGGAGGAGCTGTTACAGGCTGATACCCATTCTCCATCCTCCTGTGCCACACAAAGTAAAGACATACAGAAGTCAGGGGTGAAGGACTGAAGCTTAACCTGGGAAGAAGAGGACGGAGAAAGTGCTTTTAGTTTAGTTTTTTATTTCTTATAATCTTATGCTGTTATTAATTAGCAGTAAACTGAACTCCCCCAAGTCAAATCTATTTGGCCCATGAAATTAGCTGGCAAGATATAATCATGTTCTTAGCTGTATTCTAAAGTTCTTTAATCTTTTTCCTCCCTTTGTCCTATGGGGGAGCATCTCAGTGGGCATCTGGCAGCCAGCCATGGCTAACCCACGACACTGCAGAAAGAGAATATGACCAATGATTATTTGTATGTAATTACCTGCAAGCTTTCATAGGGCATTTAATTTGTAAAACAAATTATTTTTCCATTAGATGTTGTAAAAGCATTTAAACTTCCTATTTCTCAACACAATCTTAAACAAGACACCTGGCAATATATAATAAGAATAATGGTGCAGAATTAGTACACAGTAAGGAAAGAAGAAAGTATGAGATTAACTATATGTTTATATTCTTATGTAAAAATATTGAATTAATATCTTTGTTGCTTGTACAGGGAGATTTTTCAAAATACATGTCTACGATACATGAATGCACATTAAAATAGTGTTCCTTTTTTTTTACTTAAAAGTTGAAACACCTAAAAGCTTAATATTTTTCCTTATTTTTAATTGTTTTGTTAGAAAATTACCATATCACTACTTACTCCATACAGGAGTCTTTTTGTTTTGTTTTCTTTTTCTAAGAGAGAGGTATATGATTTCATTGAGCTATAGTCAATGCCCATAGGATATTAAGAAACAACTAAGTGTTTCCAGAAAAATGCTGCCATTTCAAAAATGTCAGCTGTGCTTCTTAAATTCTATTTGTGGATGCCAATAAAGTCGTGCCATGTGTAACGAGAAGCATGGTAATATGTTGCCTTTTAAATCCATTTGTATTTTTATTGATTATCTAACTGGAAGAAAAACATTAATTTGTTAACAGAAATAGCATTTTGTTCAGTTAAGATGATTAGTAAATCCACTTTTATCTTCTGATGTGTTCAATGATTGATGGTATGCTAAAATTTCACTTTAAACTCTCTTACAAAGATAAATCCCAAAGCTTAAATGGTAAACAACAGGGTTTTGTTTGTCCTGTTCTTATCTACATTTGTTTCCTTTTAAATGGTAATAGCCTTAAGAATTATTTTATCCAATCTTAGCATAAGCAGTCATTCATGGCCCTTTTCTAATTATGATCAATAGATCCCTGAAATGGCATTGCCTGGAAAATATTCTATTCATGATTAAAGGAGGCAATTGAATCACATTTGCAGTCCTACACAGTTATATTTATTAAATATATTTAGAATATCCTTTGAAATTAGTGTTGGGGTTTAGGTAATTTTAATTTAGACGGTACAAAATTATGAATAGACCTTTTTAATTTCAGTTGACTAAAATTGCCTGTCTTCTTCCTGAAGTCACATGATAAAACATTTGTAATTGGTAAAAGGCATCCAAGAATCTTCATGTTTTCTGAGAAATAATATGCTTACTGGCAAATTTTAAACACAGCATATAAGGTTTCTTTCCATTTAAAATGGGGAAAATAGACTCAGGTTATTCTGAGAAAATTTTCAATTGAGAAAGTAATGGCGACAAGTGGATTGGGGAATACAAGGGTAGAGATTTCAGTAGGACAAAGTCACCAGATCTTAATGAAACTGATAGCTCCCAACCTACTGCAGACATAGGTCTGGACTCTTCACAGGCCCTTCATAATTATTCTCTACTGCTCATCAAGTCAACAGTGCAATAAGTGCACATTATTTTATCCTGTATCTTGAAAAGTGTTTCAAAGTACTCTAGAGGGAGATTGAGATATCCCTCAGAAAAGTAGCACTTAATTCAGGAAGCAGGAAATCAACATGGCATGGAAAACATGGGTTCACAAAGGTAAAGTGCTACATTATTAATTTGATATATTTCTATGATAAAGTCATCTGCCTGCGTGTGAAGGGAAGGTGGTAGGTGTAGTTTGTCTGGGTTTTGCTAAGGCTATTAATTCTGTGCCTCACAGCATCCTTCTGGACAAATTGTCCAACTGTGAGATGAGTGTTTTTAGGGTGTGCTGTGTAATAAGCTGGCTGAGCTCAAAGTGTTGGACTGAATGGAGCTACATCTCTCTGCCAATTGACCACCAGTAGTGTTCCTCAGGGTTCAATTGTAGGGGCCATTTCATTAAATATATTTATTAATAATATATCAATATATTTATTAACTATCTAGATGCAGGAGCTGAATACACCATCAGCAGGTTTGCTAATGATACCAAGCTGAGAGCTGTTGTTGACTCTCTTGAGGCATAAGGTGCCTTGCAGAGGGATCTAGACAGATTGGAGCATTAGGTAATGATTAATGGGATGAAATTTAACAAGAAAAAATACCATATTCTGCTCCAAGGGTGGAGTATTTTTGGGCACTATAATAAACTGGGAGAGGAGTGGCTGGAGAGCAGTCTTGGAGGGAGAAACCTAGGGGTGCTGCTCTGCAGCAGGCTCAGTGTGAGTCAGCAGAGTGCCCTGGAAATCCTGAGGGCAAATCCCATCCTAGGATGGCT
Organism: Chloebia gouldiae; assembly: GCA_003676055.1. Lineage (NCBI taxonomy): Eukaryota > Metazoa > Chordata > Aves > Passeriformes > Passeridae > Chloebia > Chloebia gouldiae. The sequence continues at coordinate 14,964,575 of QUSF01000001.1, forward strand.
GAAACAGTGCAATCAGCCTGCCAAATGAATTGATTGTCCTGCTCTATTTAGTGCTGGTGTGGCCTCACCTTGAGCACTTTGTACAATTATGCACCCCACAATTTAAGAAGGATATAAAAGGTCCTTCTTAAATCCAGAGAAGGAAAAAAAAGCCAGTGAAAGGCTGGAGGGAATGTCCTTGGAGCAGCATCTAGGGATTTCAGGCTTGTCCAGCTTGGAGAAGAAGAGGTTGAGGGGCAGCCTCATTGTCCTGTGCAGCTTCCTGAGGAGGAAAAGTGGAGAGAGAATTGCTGAACCCTTCTCCCCAGTGTCCAGTGACAGCTTGCATAGCAATGGCTCAAAGTTATGCCGAGGGACGTTTAGACTGGACATTAGGAAGCATTTCTTTACTGAGAGTGTGGTCAAACACTGGAAAAGGCTTCCTAGAGAGGTGATCAGTGTCCCAAAGCTGTCACTATTTAAGAGGCATTTAGACAATACCCTAAACAACACGCTTTAGCTTTTGGTCAGCTCTGAAACGGTCAGGCAGTTGGAGTAGATGGTCACTGTAGATCTCTTCCAGCTGAGCTATTTGGACCACAGGACCAATAAATAATTCTTTCCTCTCTGCACATGTAACAATATGAAATAATACACACATTAATGGTATTAAACAAGATTTAATTGAACATTGTGAAAATTATTTCCATGTCTATCACTGTTTGCAAGCAGTTTGCAAAACTGATCCACATAAACGATTAATACTATTTATTATCTTAAAAAGCAAAATAGGAAAGACTATTTTTTTCCACTCTTTTAGGCACCACTCATCTCAAAAAATGAACAGCTCAATTATTTGCAACTAGATTTAAGGTTAGTTTTCTTGGCTTTCCCCTAATTAATCTTGGTGACGTTGAACAAATCAGTCCTGCACAAATCTGTAAATCTTCTCTTCCCACATGTAAAATGTGAAAAGGAATGGGTGGGAACATTGGTATATAGCATATATCATAGGTATATATTTAAGATCAGGAATTATTCTAGTATTATTATGGAAAGGTCATAAATTAGCATTCTCAAACATTCTCAACTGCAGTCACAGTAATCATCCATCATCTTATTTTGACTCACTTTCAGGTGACTAATTTATGGGTTTACTTCTTCAGAGAGGCCTCTGAAGTTCTCTGAGTATGTAAAGATGAAATAAATATTTTATGTAGATAATGGAAGTAGCTGAGTTTTCTCTGTCTCAGTCAATAGCGACGAATCATGAAAAATTAAGGCATCTTTTATGATCTATAAGAGGCAAGAAAGAAAACTTTAAAGGTGCTATTCAGAAGGTGCCTGAAAATAAAATACTATCAATAAGTGATCAGAAAGATACGTATGGGATAAATGTCAATTTTAACTACCCAAAATAAATGAAAATTTCCTCATGAGAAAGCAAAGATACCATACTGACATTCTGAAATTTAAATTTTAAAACTAGCATCATGTGATGATATTTTATTGTCACCATGACTTTTAGACCAACCAGGTGCATCCCACCTGCTGCGTAGTATAATACAGCTTCTGGTTTGATTTTCCTTAATATCCATGTTACACTACCAAGCTGCTAGCACAGAAATTATCTACAGCACCAATTAAGCGTAATTTGGTTTTCGTACCAATTTAGGAATAGATAGAGGAAAGCTAGAATCCCAATTTCCCCAGTGAGTCCTCACATTGTTTGACTTGATTTTTGGCACAGTTATTACTGTGGGCTGAAAAGATACTCTTGAGCTTATAGGTATTTTGGCCAGTGCTGAAATCAAAATTCATCCTTAAAAGAGCTATATTTCTAGTGGCTCATCAGAGGGAAAAAAAGAGAAAGATCTTATCTCTAAAGCTTATCTAAATGAGACAAGCTTTTATCAGTAAACTGTTGTACTGCCATACTTTCAAGAGCTTCAGTGTAATGTACAAAGAAGTACATTTGGCTGTGAGACTGTGGCATTGTGAAGACACTGGCATAAGAAAAGCAGATGGGAGTTTTAAAGAAAGTCAGTGTGCCATTTCACAATGAATGGAATAATACCAAAGATCTTTTTTCTAATATAAAACCTTAAACCAGTGAGCTAATAAAGGGAGGAAGTTTGAATTATGAAAAAAAGAATTATGCATCTTATTTTATTGTCAATTCTTGTAAATGTTACATGCTTAAAAACGCCATTTAAAAATAAATTGTCTCACAGTATCTCTGCACTTTTTTGATCAACTTGTGAATCAGCTACTGGCAAAAAATACAGAATTCCCTCATTGTATCCTTAGCACGTGCTGAGGGGTAGTGGCTGAAATTAGTTCAGCATTACAAACATGAAAGAGGGTTAAGAATATATAAAGGTAGTCAAAACACAGATACTTCTCCTCTAGCATCCCAACTCCAGCAGCAACCTAAAGCTGAGAGAGGGTGATAAGAATATTTTGTTCCCAGCTTCCAAGCATCTGCAACTCAGAGAATTCCTGGGAAAAATGCGATTCCTGTGTAATTAATAATCTTTAATACTTTTCATCTTTTGTATGGTCCTAGGTTACAAAAGAAATCAAGAGATCTAACAACCCCCTCTTAGAAAGGACATAGCTTTAAATACAACTAGAGCCCTCAGTTACATTTTCTCTTTATAGGGATATAAGGAATGAAACAAACATATTGCTGAGCAATTACAGCAATCCTTGTGAAATAGGATCTATACATATTCATTATCAATTGCACATGGCAAACAAAATTATCATTTATGTCTCCCTTGATGGCTGAAAGTGGCTGAAATTTTTATAAATTGTGAATTTTCTAAAGTTTTCAAAATCTTCTTTTCCAGTTTATGTTATTTATGTTACTTCCTGCATGACATATACAATTTTTTTTCACGGCCAATTAGTAAAGTAAAATTTAAATGAAAATGTGATATGTAGACAATAAGGTAAATTTGAGATGCAGCAATTTTGTTATGTGATGAGTATAAGAAACACATAAGGAAAGGATATTTCTTTAATCTAAATGTGTATGTGATAATTTTTGGGTATTTAAAATAAAGTATCTTTTTTCTTCTTCTTTTTATTTAATGAAAGAAAAGTGTAATACTCATGTCACCTGGGTAGAACTGAGGGTTCTGTGATACAGATATTTTTTTCCACTGCTGTATGATAGTAAAACACACAAGCAAAGCAAGAAACAAACCACTGACTTCCATTTCAGACTCAACATCTTCCCAGGACAGAATGTGAACCTCTCTCATAGACCCTGCCCATTTTAAACTCCTTTTTCGCAAAGGTAAAATATGGGATATTTTAACTATGTCCACCTTTTGATTTGGAAGAGAACAGTTATAACAACTGGAAAGGAATGACAATGGCCAACATAACTTCTAGAAACATGCACCCTGAGTCTAGCATATTTTCCTTGGTTCTTATAAAAAATCAGGAATACACAGAAAAAATGCATACAGAATTCCTATATATATATGACATGCACTTCTTCAATGAAACTTTCTTGTATGTCTTTATGAACCATGTTTGCTTTTCCTCGTTGCTGTTAGCCTTGCTGCTGCAGGGCTTTTTGCTGGATCTCCCATATCTTCACTCACTGTTGGGGTAGAATCTCCAGCAACAGACAAGGAACTTTTTCTGGTCCCAAATCCTCTGTTCACTTTCTTCCTCCTCTTTACTCTGAAATGGAATTTTTAAAAAGGTGTGACCACAACTCAATACAGAAAAGTCAGTTTACATTTAAACAGTTGCAGCTCAAATTTCTTCTAAGAAAAAGATTTTAGTAGGAGACATTAGAACAGATGAGAAAAATCTTTCTGTATTGTACACGTTGGATACTTTTTCAGCTGATTCCTTAATAAGAAATGAAAAAGCATAAGGTTTCAGAGCAATTACTTGGAATTGTCTTTCACAATGAGAAGCAAGCTACAGTTTTGATGACTAGGAGCCATTATTTATGGATTGGCAGTTCTGAACTTCAATCCTATTTCTATTCAAGATACTTTTAAAGCACTTTCAACTCATGAGTCTTTTTGGCAAGAAGGGAAAGTGGGGAATAGTGTAAAATATTAAAGAGGTCTCAAACTCGTCTGACAGAATTCTATCCACTAGTTGAGCATAATGTCTTCATATTAAATTAATAACAATAAGGAGATAAATTAAGCACTATAAAATTTATAATTGAAACATGACTGTGATGAAAGTATGTTAGTTTTATAATTTTTGAATTGATAAGTTGCACTCCTAATAACAATGTGCAGCAGACCAAGAACATCCACTCAAGCTGGGTGCCAGAAACTGGCTATTGCCTTCTGAGGAATTTAGAGCACAGTGAACAGACAATAGCCTTGCACAGAACAACAGACATTTAAGAAAGTTTAGGATCTTAAGTACACCCAAAGTAGCCCTACAAGATGACTCAAAAAGACTACATGTAAGTATGAGAAAATCATGTCAGATCTAAACTGTTTCTGTATGTTACTAGTTTTTATTTCATCCATGATTAATTTATTGTGCTTTAAGCTTAGGGGTATACATCTCCAATTCCCTCTGTCATCTTTGCACTTCCATTCAAATTCTACCAAAAGCCATGGTGCAATTATAGTGTTTCTTGTCCCTTTATGTATCTTGAACAGGTTTTCAGAAAAAGGAATTCACAAATGCGTTGGTTTACTCGATTCTGGGACCCCAATAGTCTTGTGAACAAAGTCTGAATAAAATGTCAAGGAACCTGAGACTTTTTACCAAAATGTAGAGACTTTTTACCCCTGCAATGGTACCCAGTTAATTCTTTGCAATTGTAATCCATTTGTAAATCTATTCCCTGACAGTGCGGACAAGTCAGTCATGCCACTGTGCACACACATCTAATCTGATCTGCCTACCATTTATAAAACAACAATGTTCTTAGAAAAAAACAGTGCCACATGTCAAAAGCATTTAAGCTGCCAAAGTGTAAAAGCCTTTGAGCTGGAATAGCAGTGTAATTCTTCATAGCGTCAGGGACCCCATGATGCTCCTGTCTACTGATTAACATCCCCACTAATTATTCCAGATACAGATTGATTGCCAAGCCCTTCTCCAGTAAAAATCAATAAGCCAGCAAGTTCTTCACCCTGCTGGATACACAAGACTAGGCTGTGCAGCAACTTGGTTGCTTTTACTGGATTTTACTGGAATCCTTTTGAAAGAGATGGCTGTTTCTTTTTTAATTACTTTCATTTGATGATTTCCAATAATGACTTTGCCTTATAAAAAATTCTAGATAAGTTATATGAATATGAACAACTCCTTATTAAAATACTTGTGTAAAATTACTCATAGTTCTATCCTTTCCCATTCATGTGCTAATCAAAGATATATTAATATAAGCTAAAAATAGAATTTCTTAAAACTTGCAACTGAAAAAGTTTTAAACTAAATGATAATAAAATTTTTGTCAGGATATAAGTGGAGTAAGTCACATGTATGTCAAAAGGATTTGGCCCAGTTGCTCTTCTCTGCTACATGATATATTTTGTCTGACTACTTCTGGACTTCTGTGACTTCAGTGTGTGTATTCCATGTGAGGGAAGCAGTGAACAACCCATTTAAATGTGAACATTTATGAAGATTGGGCCATAAAAGATTAAGGAAACATTTCCCTTTGGTATTCTGCATCAGCCAAACTTAAAAATAAGTGGTAGCCAGGAAATGATATTGCAAGAAGTTGTATTTTGTTTCTGAGCTGGAAGGGCGCTAGGAGCCAAGTGAAATGGCGAACTTTGCTGCCAGCTGGAGCTAGTTGAGGTTCCTTGGGCAGTCAGGGAAGAAGACAGTTGCATGAGTGCTCAAGTAACAAGAAAAAGGACAAGGGAAACTGGCCTCAAGTTGTGCCATTGGAGGTTTAGATATTACCAAAAATTTCTTCATTAAAAGGGTTGTCAAGCACTGAAACCAGCTGCCCAGAGAAGTAGCTGTGTCATCATCCTTGGAGGATTCAAAAGACGTGTAGATAGGATGGTTAGGAACATGGCTTAGTGGTGCTGGGCTAACTGGTAAACTTAATCATCTTGAAGGTCTTTTCCAACCTAGAGGATTCTATAATTCAATGATTCTATGGTTGTACCATCCTGGTTGTGCAAAGCCTGGCGAGCTCTGCAGCTGTTGCTGTTGTTTTAGCCATCTGTTTGGCCAGCGCTGACAGTGAGTCGAAACCCATCTGCATGTGAAATACGCAACTGTATTTCAAATTACTGCCAGACAGGGGCTAAGACTATGGAAAGCTTAAAAATAAATGTAATAAGCAACTGCTCTTGAAGAAAATTTTAAAAATGGGGTCTAAATTAATAAGCAAAAGAAAATGCATGGGTTTCAAACTCCAGATAAGCAAGCAAAGCATTTTAAAGCACTTTTCCTGACAGCAGACAAATAGAAATTGCTACCAAAGTCTTCTAACAAAATCGTGAAAAGACACAAGCATATAAAAAGGCAGCATGCCATATGTCCACCAATACCTCCTACAACAGAAATATTAAGAAAGCCATTAAGATTGTGTCCCCATTGTACCCAGGTATACAATAACATATGGTACATTTCCTGCTTCACTGTGCATTTCCTTGCTTTTCTTGTTTAGCATCACTATTTTAGAGCTCAATTAATATAGTTTGTGCATGCATTTCTCTACAGAATATTTTAAAAAAATTCACTCCTGTTTAAATTAATCTCTTTTTTAGTGAAAGTGCATAGTAAGTATTAATGGAAGGTAGGATTCTTTCCAAACCTTAATTAGATGGAAGAGCTAGATAGAACAATCTTAAGGTAGCTACACATGATACTTAAATTATTATTGTCATTTTATTTAATCCTCACACAATTTGCTGTAATGATTCTACAGAGAGACATTACGAGGTTGTTGTTTGTTTTAATCAATGATGACTTCCCAAGGACAGATGTGTGTATTTCTCAGGAGTACAAATTAGAGGCAAAATCAAAAGGGATTAGTCTAGCAGCATTAAAGAAAATACAACAAGAAATATAAGGTGATTATATTCTGATAAATATCCAGCTGTAAATGTGGAGTAGAGAGGAAAATGAAGATTTATGACATATTTTTCTCCTTTAAGGACATTCATTCTTGAAACACTAAAGTTTAAGGAATTTCTGAATTTCAAAAAACATGATGAAAGTTATTTATAAAACACATTATCTCTCTTTTCAGTATTTACAAATTCCATAGGCCTCTTAGATGAGCTGAATTTTGCTACACTAGCTCAATGCTATCAAGGTTCCTATTTAAATTTAGAATTCCTATGGAAAATAAAAACCAGTTCTCTTCTCAAAGGAATACTCTTAAATATCTCATGTGCTTTTCTAAAAGGCATATATTGTGTCATGCATTTATTATAGAAGAAGAAATAAGAATGAAAATGAGCCCTTACCACTAAAATCTCAAGTACATGCATCAGAAATGTTTTGATCAAATAATTTAGACCAAATAATTAACATCCTGGATATGTACTTTTTAAATATAAAATATGAGAATTCACTTTGCAATTATCAATAATAAATTTCAGTTCAGAACCACTTCAATTTTTCATTTACTGTCTCAGCTGTGGTGCTATACTAAGCTATTTTCATGAGTGGATATAGAAGGAAGGGATCTCTGGTTTGAAACCAGATCAGAGCACAGAAAGGAAATCACTATAAGCTTGAGCTAGCATCTACTGTGTAAACTAAAGTACAATTTTAGACATTTATTTATGAATAAAATAATTAATATTCTGAGTGGAATTACAAGATAAGCCAAAGTTATAGAACATGGATTTATGTCAGCTTCTGCTTTAATTAAAATGTATTTGCCATTTAACATTAGGGGACTGAGAAAGATCATGAGTGAACATATGGATATTGAATTAGGTTTCATATTTTACACTGCAGAAGTTATTCAAACCCACCGTAAACTCACCCACTATGCCATTCCAATCTCTAAAAATACTACATGTGCTCTCAAACAGCATAACTTTTTCTTTAAATATTAAATGTTGTGTTTCCTTTGAGATCCACAACACAAATCGTCATTTTCTATATTTCTTATTAAATGATTTTTACTTATCGAATTCATGAAAAATTATGCTTTTATTTTCCTTACAAGACAATGTTTGTGTTTTCCTATAAAATTATAACCATTTTTAACTTCAAAATTTATATCAGAATAATTTACCAAAGTACATTTCTGGGTACAGTGTATTACAATAGGTACCACTGAAATTCACTATACAATTGCATGTAATATTTTCCCTAAAATATAGAATATATTTTTATCAAACTAGAAAAATAAAATATATTTTTCTCAAATTTTGCTGCTAAACCAAACCCTTTGCTTCTGCATCACAGTAACTGTGCTGAAGTTTTGAATAAGTTACTGACTGTAAGAACTTTTAGAATGGTAGAGGATATATACAACTCAGTGCATACTTAAGAGGAAAGCGCTCCTTTGAATAGTCTTTCATAAACTCAGGTTTTCCAAAAGAAGAACCATTCCCATTTATAACATAATTTCATTGTTCTGACATATAATTCTGACATATAATAAGAATTAAAATTACCTTTAAAATAAAAGCATTCCTTTTCTTAAATTGTTAATTCTCAGATATTCAGATATTTTTCACATAATAGCTTTGCATAATAATATTTTTCTTCAATTATAGTATTTTATAATATGACCATGGCAGGCCATGGCAGGATGACCAAATAAGACAACTTTCCCTTTCAGCTACATGATGGTAGAAAATTCAATCCATTCTCCTCAAGAAAATGAACACAATAAGTAAAATTTCCACCATTATGGGAATTTTAGTAATAAGGGAGTAATGGCCTTTCTACCTTTGGTTTCTAGAATACTTTGAACCTCCTGGGATGAACCAGAATCATCTGCTTTTATGGTGAAAGTATTCAGAATAAAGCACATTTTTCAAAATTTGTCTGAAAATTCTTTTTTTCTCATATGTACGTCTCCATTTATCACTCATATAATTTTGTCAATAAATATTTAATTACTTTCATATTACAATAAGATATTAGAAAATTTCCTTATGTTTGAAAAGAAAGCATGTCTCAGCATTTTTGCTCTTGCTAAGCATACATTTAGGCTAAATACAAACTGATTTTACCATTTTTCTCATTAATCAAAGCATTTTCTCATTATTCAAATCTTTACATTCGTATTGCAAGCACTCAAAATTTAAGTACATTTGAAAGTAAAAATTGAAAAGAGATTTCAGGAATATTGAAGAATACAGATAGTGCAGGTGGCTGTTTTAGGATTTGTAAGATACAAGAAGTTCCATTTGTATAACATGCTTTAATATTTCTTTTAAATGCTTTTAATATTTCATTCTTTTTAAAAATGCCTTCTGATTTGGAACACAGGAATAGCTCTTCTGGTCCTACAAATAAGAAGATATAAATAATATATACATTTCTTTCTTTTTTAAGTGGGATTTGCATAGAATGTATTCTGTGAGCAATTTTTTTAAGAATTGAAAAAAGGCTAAGAATGTACACTTGGCATAAGCCCTTTTCTCATTCATTTTTAATACATTAAGATTCACTTGCCACAATAATATCATCACCTACATAATCTTCAGGACAATAAAAATCATGATCATTGCCCTTCCCAGAAATTACATGGTTGCCAGGTTCAATGTAGCTCCTTTTACCCCTTCAGAATTCCTAACTTTTAGTTGCTCAGCATGCATCTTCATTGCTTTCCTGTTACTTCTTCTAGGTATGAAAGATATACTACTCTGAAACAGACATTACATTTCCTCCCCATGTCCCTTATTCACTTGCTATTTTCCATCCAAATATGTTGGGGAGGGTCTTTGTACTTTTCACAATGAAAACACTACAGTGTGCTAAGATTTAGATTGAAAATCAAGTTCTCCTCAAAAAAAAGGAAAAAAAATTCCATGTACATTCAAGAAAATAAATAATATAATTCCTGAAAAAATTGCTTAGGATATTGTGATATCATTCAACATTATGCATCTTGTTATTGAATAAAAATTATATGAGAGTTCTGGAAGCACTAGAGAGTTATGCCATAGACAATGTTCTGCCTTGGATCATTGCCCAAAACGCTGCTCATCTTTGACAGTATTAAATTCTGGTATCTCTTGAACCGGCTGGAGTAGGAACAAATACTCTGCACAACTGCTGTGCTGTGATTATGAGCTTTGCAACAGTGAAAACATTTCTTTTAAAACTTGCAAAGCTAGAGATAGAACGTGAATGTGTGCATCACAATTAGTCATTCTGCTCCCTTCCATTCCTCGCAACTTCAAATTCTGACATGATAGCAGCTACTATCTCACCAGCTGTTAAAAACAGCATGCAGCTAAAAAATCTTGTAACTGGAAGTTGGAATGGGAGCTTTCAAGTATCACAAAGCACTAATCTCCAGTTCTGCGGCTAGTAAGGTTTTAACTGCTGAAATCATGTGGGAGCTGAAGTGAAAAGCAACAAATGGTGATGGTGATCTAGTGACGTGAAGGTTTTGTTATCTTAGGACATGCCATGTCTGATAAAAAAGTACAAGGACTCTCAGGACCAGTAAAATTATCTTATGTATGCAAAGAGCAGGGGGAAAGGCTCTGATGCCAAAATGGCAGTAAAGCTGACAAAGACAAAAGCAATGAAAGAATAAAGCAGTAAAAGATAAGGTACAACACAAGTAGATAAATACATAGCATGCTTTTTTTTTTTTCCCTTGTCAAATTTTCGCAACATTGTTTTATCTATTTACCAATGTGTTAGGAAAACAAATTGGCATTTGCCAAATACTATTCATAGATCTGGTAAAAAAATAACAATAATACTTTTCTAAGTTTGGGGAGTTTTGGTGGGTTTTTTTTGGTAAGAAAAGTTCCATAAAAACTTTTGGTTTTTTTGCCTGAAAACTTCCATAAATTTACTGGTGGTTTTTTTTTTCTGGAAATTCCAGAAAATTTCCATATCTCAATTACATTATTGATACACCTAATTCACAATGCATTTCAGGATAAGTTGATCTATTACCTACACACTCCTTTGAAAAGTCTAATTTTAGTGTCTCTGGATTATGACTGTGCCAGGACAAAATTCATAATGAAATGACTGCATTACTACCACCTATTTTTCTGGTATTCTCTAACATCCAGGACCATTGCATGAGGAATGTCCGAGGATACGTTCCTGCTTTGCACTTTCAGGATTCCCTTTATTGTCTTGTTGCCCAGTAACTCAGATAATCCATCAATTCTGGATCCAGACAATGCACTTGTTGTCCTCAGTATGGTTGGAAATGGTTTCCAGGTTTAGCTGTTGCCGTTTCAGAGGTGAGACTGACTGTCCTGTGGTTTCCCATCTCCACCTTCTGTACCTTCCCGTGCAAAAGGCTGCACAAACTGTTGCCTCTCTTTGCTGCCTCTGCTCTCCTTGCCCTCACCCAGGCTCCAGTGACCCCTGTTTCTCACGTTTGGCCAACAACTGTGCCATGTTCATCTCATCTCCAGCCTTCATGATTCTGTAAATCATTCACACCCCTCTCAGCTCTCTGTCTACCAGTGAAACAGTCCAAGCTCTTTCCTTGCAAAGCGCCCAATATCTTCACTTGACCCATTCAGCAGCTGGAACATGCACAACTGTTGGTTTATTGCATGCTTATGCTTTCAAGTTAAAAAAAAAAACCCTAAACATATATAAATTAAGATGGACTATTAGTAGCTCCAATTGTATGTAACTGAGTTTAATTTCACATCCTCTGCAATTTTACTTATAACTTCTAATGATAGGAAGGCTCTTATACCTTAACACTCTTTCTTTCAGTAGCAGTACAGAAATCTTGTAATTTTTTCTTTTTGTTTGATAGATTAATTTTGTTACTGTTACAAATTCTCTCTGTTGCTTTGCAATTCCCTGTTTTTTCAGATCTTTAAACTTTTTGCTACTTCCAAAGATTAGATTTTTCTAATTATTCTTTAAATGCCTGCAAATTGCTACTTTTCAAAAGTACATATAATAAATAAAAAAAGGTTATAACTCTATTTTTGTCATTAAAATCAATAGAATATTGGACTGACATGCTATGAAGCTCTTTGACTAGAAACAATCCAGCTTTCTGCTATGTTTTTAAACCAGTCATATCTGATTCAATGTGTTCTCTTTATTTTCTGAAAATTATGAATCCCAGCAGGGGACTTAGAGTGAACATCATTCTACTGGGTTCAGAAATATCAAAAGGAGTTTGAGAATATTTTCTACTTGGTAGATTGTCTTAGATTTTAGGAATTTTTACAGCATTTTACAGAAGATACAGAAGATCCATAGAATATGCAGAATTCAAAGGCACATGCACAAGGTATGCTACATTTAAAGACCACAAAAAGTTAAACCAAGCAAGTTAGGTGTTTCATCATGTGGTTTTGAATTCTGCTCATATCTTGTATGTGCTGGATTTGATCGCTTTTGTGCCATTATAATTGCATTAACTGCATAAACTGATGCAAAAGGGTATTAAAATTATTCACTGTGAGATTGCAATAATGATTGGCCTTGACATTTTGGTAAAACAGCTCATCCATTTCAAGTTATATTAAATAGAAAATTGAGCATAATACAATCATACATGAAAATAGAGACACGTTTCTTGCAAACACATGTATGTGTATGAGTTTATTTACCTCTGAATAAGAAGAGGAACGAACACAACATTTAATTATTCCTAAATCTGATGGGAGAAATATATTTTTCCCCTGAAAACTGTGAAAGAAGCACCACTGACAGTTCACCATTGATGTATGTCTAACATTTATACAGCTATAGTCACAAAACTAATACAAATCCTGAACATACACAAATACGTTCAGTGGAACAACTCTTTTGACATTAATAAGAATGTCTAAGTTTTCTTAAGCCTCCCTTCTTTATAACCAAGACATTTAGAAACAACATGCAAAGAATATGAATGATCTTAGCTCAGCTTAAACTTTTCAGTTTTCAACTATCACTTGGAAATTTTTTATGACAAGTGCAACTGTACTGGGAAGGGAAAGAAGCTCTTTAGTGGCAGTGTCATCTGCAGAAGGAAGCACTTAAAGTGCCTCTAAGAGGAATACATTTGCATTCTCCAAGTGTGACATGCTGTTTTACTTTAAAAATCTTATGTCTGAAGGAAAACCAGATATGAATCTAAAACTGTAAGAATATTAGAACACTGGATCAGCTTTTCTCTATTAATTGTATAAATTTTGGAACACAGCTGAAGCATGGCTACACAAATGAAAAACTAAGTGCCAAATATTTTACAGATAATAGTAAAGAAGCACAAGCCTATAAGCACCAAAAATGCTGACAGACCCATATTGACAGACCATCCTTGCTTTCTTCTGTTAATTTTGGTAGCAAAATAGATTATCTGCCTTTTTTTTTCTTTTTTTTTCCTTTTTTTTTTTTTTTTGGTAAGGCACACCAGGATGGATATAGAAAAACATTTCTATTTCTCTGCCTAAAAAGATAAAAATGCAGTATTTGGAGTTATAGGCTCAAGGAACAATTTTGCATATCATCATTCAAGATTTCTAAAGATGATTGAGATAAGTAAAGTAACAGTGAGACCAATTAACTGAAAGAAATTATCAGATTGTCAGCATTCAAAAAAAGAAGAAAAAAGTAATATGGAAATAACTAACTTCTGTTCTTCTGATTAGTTATAGACAAGTAGATTATATATAATCTTAATTAGCACTTAATTAGCAGTAGTTGAAGTTGAAAACTTCTGAAATATTCCACTTACAAAACTAATAGTTTTTTTAGTTATCCCATTGCTTTTTCAGTGAGAACATGTTTTCTTCTTTGAAAGAAAAAGGTTGATCATTATGCAGAATTTGGAAAGTGATAAGATACCGTAACAATGGTCTCCAAGAGTAATGTATCAAAAATAAAAGGAAATTAAATGCTAGAAAATAAGTGACTACACAATATTTATGCTACTTTAATAATCCAATAAATGACCACACGATGAATACTGAGGGCAATACTTACTGTACCCGACAAAGAGTGATGCCAAACCAAGAAAAGGTTTGCAGAACCATACAGATATGTTGACACATATATGGTCTGGCTTGAAAAGCAGAAGTATCTAAGCAAACTTCAGGGTGCAGATGATGGAGTAAATAGGAACACAATCTCTATCAATACTGAATAAATTTTAAAATACCATGAGTCTTAAGACCTCTTGTAGTAAGCTGTTATAAAAGCGTTACAGGGGAACAGAAAGCAACTGAACAATTTAGTAGAGGAAAAGGCCTGAAAGATATCACCTCTGTCTGTGGACTCCTTGATTTTGATTTTCCTGGAATCTTGCATCGTACCCCTGGGATGCCTCCTTTGTTCTTAAAGTCCTTCAGAGACCTATCTCTTTCCATCCCATAAAGACGACACCAGTTTAGATGGAACTTTGTGTGATGTCATCCTGTTGCACTTATTAGGCACAGTTGAGCTTTCAGAACATCTGAAACCAACTGCGTTTTTTCAGATCCATACTTGAGGTGTCATCAGAAAAACTGTAAATGTGAAATGAAGTCTGCTAGAACTTGCAGTACTTTTGGCTTCTGAGTTTTTTTTCATCCAGCTGAATTAAAGACACATATCCTCCCTGACCAGGGAGAAGCATTCCCATTTATAAGGAGGGGTTTCACTTTTACTTTAAGGCTCTACCAATGCAGGGAAATGCAGCATAAGAAAACATAAAGTTCAACCTTTTTGATTTCTCTGTCCAGTAAAACCCAGCAAAATTTGGCCTGTATTATGATTTCAAGGATAAGGTGAAATTACAGTTTCTCCTTTGGAAGACTCTGGACTATTATCAACCTTATGCTTCATTGCAATCAATGCTAAATTTCTTGTTAATTATGATGAATTTAAGTAATTCAGATAATTGTAGTATATTTTATTTCTTTTTTTGAGATCAAGAATGTTCTTTAAAAATTGTTGAAATAACATCTCCATAATTGTCACTTGAGAATTAAAATTGATTAGTGTAGCACCAACAAAAGTCTGCCTTACTGAAATATATAAAACCAGAAGCATCACAACTCTTGTAATTTTTGCTGTATGCTCCAGTTTCACACAACTCAGCCCATTTGGCACCCATTTTGCAATATTTCTTCTCTCACTCCACACTTTCTCGTCATCCCATCCAAAGATTTTTCATATCTTATGAAACCAGCTTTAGCAGGCCTCCTTAGGGACATGACTCTAGAATATGGAAGTAAATTTTTCAAACATTTATGAAAACAATTAATCATTCAAATGATAGGTTTCCAGGACCTTCTGCAAAGTGCATAATTGCTTATAAATCCCACCACTTGGTCATACATCACTTTCTAATTAATATTATACTGCTTTCCACACTCTCTTTTTTTCTATTGCATCTATTTGTTTTGAATTTACAAGTTCATTTTTTAATTTTTCCAAAGTCATCTATTTTGCAACAAATTGCAAGCTTTTTGGTAGATCAGTTCTGGGTAGAAGCATTAACTTTTCATTTAGATATCAAACCACAAAAGTTTTAGTGCTTCTGAAAACTTTAAACTTGTTTATTTAAAATTGCAGTGAAATATGTGTATTTCTAAAATATATTATTTCTAAAATGAAATACCATATAATCAAAAACTGATCTGTGTGTGTCAAGTAAATAGTTTCATTTAAATATTGAAAATCTGTACTTCCTCAAAGTCTAAATATTGATTGTATGATTTGCTCACATTTAGTCTAGAGATTACAAATGAAGAAGTTTTACTGAAAAGTAACTTCATTCAATCTACTGCTGTGATGGAATGATTCTGCACCCTGGGGAATTTTCTAAAAAAATTGTAGGTTGTGTTGTGTGAGACATAATAAAATTTTAGTGGTAGTCACTGCAGATCTGTAATGATGCTTCAAAAATCATACATATTTTTTGTTTTCTTCTATGTCTTTAAACACACTTCCAGTGTGGGCAAGCAGACAAAATCCATTCCTTAAAAGCGTCTCAGGAAGTTCTTTGAAGAAAAATGAGTAACATACAGTAGTATTTTTTGCAAGTGACAGTAAATGAAAAGCACAGCAGGAGGTTTTCAAGTATGGAACTGATGGATGACAAACATGCTACCCCAAAAAAGTGTATGTAATGTAAGTTTTAACTTTTTGGAGATGTTGTTGCAAGAAGCTATATAATAAAAATTCTTCACATTGCTATGTGAAACTAGAAGAAAGTGATTTTTTGATCCCCAGAATAAAACATAACTGAAATATCTTCTAAGAAGTGATAAGCACAGCTAAAAGATTTAATTGAAGCCCTCAAGAAGAAAGGAGCTGCTGACACAGAAACTGTCATGACAAATTATCTCTTGAGCAATCTTTCAGAACCAGAAAATGCACAGTTGACTATAGAAAATGTTTTAAAATTCTTGCTGAAGACTATTAGCTAATCTCGGCCATGATATACATTTATATTGCTCAGCATAAAGTCATGCATTCAGAAAAATTTAAACTTTAAATGATATGTAAAAAGAAGTGTTTTCTTTTATAAATGCTTTGTGACTTCTAATGTTCTTTAAAAAACTTCTGCAAAATCATCATCTTGTACATTTCAAGACTATGATAATTAATATCTCAAATAAAGCATTTTGCTGTTTAATTACAAGTTAATAATCTTAATTATCATTCTACAAATGGTATTTCTGCTTAGTGACAGAACAATTTCAGGAAAGATCAACAACTCACTTCAAGAACATTTCTGGTGACAGTCTATATATAAGAAAATCATCCAATACTTCAGGTTAGGTTTCAGACTAATACTCTGGTTATCTCTACTGTACATATGAATTCAATACTATTGAAAGAAAATACATAATTGCAATCATTAAGAAGATTTAGAAAAAAAAATCATATATTTCACATACTAAAATCTAATTTTTTGTTGCCTTAAAAATTGTTAGTGATTTAGCTAAACTCTTACTCCACCAGTGACCAAATAATCTCTAAATAATAGATTGAAATAGAAAGGAGGCATCTTGCCCATGAGATCAGATGTCCAATTTTCCCTTCTGGAACATTCATAGAATTATGTCAAAATGCTGATGCTTGCAGGGGTGGATATTTAATTCAGGCACAAAATCCAAATATAATGTAAAGAAAAAACCCTTTCAGATAAGTAGATAATAATATATATACTGCTGTATTGCAGATAATCAGTATAACATAAACAACGTGGTTGATGCTGTGGACATTACAACATTGTCAGTCACAATGAAAAAAATAAAAAAAGGACTTGAAATATTGGATTGCAAAATATTCTATTCTAGTATTGACATTTACTTCTGATATTAAATCACTAAGAAAAAGAGTTTATCAACTTTTAACTCTTTAAGTGAAAACTTCCTGAGAGAGGGACTAAATGCAGAAAAGAATGCTGTTGTTTCAGCAGGTCATGGACCAAAGGCTATTGTTTGGATTTCCAGTTTAAGAGAGAGGACAAACACACTTATGCTGTAGTAAGCAACTCAAACAACTCTCCTTCTGTTATGTTCCTTTAAATGTTCATAAATATTCACCTTTTACCATCTCCTTACATTTGCTTCTGTGTAAGTTCTATTTTCTATCAGAAAACTAAAAATTAATGATAAGGAGAACTTTTTAGAGACATATGCATGCAAACAACACAGCAGTATCTTATGAAATGCCCACTCAAAATCACCCTGCATTTTTAAATTTTAGAAATCTCAAACAAAAACTTTTTTCACAAATGTATTTCTCAATTTGAAAAACCTATATGTGAAAGCATTCAAAAGATCAACAACTTAGCTGAGAAACATTCAAATTAAATTAAAAATATAGAATAATTTACAAAGAATCAAAAATTACCATTTGATTTCCTTAGTTGACTTCTTAATTGGATTAAAGACCTGGGAAAACAGGTTTTTCCATCTGCATCTGACAAAAAATTTCTTACAGACTTTATGAATGAAACCAAGTCACTCAATGTCTTAACAAATGTGTCATAAGATAAATTCATCCCTGATGTCAGTTTTGAAAATACATTCAATTAAAGAATGAAGGACATAGAAAATATATGTTGTTATGAGTTTGAATTATCTGGAACACTGATTCTAAAGCTATAGAGAAACAACATTAATGTTTCATTATTTTTGCAGAAACTAATAGCCTCAGGATGCTGTACAATTTATCTTTTGCCTGGAATTTTTAAACTGGTAGAAGACGTATGCAAGATCTTGTCTTTATAAAACTCTTATATATCATTCAATATTCTTTTCCCACATTCATTTTGCACAAGACAACATAATAACTCATGTTACTTGAAATAGTATCCTTATTATGCCGGGGTGCTACCTTGGTACAGCAAAAATGTGAATAATTTAAACCCTAGATCAGATGAAGTTTTGTTATGGTGCTAGAATCTTGGAATGAATCAGTCCCAGTGAAGTGACTCCTTTCCCCAAGACCCACTGGTTCAGAGCTCTTTGAATTGTCAACTCCACTATGAAAAATGGATATATCCATTAAAAATCCAATTAAAAAAAATAAACAAAAAACCAAACCAAACCAAAAAAATCACCAACCCAACTTTATATCCTTTCAAGGTACTTAATATCTTCACTGCAGAGGCAACAGCACCAAATGCAAGTCTTCACACTCTTTCGCTAAGGGGAAAAAATCCTTTTTGAGACACAATTTTCAAATAAAATTTCCACTTTGGATTTGATACAAGGATAAAAGTTTAGCAATGTTGCTGATGTTACAGTGTATTCATTTGTAGCCATAATTTACAGCCGCTGAAGGATATAATACTGTAGCATGCACACCAATCATATTTTGCATCTTTCAGCTTTGCCTGTTCCAAGTTCCCAGTATCTAGATGTATGAAATTGAATCCTTCACCTTTTGTCACTCTCTGAATCTGCTTAAATACATTTTTATTTTTAGAAGGAAGCATTATTGAAATTATTACTACAATACTTGTTCTAAAAATTTGTTGCTTAATGCTGATGGTGAGTGAATCAATTACATAATTTTTAATTAAAGTTTTTTAAAATTCCTCTGTGTGTATCTAAATATGATCTAATCCTCATCAAAAGCTTTTATGCATTAAACACCAAAAAATTGATAAAAAAGCAAACTCAGAGTAATTAGTGTCTGAATATTGTCTGAATATTTGATGGTTATTTGGGAAGGCAAGTTCTCAGTGAAAGAAGGTTAAATTACATCAAATAAGAATACTGCCCCTGTAAGCATCTGAATAATTCATTTTTCATATAGTCTGAAACCTGGAACCTTGTTCCCAGATGTCAGATTTCATTTTAAGAAATGAAAATTTTATATATTCTTTTCAAATTATTCTTCCATGGAGATAACTCATATACTTTCAAGAAAAAACTTAGTTACACTGTATAGCTGCCTCATAAGATCACAGATTGGAGGTTGGGAAGTCCCTTGTTACAGAAAAACCACTTATTCTATTTCTTTCAATCCTATATAAAGAAAAAATTAATTTTATTCAGTAAAGATGGATATATTGATTAGTTTAGGCAGATTCATCATTCTGAAACATTAGGTCTGCCTCCTCCTCCTCCCTCTCCCTTACTTTTGGAAAACATTGTTACTGGCAGAAAGACAGCCATTTTGGGTGGATAGAAGTGGTACAGAACTTCAGAATTTACTCTCCACTGAGAACATGCAAAAAGTGAAAAAATTCAAAGTGTGGAGAAATAGTATGATGGAAAGGTAAGACTGATGGGTAGGCTCTTCTCTTACCTCTTGCTACAAAATCCATATAAGTTTATGGTTGCAAAGATCAAACATCTCATAAGCTAAAAGTTGAAGAACTGACACTCACAACTTTTTGGTGGGCCCAAATTTTATTTAAAATGGAGTCATACATACATGATTGAGAATTGCATCCCTATTCACATCTGCCTTGTTAATCTCCCTTTCTGTTCCCAATCTCCTTCTGTGCCTTCCCCTACTATCTGATACTCTTTTGTTTGCCCTTCCTATTTTACCTCTCCCCCTGGCTCCTCCACTGTGTATCATGTCAAGCTCAGAGTCCTGCTGACCTTTGCCCATCTCAGCATGTGGATGGCAAAGTGCTGCACACACAGTACAGAACCTGCCTTAAAACACTGCAGATTCCACAGGTTCTCTGCAGCTGGAAGAAGTTCTAGCAAATATTGTATTACCTCATCATTCAGGACTAATTTTCACCAGGTAGACTGAAAAGCTATGAAGCATTTTGCTTCAAAACTCTTAAAGAGTCTCCAGTGCAGGAAATTGATTTCTGCCAGCTTCATCAGAATATTCCACGTTAAAACATGGAAGGCAAAAGGCATGTATCTGACAGCAGAACAATCAATTTACCTGATTTAAGGACTGTAAAGCACTGTGAGTCAAAAATTTTAAACTTAGGTATTATTTTAAAATAAGGAAATATTTGTGTTTTCATGGAGGATGCAAAGTCCCTATAGGGGCTTGATAGAGCAATATACACTCACAGAGACACATATACACACAGCTTCAGGCCTTCCCAGACAGTGTAATGCTCTAATGCTCTGCCATGGAAGTTTGTCAAATGTACAATAAAATAAGATGAAGTTTTTTAGTTGCTATTATCATCATCATCATCATTATTGCATCCAGGTACAAAGGTTGCTATAAACATAAGCTCTTTTTAAACAAAGCCATATAAGATGCCATTTTTTTCTTTTTTTTTGGTACATGAGCTGTTGCATACAGGTGGTAATATTATAAAAGAAAGGCCACATAAAATATGGTTTAGGCCCTGCTACTCTAGCTAAGCTAGCGGTCAGTCTGTAACTTCCCATGTGAAAAATCATAAGAATGAAAGCAGTGCAACAAAATATTCTGGTAACAGAACTGGTCACACCTGCAAAAACAGTAAATCTATCCCATAAGAATCAGTGAAGAAGGTATATAAACAAATTAATAATAGGGAATCTTAGCATGTACATGCAAAAACACCTTTTAATCAAGGAATTGAGTGGCAAGAAAACTACTAGCCAGTTAGAGCTGGACAAGAGATCTGTGAAAACTATGTAAAAACAAGTTATATGAATAAAGAATTAGCTTTTCCTGCATGAAGGAACTGAGTCCTGTCCACTTATTACTGCAACAATGAGCAACTATAGGAGATTGTGCAAACAGAAGAGTCTACTTGATGAGATTCTGATCCATCCAATATTATGAACATCAAGATTGGTGTCTCCTGTTGCTTATAAGCTGTACATGCAGGCTACTGTGCTGGAGCAGAGTTTTTTGATATTTATGGGTGCTGGTTTACAGATGTCCATAGTTTCTTTTTAACCTTCTGAACAGAGAAGTAAAATTATATTCATTGCACAGCTACATTTTTAATTAATTTCAGAGAGCTGCAAGTTTCTTAATAGCCACCAAATCCTCCTCTGGTTTGAAGTCTAATGTGAATAAAGGAGATAAAATCTTGTAATCCTCCCATTGTAAGCAATGGGACAAGACATAAATCTGTCATGTTCTTTTTAATGTGTAAAAATCCACACTTATGTGTTACACTGTTAAAATTACAGTGAGAAGAATTGAGACAGTAGAAGTATTGCTTCGTGTATTTCAAAAGAGATTAATTGATTTTGAAGGGTAAATATCAGAATTTTCTTTAGAGCAAGTTCTAAGAGAAAATGTATATTATACCATATTCTGAAATATAATATTAAAAAGAAAAAAAAAATCTGTATTTTGCATTGTATCATAATGTGTCTCTGGTTTCCACTCCAATTAATTTGGAAATATTTTGCTGATGTTCATGTTTTTCAACCTTTTTTGTCATTGTCTTACGTCTTTAAGTAAATGGGAAATACAGTAGATGAATAGCTTAACAAAAGGAATTTCAAAGTATAAATGAGTAAAGAATTTGAAGTCTAAATCAGATGGGGCTGAAAAATGTGCTCATACAGCTCTGTAGTATTAATTTGTCAACACCCTGCTGTACTCTTGCTCCATATCAAAACTAGCTCATTAAAAATGAAATCATGCATTTGAGGAAGAGCAAAAGTGTGGCACAAATTATGTAGGAGAAAAAGCATAGTATAGTTTGAGTTTCCTTTTTCACAATTTGCTGCTAATTATGCTTTTGTAGCAGCTTTAATTAACAAAATTTATAAAATAGATAACACCTTAATCTCTCAAACTAGAGAATTGACTAGAAGAAAATATACAACTCTGTAGGAACATGAAAATTTTTTCCAGGAAAATTGCATAGGTTATTCTTCTACTATTTTGAGATTCATAACACAATTGCAGAAGTTTTAAAAAAATTTTCTAAAATTTGTAATATTTTATGTTTTTCCTGAAATTAGGTGCCTTATCGTAGTAGATATTTTCCCATTATCTTTATATATATTAAAAATATTAACATAGCCCCTATATTAAAATTCCATTTCTCAGGTTTAACACCAGCACCATGTCTGTAGAAAGAGTTATCAAATGGTACAGATTTCACTGTGTTTCCCTTGATTTATCAAAAGTTAATCTTCAATCAATTAAGATCAGGGCTTTTAGTACCAGGATCAGTGGGGTCCACCACCACCATTAACTCTACAACCTGCTGACTCTTTCTCAGACTTAATTCCTTTCTGATCTGAATGCACTGGTTCTAATTCTGTCCCCACTGCACACAGAAAGAAGAAACACATGAGAGCACAGACAGGATCCTGTGACAGAGTTCAGGAGCCCTCAGGGAGGCAAGGAGGGAGGGAGAAGTGGGATACTCATCAACTAAAACATTATAAACAAGACTGAGTTAAAAATGAAACAAAAATAAATACACTGAATAAACTCTCCTCTTCAAGAATTCAAGGAAGCTTTAAGTTACTTGAAGAGTAAAGGAACTTAAAAATATCACCTCCCTTGTTATTTCAGGTTTTTGCTAAAAATGCAGGTAAGACTGAAATACCTGAAAAGGTTTTACTTTTGATTTTTTTTAATTTTGAAAACCTTAATTGAATTCCAGTAAAATCCAAAACAGAATGGGTAATATACAGATTTTGTGAAACATCCCCTAATTTTTTTCAATTTTTCATTACTTTGTATATTAGTGTAAGCATTTTGTAAACAAAAGGAGCTGCAATATCAGTATCTCATCTAAAAAGGAGATTTAGCCATGTCACTTGTTTTTTCTCCAAAATGGTTTTGTGTTTGAAAATGCAGCAGTCTTCAGATAGTACAATAGCTATACCAGATGCCTATGTTGATCAACCCAGTAAAATTTTAGTGTGAAGATTCCTCACAATCCGCAGAGAGTATCAGCTCTTTTAAATATATATATGAATTCTACTAAAATCTGTTTGGAAATAATTGGATAATCTACTTGTTTAATAAGATATATTTTCTTTTCACCTTAATCCTGGATTTAAGGGTTTTATACATCCTTTCCATGTTTTATTTATGTATGCTGACTCTGTGTTTTTTTCATACAAGGTTTCAATCCCTTTTTAGCCTTGCAAATGCATTTGAAATTGTACTCATTGGTATCAGTGGTGCCACAGGCTGGAAAGGCACTTTCTAATGATTTACAACAGAGGTTAGTTGGGATAAAGGTGCTAGGAAATCAATTCCAAATACTGGTGCTTTGTTTTTGAGAAGATTCTCCATGTTCTTGGTGATACTATTTGCTTCTCATTCATTTTATCCTCTGTTAAACAGACAGTCCATCATATTTCTCCAGCTGCTTCTGACAGTTCTTATAATGCAGCTACATCAGCAGGTCTGGACTACTGTCATTCACAGTTGCTGTGCCATAAATGACAACAGCTATCACATAAATTGATAAAATTCCATATAGTAACAAACCTCAAACTTTTTTTCTTTTTTTCTGCATAGAAATGTGGTACCTTCTAAAACTGCTACCTAAGGTCATTCAAATAACACAGCACTGTTAGAGAATACAGGTTTAAGACCATTGGGAATACAGGTGTAAATTGCTTTATAATGCATTTCAGAATTTTTTTGCTATGGCCTCACTACATTGAACTAATATTTTGATAGCTCTTTGAGCTTGGCTTTTCCTATTACAAGATTAGGAAAACTCATTTTCCTTTATATAGTTTCTCTTCTTTTGCCTCTAATGGGAGGAAGAAAGGACTATTCTCTCAGTTTTTCCTCAGGCTAGATCTATAAAGATGATGTGGACATCAT
Source organism: Chloebia gouldiae (assembly GCA_003676055.1). Classification (NCBI taxonomy): domain Eukaryota; kingdom Metazoa; phylum Chordata; class Aves; order Passeriformes; family Passeridae; genus Chloebia; species Chloebia gouldiae. The sequence goes on from QUSF01000001.1 coordinate 14,988,839, forward strand.
TTTGCTGTCACAGATCAATCTGCCTGTAGATTAAAGACAAGAGGATCTCATACTACAGAAGGGAAAATACTGGTGGAGATGTAAGAAAGTTTTTCTGAAATACTAGTTGTATTCACAAGTCTATTCAAACTGGTTTTGTCCTAAAATATGGAGCCTATTTGGTTTTATAAACAAAAAATATTTATGGTATTACACAGTGGCATATGAAACTTGGAGTCAGTGGTCAATCTAGGGAAATTCAAAACAAAGATGAAAGAAAAATCAACAAAGCATATTAAAAACATTGTGAAGACATCCCGGAATGCTTTTAAAGATATATTCCCAAACCAAGAAGAAAGTTTGGACAATATAAGATTTGAATTAGTGCAGCATAGAACCATACTTAGGAACACTGACCTCTGGGACCATTCCAGAGAGATGTCTAAGTTATCTGCCAGTTGTGGCATAAATCTCTTCACTACAGACAGGAATACAGTCTAATGATACATATGGCCTAAACAGTATTTTATTTTCTTCACTCAGACTAATTTGAAACTTACAGAACCTTGAGAAAGGTAATACAAAATGAATCAGAACAAAATATTTCAGGCTTTAATGTATGAAGATGAATCAGAACAAAATCAGGGGCTTTAATGTACAAAGAAATCTGTGAGACCACCCCTGGGACAGGTCAATGCTCCTTGGTACTCTATATAACAGCAAGAATCAGCCAGTGCATATGAAAAGGGGAGAGGAGATGGAGAAGGAGTTACTGGTTATGATGCTTTGCATGGGCTGTTTCATCAATTTGCCTTTGGCCATTCAGCAGATGTGTACTCTGAGCAGTAGCTGTTAAAACATATCGCAGAGGCCATCCTGCTGAATGTAATGCTCATCTCTCTGCAAAGCCAGCTACTGAGATTCCAGCTCTACAAGGTGAGAATAAGGCATAGCCCAGCAAAAGCAGAAGTGCTGCCAGATGCAGTAAACCAACTTCAGAGCACCACACAGATGGCACTTTGGAACAGACACCTACATGATGCTTCATCTTTGTTTCTAGGTCTGGGAAGCCCAGTAGCTGAGACCCAGCTGAGCAGGATGAGATGCTATGGAAAGCAAAATAGTTTGTGTCCTTTTGATTGTACAGACAACAAGTAATCGGGTCAAAAATCAGCTGTGAAGGAAATTTGGACTTGTGTTTACAAGTAAGCAAAAATTAATTCTATTTTATGCCATAAAAAAACCCCAGAACAATCCTTGAGAAGCTAAACTTCAACTGTAGACGGAATTCAGATTTGCAGAGAGTGAATGACAACAAAACACAATTCTCTTTTTTGTTTTAGTACTCAAGAAGCATCCAATAATTCTTCTTTCTGCCCTTCTGGTGTCTAGAAATGTATGAATCAGACTATAATAATATAGTAAGGAAATACTTTAATGCACTGTATTTGTCCCTTTTGTACTTTGTTTTTCAACAATCACTTGGTGAGATGAAGTCTTGTCCTGGTGGATAGGTTCTACTTGAAACACAAAGCTCATAAATATTGTAATGACATATTTAGGAAAGGAATTTGCAAGAAAGGGTTATTCATAAACTGTAACATGTAAACAGTGATAGTGTTCCATCATATGTATTACTTAAAAAATATATCAACCAATAAAATTTATAGATGGGATAGTTTATTCTTCATTATTCTCTGCCTCTGTTATTGTCCTCTTAATCAGTAATATGTACTTTTAAATATAATAAGCAATTTTTTCAGAGAATTTTATATGATGGACTTCAGTTTACTAAAACTACTTAACCTCCAGTGTTTTAATTATATGTGAAGTTGTTATATCTTTGTAGAAATAACCAAAATGAAATGCTTTATTAAGAGAAGTTATGAGCTGATTAATTAAAGAAACCCTTAATAATAAGGACCCTCAATTCATCCCGTTCCCCACTTCAGCTAGAGTGTTATTGGTTTAGAATACTGGTGTTATGGTTTTACCCATTCATTGCCATAGAAGACTTGGAATAGTTAATGTCACAATTAGAGGAATACAAAAATGTTCTGATAATTTGAAGAGAAATATTGTTGGAAAACGACCGGCAGTGTGATGGCCAGGAACCATTAACAATCTGGTGCTTACTTTTGAACAGGTGTACAATTTAATTATCAAAGCCAATGGGCAATATTAATGCCAATTTTAGAGATGCAAAATACTGCTGAAGGTTCTGAGCCAACAAGCAAATAAATATCTCATTTCAGTCAGACAATCTAGGATAATCAGGAGTAGTCAACAGTGCTGTGGAAAATACTGCAGGCAAGACATAAAAATGGTACTTCAATTCTTTGTAGCAAAAATAAACAGTACTTGTCATACAGACACATTCCTGCCAAAGTCTTTTGCCCTTCATTAGCTCCTGAGACTAATCCAGATCTCATGCAGAATTACAAGGGACAAGATCTAAATAGATAAGATAGGCATAAGTACTACATGCTATTATTCGGATTATTTTCCATGTTTATATAATTGTTATAGATCATAAGCTTCTAGAAATTTTGGATAAGAATACTTTATGCAAAAAAAAAAAATACATAGGCTCTAGATGATGGAATTTGCTTAGTGTCTTAAGAAAAAACCTTTCTAGATGCTGTAATGAAAGAGCTCTTACGTGCAAACCCCATACTTTTTTTACAAATACCATTTCATTGTAAAGAAAATCATTTTTAGTTAATGCTTCTTGAAAATTTCTGGTAGAAATAATATTAGTAGCTTTGGATGTTATTCAGACTAAAAAGAAGTGTTCCTAATAAGGGAATAACCTGTTTAAATTATTTCCTCCAGAAAGGAAAACCTTATTCCTACAAATTCTTCCATCTTAACATTTTAAGATTCTTTCAAATTTCTAACTTGCATTGTTCATAATATGTCAAATATTTTTGTACAGTTTTTAATAACTTTTTTTTTTAAATCACTTTTTCCAATCTAGTTTAATATAACAAAGTCAAAATAAGTACTTTTACACAGAGTGTTTTTTTTAAGTATATGTCATAGTCATGTTCACAGCATAGAACTAAATATTCATCTAATGGATCACAAATTTACATTTGAAAGCGTTACTCGAGTTTCAGGGATTAAATAACATGAAATGCATTTCTGCTTAACAAAAAATATACATCCTCTGGCTTTTCTGGGCAGGACACATGGCACTTAAAAAGCCCAGGCAAGGTGTAATAAATTTGAATGACCAACCACTTGAACCAGACAGCATGGGTCACTGTTCTGAGGTCTGCATGAGCTTTGCATAAACAGGGATAACTCAGCTGAATTAGGTACTCACTGGTCTATAATCTGATTTCCCTGTTACTACCGTAGTTGAAAACCATACTGAAGCTGGTAATCTATGGTATTAAAAAAATTAAAAATTAAAAGACGGAAAGACAGAGTGGGGAAGAGTAAGAAAGAGTGAGAGAAGGAGAGTGGTGGGAGAGAAGAGAGCTTAAGGGGAGGAGAACTTTTGAGACACAGTGAAAAAGAAAATTTCCCCTAAATGTTCAGCCATAGTAGCTCTGTTCTGAATTTATATGGCTGGTGTGAAACCTACTGCATCATTACTATACTTAATTTTTAAAAGTAAAAATATTTGTAAGTCTGTGTAGGATTGCACACTGATCAATTAAACAAATTCCTTCTGTACAGGATATTGTCACCAAAATGTTCCTAGAAAATATGTTAGAAGACAGTTGTCAGGTTAAAGACTGAATTATTTTTATAAGTTTGTCAAGTGTTTTATTATCTTAAACTGCTTTGCTAAAGACCTGTAAATTTCCTACTTAAAAGATGGTTTGCAATCTCTAGCTAATAAAGTGCACTAACACAGTCCTTACCTAAGGAAAGTATCTTCAAATTACAGAGAGAAAAAAAATACATCATAGGATCACAGAAGGTGGGAGGAATCTTAAAGATCATCCAGTTTCAATTTCCCTGACCTGGGCAGAGACATCTTGCAGTAAGACCAGGCTGTCCAGGGAACGGAGATTTAGTGACAGATGATACCTTTATACCAACCAGACAAGCTTGGTCAAAGAGAGTCACTTAAAAGTAAAATGAGAAAAAAAAAAACAAAACTATTATACCAAGGTGACAACCAAAGTAAGCCTTCTCTTCTCTCCTGACCACTTGGTTTACATCAAGAAGGATTAGGGATGGTGCTGTCATTGATGTATTTGTGAATATCTACTCTTCATGGTCATATACATATACCAGTTCCTTGTATATTCAAATCACTTCTTGTCTACCACTGAATATTATTTATATAAGGACACAGGAGATATATTAGCATTAGGAAACTTGGAGAATATTAGTTTTAGAAAACTTTGAGAGCTATTTCACAATCTAATGTGGCATCATGCCCTAGGTTTTTGTATAATTGTGAAATTTCAACCTCAGTTGAAATTTCTCATATTTCAGAAAATGGACTATTCTCTTAAATCAATTTTTGAACTACTAAAGAATGCACTTCAAAAAACTATGCTGTGACTGACTTATAATTTTGAGATAGAAAGCTTTCTAATATTATTTTTAAAAATAAATTTAATATTCTATAGTTGTGCCACTAATTGTTCTTTATACAAAACTATGTTTTATTTTAAAAAGCAAAACAAATAAAAAAAACCCCAATAACTAGATATTATGGATAAATCAGTTTGTTTTTGTTTTTATTATTCTTCACTTGCTGTTTTTATGGAAATAGATTACAGCTGCTGAGTCTTAAGAGTTCAATCAAAATTTGATCACAAACCAAGAAACCCTTGGTTTGTATTATCTCTGTTATTGATAGCCTTGGCCACAGTGATCATAAGACTGCGGACTTTGGGGTCCTGCTGAGCACACTGAAGGTTATTTTTAAGACAAAAGTTTCTGGGTTTAGCAGAGGAAGCTTCAGGTTGCACAGAGCTCAGTTGGACGGGATTCTGCAGGAAGCTTCCATGGAGGATAAAAGGCGTTACTGAGTACTAGAAGCTTTTTGGAAGCACAAAAGCAGTTCATCCTCTTTAAGGTAAAGCAGGCAAAGCAAGAGACTCCCTTAGCTTAACTGCAAGTATCAAAGTCTGCTCAGATGCAAAAAAAAAAAAAAAAAGAATCATGCCAGAAATGGAAAAGTGCACAAACACACATTTGAGAACTACAAGCACATTGCTAGGGTGTGCAAATATGGAATTAGAAATGCAAAAGTTCAGCTCAAATTGAAATTGGCTAGAGATGTCAGAAAATACAAGAAAAGTTCTTCAGCTATGTAAATAACAATCAAAATCAGAAGGAAAATATTAGCCTGATGTTTCCTCAACAGTCTCTTTACCTCTGCCTGCTGGCTTCCTGGCCTTGGGAAAAAACATCCAGGTTGATGAAAACACAAAGCCACCGTCAGTGAAGGAAGAGTCGTGTATGAATGGTTACATGAGCATGACACCTAAAACCTGATGAGCCCTGACATTATCTACCCAAGGGTATTAAGGGAGCTGCCTGACACAATTGCAAAGCCACTCTCCATGATCTTTGAGAGGCCATGGAGGTCAGGGAATGTCCTAGAAGAACAATGTCATGAGGTGACGTTATGATGCTGATATCCCCTATCGTGCGTTCTGTAACCCAAACCAGGTGGGTGGGAGGGGCTGTGGGGCTTTGTTTCCTGGGGGCTCCTTCCAGAGGTTTTTCTCAAAAATTTGCCCTAAACTAGGACAAAAAGAAAGAGGCTAATATCACCCCCATCAACAAGAATGTCTTGAAGGAGGACCCAGGAAATTACACGTCCATCAGGCTTACTTCGTCCCAGGACCAGTTATGGAATGAATTCTCCTGGAGGTTCTCAAAAGTCAGATGAAGCAGGGGATTGAAAAAAGCCAGCATAGGTTCACCAAGGGCAAATTGTGCTTGACAAACGTGATCTACTACAACAAAGTAATGTTTGGTTGATGAAGGGTGAGTGGTGGATGTTGTCTACACAGCAATACCCACCTAAATCTTTTAAATAACTTATTCTGTAACTAAGCAACAAGTTACTTTATTATAATATTTCTTTCTTTGTACAGTGGTTTTAAATATTTTTCATGCTTTTTGTTTTCCTATGCTATATTTTCTCTGTGTACTACAAAGAAGATTATTAAAAATATCTGAAATCCTGAATATTATGGTCTTTTTAAGAGATTTCCTTTGTCTACATAACCTTAAATAAAATCTTTCTTCAATGGCTCTGTCTTTAAAGGGTCTATATCTAAGTTGAATTCCAGGATCATTTTTCACAAATCACATTATTGTTCATGTCAGATTAAAAATTTAAATATGAAATTTGAAACTTTTGGGGACCACAAAAATGTCACTAGAGGATGGCAATAGTGGAAGTTAGCCAAGCAGCCTGCAATATGTTCTCACATTTTTTTAAGACCAAAAAATACAACCTTTCCTCAGGATGGGATGTAATAATACTTCCATAACCTCAAAAGTGAAGGGAGCTGAAGGTTTGTTGTTTTTGGTGCTACAGAAAAACCTAACACTGACCAAAAAAGAAAAAAAAGAAAAAAAGAAAAGAAAAGTCTGCACCCCAGTTATTCCAAAACCATTTGGCTCTAAAGAAAACTATCTCAACAATAACAGTTTAATAGATGAGCACAGATATTATACAAGAAGAAAGAAAAAATGACAACCCAAAGCCCAGCATTCTCACTTAGCAGGCTGAGTGGTGTCACTCCTGACAGTAATTATGGAGTGCTTTGCTACATATAGCACATCAGTCTGTGTTTAGTTGACATTTGGGAATTACAAAAAAGCCAACCCAGCAACTATAGTTTTGAGTAATTTTAATTATTGTTTATTGCAAGAATTTCAGCTCATATGAGTTTTAAACAACTCATGTATATTATATTCCTAGTCATCAAATGCTTAACTAAAAAAAGTAACTTTGCATATCTTTTTTAATTTTTAATTTTTTTTCCAGTGCTCAGGGTTTGATGATGCTCCAGAATATGAAAAAAAAATATCACTCTGCAGCTCGTATAATGGGAAATCAAGGATTTAAACCAACGCTAACTGAAAACTCAAGAAGAATAACTGATTTTGCAAGCCACATAAAGTTGCCTATTGCTCACTATCTGAGAGTCTTTAGTAAGCCAACAAAATATCACAATCCAAGAGAGCTGAAATTTTGGCTATTCACACAGGAAGTTATACCTTTATGAAATATTACCATAGATTTTTCTTAATGTGTCCAAAACGTTGCCTAAATATTACACATGAGAATTTCTCAATAATAGAAAAAATATTGCTGTATTCTGATGAGATTCCTATATAACTCTTATGTAAAAAAAGAATCCTCTAAATCAGAGTTGTAGCCTAATGTCCTTTTAGTGCTGTGAATTTTTAAGAAAGGTCTTTAACTTTTGAAAGAGAATTGAAATGAGAAGTGTCACATAAAGATTTGCTGACAAAGGTATCAGCTTGTGAAAAGAAGGTCTGTAGCCAATAAGGACACACAGTCTTCCAATGTTGTGAAAATTTCACATTTTCTAAACTGCCTTTTAGGGCACAGCTCAGGCAGGCTATGGAGACCATGCTATACTTTGACTGGAATAAGTAAGAAAGTCTTATACATATGTTTCCCTTCATAACTTTATTTGATGATATGATAGAAACTGTTCAGCTTGTTTTTCCAAACACTAACTCTGAGTCCAAAACCCTCAGAGGAATTGGTTCTTGCCCATGTGTTCATCAAAAGAAAAGAGTGAAAAGAACATGGATAGGTTTGACCATTTACGTTTTTTGAAAGCATTTGATATGCATAGTGAGTATTTTCACATATTATCTATTATTTTGTCTCAAATGAGTCTCTTCATCAATATTTTTCTAAAGGCTAAAAAGGAGGTTTGAAGATGACCTGCTATAAGGAACACAATTACTTAATCTTTCACTGAAGAAAGCCTACATTCTGGCATAATGTGTATTTCTTGTTTTTCTCTTAGTCACCACAATACCTCTTAAACATGCCTCTAGTAAAAGCTGCTAGTTAAATTATGAACTACAGCCAAGCCTCTGATCAGTGCTTGTTCTCAAACACGAATATATGAAAAAAATCTCTATTTATTCAATTAATATGCTGGCAAGTAACTCCATTGCAGTAGAGAGAAATTCAAAATAAATGTGTACTGGTTTGTCGTTGAAAAATATGACCAATGGCTGTAGAAGTGAGCATTTTTCTATACCTGATAATTATTACAATTACTAATTGCACATTAAGTGATTTTCTGTACCTGAATACTCATTCAGAATGTGGTTTGACAGACAGAAAGTGTTACCCTACTGAGACTGGAGAAATGCACTGAAGTAGGAGCTCAAATATGTGGGGGGTATTTCTGAGTACTACAGCTGGAATAACAAATTGCTAATCTGAGTAGAGCAAAGTAGGAACCCATTCCATTATTTCCTGATGGAGATTCTCACTACAAGGTGATAGGAACACAGTAAATTCCAGAGTACAATACATTTTAATGGCACAGGTATTGCTTAAGAACATGGGTAGTTCCTGACTGGATGCAATTGAAATAAAAATTCCAGTTAAAAGCTTCTTTCCAGATATGTTTATAAAGACATAAATCTTATTTCACTAATGATGTGGAGCTGAATGGCAGGAATGCAGTGTATATTAGCACATTATGTTTAGTATGACCCCATCTGAGGCTGTTATTAAAAGATTACATTTGATTGTTAGTGTTATTTTTCAGAAATGTTTCATGACATATTATTTACCTGTAGCCCTGGGAACTGTTCATAACACTTTTTGAGTTTCATAATTAATTTTCACCCTTATCAGCTCCCAGGATTCTAAAGAACCTAACCTTGGGTTGCAATTGCCTTTGAAAAACTAATTCTTGCTTTCTTTGCTTTCTGAAGTTTTAAGCTTCATTTTTTATTCTAAGTTTGACAAGAATAATTTCTCAGTACCTTTAGTTATAACTGCTGTAGTAAAATGCAACATTGTGAAGAAACTGGTTGTTATAACTCCCATTATAAATTCAGGCTGAAAATCCCTTCATCAATTCTTGCTTCAATTCACACAGAAAAACCACAGTTTTCAGGATCGTGGATACTCTAATCAGAAAGGAACAAAGGCAAGAGAAATAAAACCAGATATAAAAGAAATGAAAAAGGGTTCCTCTCAACTAGACAGATGATATGATGTGAAAATGAAAGGGAATTCACGGAATTTTTAAATTAAAAAAATCAGAATAATAGTAGAAATAATAATAATAATAATAATAATAATAATAATAATAATAATAATAATAGTAGAAACTTATAACGTCATCTGAAAAATTCCATAGGCAATATTTATTTGTATTTTTCCCACCTTCTGATTCGAGTGCTTCCATACTAGACTTCCATACTAGGAAGCTATTTGTTAGCAACCTTTGCAATGACACAACTAACACTGTGGGATTAAACCTCCTCTTGACACACGATGGAGCACTGCACTTACTAACATGTCCAAATGTCAGTTTGGTGCCTGTTTTTCCTTTCATCATTCTGTTAGCATAATTGGAAGATACTGGAAGAAAGTTTTTCTTTCATAGTCTTTCAATTTTCTTCACTTTGCAAGTGCAAATATTCAGTATGAATTATTTAGAGGACTGTATAGTTATAAATAAAAAATGCCAAAGCAAAGTAAGGTTGTCAAGCTATAAATATGATAATAGTGTTCAAATATCTAGCTGGATGGAAAATTTGGATGCCAGGTCTCTCTATAGAAGGTAAGGGCTGCTCCAAAATAGCATATTGCTTGCTTGAAACAATGCATTAACCAGTTCTAATCATTAACGTATGCCTTGAATCACCATATAGCTCTAACCTTCCTGTTTAGTGTGAGCTCTTATTGAACTACAAAATTCATATCGGTCTATGTACATGATTAACCAAAATCTGACTAGACGTGGAAAAATACTGTCTGATTAAAATCTCTAATTTGCTTTTACATTACTATTTATTCCATGTTCTCTTTCTCAGCAAAAATTTCCATCAGCCCAAGTTTTCTGCTTTATGTTCTTTGTAGACCCCCTGAGCATGATGTATTGCCCATTAAGTAAAGCAAAAATTCTGAATATTATGCGAGAGGAGTGCAGTTAGTAGCAATGAGACCTTGATTAGTCCTATACCATACCCATCTATCACATTCCTAGAAAAAAGATCTTTGTTCTCCAAAAATCTATACTCACAATTTTGTTCCAAATGACAATTGAGTTTTGCAATTTTTGAGAAGCATAAAACTCAGGAAATTAGATTGTTGGAGATGAGAGCTTTTGAAGTCTCAGTTCAAGGAGGATAACCCTGCTTGAAATCTCCCCCTATTGAACTGATCAACTGGATTTTAACAACTGATCTCTCCCTATTACCTGGTCTCTTTTCTCAGACCTCTTCCTGAACAAAAATGTCCTTTGCCAGAATGCATATTCCTTCTGAGTAGGGCGAGAGTGGGGGTAATTTTCTTATTGTACATTTGCATTTAAATTGCTGCTATGGAATATGGGGAACACATTGTTATTTATTTTTTTTTCTTATTAAAAAATCATGCTATCAATATTCATTTATCGTTCTTCCTTCACTATTAGCACAGCAGTACAGTGAGTTAATTAGTCATTTTAATAAAATGTGACTGTTCCCTAAAAGATAATTATTAAGCAGAAAATTGCAGCTTATCAGCAAAATACTGGCTTTTTGTCCTACAAATTTATTTTTAAAAATTGATTTGTCACTTTAAGATTATTAGATTAATTTTCTCATGCTTTTCCTTTATTTATGCTAAAATTGAACAACCGTCATTTTTCCAATCTACTCTTTATGGTTTATTAAGAATCCTTAATAGAAATAACATTTTTACTCATTAGTTATTTATGTTCATTGAATGCTGATGTGAAAATGTGACTTCAGCTTTATGAAATCAGCAGAACTTGACTATAATTAACACTTCAGTACATGTATTAAGTGGGCATTTTTCATTTTTCCAGTTTCCTGAAACAAACTAACCTTGAGCACTAGATCAGTCTTCACTTATTCTGATGAATACTGTCAAGAATTAGGAAATACCATCACTTTAATAACGCACATTTAAATTTTGATGAAAATACTGCAGTTTTCCTTTACTCATCACTCAAGATTTTATTTTTATACAGGTTTTTATGCATGTGTATTTTTAAAAAAGAAAGTAGTGGAAGGAAAACACTGACAATACATTAAGACTAAGCAGAATGGCCACCATAGCCACCTTTGCCCAGAATTTGTCTTACCACTAACCTTGCATTTGGATTAAGGACTACAGATTACCTATGAAGAGTTGATGTTTATGATGATTTTATGTCTGGTTGAACCAAAGTTTTCCCGATCTATAATCCTATATTCTTTATATTTCTATTTCAATATTCCGAATCTAGTGGTGGAGGGAAGAAAAGGCAAAATATAAACCATAGATAATAAGTATATCAAGTACTTGCCTTTGTATTCTTACTTTAATTTCAGGAAAGCAGTTTTCAAATTTTAATTCAATCATTTTAGTAATAGTACTCTTCCCCCCTCCCCCTTATTTTCCCCTTTTAAAAAATTATTTTTAGTGTTCTACATTTTCAACTAGGATGTCTATACCCCCTTGACAAGCAATGACACAAAAACCCCACAAGAGCACTTTGCTATAGAAAGCAGATATTAAGTACAAAGTATCACCAGTTCAAATGTTATTTTATCCAAGAGGTTTGCCACAAATTCGGGTTTATAAAGACTCCCATCCATAACCTGATCACTAATGACATCACAGTCAGAGAATACATCCTAAACTGCAGTACAGAAGTTATACAGAATGCTGCCCTGCATATTTGGTGACAATAGCAATGAACTCAACTCTAATAAAATATAGTTTACTCTTGTTTTGAAAAAAAAAATGAAAAAATATGAAATCAAATAATTTAAAGGTTAAAATGTGGCTCATTCCTCTCTACAGTGTCTATTAACCTAGTACAGGATTATTAGTTTCTCTGTGCATATATATATATGTGGGACTTTTGTAAAAATATAAATGAGATGCACATGTTAATCTGGCCTTATTTTAATTCTTAACTTCCTCAAGAGAAAACATACATTGACTTAATGATCTGAATGTAACCTTATAAACCTAAAAACTGATTATCATAATTAAAAAATTTATGAAATTTTACTGATAATGGAATAAATTCTAATCTTAAGGAAAGCTTCAGTTTATTGCCATCTCACTTTTACAGCAAATTTTCCTGTGAAAGTTATTAAAAAATGCTAAAGCAATAGTGAAAACTAGAATTCACATCATATAATCATAGTCTTTGCAGATTAGTACATAATAATGTGTATGGAAACATAGGGTGGTTTGAGTTGGAAAGAACCTTAAAGATCATCTAGTTCCAACCTCATTGCATTGGGCAGAGACACCTTCCAGTAAGACCAGGTTGCTCAGAGCTGCGTCCAGCCTGACCTTGAACATTCCCAGGGATGGGGCAGCCAGAAGTTATCTGGGCAACCTTTTCCAGTGCCTAGAAATTCTGACTGTAAAGCTAATATCTAATCTAAATGTATCAGCTTCCAGTTTGAAGACATTACTCCTTGTCCTATGGAGTTTGTAAAAAGTCCCTCTCCAGCTTTCCAATAGGCTTTCTTTCGGTAGTGGATGGCTGCTGTAAGGCCTCTATGGACCTTTGTATTCTGAGGGTTGAAAATATTTCCTGAGATATAATGTCTTCTATATTTTAAAATTATATTATACTACCCCTTATTAATACACAAAAAAGTTGCTTTTTGCTTAGCAGCAAATATTAAGAATTTTTTAAACACCATTCACAGAGTGAAAGGAAGAAAATTTAGAGACAGTACTTCATGACCGCCTGAGAAGAACAGATGGTAGCTGCACACAGATGCTGATGAAGGCAGATGACTACTCCACTTTCTTGAAGTAAACAATAGTCTAATTACTGACAATGGTTTGCCATTGTAATAAGAGCAAACAGTAAAATAAAATTGAAGCATCAAAATTTTCAGGAGCAGATGCATGCTCTAATCAAACTAAACAATACTAATTATTACATATAAATTTTAATAGCGTTACTGTCACAGCTGGTCCGTGGCTGAGCAATTGATTTGGTTATAAATAAGAAACCCAGCCCGGTTCCATAAACGAGCTCCTGGGTTGAGCTATGATAGGATGGATTTGAACACATGCAGGGACTTCACCCAGTCACGTTCCACCCTGAGCTGCAGACATCGCACTGGCACAGGAGCTGGGCAGTGTTTAAGCAAGACCAACGAGCTGTCTGGTCCAGGAGATTCAAATCCTCCTGTTTAGGGAGGGTGCAGACAGTAAAACTGTTGTCACATGGGAGTCCTGAGGTGTGTGTCATCTCTGTCTCTGACCCACTCCCCCATTGTTTCACATTACTATTGACAAAATACAATTTGAGGTGATAGAATAGCTGCAAAGAAATATTTCCTCCCCTTGACAAGCTGACAGCAAAAGATGCTATATGTTTGAAAAGGACACAAAAATGCTTACTGTTGCACAATATCCTTTTCCTGACCCAGAGATGGGGCAACTGAGAGGCGTTTTAAAACCTTTTGTTCCATTTTCAGCCTCATGAGAAGGGTGAGACAATACAGATAATTCACGCCACCACAATCAGAAGGCAACTATTTCCTAATTGCAATACACTATAAGCGTTTCTTGGCCTATCAGCTTTCTGCCATGCCATGCTGTAGATGCCTTAAAGCCAATCATCTAAAACTACCCCTTATATGTCCTACTAGAATGCATCTTTCATAGTTCTATTTCTCCCAAGTATCTAGTCTTATTTGCAAGGCCATCTTCGAAATTTTTTCTAGCTCCATTTCTCTCTCAACAATATCTGTCCTATTCCATGGCATTTCTAAGTCAGTGTTTCTTATTTCAAAGTTTGCATACGGACACATACTGTGTGGGCCTTTTGTCAGGCCCTGCAAACTCTCTACAGATCCATTTCCCACAGCATACCTTAAGACCCACAACAGGTATGATTACATATTGTCATACTCTAAAAGTTATGATTACATATGAAGGACAATGCAGACTTTTATTAGGGAACAGAAGAATAGATATCTACTAGGAAACAAGAGTAAAAAATTATATGAATTACATTAGGAATTAATATATAAGATCACATCATCCTGGCAATATATATTACTCAGCAAATAAATCAGAAAGGCTACGAGAGATATTCTGCACAATTTATTTACTGAAAATACAAATGTACTGGATGCTTCTCCTTTACTCCTTTTTTTTTTTCCCCTTTCTACTGTCAGGTAAATTTCTAGGTAAAAATATAAGTCCAGTGGTGATATACAAATTATCTTCTAACTCACGAAATTTGTACAGGCTCAGTGCCCATTTCTTTCTTTTGAAATATTAATTTATTGAATAGTCAATAATTTCAGTTATTAATTAAAAAAAACCAAAACTAAACAAAATAAAACCTAAAAGCAACAAGACAAACCAGCATAAAACCCAACAAATAATGAACACAGACCCTTCCTTCATGACTGTGCAAGTTTTATAAACAAAAGGACAAGGGAAGGACATTATTTTGTTTGTGCTTGTTGCTTTGAATATTTGTTCTGTTGTATTTTCTCCTTTGGTTTCCATGCTTTGACTGACAGGAGCAATTGACATAAAAATGTAACTAAGTACTCCACCAAATATTTATTTGATCAATGTGCTCCCAGTGTTCAATTCTCACTTCAAGAGCATCCACACTTATGAAAAATGAGTACTGTGACATTCAGCTCTTCACTCTGGTATCTCAATAATAGCTCCTCATATTAATTTTGAATGACAGCCTCTAATGAAGGGTAACTCCATTAAAATGGAATCTTAAATGAGTTTACCTATGAAATCCATTTAATCATTTTGCAGATGGAACATTATACTTGGACCACAGGGAAAAATGATACAGTAAGCAACCATGATTCAGACAGCTGAAGAAATGTTGTCTGTTTATTTTGACTGCAAGGTAATTGCTTTGTTCAGAACACAAGCTTCAGAATTTTATTTTTTTGCTCTCTTGAGAGACAAATTCACTTTGGCACGGAAAATGTATATTGACCATAGAAAAGTCTAAACAGAGACATTGTGTATCTACCCTCTTGTTCCAGCCCTAGTCCTGATAGAAACAAATACATCTTGCCCTTTACTTCAATGCTAGAGAAAAATATCCTTCCTCCTGACTGTAACAGAAACAGTGCTAGCCCTAATCCCATTATGTGGCATCAGATATTAGTTTCTGAGAGTTTCTTATTAAAAAGGGAACTTATATTTCACTCTTGCATCTGGTGGAAATAATAGAAGCATCTCTATCACTTTATCAAAGATTTTTCTTATTTTATAGTACTGGGCTTGGAAGCTTTACAATGATTCATAATTTTGGTACATTTAATGAACAACAGTTGTTATAAAAAATATGAAACCACTTTAAAAAAAAAAAAATCAAAATTATTTATATAACAGTAAAGATGTCTTGAATAAATAAAAAGTAATAATAAATGAAGAAATAAGTAGACTAAAAAACTCAGAACATAAAATAAAAGATCAACTTAGTGTGAGATTATAACTCCCAAGTTTTAAAGCTCCTGGGCTGAGATAAAAATGCATTGCTTTGACTAAATCAGTGGCATTATACTTGCTTAAAATAGATATGATTTTATCCATTTCATTTACTTTCTTCCAATCTTTGAGAATCCTCTCAAAAACTTTGCTTTATTGCTTTAGAACTATTGCAAATATACAGATAGCTGGTATCTCAGAAGCACACTGTGCTTGTTTCCTCAGACAATATTTACTAATAATTTATTAATCAGTAGTGATATCATATATTGTGTTTAGGATGGTGACTTGTTGAATGCATGCAGGTAAATTTCCAAAAAAAGAGGTTATCTAGAGAAATTGTGGCATCTCTGCTGCTGGAAACATCCAAAGCATTGGGTGGTTCTGAGCAACCACATTTATGCTCAAAGTCAACCTTTGAGCATAGGGTTGGGCTGAATCTCTTCCTTTTCTTAGGTTCTTTCCAACCTAAATTATTCTGATTCCAAAATGCTACTGAAACAGAAATATTTACGTCTGACTAAAAATAGAACTTAATTTTTTAGTTTTCCTTCTGATAAAAATGTAATGGTTGTTAAGGACTTTGAAAAGTTTCAAACACACAGCATGTTGTTTCATTTTCCTTATCAAATATTTTAATTAGAAATAAGAGATGATACTGGATTCTACAGCAGAACATTTAGGTACATTGGCTATTTTCCAGAGTGTTATTAGGCATAATAACTGCAAATAGTATACTTCAATTAGCCTGATTTAAAGAAATATATTGGATTGAGAATAAAATAGAACAAATGTAGATGATTAATGTTTTAATGTTTTTTAACTCAGATACTGCTAAAGACTTTAGCTGAAGTACAGTGTTTGTAGACTGAAGATCAAACACTATCAGTTTTAAACTTAGATTTGTATCAGTTGCATTTATTTTGGTTTGAAAAATCCTGAAAACATAATTTCCTTCTCTAAGATCTACATGAGTTCCAAAACTTCAATAGTCTTTCTTATTAATTTTTGAAAGAAGATCTAAATTTCCAAAGACACAAGGCATGAATATGGATTTGCTTATGTAAGAAGCATAATTTACTAAGAATAATCAAA
The DNA here is from genome assembly GCA_003676055.1 of Chloebia gouldiae. Lineage (NCBI taxonomy): Eukaryota > Metazoa > Chordata > Aves > Passeriformes > Passeridae > Chloebia > Chloebia gouldiae. The sequence goes on from QUSF01000001.1 coordinate 15,005,589, forward strand.
TCTTCTGTTGTAAAAACTGAAAATAAATTATATATCAAATTATATGCTATAAAATTTATAGTATCTTTACTTCATATTAAGGAAAAATGGCATTATAAACTAAATTTAAAAAGAAAAAAAAAACGTGTAATGCAATTTAAAGTATAAAGGCATGCTATAGAAATAAAGACTTTTTTTTTCCCGGTGTCAAAACTTAGGCTAGAATTGTAATTTATTTCTTAGTCTCTTCTCCTGAATATTCTGAACTGAATTTACTTTTATGAAACAGATCATTGGCCTTTATAGAGAAATGTGTTCACAAAGATGCCTTCTTTAAACAGATTAACTTTTATTTTTCCAAGAAGACTTTGGTCATTTCTGGGAGTAACAACAAAGAGTGATAAGACACAATGTGCTTCAATTTCAACTGCAGGCACAAAACTGCACAGACTTTTTGGAGAATAAGAGAGCAGTGAAACCTTCTAACAAATACATCTTGAAATACTAAACATGCCCACTTCTACCTAAACAATTTCAGTTTAATAAGGAGGAAATCTGAAGAAGGAGAAAAATCTACAGCTAGTTAACCAAATTAATGAACTAAAAAGTCTATTGATGTTTACTTTAAAAAATAAGAATTAAGAAACACTGATGACTCATCTGATCAGTGGATGACTCAGGGACTACTCATATAAAAAGTTATCATCCACCAAGTAGGATTCTTCCCAGAGCAGCAATAGATACAGTATCTGACAGTGTTCCATTTTAATTGTCCCTTTCAGAATACAATTGCATTTAATATCCTTCACCTAATCATATAATGGCAGCAGTAAGAATATTTTCTCAAAATTCTTCTGCTGCCATTTCTCTATATGTCAAATCTTCTGCTTAAGAGTATTAGCCCCAGGCTCACTGATGAAATTACCAAAAATCTCCTTAACAAACAACAAAAAACACCACTGCCACCCTTATAAAATAAAGCAAACTATTCAAATTCCAATTCTATGCATTTTACATTATAATGCAAACATTTTCTGGTATTATCTTTGCTACAACAGAGTTACTTTTGTTTCCTGTAATAAGAATAAGGCCAAAAAATGCTAATGAAAAATAATAATGCTCAAATGAAATGGGCAAAGGAATGTGAGTTCTGTATTTTCACTAACTATGAAATAATGGGAATAAACACAGGCTCAGGGAATTGTGCTCATTTCTGGAGGGAGTGGCATACAGAAAAAATGCAAGATAGCACAAAGGCTGATAAGAAATAGGTTTGTCCTATCAGTGATTTTATACACCAGCCTAACCTTGAACCTGCTTTCTAAAAAGGACTTTCTGATTTTGTTCCAGGCTGGAATTGCTGGAAGTGAACTGGGTTTAATTTGACAATAAAAACAGTGTGTTTTGAAGTGATGAAATAAGCTCTCAGGAAAAAAAAATATTAGTATCAATAATCAACACTATTTTATATAATAGCAAAGTATAGACATTTTATCAAAGAGAAACAATTAAAAATTTTAACAACATAGTCAAGCCTTGGATCTACAGGCTCATATTGCCAAAATTTGAACTTGCAGTCATGAAAAAGTGTATTGGAATAGACAAGGCTCTTGAAGCACTTAGTGTTTATAACCATATTGTCTTCCTCATAGATACAAACAACAAAAGAAATCTGTCAGCAAACTAACAAATTGATGTGTTAGAGCAATGAGACTAAAATCCATTTCTTGGAAACACTATCACATGACCAAGACAGGAAGGAAACATGAATAATCTAGCTGGACTGTCCAGAGTAAATATTGAACTTGGAAACCTTGAACACAAAAGTAAAAGAACTGTGAACTTGCAGCAGTTTCAATAAATTATGTTTCAACTGTTATGCCATAACCTGAAAAGCAACATTGGTTTTATATGCAATGAGCAGATTTACATGAAACTAATGATGTACAAAAAGTGAGGTTGGAAATCTCGGATGGTGTGAACTACAGCTGAGTCTTGGCAACTAAAGCCACAGAACATAATGCTTGATGAGAGATGTGATAGAAAACAAACAAACCCAGCAATCCCAAAGCAGACATCACTGTAAAGAAAAGGGAACCACTCCCCTTCATTATTGCATTAATTATATGAGATAATGTGGTAAATGCACGATATGAAGAAATTACAATAGTTATTGAGGTCTACAGAATTTTTCATCCTAAGGTCTTGAAGTGGAACTTAAAAGCACCCTGAATTATTCTGAATATACTGTACAACTCAATATTATCCTTTTGTGCCAAAGAAGGTGTTACTTCAGGGAGCAATAAGTATTAGGAATATGAAATACATATTAATTGCCACAAATAATCCTGAACTTATTTTTCAAACATTTATATTATTACTTTTATTTGCTTTAAATTGGCATTTTCTGTCATTCACAAGCACCGCATCAATTATTTCTTTCATTATCCTTGTGTTCTGCTTACAGGGCATACATGAACTTTCAGTTTTTCCTTAAATTTAACAAAATCAATTTTAAATCTGAGGGTTGTTTAGAAAAATCATACACAAACATAGTTTTTCAAAGCAGAACACCCCAGAAATCTCCATACCTCATTAGAAATATGCTGCTAAATCCTTTTTGATCAATTGTAAAGAAGATGCATCATTTTCAGGATCAGACAAAATAAATTACTTCAAATGTAGAAGAACAGTGAATGAAAATTAAAAAATTACTGATATAATTCAGCTTAATCATTGTGTTGTATAGTTCATGGAAATGTATCAGAGAACCTAAGTCCATAAGGCCATAAGTTATTTTTTCTCCATGTAATTCTAAAAAAAAAGTAAACATTTTGATACATGAAAGATAATAAATATTGAAAGGAATTAAGAAGGCAACTCATTACCCATATGAGGGAACATGAAACATTATCAGACTGAGAAGTGTTAATGTAAGTGATGCCTCATTGCAAAAATGATTTCAAATATCTTTGCTATATTTTAGAAAAAGCAATTAAGATTTAATGTACAACCTGATTATTCATTCATGAGGTTTGATTAAGCTTGATTTTATTTTAATTCCTTTGTGTCGCAAAGAACTTAGCCAGTAGAGCATGGGGTTTTTCTTTATGCACTCTTCCCAGCCAACTCACATGATAAAGCTAGGAAAAGAATTTATTAAAAAAAAAAAAAAAACCTCATCCCTAGCACAATTACACAACGATAGAAAGAGAAGTTTCTTTCTTGTTGTGATTTCTGCTAATGGTGTTTCAAAGCCTCTATTAGTAATAAATCTTTGTCTGGAGGTAGACATTTGTAGCAAACACTCAACACAATTAAATCTATGCTCATCTACTCCACCCAGCCACACACTTTGAAGATCAAATATATTCAGTGAAAATCTGCTTTAATTTTTACAAGTATTAATCCCCTTGAGCTTTGAAAGACAAAATATTCCATACTCTATCCTCTCTTTAAATAAACATCTACAGATTCATAACAGTCTATGACTGTTCAGAGATAAATTAATTTGATTAATTTTCAGAATGTTTTGCTTTTTATTATTGTACTCCAGTTCTCCATTATCTGACTTAGTTATGAAAAACCTCATTGTGTCTATGATTTTTCATTGTAATATCACCAGTGCACAGCAACATGTCCCTTTCACCAGAACTTTAATTACAACAGGATAGCAGTTCTAGATTCTAAAGACAGTAAATTTAAAAACATTTTTTTCTGTTAGGATAAGTCTAATGACATGTAAAAATTTCTTTCCTAAAATTTTACCTGAGAATAATGTAAAATTCTGTGCTCAGACTAAGCACAGAAACTAAAGAAAACAGGAATACGCCTGCCTTTCAAATACTACAATATATATTAGAGTTCTGTAATAGTAGAATTAAATTCAATGTATTCTAATAAACAATCATGTTTACTGATGTATAACACCGTGTATTTGAATCTGTGTTATTTTTTGCCTTGGCTTCAAATGCTACATAAAATGTTATGCAAGCAGACGCTGTTTAGCATAATGGGAAGAAGAAGATACTCAGAGATAAAGGCAAAAATCATTAATTTGAAGTAAAACATGGTACTTTGCACTGAGAAATCTCATATTTTCATGGAGAAATTTGTTAAATTTAATTTTCAACTAGAAAAAGACTTATTTTGGCTGTTTCTGTCTGAATTATTACAGATTTTCTATAGAATTATTTAATACTAATTTTGTGTATAAAAGGTCAACATAAAAACAACTCCATCTTACCTGGCACCACTATAAACAGTCTGGAAGCATGAAAAGTTTGTCGTATATATTGAACAACATTAAAAAACACTTGTAATAATAATTTCCTAACTTTTTCTTCTGAAAATTTCTGTCCATGAAGATATGAACACTATTTCTAATGTCTGACTTCAAGTCACAACTGCCCCCTCTGTAAAAAGAATAATAAACTTGGTCACAACATTTATTACACATAAGTGAATGTGAAATATGCCAAGCTGAACCATTTTTTGCATGATTTGCCTGAAAATATTACACAGTTCAAATGGCTGTAATGGCAAGATTTCAAAAGTCAGACCCAAAATATATGAAGATACTGGGCAGCAAGCTACTGAGAGTCAGAGTAACCAAACACCAACATTAAATTATACTGAAGTTCAGAATTATCACAGAGGGAGCAGCTTAGACAGTGTTCACGGTCATATTTTCATGGACTCCGACCCTGAGCTCAAGGAAGGAAAATATTTTAGTGTACATGTAAAAATAAATAAATGGTTTGCTATTAAAAAAAGGACTATAGTGCCTTAATGAGAAAATGGGAATAAAAGTGTTTCTGAATGATTTACTATCGGAATCCTTTCTAAAATGAGATAAAATGCCTGGAGAGAGGCACAGTCTACTCCCTGACCTTGGCGTGATATGTCATATGGACAGCAGAACCACAAAGCCCATTCTCTAAGGACACACATAACACATTGATGCTTTATTTCAACTTTATTTAGTTCAAACATGGTTTCTAGGTTATCATCCTACCCTGTGATTAAAGTACTTAGTAAAGTTAGTAGAACCATAATTTATTGAGTATTACTGATGTAATTCATATGCGAGACAGTATTACAAAGAGGACCTAAAGTCAGGGAAAAATAAAGGTAAATTTTAAACAGTTATTTCTCTAATTTTCAATCTAAGGAAAAGAGACATAGCAAAGAAAGTACACACAGAGAACTTATACATATAGATAAATTGAGCCATGATCAATTTTCAATATCATCTAGCTCGCCTGTCCTTCCTAGACTCATGCTGAATTTGGGAACAAAATACAGTACTATTCTTGAATTTTATTTTGCAAGTATATTAACAGATAATAATTATTGTTAGAATTTATTCTGTAGCACCCAAGGTTGGGACTCTTTGCTACAGCAAAGTTGCAGATATATAGTTACAGACAAATATAACTCACACTGAAATTACTAAATCGAAATATTTTTGGTCCTTAGTACCCTATGTGCCAGATTAGATTGTGTCAAGGTGTTGAAATTAGGATATTAATATAAAATAAACCTAAGACATCTTACTAAAAGTATAATTTCTGACTGTCGAGAAGATTGAATATATAAGAACTATTGTGCTGTAATACTGTAATCACTGAGAATGATAGCAAAATTTCCACAAAATACTTAAAATATTACTAGTTTTTGGGTAGTGTGTGTGGGGGTTGCTTTTTTTGTTTTTTAACGAGGAATTTCTAACTGATTTTTATAGTTTGCATTTAAATATCAACATTCTATTTTACATGAAACATCAAAATTCAAGAATCAGGACCTTTATGCTTGACACTACTCCAAATCAATAATGAAGCAGCTTCCTTCTCAGAGTACGCTATCACTGCACATTGCTACCTGACTGTGAGACAGTCTCATTTCCACCATGTCTAAACAAGTGCAGAGTAAATTATATGGATATTTTGTTTGCTTTCTGTTCCTAGTTGATTGATCTGTAACTCATAAAACTGCCAACAACACCTGACTTGATGAAAGTTAGTTTTATGCATTTTAGCACTTCATTTGTTGTACACACAGGCACAGCTGTTCAAAATCTGATACCTGAATGGAGATTGTGATAATGTGTACCCAAGAAAACATCAATTTTACATTATCTAACTACCAGCAAAGTCAAAATTCCACTGAACAATTGCATTGCTATAAAAAGACATCTGATAGCTTCCTGTCTGTCTTAAAAATCAAAAAAAAAGCAAAAACAAACCCCACAAAACAAGACTACCCCAAAACAAACAAAAAAAATGAAAGAGTGAATAAGGGATTAATATTTGCTGCCAAAACACCAGCAGTAAAGAAATAGAGGAATCAGTAAACTACTATGTAAAACAGAGAGAATTGTAACAATATTCTTTCTCCTCTCAAACAGAAACTGGCATTTGAAAAAAGTAAAAAAAACCCAAAACAACCCAAAAAACAAACCAAGACAGGGTTAACAGAGGGGTAGAAGGGGTGAGAGAAAGAAAGAGGCTGAAATAGTAGTTGGCTGCAAGTTTTGGTTTTTTGCACCCCAAGATCACAAATAAGAAAAGCAGACTTGGAGCATCCTCCAAGAATAAAATGAAGAAATGATCTGAGACAAGCTTCACTCTAAATATTTCAGAACTCAGCAGGCTAAATTTTTACAACATTGACTCAGGAAAGTTATTTTATCTTAAACACTTCATATAATTGTAATTATCACAACCTCTGTGATTTTAAAAGTCCTTCAAGAATATTTATATGCTGAAGTGCTAAAATTACAGTGGAATTTAGATCCCAACTGTTCTAGATGTTAGAGAAGTGCATAATAGGGACCGTTTCACAGTGTAAAAAGACAGGAAATTAAAATTAAGAGACAAAGAGAGGATGGAAAAAAGGGAAGAAGTGATTGCTTCAAGAAGTGAGAATTACTAGAGAAGTGATTGATCCACGATCTACTGCAGAGTCACCTTCAGAGAACAGCATGTCCCAAATCCTTGTCTAATCAGACAACTGATAACCCAGAGCAGCAGCATTCATGTCACCAACAGTAATTGTGCTTTCATAACATAATGAAGGTATCTTATCCAGTAGAATTACACATAATGAGAAATGGGAAGAATATTATAGGTTTGTTTCACATATAGACTCTCTTCTTTTTCTTTTTGACATCACTATATTTTATCTGAATCTTTCAGAGCTATTTAGCTGCCCTTGCCTAAAAGTCACAGCAGATCTAAGGGAGGCTTTTTAGTTTTATGCAGATTTTTTTTTGATTTCAGACACTTTTCAGTATCACTCTCAACATAAATGTGTCATCATTTTGATATCAAACCTCGAATTTATCACAGGTATGTTGTTTCACATCTTTACTGGGGACAAAAATCTGTTTTTCTGAGTAACACTAAAGAGCAAAGCAATCTTAAAATATTGACAGATGCTAAATTAAAAAATTACACAGCCAAGATTCTAACTGTGGAAAGGCTAAAATGTTAACACCTTGTGCCAATAAAAATTGGCTTCAATTGAAATTGAAAATTCCTTCAAATTGAATCAGTGAATATTTACTTAAAACTATCAACTGATTCTAGTTAAGGGCAATGTGCAAGAATAATTAGTTGTGTGTCAGCTTTGTCCCTTGCAATCTAGATCCTTGAACTGAAGTTATTATTCTGCTAAATCTAATGAGCATTAAAAGATATATTTTTGAAAACATTCTTTTATTTTAAACATCAATCATAAAAAAGGTGTAAAATATCAGCCAAAATTGGAAATATCTCTGAAATAATGTACACAAAGGATTTTGATTTGCATAAAAAATGAATAGTGACATTTAATCTAAATAATACCTGTACTTCTTACATACTGTAAAGCACCTTTATGAAATTAGATGGAACCACTATTAAAAGATTTAAAAAAAATTATGTTGTCATAAAATAGTTCTTCTGAAGGCATGAGGATTCTGCTTCTGAAAATGCATGAAGGCAGTTCACTTGGTTGCCTTTAAGACACGGAGAGAAACAGATTAAGTATGATATTCTCTTTTATGAAGAACACTATCATGCTTAAGCATCTGGATTGCTTCCTGATAAATTATCTTCTTCTCACTATTAATTTAAGATGTTAAGTATCTGCAGGACAACAGGACATTTTCAGTAGGAAAACTGTGGAAAATATCTTGGACTAGATGGGAGTGTAGGAATACATTTTAAAAAATTGACTGTTCAGGAAGATGCAGGCAAGTGTTAAACACAATACTTACCTGCAATAATTCTATTTAACTGCATAATGCAGCATAATTCATATCTTACAAATATTTTGTATTATTTTATTATTTTTTCCTTATATAAAATACTTATTTAGGTAAAAAAAAGACTTCTAATTCTGATGACATAGTAAATGTTGAAGCTGTGTATGAAGACTAAGGCAGTCATAGACCAGTCATAAACACTATAGTCATAGGCAAAAGTCTCTGTGTATCTTACTAGTTACATAATTTTCTGTGACAATCTGTGAAAATCAATAAATTTAATTACTGTCTATTTGGACTTCATAACTCTATAAATTATACCTTATGCAGCCTGACATCATCACTTTAATAAAAATGCCAAGACAGCTCAATGTGTGACATTTGTACATATTCCTTTTCTTGAAATGGTGAATTTCTCTTCTATGAAAACATTTGTATTTATGTAAGATCTTTATTAGTCCATACAATAACTTATTTCTTTATGAGTGTTAATTACAAAAATAAAATAAATATAAATAAATAAGACACTTTTTTTTCATTTAGATGTATCTATGCTATTTTTCCAAGGTGTATTTTCTTAGGCGAAACCAGTAATGTATTATTACAGACCTTTGTTTAATACTGTTCCATATTGGATGTAGCAGTATAACCTAAATAAAGAGCAATATAAGAATATTTTTTCTTGAAAAGGATGTTTTAACATTCAGGGTAACCATGGATACAGGAAACAGCTGGTCATTAAAAGCTCATAGAACTGAACACCTCCAGCAGTAGCCCAAATTTTTATTGCAACCTGGCATTTTCAAACAGAATTCCATCTGCTGACATAAATATAGAGGTCTCCTATGTGGTTTGGAGCTTTTCCAGTATCTGCAGACTCTTTCAAAAGTACACTCAGACCTCCCTAAATTGTCTGCCAATTTTAGTATATTAACACTTTCTTCATTTATTAAAACATAAGCCTTCATTTATCCTGAGAAGGTAGCACCACAAAAACAAAGAAAGAAAAAAGAATATTGCAATTAAGAGCTTAACTGATTACTTGTGGTATCCACTTTTTGTAATGTAGCTGGCAGAACTAACATTAAAAAAACCTTACATAGCCAGCTGATCTGCTTTTTCATTTTGGGTCAAATCTGGGTCAAATAACTGAAAGAATATTTAGAAATGGAGTAAATGTTAAATATTTTGCATTTAAGACATTGCTAACTATCTCCTTCTTTCTCCAAAAACAATAAAGAACAGAGTATATAGGCACAATATGAATATGCACAATTAGCTGGCCCTCATGAAAGTCCTTCTGCTTGGCAGGAGCATGAGATTTTTTTTCCTTTCAGAAATGATGCTGTGTGCCTGTATTTTGTCTGAATGTTGCTACATCCATCTGACCTTAAACCCAACATTTTAGATTTGAAACATAGATGCAGAACAGAAAATTGAAAAAAAAATCACCTTAACTGTTGTTGTGAACAGCAAATCAGTGTTCTGAAAGCTAATCAAAATCTAGTGCATCTTCCCTTAATCTATCCATTTAACATCACCAAGACCCAACTGTTAATGTCAGCTAAATAATTTTCAAATGCCTAGACTGAATTTGCAGGTTTTCTGTTGCTTCTTTCTGTTTAATCCAGGCACTGCTGTAGCTTTTGAATCTAATTTAGCAAAACACTAAACTAAAAATGAATAGACTGATTTTCAAATATCTTAATCACATTTTTACTTTGATGTTGATTATAGTGCAAAGTAACATCCAGGAATATTTGAAGCCGTTCTCGATATATGTACATGTTTCACTTCTAAAAATTTTTAACTTCAAAGAGTAGCATTCTGCTTCTCGTGCGTGAAATAAAAGTTGTCAGATCTTATGGCATGTTTTATTACATATCATTGTGCAGTGTGCTCTAGGCTATACATGTCTTAGGTGCCTATAAATTCTTCCATTGAAATGTTATATGACAGTTTATGGACAACAGGGCATTACACATATTATTTTCCTTTTAATGACAGACAAGGACATTTCTTTATCTTAATGTATTTTCCCTGTTCCTGTGCCACTGACAACAAAGCATTCACAAGACTGAAATGCAATATAGTGCAGAGATGATTAAGAAGTAAGTCACATATAACTTTTATTACAGGACTGTAATTTGAACCCTATGAAATCTCTGCAATGAAAACTGGTAATGGATAAATTTTTTTGTTTTGTTGGTTTTGGTTTTTGATATATTAACAATCAATATATAACCATTGTTTTTTTTTTTAAGGAGTCATCAAAAAACTTCTAATTGAGCATGATCTGTTTTCCAAGCTCCATGACCTTCTGTACTTTCAGACATTGTTGATGGACTGAGGTAGGTATTGTTAGTTACAAGAATAAAAACAAATCTTGAAGAAAAAGTGACTATAGTGTGTCAAGTTTTTCAAAGGCATAACCTGCTGGGCCAAAATCTTGCATTTACACTTGTGAAAATAGTTCTGATGGTATTCATGTGTATACATAAGTATAGTAATAGCATTTAATAAAATAGAGGAAAAGCTTTTAATGAGAGGGTTGATATTATGGCTTAGAAACCATTCTGATTCAGAAGACTCTTTTCAACTAGTATGGAGATTTTTTTAAAGTATTCTGGTTCTTTTCTAGACAAAGACAGTAGAAGAAGATGATGATTGGCATACTGAATTATTTTTTGTTGGTTAATATGGCATTTCTTCCAAGAAAATTCAAAAGACTTTAATAATTCGCCATACTACATATAATGCCATAAACTACAATTTTTGAAAACATGTCCTACTGAAATTGAAACTAAAATGTTGGATATATTAAAAAAAAACCCCATCAGTTTCGTTCTTTAAACTGTCATGAAGGCATATATACTAAATTAGTTTTAAATATATTGATTTTATGGAATGGTACTCAATCCTAATTGAGTGTATTCTCATTAATCGGACTATATGTTTTACTCTGCATTACATAAGACAAATTTTCATCACAGGAAATATGATTCAGATATGCACAACGTCCCATATAAAAAATGTGACTTGAAATACTAATTTAAATGGGAAAAAAACCCACATTTCTCTTCAACTTTCATTCCACTTGTTGCTAAAGAAATAATTTGTAAAAAATAATTTACCTGAAACAAAGAACATGTAAACAAAAAAAAAAAAGAAATGCTATTGAACAAGCTGTTCTTCACTACTTCCAGATCTATTCTTTTATTCTTATAGCTCTGTACAAACATGACATATTTTTATTGTTTCTATGGCTGTATTGTATTTCTGACTGTTATCAGTCATGGCAGAAACTACTGGTGTACAGCTCTTGCTGCTTGATTACCTTGGAAAAAAGGACAAAATATTCTACCAACTTTTGACAGGTCAATGACTTTGCCTGAATTTACCAGACCACTCAGAAGTGCAAAGAGAGTAACAGCTCTGCTTCATATATATATATATATATATGTTTCTCTACAAGGAATACTACCTCTTCAGCCAACCTGGATCATGAGGCAAAAATAAAATATTCATTTGGATGATCTTTTTGAGCAAGCCTGTCTACAAATAGAAGGCACAGAGATCTCATTAAGTTTTCCACTAGAGGTAGCAGTTTTGCCTGGCTTCATTTCCAAGTAAAACCAACTTCATTTTTATGTTTTGACCAGACATGAATAGGTCCCTAGAAACAGAGAATAAAATAAAAAATTCATGACTATGCAATAATTAGATGGATCATTTCTGTACACAAGTATTAATAACTTTTTATTCTCATGTCACCTGTACATATCCTAGAGCTAATATGTTACTCATTGTTTTTACAAGGGAACTAAATCTTGATAATAAAATTAATTGTCAGAGTTTAACAAAATTAACAGTGACAGCCACCTCAGTAATTATGTGAAGAAAGTAATTTTCCAAAGAAACAAGAAAGGTGATGATGATCACCAATAACAAAAATAATATTTCTTGTTCTCAAGAATCAAAACCAATAAGCAGGCAAGTTCTGAATGGGAAAGAGAAAGGAAACATTTGTACTATTTGACAGTTTTCTCAGAAGAGTGAAACTTATTTATTTAAAAGAAAAGCAAATTAAATAAGCCTGGGCAACTTAGACTTTAAAGAAAATGAATGTTTTTTTAAGAATCATTCACAGCAGTGTTAGGGAAGTCATCAGTTGTCACAGTATGGTATTCACTAGACTCAAAATGAAGGAAGCAGGAAACAAACTCCGTGTAAAGACTTTGATGGCTTCCAACTTCTTGTCTAGATGTAATGGACAAGTTTTCTGTTTAAAAGTTCAAATGGTCTTCATTTCTTACACTAATTCCTAACAAGTAGTATGATTCACCTGCCTCTCCACCTATGCATGAACATTTCTGGCAATAACTGGTGGTCTAGTGACAATGGTGGAGGGAGAAACTAAACATTGTCTTTCCTTTGTGAGTTTGCAGTGTACAAGAAAGTTCCTCCTACACATAATGCACAGTTTTATACAAAATAGACCAAATAGCTTATGTCATCCAAAGGATGCCTGATTCATTTACTGCAAGTTCTATTCACATGAGGATAACATCATGAACTTATCTGGGAGGATCTAACTATCATTACATATGGCTTATTGTGAACAAAAGCCACAAAATGAGACGTGTTAGCATAGTCCCTAAGAAATAATAAAACATGTCCCAGCCAGATGCTTTAGTCACAGGAAAGGAGTCAAGAGAATAAAACTCTCTAAAAGAGAAGTAATTAAGAAAGCTACAGATATGTAATTGTCTTTTCTAATCACGACCTCTGGAAACCCTGAAGATAGCCTGTGATTTTCTGAGCAGTTTCAGATAAATGGGTTCAATGTGAATACAACATATAACTTAATTCCTTACTATAGTGAATCTTTTTCTGGACAGAAAGAAATGTAGTCATTCTTAATATCTCCATGAAATCATACGTCAAACCTCACAATTCTATATAGTTTCCTTCAACTAAATGTAAATGTTAAACCAGAGGAGTTTTGGTGGGTAAATACTTTGCAATTTGCAATGATGGATGATATTAAGCGGCTAAGAAATAGACAAGCATCTAAATACAAAGAAACTGGAAAAGCTGATAAGTATTCCAATTTAACAGATTTCAAATCACTTGAAATGTTTATTGTAACTATAAGCATTTAAATCCAAAAATTTCATTATATTTTTATATGAACACACAAGGATGAGAACGCAGGAATCTCCCTTTTGCTGAATTCAACTAAAAACTAAGGTTATGTCCACATTTGAATAATGAAATCTAAATAGTAAACACCTTAAAACAGTATAATTAACCCAATATTTGACACAAATCTGCACTTTTGTTCTTTTTGATACTTATGACAGAGAGTAGAGATGGAGGAGGAGTGGGAAATCTTCAAGGACTGTGAAAGGGATATTTCTAATGTAACATTAACGGGTATGAGAACAAGGCTCTCACTAAATCTAGAATTAGTTCTAGTAAGATTTGAAATCATAACTACTTTTGAAAGTATTTTGCTAGCCTATGCTTACATGCATAAATTTTTCCTCACACAGAGATATTAATTTTCTGTACATGATTTATTTTGGTTATTGTTTTGCTATCTTTAGGCTAGAACTTGCAGCAGAATTTTCTTGCTTTGCATCTGCTGTTCTTAATCACAATTTTGAAAAGAGTGAAGCAAGTTATTAGCAATGCATTTTGGAACATAATAGTACTTTGTTATAAAAAGAGTTTTGTCGTGTTTTGTTTTCTTTTGCTTTGTTTCATTTGTTGGCTTGTTTGTTTGAGTGGTTTTGTTTGAGAGGGTTCATATGAAATAAATGTTTGATGGAAAATGATTTATTTATATTACAGTACAAAGCACACCATCCTTAATTCATTTTGCTTGCAGGACTGGAAGTGGTGGTTCTTACATTGGCAATACATTTCACATTATATAAACACAGTTGCCAGGCATTTTTTAATATATTAGAACTGTAACAATCTAAATGGACTCTTAAGATTCTCAAAACCTGTATTGTGGTTTTTTTTGTGTAGAGACATTCTTAGCATGTTGCTTTGTTATAAATAAAAAATACTGGTTTAACTATAGAAAAGTATCATCTATGAAACCATAAAAAACTCAAACAGGTTCCTTAAATATTAAAACTGCTTAGCAATGAAGAGGATGAAAAATACTGAACTGAAACTCTGCATAACTGTAGTTATGTAGAAAGTAATTACCCAATTTGGAAGGAGGCCAGAGAAACACAAGACAAATTCTTCCATCTGTTGCAGTCATACCATCTCAGTAAAACCAATGGGCAGAGCGTGGCTCAACACCAATTAAACCCTTTGAGCCATGGGAAATAATCACTGCAAGTGGTCAGTACCTTGGCCCTGTGCCTCTTTTGGAGGATAAGACATTCAATAGATTATCTTTAAGCAACTGACTCTCATAGAAACCCTCCCAGTCTTCTAAACAGTAAGAGTCTTGAATTACCACCAAAATGACTTAAAGCATGACCTGCCAGGCTGGAGATGTTGGAGAGCAGAATCTGGTATCACATCTGAAATGGGCTATATTTTATAGTAATAGTTTTTTTAAGAATTACAATTCTGAAAGGAAAGTAACCTATTATTTCTAAGTTGCTTTTGTCCCATGGTCGGTAGTCAGTTGAAATGGTACATTGTAAAACATGAGTGTGTCAGAAGAGATCTGATTCGAGACATGCAATTATCTCAATTTTCAGGGCTGTCAGTTTGAAGTACAGACAAGTGACTCGCTTGATATCATGATGCCTCAATGGCAGAACTAGAATGAGAATTCAAGGTTTCTGAGTCTTAATTCAGTGGTTCATCATCTGTTACATGACAGTGACCTCCATGACCTCAAATTTCTCTTCGAAGTTTTTATGACATTTATCTAAAACAAAATTTAATAAAATATTTGATTAATCTTACTTTTAATATCTCTCTAAAGTTTCTTTTCCTTTTTAAATTATTTGTCTATTACTCTCTAAAGTGAATTCATACCAGTTTTGAAGGACTGTTGGTTTAAGAGTAGGACAATAAATTTTAATTCTACACAGACAAAAGTGGCCCTTTTTATGGGAAGGAATTTTGCAAGAAGGATGGCCTTGCTTTATCCATACAACAACTGCTTTGTCTTAAATCTTCATTCACCTTACCATAAAGACAAAACCTAAATTGTATATGTAGAGTAGTGCATTATTATTACACACATCTCAATATTGTTATTGAAATAAAGAAGTTTGACAAACTGTATGCCACACTGACCATACCTTCAAAGTATCTACCTTAGGTCAAAGTTGAACAGAAAATAAATGCATTAAACCTTTTATTTTTGGTTTGGTTTTTTTTTTTTTTTGGCGAAATGTACAAGGTATAAAGTTGTAATAGCCTTCAAGTCAGTAAAAGATAAAAATGTAAATCTGCAAGAATTTTGCTGTTTGATCCTAGTAGGCTTATTTGACAATATTGATCAAAATTTGTGAGGCATTATATCCTTAATTATGAAAGATAATTTTACTTATTTTCAGGGCAAGGAGTTAAAAACAGAAATAGTGCCAATTTATCTTTTCACTTGTAACAAGATACAACTCTAGAAAGGAGACAATTTATTGGTACTATTCCAGGTATAGATATCCTTTATTTTTTTCTTATTTTGCAAGAATAGTATTGATCCCTACTGAATTTTGTGAATGACCAGATATTCAGCTAACAAAATTATTTATAAAAATTACATCCTCTTAGTAATGTCTAAGATCACTCAATCACTTCTTATGCTTAGATATAATATTTTAAATTATTTTCACTCTATTAAAATAATGTATGTGCAGAGCAAATTCCTGGTGAACTTGTTATGCAGTCTCTGTCACTTGGAACCTTGCAGAAAAAACTTAGATCTGTTGGGCTGAGAACTTTGTTTCCTTTGAAATAAATGCTAGCATGACACTGTACATTTAATTTTTCCTCAGAATTAATCAGCTTCCCAAACCATATCTGTACTAAAGATAATTTTGAAAGACACATGGATCTGTTATCACATCTGTCCTTCATCAGAACAGCTCACAATCTTATAAATCTGATGGGTGGAAACTATGCAATAGTTTGGGACAATTTTCACATATTGCATGGTATAATAGTGCAGTCCATTGTCCTAATAAAAACAAAAAAAAAAAGAATTTTTAAGTATTTTAGTGTTATATAACATTTTTAGTTTTAAAATTTAATCTATTTACTTTTATTCCTTTGATAGGTTTTCTCACTTAAAAGATATGAAAAACTACATTTTTTCCCAGTGATTAATCAGTTACTGATCCATCTGCATTTTCCCCCTTTGCATGATGCAGGCCAAAATTATTAATCTTTACTATATCTTTGCCTCATTTGGAGCCACAAATTCTAGTAACCAAACTGTAACCAAGACCAAAATCTGAAAATTATGAGTCTTGACTCTGTCTAACAGGAGTTTCATTATGTCATTTGCAATTGGAAGCTTCAAGGCTTCACCTTGAATGACTTCCCAGAAAAAAAGCCTGCAGTGCAAAAACCATCCAAAAAAATTCTGAATGAAAGAAGACCTACAAGCAAATATTTCTCATGCAATACACTCTTTTTTGCAATTTTTTTTAAATCTGAAGATCACTTGTATATGAATATGCATGATGTATCTCTCCAATTCAGATCCATGTATTCACAAAATTAACCCAATATGTTCAACAGGTTCTCCCTGCTAGCCAAGCGCGAGTTCCTCTCTTAGAGTCCATGCTGACTACGCCCACTTCTTGTCCTTGCCTGGAAGATATTTGCTCTGTCACATTTCCAGGGATCAAGATGAGGCTGGCTGGCCTGTAATTCTGTGTGTCGTCTTTCTTGCCCTTTCCTGAAAACAGGAGTGCCATTTCCTGAAGATAGGAGATAGTCCAGTCCTCAATCATCTTTCTCAACCACTAATGCTACAAAGACAAATCACTACAAAGACAATCAAGTGACCTCGGCAATGACAACAACCAGCTCCCTCAGAAATTGTGGATGAATCCCATCACAGCCCGGAGACTTATGTATGTCCAGTTTTCTTATGTATGTCCAGTTTTCTTATGAATTCCCTGATCTGATCCATTTCCAGCATGCGTACATTTTTGTTGCTCCAGACTTTTGCCCTGGTATTCTTAAAAGCTGATCTTGCTAGTAAAGTCTGAGGTGAAGACACCATTCAAGATCATGGCCTTTTCTACATCCTTTGTCACTGGGACCCCCAACCCATTCAAATTCTACTTAGTTTTTGTTTTGTCTGCTATGTACCAACAGAAGCCCTTGCTGCTCTTGCAATCCCTGGCCTGATTAAATGACACTTGGGTCTTGTCTTTCCCAGCTGTATCTCCTCGTGCTGAGGCAATGTCTCAGTGTCCCTCCCAAATTACCTGTCCTTACTTCCACTCTCTGTAAAATTCACTTTTGCATTTGAGTGTTACCAGGAGCTCCTTGTTCACCCATGGAGGCCTCCTAGGATTTTTATCCAACTTCCTGCTCAATGGGGTGGACCACTCTAGAGGTCAGAAAAAATCACTGAATATTAATTAACCAGCTGATTTTGGGGTGACTGAAATTCCTATAAGGACCGGGATCTGAGAATGGGAGACTGCTTCTAATGTATGTAGAAGTCATTATCCACTTGTTCATCCAGTATCCCCAGAGCAAGATTTTAGCCAATCTCCTTTTCTAGCCAGGGATTTAATGCTCCTGTTCCTTTGCTTCTTAGTTCATAGGGTACTCCTTTCTTCTGTATTCCTGACCATTCCAACCACAACTTTTCAAGTGTAAAGAGTCTCATTTTTCACTGGGATTAAATACAGTAAAGATAATAATTAAGCATATTTCCAGTACTTGGAAGACTTTAATATTTCAACTGCTTCTGTGAAGCACAAATCTCACTGCATCTGTAAATGCAGATTACTGTCAGACAGTACAGGAGATAGGCTTAACATCACTCTTGAATTTTTCATTCCTAATTTTTTTTTGTGTTTGGTTGGGGTTTTTTTGTTAAAGTGAACATACAACCTGGTAACATGTAGAGTTCTAGAAAAGTAAATACCGTTTCAAAGTGACTATGTGAATAAAATACCCCATTTACTCATTCACAAAACAGACTACAAGACACCTTATAGAGTAGAGCCTAAATGAAATTTCTTGCTCACAAAAGAAATAAGTTAATGGAGCAGTATCCTACAATGCCCTAACAAAGTTAAAAAATATAAGTGTTTCTGATTTTATTTATTTGAAAGAAAAAAATTATATATCAAAATTCTCTTTGCTTCTAACCACATTACGATCAACATTAAGTTGTTTGGGGCAGAAAATATTCCCTTTCTTTATTAATAATTGGTACTGTTTACACTTTATTCATCGTGCATACTCCAGTTGTCTGTATTTTTATACAGCAAAAAATTTTGGATGCAAATATTTAAAGGAGTAGCTTTTTATTGTCTCTCTTGAGAAAAATTTCATTTTCCTAACTCATCATAAAGAATTTAGTCTAGAACCACATGATAGGATTTAAACATTTACAGCCATAGGAAAAAAGAAAACACAGTCAATTGAACAGGAATATACTATAATAATGAGCTATTACTTTATTGTAAACAAGGTAATATCACTATTTGCAGCAATATCTACAGCTGTACATAAACATAATTTCACATAAAAAACTTGAGTACTACATATTTTTAACATGCATTGTAAAATTTATTTGACTTGCGAATAACAAATTTAAAGAAAAAATGAATCTCTTTATCCTTGAAATTTTAGACTTCACTATCAACTCACTGCCACTGTTTGGAATCACACTTACTTGCCTTGATCACTTTAATGATGCGTGTCCTAAAAATTGCACAAAATAATGAGAAAATCTGACAGTACATCACATTGTTGCATTAATCTACATAAATCAGATTGAATTTTAACTGCATGTCAAATATTCCTTCAAAACCTGCTAGGTTATGGTATGGCTATATAAATGTACTCCTGAGAGGAGCAGTGAAAATTAATATGTATCACATAGCAAAATGAGAAGTAGCAGTCAGAAAAACTAAGAACTTGTCATTTTTCTATGAGTCTCAGAATACAAATAATCACATGGCACATTTAATCTGAATACACAAGATAATTTCCTAACAATGAAACAGAGAAAACAACAGACTCCTTTTGTGATGTGTTAAAGACATTCTGCCTGTACCATTAAGTACAATTCTTCTGTGCAATGTATATTAACTGAAAATATGTTTTGGTTAAGGGCCATCTAAAGAAAATTACATTAACATTAGTCTTATCCCTTTATTCCTGCCACTCATATTTAAAGTGAAAACAGGATCTTCATGCTTTTTGCTAAATCACTGATAAATGGCAGTGTTAGGGAAAAGAATGTAAATAAATGCAATACTTTAAAAATACAAGTTCTGTCTCCTTTTATACACTTCTTTTTTTTTAAGCAACATAGGAAAATATATTCTTCCAGTACTGTAGGCGTTTTTCCTGTGTTTTACTTATTACTCCAGAAAGATCAGAGAAGGTTTTTGCTGAGGATCAAGGAATTCAATAGGTAAAAAATATTGAAACTTGTATTTTCACACTATAAGAAAGGTTCCAGATGAGTGGTAGTTTTATTTAAAAAACCTCTTACAGTACCACAATATGTATATTTTTGAAATGGAAGTTAAATTATTTTGTAGTTATTCCTTCTATAAACCCTTTATCTGACACTTCTAGGAAATGTGTCAATTAATTTCAGAATCAAAAAGTCATAGAAGTGCCAAGGTTGGAAGGTACCTCTGGAGAAGGTCTAGTACAGAGATCCCCAAACACTTTTGATCAGGTAGACTTATCACTAAAATATGTTTGAGCAGGCATGCCAAATATATGTGTCTTCATTCATAAAAATTCTACCGTGCTTTATTGATGCTGTGCAGACACTATAATAAAGAATATATAAAAAGTATAAAGATAGGGCTCCTAATGCATTTTACAGTTCAAGTCTTTTCCTTGGAAAGGTATCCCTGCTGAATGCAGTGATCTTTCTTCTGCTACTCATAGTTTTAAAGGACTTGGAACGTGTGACAGCTAAAGTCATGAGCAGTTGCATCTGTGTCCCTAAAGTGCAAGCAGCCTGTTGGGTCACCTGTTGAAGCAGTGGAGAGGTTCACATTAAGGCTAAGGAAGATCATGAAAACCAAGCAATGAGGCAAGTTTAGTTCTTCCAGCTTAAGTGAGACAGTTAAAGCTTTTATAGGAAATATGCACCAAGGATTTATCTTAAGACAGACAAAAAAAAAGAGCCAAACTAAACCAAATACCCAAATCCAAAATACTCAAAATAAGCCTAAAAATCCTTTCACTGCCCACCATCCCATATTTTCCTTATTCCTACCATTTCCTATCTTTTCTTTGAAATCTCTTTGCTTGGATCTGGTCTTTGTGTGGATTTGACTGTCAGAAATTCAATCACAGGAAATGAAAAACCTAACAAAAGCTCAAGGAAAAATGACACATTCTTCAGGATAAGGGAAGAATTCATTTATTTTACTTCATCTATACATGAGCTTTTATGCATTGTGTTTTTTTACAAGGGTCATATTGTTTGATAAGAAAATGTTTATTCCTACACACTTCTACACAAGAAAGAAAAACTCAAGGTTAACAGTAGGGAGAGGCCTTCTTTACCCTGTATCATGATTATGATTACACAAAGCACTATTATAGGTTTCAAAATAAAGCTTGTGATTCATCTCTCCCTGTCATTTTCCATAAGTTTAGGGGAGAGCAAACACAGAACTTGTACACACTTATAGATGAAGAGTGATCCTTGAAATGAAGTGCATTCTCAGCCATTTTGCAGAGAATGAAAGGCAGCTGCTTCCATGGTCTTACTAAGGACACTTACAACAACAGCAACACAAGAAACTTTTACTCTGAAACTGGTGCAACAACATTTATTAAGACAGATTATTTTCAGAAAGATGTGGAAGAAGAAGGAAAAATACCTTGCACATACAGATTTAAAGATTGATTTCTTTCACATAATTTTCATTTGAGGGAAGTATAAACTTATCTATTTATGAGTATCTTATACCTGCATTTAAAAAAATGCTAAATAATTATTTACAATTAAAGTTAATGAACAAAAGTGCGTTACTTCTACCCAATACCATTTTCTAGAAAACTAACTGTAGTTTAATGCCCTCCTTGATAACCGTTTTGATTTATAACTCGTTCAGTTCTCCTCAAAATAAATAATCATGAGACTTGAGGAAAAATCAGCTTATTTTTATTTATAATAACATGACTTCTTAAACTTACTTAAATATATTTTAAAAAACATTAATACTTTACCTTAAAACCATGCCATGTTTTACAGATTAACCTGTCATGGTCTCAATGACTTACACAAATACAGACATTTCAAATTTTATACGTGCACGCACACTGAGACAGGAAAGCAAATATGTATATAGAGGAAAGATAGAAAAAGAAGAGTATCAGCAATGGATTAATCTGATCCTTGTCTAAATTCAGATACAAGCCCTGATTAATTTCCAATAAATATATAAATTTTCCAAACCTTGACAGCCAAGTGCTTCTGATAAAATAATGTACTACTAGGAACTTCTACTTTGATGTACCTCAGCTTTTAAATATTTAACTTCCTAAGATTTCCTGAGAATTATCACTATTTTAGCTACAGTTTCAAGCTATTCTATTGCTTTCTTTGTACATATCAGTTTTCCTAGTTTTTCTTGATCCTTCATTTTTGTTGTAAACATGCTGTAGATTTTGGAGCAACTTTTAACTAAGAACAGAAAACAAACACAACTGGAACTCCAAGATCTTATCTAGAGTTATGCCAAGGAATCTGACTACTGCTGAGAAAAAAAAAAAGCATAATAATATTTCCAGTATGTACGGACAAAAACATTGTATAATGATACATTGGTGGTTGCTATCCTTTTTGATCTGTATTTGTCCACATTTGCTATATCTAAGATAAGATTTTCAGAGATACATGCTTTTTAAAGAATTACAAAAAATATTCATGCTTTTTTATGTTAATAAAATGAATTTATATTTACAAGTACATTTGTTATTTGAAGTGTAAGCAGTGACAGAGGCTGTTAAAAAAAAAAAGACATTTAAAATAACCCCACTGTGACACCGTTACTATTATTTTGGACTGTATTAACAATCCTGTGTACAAACTACTATTTCCTCCTGGGCACTAACACTGAGAAAATACCATCCCTCCCTTGTGATAGTTGTTGGCACTTGGTCAGAAATAATTATCGTATTGTATATGGAAAAAAGACAGCATGGTTAATTTAATGCTTTTAGTTTGTAGAGGCAGATAATGGAACCAGATTTCAAAATTAAAAAAAAAAAAAAGGCAATGTAGCCTATAAATGTGCAAAAGTGAATTAAGAACAAAGGCTTTGGTTTTAGTCACATTGGTGTTCGGTACCATTAGACTAAAAACGTGCAGTACCATTACACTCTGGTGAGAGCAAATAGAAAAAGTGAATGTTATCCTAAGCAACATAGAACGTAAATAAAATGGAACTTGATTGAAGGCAAAATTTGAAGAAACCTGCCCCATCAGCTGCAAAGTTGAACTATTATTGACACCATAGTGTTAATTTCTCTTAGTACTGAAAAAAGCCACATTAGTGATTATGTGAAAGAAATGGTCCATATTTCCCATCTCCACCTTCTACTGCTGTAATTTTCAGCTCCTGTACTTCACAAATC
Source organism: Chloebia gouldiae (assembly GCA_003676055.1). Taxonomy (NCBI): domain Eukaryota; kingdom Metazoa; phylum Chordata; class Aves; order Passeriformes; family Passeridae; genus Chloebia; species Chloebia gouldiae. Next base: position 15,028,621 of record QUSF01000001.1, read on the forward strand.
GTCAACAATACATCAGAATGACATTTATAATGACTGAATTGAATAAAATTGTTTTTGAGTTTCTAAGTAGTGAACTAATAATTTCTAGACCTTGAACACTCATACGTCATCCACTATATTGATGTTGTATGTGTTACTTGTTAGATAACAGAAGTTATCAGAAAGACATCCACTTTAGGATGAAATGAACTGTATCTTAGAATAGCCCATTCTACTAAATTAAGTTAAATGAGTTTCATTATTTGTATCCAAAGTTATATTTGAAGTCTGAGCTGCATTCATGCAGGCAGGAAAGTTGGAGACTGAAAGAAAGACAAAATGGATGTTTCTATTCAATTAAAAGCAACTCAGAAATACTATCATTATAGTAAATAGTCATTACATAGAAAATGGCTTTTTAAAATGCAGTCTATTTTTCACCTAATTGTTACCAGCTCACATCCAGAAGACCAAGATTACGCAACTCTCTCCTTTTCAGCTATGGTGTAAAAATATTCAACTCTTTTAGAGACCAGACCCCTATCAGTAATATTAATTATCTACAAACTTAAGTTAGAATTCTTTAATTTAGTTGTAATAGTGCTTAATTCCCTCCATTCCCTCATACAGATAAATATATATAAACAATATTGTCTGGAGAAGTGGCCTGGAATACTCTAAGAACATTGAAATAGGTTACTGAATCTATGACTCTTAAAGCTGACAAGATTTCCTCCAAATACTTGAAAATACTTATGTCTGATTCTTTGTCAGAACCAGAACACTTTAGAGATAACAGTGTCTGTAAAAATTATATAAAAGCAAAGACTAAAAATTGATTAAACAAAAAACTAGTATACAAAGTTTCAGTTTGTGAATTCTGAATGCTAAAAGATGATTTTAAGAATTGTTTTAATTCCCTTACATGTCTATATTTTACTTTCTGCACATTTCTTTTGCTGTTATAAACACAAGCATTAATATGTCTGAAACTGTTTATCTGTTTTGCATTCCATAGCAATTGATGCAAGAATATAATCTAGATGAGTATAGCTGTCTTTATTTACATGGGGACCTAGAAATTAATGTTACACAGATTCTTTGAATGCCATGAGGCCTTCAAGGGTCACCAGGAATCACCAAAATATCAATCCCAGAAGATCATAAATTCTCAGAAAAGCAGAAAAATGTGCACCAAAGAAAAAGAAGAATTTTCTTATTATCTGGATCACAGTGTTTGCTTTTCGGGTGACTGAATAAAAACATATTTTTTCTGATGGTGATCTCTCCTTTTTAAGTCAAGGTGATAAGTGAAGAAATGGGCAAAGTTTAATGCAGTGACACCGTTTATCCACACTTGAGCGTTTCGGTCCTACAAACACATGGCAAACTAATCTCAAAAGTCACAGGTGAAAGAGGAAAGAGAAATGATTTCTCAACATCAAATATCTAACTTTGAATCACAAAATCACAGCAAGAACACCTTTTGATCTGTTCAATGCCACAAGTTTTGCCAACATTTCATGCAATGCCAAGTGTACTGCACAGTCAAGGCACACCAAGTAACTGGAGAAATACTCTTTTACTGCATTCCTTTGTTTCACACATGTGGGATTCAGTTACACAAAACTAGATTGTGATAATGAGCCATCATGATAGCCTTAGATCTCTTATCCCCTAACATTTCTAAAAACCTTCTGTCAAAGCAAGCTATCTTTTTACATAAAGTATAAACAGTGAAAAATACCAAGAATTTTATCCTTTTTACCTACCAGAGGAGCCAGCACAAAAGGAATCTAACTATAGTTAAGTCATTAAATGCTCAGTGCCAATATATAAAAAATCCAAAACATTAGAGGAAACAAATATTTGCTTGAAAAGAAAATTGAAAACAACAACAACAACAAAACCAACAGGATAGCAGCAAAAAAAAAAAAAAATGTCTGCTATTTGCACTTATCTCTATCAAAACTCTTCATGACACAGCTCAGGGTCATGAAGAACTCTGTCTGGGAATGCATGAATGCACATTGTGCCCTGAAATGTCAAGAGATCTGAACATGACTATCTATCTCTGTCATTAGGAAAGACAATACACTTACAGATCAATGGAAGCCACTCCCTGATTTATGAATCTCATATCCCTCCTAATTCTTCTCATGAACAGCATGAATCCATATGGTGTCCAAGTGTTACATTCTGTATTTGATTTAGGTTAAAGATATTTAAATATTTGTGTGCATTTGTGTGTGTCCACACAGTGAGTAACAGCAGAAGCTATGTGGGAGTAAACCAGCACAGTCTGTATTATGGCATTCACATACCACAGTTTCATTTTGAACTGTGCAATTCTTTCTAAATGCAAATCTGTACACAGATACAGTCTCCTGAAATTGAAATCAATCAGTAAAACATGTTAAAAATCAGGATCAGCAGCTCAGCTCTGGTGTATTTAGACATAATATTTGGAAAGGTTTCTACTACTCCTGACTTTCCCATCTTCTGTGTTCTAGCCCATTACAAAATTTGAAGACAGATGTTTGACTCCAAAATAAAATTGTTAATGAATTTGGTGAGAAATTCAATTTTTATGCTAATTTGTGAGCTTAATGTATTGAGGCAAAAGTGCTAATTTCTCTCAGACCACTTGTACTACAGATAAGGACACTGGTATATTGGGCTAACAGAGCTTCACTGAAGAACATGGGCACACTTCCAAATCCTATATCCTCCATCCCTGCTACAGCTGAGATCCAGCTGTCTGTCTCTGTCTGACCTTTACAATGGTCTCGAATAGTCATTAAGACATTTTCTTTAAGTGACACCTGACCATGAGTGTAATGCTTTTTCTTTTGCCATATTCCATAATAATACCCCAAGAAGTCTGGTAAGAAATAAAATAAAAAGATAGTTCACTTATTGAAATTATTTGCTGGCACATTTTCATAGCATGTTAATGTGATTTTCACACATTTTTCTCAGGATCCCTGTGATTTTTACCACATCTGCTGTGACCCAGTACTGCTCTCAGCAATATTTTAGCCATGACTGTTGAGGTCAATTGAAGAAGTGTCCTCTTATTTGTCATTCCCCTGAGAAATGTACAATATCTCAACTTTATTTTGGAATTGCCTACTAGACCAGCCTCAAGAGTGACACAATTTTTATTGCATCAATACTACCACACCATACCTTGCCTAGATTCCAGCATGCCATCACAGTGACATTAAATTAAAAGCCTGCTGTTAAATACTTTGTGTATGGAGGATACAGTCTGCCCACACAAGAATGTCAGTTCAAATCCAGTACCTACTTTTTCTGCCTAAAGTAGGAGCATTTAACGAATGCACCTAAAATGCATTAGTTAGTAAAATATTGGTCACATGTTCAGTCAGATTGCACCAGAAGAAAATATTTCTTTCATCTGTCATCATTTTATATGCAGATGAAAAAGAAATGGCTATATTCTCAATCAAATTTACTGTCTCCTTGAGTAACAATGCTGCAAGATTTTGGTGCATTGCAGCTGCAGATGAAAAAAAAAAAAAAAAAGTGACCAAAAAAATCATTAACCCTTCAGAAACAGAACAAAATTTTAAGACCTTCCCCCTACTCCAAACTCTGCCAAGAACATAAAACTTCTTCACTTTTTCCTGATAACCAATATCACCAGCTGGTTTCCAAAGAGTTTTCTGAAAGACATAACTTACTTCACACCCACTACCTGGTGAATTATTTAAGAGGGTCAACAAAATGGCTCTAAAGTGACCAGTATGGTTCTTGCCTGCTTCACAGTAGAACAAATACTTCTGAATCCTTAAACAAGACTACTCAGGGAACGAATCTGCAGCAATGTGTACTTAAGGCATCAGTGCCCTGTGGATGATCTGAAGGGGTCATATGCCCTTATAAGTTTGCTGGGCAATGGCTCTATCAAATAATTAGTGAGGGGCAGGGCCTGGGGTCGGTGGTGCATGAAGTGGTGGAAGTGCAAGATGGGGCAACCCATTGCTAGCTTAAGATAGTGAGACCAGGCCTAGGAGGTCCTGTGGGATTTGGAATATAACTAATTTTGCTCTCATGGGTAATGTGATAGCAGAGAGTAGGGATTGGGGATATTGGGGACATATCTCTGCCTATTGACATCCCAAGCTGGTAAAGAGTCGGGTATTGCCCAATTTCCTAAGTGTCACTGTTGCTAGTGTTTCCCAAGTATGGAAAGTATTACCCAGCCAACCAGTGATGGATGAACATAAAAATCTGAGGAACAGGAAGTCCCACCTGGACACAAGGAAGAACTTGACTGTTGGCCAAGCACTGGAACAGACTGCCCAGCGAGGTTGTGGAGTCTCCCTCACAGGAGATATTCAAGACATATCTGGATCCAATTCTGTGCCCCAGAATGACCCTGACTGAGAAGGAATATTTGACCAGATGATGCAACTGTGCCCCCTTCCAACCTTACCCCTTCTGATATTCTGTATCTGTTGAAGAGAAAGTGCCCAATCAGGTTTCCTACTGGCTGTTTCAACAATCAATTAGACATTAAGAAGTTCTTAATTAGAAGTTTTCCATCCTTCACATTTCATTGTTCCTTGTGATTATAAATTCAATGCATACAGAAACTTTAATAAAGCAAAGCAGTTCAAGCTTACTTTTTTTCATTAGCTTTTCTAACACTTCATATCTTACAAAATAGGGATCTGACTTTTAGGATATTTCCATGTTCATTGAACTGTAATATTTTAAGACATGGGGTTTATTACTTTACTTCAATAAATGATTGCCTAACACCCAAAGAGGCCATACAGAAAGTACCTAAGCTAATATAGTGATAGTTGACAAACACTTCTCCTTTTTTTTGCCTTAAAGACAGATAGTAAATGGATTTTTCTGTATTAGTATCCTGAGATCATCCTCCCTGGAAAAAATTAACTGTTGATAATAATATTTCAGCTACTCACTTTTTCACTTTTAAACTAAATGTTTTTCAAGTGTCACTTTGAGTTAAATAAATTATTGATCTATTTAATCTTGAACAGTTTAATTTACTGCTTTGATCTTTATGATATTTCACGGAATGTCACAGGAATAAGTATATACTCTTTAGCAAATAAAATTTTTTAATTCACTCTCTATTTTAATTTTGATATGGATACCAACACATAGCCTCAACATTGACTTTATACAGTGGACAAATCAGAAAAAATTCTTATAATAATAAACGTTCGTCAAGAGTGAAATTTTCCTGTTCAGACTGAAAATTTTCTGAATGCAAAAGACTGAGGAGAGTAGTGAAAAATTAATATGCAGAATGTGGAAACTAAAATAGTGATTGATAAGAGGAGAAGGAGAAGATCTTGAATATCCAAGTAACTTGATGGAGGTGAAGCAAGGAGAAGAAAAAGGAACATAAAAACAGTGACTGTAGTTCTAAATATCAGATGTCAAAGGACATTTGAAAGAGCTGAAGAATAAAGCTGGATTTCATGGTAGTGTGTACCTCTGGGTAGGAAGCAGGGAAAGAGAATCTCATGGGATAGGAAATGTGATGATCTGAAGGATCATGGATATTTTATTGGAGGCAGAACAGGAAGAAGGTGGTCACTAAACTGGAGGGACAATGAAATTGTATCATGAGATCTTACTTCCATTAGACACAATAAATTTTGCATCTTTAAATCTTATTTTATCACAATAAGGAAAGGTTGAACAGGCACATCCTTTGGAAAGCAGGAAAGGTAAGAAATGAGTAGCCGTCACACTGCTCATGTAAGATTCTTTGTGGTTTTTCATACACCGTAACTTTTCTCACACTCTGATGCCCTGCATGTAACCCCATGATGTGAGGTCAGGTCTTTAGGAAGACATTTGCTAATGTACCAATTAATCACAAAAGCCTTTATAACCATTTTCTGTCCTTATGTTTGGCTTGTTACAGTACACACACCCATCAAATGGCACAAATTAGTTTTCCTTTAGTTTTCTAAAGTACAACATAAAATAGTACATAGTACATTACACATAAAAGTTTAACATAATGTTCATGGAAGTTCTGAGTGCAGAGAAATTAATGGCTTTATCAAACTAGTTAATACAGAAAATATGTTTGTTTTAGAGGAAAATAAAAGCATAGAAATATTTCCATCACTGTTATAAATTTTCATCAGTTTATTAAATTTTTTATTATGCCTAGAGATTCACCAGCAATCTGAAATGAAATGACCTACCTCTGAGGTGCTATTAGGATAAGAATAACTTACAGAATAAGCTTTACAAGACACGTAGAATCAATCATTTTTACTATTATAACCAAGACAAATTCCCATTAGAAACTATGCTGCACTTACCAGCATCTATTTAAAATTTTTATATACTTGGTGCGCTCAACATAGCAGCACTGTGTCTCCAATTACTTTTGTAAATCTAATTGATTTAATAAATTCACACTTAAATTGCTATTCAATTACTAACTCTTCTCTCCAGCAATTTTACAATCTTGAGCATATAGCAGAACGAGAACATAATTAAAGGGCTTATTCATTAAAGAAATTCTTCTGTGCTGGTAGACTACCTGGTTTTTTTCTCAAGATATTGAAGCTATGGCACGTCTCTGTAAAAAGGTTAACATGGAAAATTGGAATATTTTAAATATTTGGTAATAAGGAGACATGCCTTATCATGTAGTGAATATACAGAATTCGTATGTACCTCATATGATCAAACTGTACTGAAATATTCCTAATGATTATTAAGTATGTATCTGTTGTCAACTAGATCTATATACATTTTTCTGATTTTTTAAAAAATAACTTGAAGTCTCAAAAAGTCACCAGCTTTCATATAATTACATATATGATTGATTTATAGGTAAAATCAACCTGAAAACTTCATTTCCATGTATACACACAGAGATGAAAGGCAAATATACTCACAGCCAATCATGTGACACAGGTAAATTGCTCTAAATCCAAACAAACCAGGGGACAACGACATAAGAGAGGTCACAACACAATAAAGAAATATTAGTATGAAAGTACATAGAGGTACTGAATATTAGTATTTTAAGTTTCTCCTCAGAATTATGGACCCACAATACTTGAGCCGGTATGAGAAATTATTTTTGCTCATAACAAGCTAAAAAAGTAGGAAAATATAATCTGTTTTGATTGATGAGAAATTTGAAGCAGGGAGCTACTACCTATCTTCTTCAAGTCTGTACAAAACCGAAATACAGCACAGATCAATTAATCTTTAGGAAAGTGTTTTGATCAAGACAACCATATCCTCTTTTTCTATATATATAAAGAAACTGGTTTCAGCTTGAAGCTGCAATTAATCTTGCTAAAGTGAGATGTTACTCCTCTGAGCACAGACAGATTGTCTTTTCCCCACAAGCAAACAGTCTGCTTGCTCTGCATTTCCAACTTCCTGCTTAGCATGGCTTAGAGTGATTTCCCAAAAAGCTCTACTACCTAGAGTAAATGTGGAGAGGGAATAGTGCCACTACTTGTGCCAGGGGGCAAAACAAAGTTTTCCAAAGAACAGCTTGACTCTGCTGCTAGGCAGTGGATAAGTTAATTCAGCTTTCCCCCCACCTTTTTGTGGCAGCTCCTTTGCTCTTTTCAAGAAAGTCTATGTATTATGTATTGTGTTCTTATAGATGTACTTATAAATTAAAAGACAGGACACTGCTTTCTGCATTTGACTTTCTGTATATTCTCATAACACTTAAAGAATTCAGCTGGATTCAGAAAGAGTGAATTAAAACAACCCTACATATGAAATATAACTTTGTTCTCTTAATATACAAAAAGTTACAATCATAGATTTCCATATGCCTTGAACTAGAGTACTCAGCCTCTTAAATATGATCAATAGAAAAGAAAATCAACTCAAAAATAATTCTACAAATTTACAATTGTATTCTCTACAATTTAATAATGAAATACAAACTAATAAAAAATTACAGAAGTTTGTTTACAGCTCTCCAAAGACATTGAAACTCTCTAAGGTAGCATACATTAATTCCCTAATTAGCATATATCCTAGTTTGCTTGGCTAGGAAAAATAAAAAGTAAAGGAAATTTAGATTTTGGCTAAATAAAACTGCTTAAGAGTATTAAGACCTCTTTGGTTTTGAATCATTTCACAAACTATACAGACACTTACAAAAAGCGTGGATTTTAGGCTAGCAACAGATTTAATGATAAAGTATCTAATCCAGGATTTTGGCCAGAATTGTGTGTTTGAATCATACTTGACATCTGCACCAATCTTTTATATCATAAATCTATTTTGGAAAATGATGAGTTCAGGAGTTTCATATGTTACTATGAGGAGAAGGTTTAGTTACTTTGATATTATCAGTTACTTTGACATTTTGATGTACCAGCATTATTTTTTCCCAGACCAAACAAATAAACTTTTTTGTGCTCTTATCTGACTGTTGGAAAATTCTTGCAAAAGGATTACCAAAGCTATTAGGAATGATGGCTCCATTCTTCAAAATTTTATCTGGATTGTACGCAAGCATCACCTTTTTGCATCTGAAGAGCTTGAAATGAAATTTGGTCTACCTGTAGGTGGGATACAGTTTATCAGAATTTTCTTTTTTTTCTTGAAGTTCTTTATTGGTAATGCAATAATGCAATCAACATACAATCATATATTTTTAAATAAAACTTCAGAAATACAGACATAAAACCAGAAGTATGCTGGCATTCTTGCATGAAATCTTTTTTCCAGAAAAAAAATCCAAAATATTTTGTATCACAATTTAGTGATTTTTAATTTTTTTTTTTTAACTTATACAGGAAAGATGGGTTTACTATCTGGAATAAAACATGATGTCACTGACATTTCCAAAACATATTTTTGGCACCATTGTCTCAACAACCCTTTATAAAAGAGAAAATGAATATTGCAAAACATTAAGGAGGAATATCTTTAGAAAAACATTCTGAAAACACTAATATCTTCTTAATCTCTGACATATTTCATCCTCTTTTTTTATGTTTGTGAACAAAAAGTTATTTAGGTTTTGTGAAGATGACAAACTCCTGGTTTGAATAAGTAAAAAATGGAGGGAATTATAAAATCCTGAAAGAGCTACTCACAATTTTTCATTTTGAAATAGGGAACTGAAACTTATATACAGAATAGGAAAGCAGTTTCTTATCAAAAAGAACCATTTAGCCAGAACTCAAACTGCTAAGTCATTTTAGGTCAAAGCAAAACATTTTAATCATCACTCAAAAATTGATTAGCAGTCAGGAGTGACTGAGAAACTCAGTGATCTTTTTGCCTCAAACACCGTTTAGTAATTGGACTCCCTCTTATTTTACAAATCTCATCAATCATGAGAACCACGGTGCAATCTCATTTTCATTTCTTTGCACATAAGAAGTATTGCACCATATATTCCATTGAGCTTCTGCCAAGTAAACCTGACCATGTGCAGACATAAATGCACCAGCAGAAAAGAGCAAGGTATAAACCAGTAGCCAGAGCCTGAATATCCAACAATCCACACTTCAAGCCTTTTTTTAGCCCCTGCTTACTCAACTGAAAAAGGACAGATCACCAAATACAAGGAAAAATACCCACTGTTAAGTTTGAGGTTGATCAAGTGCAAAGCTCAGCCTTTCTGAAGTTACTGATTGCTGCTGCAGTTTGCAGTTTTGTCAGCAATATTTCATATTTGATTTTTTCTACAGTAATCATGGAAATGGTGGTGGTAGAGCAGCATGGAACCATTTATCTTCTTCCAGGATAGCCACTGTTAGCTAATCAGCAGTAGCCCTGCTGCTCTTTGTCAATAATCAGAAACGTAGCTGGGACCAAACTGCCTGAGACACCTGTTAGTAGGGCAATGCTTCAGCTTTCCACAACTCTTAACAATTTTATCTTTCATTTTTCTAATCAACAGTTTGTTGTAGGACTGCTTGAATATCACTTGAAAATGTCGGCACTCTCTGAACTGTATCTAAGCTAAATACCACAGGAAGATGACGTCACTAATCTCTCCACTATTTTTTTTTTTAATTACTGTTATATAAAAATTGATAGATTCTCCATGTTCTTTGTTTTTAGCAGCGGTACTTTGGTCTGAAATATTCCAAAACATGAACAATATATTCTTAATATTCACAATAGATTAGATTAATTTCCAGCTGTGGTGTTTCACAGTTTTTATGAAAAATAACAAATATTCAAAATGTGGAAAAATTCATTTACTGATATTAATTCAAAGACTCGCTTAATATTTCAGCTTCATTTCCTTTTGTTTAAATTGCAATTGTTGCCACTTTATCAAGACTTTTATATTCTCAGCATGATTAATATGCAGAAACCAAATGAACTGTGTATTTGCTACAATTTAAAACGTACAGATTTGCAACTTTATCAATACTTATTTTTATAACTCACTTGATGTAAAGATTGTTTTCAAATCAAAACAAGGAAAATAAGGAGACATCTTTGCAAATAAGGTTACTTTAATAATCAAGTTACTAAGAATTGGCTCTCTGCCTAGGAGAACCATCAATGGAAGCTAGCTAGGCAAAACCCAAATATAGTAATTTCACAACCTATTCTATTTGGATAATGGGGGAATTTCCTGCTAATTCTTAATATAATATTATTCAGGGAGACTATGATCTCTTAAGGAAAAAAAGTAATTTAAAATCTAGAAACTCTAAATCAAAGTTTCCTCTATTGAAATACAGCAAGCTAAATTTAATTTTGCTGAATATAACCCAGCATGATTAAAGGTCTTAAACTGAAAATTCTTCCTTTTTTACTTTGGTAGAACATAAATATATATATACATATGCCAGTTACACAAGCAATCCTCTGTTCTTTTATCCAATTTGTCTTTAACTTTTTACAGCAGCACTCACAAAAATAAGCACAGAAATTTAAAATTTTCCCCATCATTAAAGAAATTATAGCAGTATCTAAAACTATCTACACATCCAGAAGTTTAATGCTTAAAAAATCACTACCTTGCAGAGACCTGCTGATGATTTCAGTTCCTGACAGTACAGTATATCAACACCAAAGCAAGCAAAAAAATCTTTCTTTTGCTTTTATTGATATTTCACTCATAGTCATCTCTTTTTTTATAACGTTTTTACCTTTGAATGATTTCTCAGCTACAGTTGACAGATTGTGTAAATATCTAAATCAATATTAACATCCCAATATTAATATCCCTAAAGCACAGAGAACTAAGTGTAATCTCAAAGCTAAGCTTTATTTGTATGGATATTGTTTTAAATCTTTATTCACATAATATATCACTGAGTTACAACAGATACAGGAGACACCTCGTTTAAATTATTTAGCACTACTCATCTAATATACTAATGTTGGCTATTAGTAATTATTGATTAAGATCAACTATTGAGTAACAATTAACTATTTTATCTTCTACATGTTTCTCTTAGGCATATTGCATTTATATACAAATTTGGGAAGATCTTTTGACTTTGTAGTAAATTTTTTGAGATAAAAATAGCCAATCACCAGAATTTGAGGTAACACAAAATACAAAGTCATGCTGAATGAATGCTGTGCTGGAGATAGAGCAAGCAGTCTGTGTTGATCCTTTAGGCCATTCACGAACTTTCAGAGAAATGTATATAATTAGGACTTACATATTGTTCAGGCTTAATCCAGCACTTTTTTCCTAAATGACCCACTCATTAACAATTGACAAGGAATGCTATTCAAAAAGTAGAAGTTTTAAGGAGCACTTCCCTCAATAAGATCATTGCATAGGGGAGGCAAAGGAGATGTACCATTACAGACCTCACCTAGTAGCTCTCCTCTTAAACTTCTCATAGTTCCAGAAGTTTGGAAACATCTCTGCAATATGGTTATGTCTTTCAAAATTATACACAATATATTACGTCACATTTATGCCATGCAAACTCTTGTGTGCAAATACCATTGTAACCTTCTTCTAATGCCCTCTTTTGAGTATTATCATTGTTTTCATGCTTAGTCAGGAGCAAAAAAAAAAAAAAAAAAAGTGAATTTTTAGAGTACCGTAATAAAAAATCTAAAAAAATAAAAGCACTGCAAATAGTCTATTTATTGACGTAACCCATGTACATTCCACACAAAGACTGAAAATACTCCAGGGCAGGTATAAAAGGCATAAAATACAGCTCATATCCAAACCTTCCATCCTTATTGACTGTTAGTTTGGTAGATGAAGTAAATAAAAATCTCATATCATCATATAATATACTGCTCTTAAGGCACTGAAATTTTCTTTAGAGGTTTTATTAATCAATTCTAATAATTACTTCTCCTAATTCTCAGAGGTGTTTTCAGCATCATTAACAGATATGTCAAAATCAGTAAGCATGAAAATTACTCAGTATGATTGTCTATCCATAAAGGAGCGTAAGAAATGGATGTTACCACCCTTCGCATAAAATAAAATCTCTGAGCAGATCCACATACCTTTAATCAGGGCCAAAAGGCAGTTGCCTGTATTACTTTTATTTTAGCAAATACATCTACATGAGGATTGAATTCAAGCTAAAACATTCCTAGCTTTTAATTAAACAAGGGCAGGTCTCCGCAGATTTAAAATGCCAAATAAGAAATACTGCTTAGCAAGCATGAAGCATACCCTGATGATAGCCTTACACGTCTACATTTACAGATGCAAATCTTGTAAAATTATGAGTCCCTTTTCTTTTTAGATGTTACAGAACTGACAACTGTGTTTCGTTTAACTTTTTCAGGTCTGTTGCAACAATTGTCACAGGAAGAAATAACAAAAATTCTTATACAATCCTCTGATACACAGGAATAGAAAATAAAATTCAACAGTCAATATAGCTTTATAAGATTGCAGATTACAGACATTTTTGATGTACACACCTGCACATTTGAACAGGCAGAATCCATCATATATAACCTAAGTCACAGCATCACCTTAGTTTTTTCTACCCACAGCAGTTTGATGCATCAAGCATCAAGATTTTCAAGGTAAAAGATTTATTATCCTCTCTATTCAGAGGACATAAATAACTCAATTTATTGAATAAAAATAATCTTGAATTTTAATTAATTGGAAAGAGAAAATGGAGAAAGGAATTGCAATTTCTACAATTGTTCTGTACAGAAAGAGAGGGAAAAAGCAATTAAAATATAAATGTTACAACTAATAGTGTGCATGTACTCTGAAATTACATCCTTCTTTTCTTATTTTTCTCATATTTGTCTCTTAAAATCAGTAAATGTTGCTCAAAGGTTTAAATCCATTCAAATCCAGAGGAATAGGGCCAAAATCAGTAGGCAAGCCTTCTTCCTAAAAATCTTTCTTTGTTTTCCACATTTTTATCAATGAACACTTTTAAATTGTGAAGACAAACTCATCTTGAAAGTTTTGACTTTTTTTTCTACAACCTTAGTCACAGGTCTAAAAATTCCTTTTCATCTTTGCAATATCTTAGAAAATGACTTATCTATGGCCAGATGAACCTTTGCTTGTATTCCCAAGTCAATTATTTCTCTTATGGGTATCAGCTGAACCATTTCACAGCTTTTATCAGTCACTACATGATCAGACTCTGCTGGGATGTATTATAAATAGTGAAGTATGGGTTTAAACAAGCTACCTTCAAAAGAATCCACGGACCTTGAGCCATTAAATTATAGAGATTTACAGCACTGTAGCAAATTTTTTTTTTAAGACTCCATGTTCCTCAGGAAGTAGAAGTTTGAGAAACGGGACTGTAGGACAAGGTACATAAAAACAACTAAATGTTATCACACTCTGAAAGAAAGTGTTTTAGACCAAAGGGGGAAATATTTTTTTTTTTAATTTACTTTATTATTAGGTAGGAGCTGGAAAAGCAAAATGTGAGAAAGGCAAGTTGTTCCACTGAAGCTGTTTAGTTTGATAATATATCTTTGAAGACGTCATTGTCCATTACTCCCCTTGAATGAAAAGTTAAAAAAGGAAAAATGGTCATTGAGTAAGGCTGTATAACACCAAACCTTGCATATTTTAAAGAACAGGAGCATGGATAAGCTCATAGGGATCCTTCTGGTACTCTATACTGAGCTACATTTCACTTTCAATTTTTCAAAGATTAAATTTGTATTAGTCTTTTTCTCCCAAATACTTTTAGTATATTGACAGTGAATCTGATGTCTGATGCAACTTGATTTGGAACATTTTGCAGTTTCACAGAATCACTAGGTTGGAAGAGACCTGTAAGATCATAGAATCCAACCCAGCTAAATACAGTAAAAATTATAGTGTATCTTTGCTATAGCTACCCGTCAGAGGATCAACAAGTAGCTTTCCTGCTAATTTCATTGATTAGCCTTAGAAGCAGAACCACATCACTGCAAAACCACACAGAAAAACCCTAAGCTAAACAAGAGATGAAATCCCAGATTTAAAAATCCACACAGTAAAGGGTGTCTGTGTGGAATATATCTCAGAGTTTAAACAGAGAGTGTGGTGGTGATGCCAGTCCATGTAGCAATTTGACCTTACTTGTGGAAGGCCACAGAATTTCTATTAACTCAGCAGTGCAACATCTCATGTCTTGTCTTGACCAGAATTGAGTTTAGCAATGTGAATATGATTTATAGCAAAGGTCTGACAAATCTATAAAGCTGATAAGTAACAAACATTACCTTTATAGGTTAAACTGGGGTTGGAGGAGGTGATCACAGAATGTAAACTAATAATTGCAAACTGCCTTCACAAAGGGGCAAACAAAGTTTAGACAGCAACCAACCAACAGAAGTCAAACAATGGCAGAGTGTTTGAGAACATTTTTAAAAAAATGCCATGATAGACTCAAATCCGAGAAGAAAGAAATGGTCACCACCAATCATAAAATTCTTAATTTAAAAAAAATCAGGACAGATATCTTTCTGTAATCCTCTCCTTTACTCCACCCCTCCTGAGGATGTGCACCTAGAATACTAGGCTGACACCAGAAAGATGAACAAAACATCAGAGAAGCGTAAAACTTGAATCATTTACATACCACAAATTTTACTGTATTTCTACTGAAGTTTTCTTTATCACCTAGATATTTCAGTCTGTAAATATCAGTGTCATTGTAACTGAGATAGTAACTGCCTATTTGGACTACAAAATTAGACTTTAATTAGATTAACCTTATAACATAATCCAAAGTGTGGATGTGCTTTCTGAATTCATACCAATTTCATATGATCCTACTAATTTCAAGATATAATCATTACAAACTTCTTTATTTAATTTGTTTTCTTTTTTGTCTTAGTCTGATATTGCAACCGCTCCACAACATTCATTAATCACTCAAAAAGAAAAAGCAACAAATCAGGAACAGCGTCAAAGTTTACTGTGCTTAAAACAAAGCCAATAATCTATGGTTTACTTACAGTAGTGAAGTCCAAATTTTAAACAGAGTGACAGTTAATTTTCAAAGAAGAATATGATTAAACAACGTTTAACTAATGATTTCCTTTCAAATGTCTATTGCTGTGAGAGTAAAAAAAAACAAACAAGATGGATTGGGTTTGTGAAGAGACTACCTTATTTTTTATTCTGCTTCTAATCCCATTTAGATGAAAAGGAAAATCAGAGAACCCAGAAAAATTCAAATGAAGCATTTCTTGCCATAGCTCAAGAAGTAAAAATTAATGTCCTCACTGATTTTAACATAAATATCCATTTATGGTGCACAAACAAAAACCCCCAACATTTTTTCTTTATTTATTTTTTGATGGATATTCTATTATTAGCTAATAATTTGGCAAACTGACAAATACTGCTGACCTAACCAGATTTTTTCTGCTTTATTCCAGTATTCTGACTTTGAGATGTGAAAAAGTATTTGCACACTTAGAGAAAAAGTGCATAGCATGACAACTGCATGTCCCTCAAAAAACAGGAAGAGAAGGGATTTAATGTCTTTCCAGAACTCAGTTGTTAAGGGAAAAATAAAAAAAAGCCTATTAAGTGCTCTGAATGCTCTTAATACATAGTGAGGTAGCACTGAAATAACATAGGTGAACTCTACTGGTATTTCATAGAATCTGTTTATGTTGACAGTAGACAAGCAAAGAATAAAAAGATTTTAAAGAACAATCTAAAACACCACAAAAGGACAATAATTGGCAGTAGGTTTGTTTTTTTTTCTTTTTAATCCTGACAAACAGAATAAACAACATCACTTCTAGATATAAGTGCCTGACATTGCAATTAAGACAGAGCTGTGACAAATAAAGAACGAATTATGTTGAAAAAGTGAATCTTCAAATATGGTCAAATGATTAAAGACATATATAAATAGAAATCAATAAATCAATGATGTTGAGAGGCAAAAAAAAAAGGTAGATCTGCTTAAAAATATGAGGGTTTTTTTAAAAATCATTTAAATATTAAGGACACCAAATAAGAAATAGACTATACAGCTACATAATTTCAACAACAAAAATTTTGAGTGAAAGGTTATATTTACCTTGGGATATATTAGAAAAGGCCACCATATCACAGGTGACATTTCTAAATATCAATTTAGCTGATCTTATGAAACAGCTCCTCTTTTTCCAGAGCAAACTGAACAAATACTCCAGTGCAAGTTCCTTAGCCTAACAGCATTGTTTAAAAAGAAATGTTTTGCCCACAGTTCAAAGGTAGATAGGAAATACTGCAGCCTACATGCACATCCAAGCTGGACCCTATCAGCCTGCTTTTACTTTTTTTAGTCCAAATCCACAGCTCAGTAACTTATACATAGACCACTCATTTAATTTAATATACTGAATATCTTAAGATATGTCAAATGCATCACGGGCTACATCCAATAGTTATTGTGTTGAAAGAAAAATACATCAGGTAGGTAAGAGGTCACAACAGGTAAATAAGTAATTGCAGAGTATCTATTTCAGTGTTCATAAATGGCATCTGTAAAGACTTCTGATTCTGTTATTGTGCTGATTTACTGCTTGAAGATGTAAGAAAGTTGAGTTCACATCAATGTGCCAGGGTTTTAGAACTTACCATGTACTGGATGGTTCACAATTTTCCTATGAGTCTCCACCACTACAAAGCATTTCTATTTCTATTATTAGTTTTTATGTCTTTTATTAGTATTTATAAAGCCAAACTATTTTTCTGTACTGTTCTGTATTGGGATCAGAGTAATTTACTATCTTCATCAATGACAAAGATTAAGGAATTAAGTTCACCCTCAGCAAATTTGCAGATGACACCAAGCTGAGCGGTGCAGTTAACCCACCTGAAGGATGAGATGCCATCCAGATGAACCTGTACAAGCTCAAAAAGTGGGACAATGCAAATCTCATGAGATTTAACAAAACCAAATGCAAGGGGCTGCACCTTGGTCAGGGCCACCCCCAGTATCAACACAGGCTCTGGGACGAACAGATTGAGAACAGCCCTGTGAGAAGACTTGGAGGTGCTGGTAGGTGAGAGGCTGGACATGACCCAGCAATGTGTTCTTGCATCCCAGAAAGCCAAATGTGTCCTGGGCTGCATCCAAAACAGCATGGGCATCTCCTGTTCATGGGCTATTGAATGTCACTGCATGACTGATAAAATTTACAGCTCCCATTGTGAGATGCTCTGTCCAGAAGAATGAGCCAAGCATTCCTAACTGGATATAATCTGGGATTTTAGGACACCAGAACATTCTTTCCACTGGATTCCCAGAGGAACAGCTGCCTTTTCAATTGGATCTTCAGAGGAAGACTACACCCTTCTACAGGATCACTGCTTCAACAGAACCTCACCTGCCACTCCAGGAGGACTGCAGCCATTGGGACTGCTATCACCACCCTGACCAAAAGGGTGGTCAGATTGTATTCTGACTCTGTCAGTGTTGTTTTATATTACTACATTGGGTTTTTTAAATTATTTTTCATTTTCTTCCCCAATAAAGAACTGTTATTCCTGCTCCCATATCTTTGCCTGAGAGCCCCCCCTTAATTTCAAATTTATAACAATTTGGAGAGAGAGGGGTTTACAGTTTCCAGTTCAGGGGAAGTTCCTGCCATCCTTAGCAGACACCTGTCATTTCAAAGCAAGACAGGTAACCTAATTGTAACCTGGAGGGAGCCTACAAGAAAGATGGAGAGGGACTTTCTACAAGGATGTGTAGTGACAGGACAGGAGGGAATGGCTTCAGAGTGAAAGAGGGTAGGTCTAGATTAGATATTATGAAGAAATTCTTTACTGTGACAGTGATGAGACACTGGAACAGGTTGCCCAGAGAAGTTGTTGAGGTCACATCCCTGGAAGTGTTCAAAGCCAGGACGGATAGAGCTCTAAACTGGTCTATTGGAAATTGTCCCTGCACATGGCAGTGGGGTTGGAACTAATTGTCTTTAAGGTCCCTTCCACCGTAAACCATCCTGTGATTCTCTGATTCTATTATTCCATATATGCTACTTGGGAGTACACAACATAGCTATAACCTTTAAATTGCTCTGCCATTCATATAAATGTTTTAGGTTAAAAAAAAATCCTAAATTTTGTTTTCTCCTTCTCTCACCCCTCTTCAGAAAACTTATTTTTACCTTCTATGCAGGAACAATTCTAACCCCAAAGAAATTTATTTAAAATACAATGTACATTTACAACACACCAGCTAACAACTCTTTCATTTTCATAAAACAGCCTAAAGTAGAATGTGCTTTCAATCCAAACATATTCACAATCATTTTTAGGGCTGTGTGATTTTCAAGCATAATTCCATTTTCTTCTTCTTGGTTCAAAGCAAGAAACCCCAAATAAGTAAAAATTTTTACTGTGCCTAGTTTTTTATTACTATTCATGTATTTAATAATTTAAAGAATACAAAGAACAAGTGAAGTCTTGGCTTACAAAATTGAACACCAATATTTTTTAAAACTCCATATTAAATATTACATTGTTTTAATTATAGATATTTTGGGGTTTTTTTAATCAATTGATTATTTTTTATTTTTTCAGTGTGTGAGCACACTTTATAATGGACAAAACACAAATGCATAGTATAAATATATTCAGAAAATTATAGAAAATTATATAGAACTTACTTTATTATTCCAAAGTACTGTATGCAAGTTAAGGAATCATGTCCAGGATTTAAAGACAAATTTTGTTTACTTTGCAAAAAAAAAAAAATAGAGGTTGGTTTTTTTCCTTATGAGGAATAAGAATAATTTGAAACTATTTCTAGACATTTCTCCTCATAAACTCCAGTTTTCACAACTTTTCTTTGATTGGCGTATGACCTTCAGCATTCCAAAGTGTAAAACTTCTGCTTCATGCACATGATCCTGATTGGTTCTTATGAAATTTAATATAGGCATATCCTGAAGCATTTGATTTAACATTTCTGTGTGAGTTGCATCCACTGTTCAGTGAAATTAACTTATCTGCATTTCGAAGCTAGTAAGTACCACACACTTAGAAAGGTCTTGAAAACCTCTTGTGACTCGTCATGATGTATTTGGGTCATTAGTAATAAATTCTTTACAAAAAAATTAGAGGCTAAATTGCATTACCTGAAACATTTCAGAAAAATAAGCACTTGCAAGAAAAGAATTTGTTCTTGGATAAGAAATAACTAATATACTGGAAAAAATGACTCAGAAAATATCTTTTCTAATCCTTTGTTACCTAATCAATCAATAACAGAGTGCTAAATTGTAGTCACAATGGTGTCAGGGCATACACTTTCTTTAGCAGTTCTCTCTTCCTATTTCAGAGAATGCATACATTAATCAAAAAAAAAACCCCATAAGCATTCAAGGCTTTTTATTATCTTCACTATCCTTCATCTTTTACTGTGAACATCACAATTTTTTTTATATTACTGAAGCTTTTATTACATCTTGATGGAAACAAATGGAACAGTTTATAAGTGACAAGATTTTTGTGGAGTGTTGTGAAAACAGAAAAGAGTAGACTGAAATCTAGCTTTGTTGGGAAATAAAAAATTTTAAAATGTCTCCTTATTTTTCTCTATGTTCTTTCTCTTTACAGCACATTTTCCTAAAATTTTTGAATTTTTGGAGTTGGTATTTTCTAAATCATAAAGATTATTCTTGTATATAAAATAAAACAATTTATTTATTAGACTAAAGAAGTCCCAGTAACGTCAATAAAAATAAAGTTTACTCTCAGCACAACCATCAGTTTCTGAAACAAACAGAAACATCAATAGCTTTCTTCACCTAATCGATGCAGACAGATTGATTTTTCAGAAGGCAGACTATTATGTATGTCTGAGTACCATGACCTTTCAGATTTTACCAACAATATTCTTCATGTAAATTGATCTGCCTTATACCACGGGAGCCAGGGATGCAGAACTGCCAAAAGCATTCACTTCCACTTAGTTAGCTGGAAATATTACTTACGAAAAAGCACCTTCTTCCATCATGGTGTGTCATGTGATGAGCTGTAAATGTCTCAGACAATTCAGAGTTGCAAATACCTTTACACCTAGTAATCATAAAACCACAAGAGTGTGAATGTAGAGTAATTGATTTAAACTTATCAGTTCTAGGCCATTAGACTTGGTAAGAGGTATTTCCACTCAACTATACAGGAGCCCATTACAGTAATTTCCATTTGAAGGTCAGCCATCCCCAGTGTTGACCTTCAACATGACATAAAAATTATTAATTGATTACCTTACCAGAACAACAAACAACCACAAAACAATTACTAAAAAATAAAACACACACACAAAAAAAACCCCAAAAAAACCAAAAACAAACCACCAAAACAAATCAAACAAAAAGCCCCGTCCACAAGTAAACGCACAAAACCAAAAAACTCATAAAAACAAAACCAAAAAAAAAAATAAAAACAAACAAGCTCAGATTTAATCAATCTGAACAGAAGAAACTTAATATATTGGTGAATTAGGCTGGGCTGAAACGATCCCTGTTCAACAGCCTCTTAGCCAAGTTCTAATTCAGATACAGTAATTTGATAGTAAGAGATGAAGAGTGGGGCTCTAAGGGCAGGGATTGGGCTGCCTGGCCTTTGGGCCAATTTTGAGACAGTATAGCTGAGGCCATGCCCCTGCTCCCCTCTTAGAAAGGGCCTTAAATGAAGTTTGCACAAAATGCTCAGCTGGAAACCAAAAGTGCTGCTCAGCTCCTGGCTGTGTTTCCCTTAGGAACAGGTGGCCCTCTGACATGTGGGGGTAGAGGTGAACATACTGGTTTTGATGCTGACACCAAAATTACAGTAGTGCAACGGAAGAGGAATTCTGGAGTCTAAATACTTACAGTCATTACAACACTGGCAAAAAAAAAAAAAAAAAGCAGTCTCCACAGACTAATCACTTGCAAAATTACAAGGACCTCTTGCAAACTCTAGGAGAGAAAAATGTTTTCCAAGATAACATTTGGTAGGGTTTCTACAACCTGCTTAAGAAAGGTATACAACAGTCTATTAAATACAGTATACTATCTGGCACCAAAGAAATTGCATCTTCCAACATGGTTGCAACTCATTTGTATTATACATTTGGTAATGTGAAAATAAATATCCTTGGTAAGATGTATGGCTGAGAGTAAGGATTTATTATGTTATTTAAGAATTCCTGCTAAATGACTTCATGATTGATACTTCTGTTTGAATATAATAGGTAAAATAATGTTGAAGATTATTTATTTTCCTTTGCAATTATGTTATATGTCAACACAGCTTGAGAATGTCTTGAAATTGTTTTTTAACATATTCACTTCCCAAATATAATTAAACACTAGAAATATTAGGTATTATTCCCTTACCAAAAAAATAAATGAAATTCTTTCACAATGTTTTTGCAATAAGAAGTGCAGTTTTAGACTATAACAAAAGAACATCTTTAGCATCATCAAGTACAAAGAAAATTCTGGTCAAAGCATCTTAAAAAAAAAAAGAAAAAGAACAAAAAACAGAAAAAAAGGAATTTGCCTTTAGGCAGAGAAATAACTTTGGTTATCTTACATAAACTATTATTTTCCTTCATCACAAATTTTATGGAACAGAGAAAGGCAAAAACATCAATATTCCTAAATTGAGAAAAGCAAAGCATATGGGAAGAGATGAGGTCAGACTAGAGGTGTTCAGATCCATAGATAAGTATTTATGCTTTTAGGGAACTATCTGTCTTCATTGAATCTTGACAAAGTTACCTTAAATAATAACAAAATAAAAGCTGTTATTTCTGTTCTCTTCTTTGGCACAGGACTAAATTTTTATAAAATTTTTAAGCCTCAAACTATTGTGATCCTTTTTTTTTTTTTGTAAATAAGGTCTAATGAAGAAATACTAGACTATTTCCACTATTTCCAATTAGATTTAGATTACTCTTTTCCCTGTAGCCATAGAATCAAACAATGATTTTGTTTGGAAGGAACCTTAAACATCATGTGATTCCAAACCCCTGCCATAGACAGAGACATCCTTCACTAGACCAGGTGGCACAGAACCCCATCCAACTGGCCTTGAACGTTTCTGGGGATGGGGCAACCACAATTTCTCTGGGCAACCCGTTCCATGCCTTACCACCCTCATAATAAAGGATTGCTTCCTAACATCTAATCCAAACCTACTCTCTTCCAGTTTGAAGCCATTCCGCTTTTGTCTGTCTCTACCCATCCTTGTAGAAAGTCCTTTTCCATCTTCCTTGTAAGCCCACCTTAGATACTGGAAGGCTGCAGGCTACTGAGCCCACTCTTTTCCAGCTCTGAACAAACTCACGGCTCTCAGCCATGCCTCATAGAAGAGGAATTACATCCATCTGGTCATCTTGGTGGCCTGGCCTGCTCTTGCTTCAACAGCTCAATGACTTTCTCGTATTGAGGACCCCCGAGCTGGATGCAGCACTCCAGAGGGGTCTCACCAGAGCACATTGCTGGGTCATGTCCACCATCTCACCCACCAGCAGCCCCAGTTGGAGCAGGTTCTTCTCACAGGGCTGTTCTCAATCTGTTCATCTCACAGCCTGTGTTGATACTGGGGTTACTCTGACCCAGGTGCAGCCCCTTGCACTTGGTTTTGTTAAATCTCATGAGGTTTGCATTGTCCACCTTTTTGAAAGGGATATACTGGGATAAATAAGTAAGGGAGGAAGAGAGGGAGGGAGGAAAGAAGGAAAAGGAAAGAAAGGAATAAGAAACATTATGAAGGTTTTCATAGAGACATATTATTACACAAACTTGGCTAAAAGGGTTAGAAAGTGAGAGGGCAGATCAGTGGCAGCTGACCCATGATCTCTTCACTGACCACAATAACACAAGATAACGATTCTGAAAGAAAAGGGCTATGCACAACACAGCAAGGAAGAGCACAAGATATTCCAAATATCTACTGCTGACTGTTTAAAGAACTGAAATGTCCAAATGTCAAAAATGTTCAAATCCATGAGCATACATTTTGGAGAGAAATACTGCTGAGGAACAATTCCTTTTGTTCTTTTTATAAGACTGTTAAAAGACGTCCCAAATTGAAGGCTGAATTAGTCTCTCCTTACTTTTTTGTTGTTTTTTTTTTTTTAATTTTTCTTAAAAAGTAATTTGAATCACAGAATATCACGAGTTAGAAGGCCCCCACAAAGATAAGTCCAACTCCTTTTCCTGTAACAAGTGAATTTGAAAGTCTGCTACTTCAAAGAAGATGGAATTTTATCAGCGGAAACATTTTAAAATATTCAGAAACTGTATCAAGCACCTTGCCAACTGAGACAAGCTTTCAGATATTTCACACAGGGCCAAAATTTCTATATAACTGAAAAGATTAATCACTGATTAATCAGATTTGACAGGCTGGATTCAAAGGAATGAAACTTGAATAGAGCATTGGCACACTTGGACGCACATTTTCCCCTTTACCAAATGACAACATAATCATGAGACAAAAGAAAAAAAAACCAAGTAAAATTCCCGACCTTCCATCAATTTCAATAATGTTAAGAAAATATTTTAGAAACTAATAAAATGGGGGAAATAAAGAGAATTAAAGATCAAAATTTTATCTTTTTACAGATTTTGGGAACAATCTGGAACATATTCAAGTCTGACAATAGAGCAGAAGAAAGTTAAATCAATTTCTCATACATATATTCTGGGGTAGGGTTTACTGTGGTTATTTCACAAGGGAACTATATAAAATATAATATCACATGAATAGTGTAACTATGTTTTTACAAGGGGGAAAAATAGATCTTAAAATCTGCCAGTACTTTTATAAAGATAACTAAGAGAAGCCAGATAGGCTGCTCTTAGGGACAACTTGGAGAAATTATAAAAACTATTATTAATCCTTTTTCTAACAAATCAACAGCAAGAAACCTCGTAGTCTATTGATAATTACATAAACAACATCAAAAATTAAGGAAACAAGAAAGCTACTTGAGTTTCCTCTATATCCACACTGGAGAAGCATAGAAATAAATAATTCTGTGACAATTTTATATATATATATATATATATATATATATATATATATATATATATTTGGGTTATATCAAAGGATCTGTCTCAAACTGAACATTGTCATAAATCAAGGAGATAAAATGGATGGCTAAAAAGTCCTCGGACGAGATATCGGACATTAAAGAATTCAAAAAGCTTATGAAACAGCTAACACAAGGACAATTTAAAAATGCTTCAAGAGGGTATAAAAAAAGCCCAAGAAAGAAGTGATATTGATATTCTTAACTACAAATAATATGAGGCATGAGTAAATATGATTTATTGAGAAGGAATCAAAACAATTTTTGTTCAAAAAATCTTAGGCCTTACTAACTCATGCCGGTTTTTTGAATGAGTCAATAAACTGACTCTGCTAGATCACAGCTCTAGGCAGGCATTTAAAATGGCATTTAACAAAGATCTTCTACAATGATCTTAGGTTTCTTAGAGAAACCTAGGTGACATTAAAAAAGGCCCTTACATACAGGAATACCTAGTTACTAAATTAGGAAGAAATAAGTGAAAAGGGAAAGAAGAGAGGAATAATTCAGCAGTTTCCATGGTGTTGGAAGATCATATCAGTGATGGTGTGAAGAAAGAGGGAACTGAATTAATTTTCTGTTTCAGTATAATGAAAATGTAAAAGTAGATGTAAAGCAAACAGTGTAAATGTTTTACTAATGTGCAGCTAAATTTATAATTTTTCATGCAGGGCATAGTGGATGTTAAAAATTAACATGTGCTCCAAAATAATTTATAAAAATTACCAAAAAATACTCAGTAAGAAGTAGATAAAGTGATCTCATTCTGGAAACTTCTAAGACATGAATTGCTAAGAGCCCATGACAGTTCTCTGAGAGAGTATTCCTGTGCTGCTCTTAGTAAGTGTTCTATATGTACCCATTTTTGGTCAATGTCAGAAATGGGAAACAGGGCTAGATGAACTTTTATTCTGATAGCATGCAAATACCCTCCTGATACTCTGCAAAAATAAAAAAGGTAGCTGATTTTTCTAAAGAAAATTTTTCCCTACTGGCTGTTAAAAACAGGGAGCAAGGTGGTGCAATAGAGTTGGGAAACTACAGAGCAGTACTAAATATGTATCCTTAAGTGAAATAAAAATATTGTTTTAAAAAGAAAGAATAAACATAGAATAGCTAATTATACACATGGATCAAAAAAACTTACAGCTTTTCTGGTTTCCACCATCATGATAAAATGTGTAATTAAAAATATTTATAAGAGTTTTGAAAAATGTATCATTACAATTTACAGGCCCATTCAGGAAGTCAGAAAATGGATGATAAATTTATAAAATCAAATAAAAAATTTGAAGCATATTAATGCTCTTAAAGTTCTACCACTAGTCAGATGGAAATGAGAGATTAATTTTTAAATCTGTTCTTGGACTTTCAGCTTTTCTTGTCAGGAATTCTGAATTAAATATCTTTGAAACTGGAAACAAATTGGTGAGAAAAGTACAGTGCTGAGTGTTGATCCATAACAGCTTGTAATCCAGTAATTTTTTCCCTGTCTTTTATTAAACATCAGCATAATTTGCTAGAGGAAACATATCTGCAAGGTTCTATTTTTATTAGTTTTAGCTCTACAATTTAGTCAATTTTCTAAGGAATTGAAACAAGCATTTCACCAGAAAGTAATTAGAAAACAAACATATGAAACAAACAGTATTCTATGTTGTAATTCTGACAAAATATCTTGTGGCTTAGACATCCATTAAGGGAGCAAATTGTGCAGCTTGCACTGTTTCATCATTGCAACAACCAGCCCCAGTGGTTTCTGTTGAAACAAACATATTTCTCTGGATGAACAGTGCTAGATGAATATCAAAGGGTTTAACAATATTACCATAATTACATCTCTTCTCGAGTTTTATTCTGATGAAGAGTAAAAAATATATAAAAAACTCAGTCCAAGAGATCCATGACACAAAACCAGGAGTGAAACACATGGCAATTAATATAACCCCAAAGTACTTAAACTCATCTCTTACCATCCAGACAAATCATAAAACTCCCCCTCTGTACTGTGGTGCATTCTCAAAACCCACCTGGCACTCCCCAGGCAGTCAGAATTTGCAGACAGATCACTGTCTGCACACTCCCTGAATGTGCTCGCAGTTCACAAGGAAGCAGTTTGCAACTCCTTTTGCATTTGGTCCTACTCACACCCCTAATTCAGCACAGCAGAAGTTGCTGAACAGACCAGAGCAGCAAAAGTTAACATAAACATAAAAAACCACCATAAACACAGGAATCAAGATTTTTTCCTGCTCCTGTGGCCCTTAATCCACAGGTGACATTAGGCCATCCCCAAAACTGTCAATGCTCCAGCCATATCCATTAGAGCAAGGACTGTTAATACCTAAAGCAGAACTTCCCACATGGTTTCCTTTAGAAAGAATTAATATGCACAAAATCACTCTGAATTAAAGCAATACCCGTTCAAGCGGGGATGATGAAAGAATTTGCCTTAAAGCCACATAATGTCTTTTAACCAAAATGCAAAGGTATGTTTATGCAGCTGCAGCAGTTTTCATCTTATCTTGCTCCATTTATTTTTCTTGACTACTTCTTAAATTTGATTTCTCAACTGCACTTGCAAAAACTATTCTAATTAATAACTTGTGATACATTTCTGTGCAGCTCAGCTCAGAGTAATAAGGCTGTCTTTCATCAAAAGCATGCTACTGTAGTGGTCTAGCCTTTATCAAAAATAAATCTGGAAGTGAGTACAGTTGTGTTAGATCATCTTTAGAGATGTGCAGAGACAGAGGATTTTTATTTTGGAATTTTTGTTAATATTATTTTTCTAGATCTTAAATAAAAAAAAAGGAGGAATTTTTGAACTTTGATTTCTTACTCAACTAAAAAGATAGATTTAGGGAGCAGCAATTTAGTGTTATGGCCTTTACTAGTTTTGTTTTGGTTTTTTAGTTGGTATAAGGAAGAATGTCATTCACATTGTACCTATTCCCACACCAAAACTTTGTATCTATAAAAAATAGAGTTTACACAGTGATACTTTTTGGAAGATTTCATGGCTACAGCAGATAAATTATTTTCTGCATAAAAAAAAAAAATCATTAAATAACTAATATAATTAGGAAGAAGAAATACGCCTTTCACTTCCATGGGAAGAAAGGGTCTAAGGGAAAGGAGACAATGGATAATGCTCCTGCATATTAAAAATACAAGGAAAAAAAACCTCACTGAAGTTGCATCATAAAAGTAACTTTTGCCTGGGAAATGTGAGGAACATACCCACTTCTAACACTATGATGGGATGACCTTGTCTGAATTCCATATGCCCACCCAGCTGCTCTCTCACATCTCTCCTCTACAGGACAGGAGTGGAAAGGAAGAGAGAAGGTTTCATGGATTGAGATATTTACCTCACAAGAATAAATACACTTGACTAGGGAGAAATTAAATATATTAGCAGTTAAAAATAGAGTAGGATGCTTAAAAAACAAACACAAAACTAAAATAATCTTCCTTCCTTCTTACCATTCCTCTCAGACTCAACATCACTTCTTTACTAATTTTTTCCACTACCTCTTTTGTCTATGCACAGAAGGGGAATGTCAGGATATGGGACAATCCACAGCAGCTTCTCTCTGCTTCTCCTTCCTCCTCATGAGTTCCCCTGTATCAGAATGAGGGGTGTCACTCCAGTGGGGTACAATCCTTCACAAACTGCTTGAGCATGGCTCCTTCCTGCAGGCCACAGTTCTTCAAGAACTGGTTGAGCTTTCCATGCAGTGAGTCTTTTAGGAACAGATTGTTCCAGAGTGGGTCTCCCAGGGTATGA
The DNA here is from genome assembly GCA_003676055.1 of Chloebia gouldiae. Lineage (NCBI taxonomy): Eukaryota > Metazoa > Chordata > Aves > Passeriformes > Passeridae > Chloebia > Chloebia gouldiae. The sequence continues at coordinate 15,056,899 of QUSF01000001.1, forward strand.
GATTCCATCCAGGAACCTGCTCCTGCATGTGCTCTCACCGGCTGCACTTTCCTTCAGGAACACAGGGTCATGCATGGGCAGTGACATGGCCACTTGCTCCACCATGGACCTCCTCCCCTGCCTGCTTCACTGACCTTGGTGTCTGCAGAGTTGTTTCTCTCACATTGGTCCAACTTTGGGTTTCCTTTGGAGACAGCTGGAGCTGCTTCTCTCTGGCATGGGGGAGCTCCTAAATCCTTCTCACAAAGCCCATGGATATATGGATTTTTTTGCTAACAGCATGATAACTTTATCATATTACAGATAGAAATCAAACTTAAAATAAAAATTACGTCATCCACAAGATCCACAGTTCAATATTCAGGTCCACTGCAAAACATATTTCACTAATTTAATATTTCATAGCCAGCTATTTACCATAATCATTAGAGAAAATACAAAAAAATAGTTACTATTCCTCAAAATTAGTTTATAAGTTTGTTTCAAGGTCATATTCACAGATGAAAGAGAAAATATTTTTCCATAAACATCATGCTTTGGCTATTAATTTATACCATCAACAAGGTGGGGTTTTTTAATGCTATCCCTTCCTAGAGGAACCAGTTAGATCCATTTAATTTTTGTTACCATGATATTAGTCAAATAATACATCTATTAATTTAAATGGTATTTTCCATTTCAAGAAGTACAATCAATAAAACTGCACAGCAAAAATGTCTGATCACAATTGTTTCATCAATTCTGCTAATCTTGTACAACAGAACGTAACCTTTTAAAAACTGCATGGGGAAACATTTTAAACCAACATACTGCCAACTGAGAATACTATTAGAGGACTCACACTTTTTGAAAGATATAATTAATATTACATTTTGCATTCAGAACTTCAATCTACAAACTCTATGTCCTATGGAGGTATGTATACACATTAAAGAGCAAGATAACTGTCAACATGAAGACGTTTAGACAAGGATGTAAGGATTTAATTTCTGTGTATTGATACCATGTTTTTAATACTACTAAAACTGTAACTAAACAAAAAAATGTTGCTGTTGTTTGCTTGCATACTCTCTACAAGTATGAACCAGACATATATCAATTAATAATGCTGAATATAATTTTAAACAACTACAATGGATGCTCCAAATAATCTCACAAATAAAGGTTTTGGAAAAAAGTAGGGTTCTAGGCAACGGTGTTTTCTGTTGGGATTCATTCTACAGAAAATTATCTATATGTCTTGTGTCTACTTGCTAAATAAAGCCATAATCATACAGATCAAGATGCACAAAGACATCTAAATAGCTGTAGTTTCAATTTTTGCTGACCTAGACTTCTAACCATCACCCACATTATAGCAGTCATTCTTTTTTACTACTTTAACCCTGCTTATAATGTAATTTTATTTGAACTTGAAGCTACCATCTCAGAAATAAAAGGGTCTTGAACCAGAAGTCAAAGCAATTGTTTTCAGGTTATTTACAGTAATAGAGAAAATCAGAAACAGTCTCAGAATTTAGTAATTCTGAGCAAGGTTCAACAGTGATATTAGGATGTGTCTACAAAGGAGTAGACAGGTTCCATCTAAATTGAGTTATGCTGGAATCCTTGAAAAAGGAACTCTTTCCTTTCTTAACTCTTTTGCATTTAATTGTAGCAGCAATGTTAATTTTCTCATTAAGGATTTGCCACAGCACTTGAATCCTGTTGATTTTTAATTTTAGTCATGATATCAATGGGTGTTTGGTGCCACAGAGGACTGTTTTTGGAGGTACCACTTGCTCTCTGCAGCCAGAGGCCAGGAGCCCTGGACGCAGTGAGAAGAATGCTTAGGATACTGTGGCAGACTCTGGCAAGGAGATCTGACTGGAAACGCTGCTGAAGACTGCAAGAGACCTCAGCCTTGGGGATGAAGCAGAGCATGGTTCCCAGCCTAAAATGGAGAAACACATCTCGTGCTCAATTCACAGCTCTGGAGGGAAAATGCTCCCATCAAGGTCTCCTGTCTCCCTCTGAGGCTAGGGCAGGCAGAGGCAATATCCTTGCATGTAGGTGGGATCAAGAGTTTCTGTCATTAAGCTGAAAGAAGGGGCCAACAAGAGCCTTGTGACATTTAGCAGTGACGAAATCCCACACCTGGGAAGATTCCCAGACATGGAATGTCTTTTTCCAAAGCAGCTGTTGCTTAGGGTCTGGCTAGACAATCAGTCTGCTGGGGGTGTTGATCGCTTCTTCATCACTTTTTTTCCCCTTTTTTTCCCTTCTCCCCCTTCCCAGTTATTTATTAAACAATCTTTATCTCAATCTGCAAGTTTTTTTTTTCAATTTTGTCCCTCCAATTCTATCCCCCAACCCACTGCTGGGGAGTGAATGAGTCTGGGTGGGACCTTGACTGCCAGCTGGGGTCAAGCCATCACAAACCCACTGCCCAGAGTAGGTCATGCAGTCCTGGGTGTTTTTGAGACCTCACTGGACAACCCTTGAATAACTCAGTCCGAGTTTGGAGCCAGCCTTGTTTTGAGCAGGAGGTAGGAATGAAGACCTCATGAGGTCCATTCCAGTCTGACTTGTCCTGAGATTCCATGTTTTGCAGTTATTGTAAATCAAATATAGGGATGCTTTACTGATGGAGAGAGCTGATACTAACAGAGAGAGCTGATCACAGATATCTAATAGTCTATGCAACAGTTTTTTAAAAGAAAATCAAACACATAAACAACCCAGCAAAGACATATAAGCAAAAGAGATTTGAAATATAGTTTTATGTCTAAACAGATGAGCCTCTTTCTGGCCATATCTCCAACCTCAAGTTACTTGCATTACAAATAAATTAAGAAAATGTGGATGTGATATGTTATGATGTGATATATATATGTAATCATAAAATAAATAATAGTAAAGAAGACTTAAAATCTGTTGTTTGTTATGTAAGATATGTTAGAAAGGTGGGCTTATATGCATGAGCTTCCATTTTCTGTTACTCAGTCCTGATGGAAACAGAAAAATCTTATGATTACATTTAACAGCGGATATCAGGTATAAAACCTCTCTCTCAGTCTTTCCCAAGAGAAATTACCTAGTTACAAAACCCTAAATCTAGTTACTTAGAATGTCATTATTCAACAGCAAATGCACATAAACTAGATTAAATTATTTGTTATTTAGGCAAATATAAAAAAAAGTTACTGTTTCTCACTACACAACTCATAGCATCGGGTACATTTAGTGACTGGTGGGTTTGGGGGCCTTTTTGCTTTCTCTTTTTTGAACTTTCAGAATCCCAGTGAGAGTGGGAGCCTACTCTTCTATGATAGAACATCATAAAATAAAGGAAATATGCTCAGCTAAGGGTCTCTGAATAAATTATCAAGTCATTTTCAGCAGGACAATAAATTAATAGAACTTTGGAGGAAAAAAAAAATAAGGAATAGGTACTTCCTTCAGTTCTCCCTCTCCTAAGAGGAGATTTGATGTTCAACAAGACAGGGAAATTATTTGTCTCACAGTTATTTTTTTGCTTTGACCTTCATCAGGACTCTGTACCTTGCAAAGCTTAATTAATCTTTTCTGTTCCTCCCAGTCTTCACTTTTGCTTCCTAGTCTTGTTATACTTGTCATTTCTCCCTGCACCTTTTAAAAATGAACAGAAAATATTTTCTGTTTCTGTACCCTACAGGAATTCTAAGCCACTGAGGTCCTATTGTTCAAGTCTGGGATGCAGTAAGGGCTGCTTTGTCTTGTATAATCTTTGCTTTACAGACACTTTTTGACGTTTTGAAATAGTAATTTTGGGTGTGAACACTCCTCAAATAATCCAACTAAGTAATATGACTAAACTAAGTAAAAAATATCCTTATTTTTAACCAAAAACTTACTGTGTGCATTTTAATGGTCACAAATCAATGTAGTTAATGTTGCTTTATTATGTTTTTCATCTCCAGAAGTTCCTGAATTTCTTTTACCTGTATTTTGAGTTTTCTGGTCTCTTCTTCCAAACTTTGTTTTTCTGCTTCTAGTCGCTCTCTCTTTCCCCATTCAGAGGCATTCTCACACTGCGTTCTTTCCATCTGAGAATGTTGAAGGTAGGAGGAAGAATAATTAAAAAAAAAAAAAAAGAGAAATAATCTGATTAAAAACCCCTGATTTTTTCTGGGTGAGGCTAATGCCTTCAGAGTAACGTGGGCACATTAGAAATCAGCCCAAGGTGTAAGTTTTCCATGTTTCATAAAGTTAAATGTTTTAATTTTAAAATAACCAAGACAGTAACTTTTTCATCAAATGTACCTTCAAAAAAGTAAAGCATAGGTAATTTTTGTACAGTAATTTGTAACGAAATCCTATTATTTTCCTGATATTTATGAAAAAATAGTATTAAAATAATAATAAAATGTTTAAAATAACATTGAGACTGGTTTTGATTTGACAATGTCAATGGTAATTTTTTATTCTCCAAAAGACAAAAAATCAGCATGTTTTTATTCTGTTTACAATTTAGAAGGCTTGTAATTACTGGTCATTAAACTGAAGAAGTTCTAAAGTATATCTTCAGTATTACATATAGTTATCCTGATAATCATGAAAGACTTTTAAGTTTTCATGTTAATGTCTTCCTTGTGGTCATGATTAACATTCTTTAGTGAAATATTATCTTTTATGGCCAATGCTGTAACCTTATTTTAGGATAACATTATGAATTTGTTAATCAAATCCACATATAGGATGAATTAAATATATGAACAAAAAGACACATTACTAAGTGATATAGAGTAATTATCAAATAACTGATTTATTTTTCAGAGACAGCTACATAAAGGTTTTTGTCAAGGCTGCATTAAATACTTCTCAGACTTCAAATGAAAAAAATAGTAAAGTGAATTTATGTTTATAACACTAACCAGGTAGAAACTAATGGAAATTTATCCAAAGATTTTTATTGACAAGTAGTGTTAACAAATTATAATTAACTGGTTCTTAACAGGAGAGTAAAAGAGATTAACATAGATTAAAAACTGTGAAAATAAAAGGTTCCAGTTCTTTTAACTGAGATGAAAAAAGAAGATAATTGCTAATAATTAAAAAAAAAGGTCAAAATTTTAAGAGCTTTTTACAATTTTCAGTTCTGTGAGAACTAAAATTGATGGTTTGATAAAAATGGCAACTAAAAACATTGTCAGACACTTCTTCATTGAAGAAACAGCGTATCTATGCCAACAAAGCTTTGGAAAGAGCAATAGAGGAGTGCTTTTACAGTTCTATTGGTTACTTTTATTCTAAAATCAATTTCTGGCAAATAATGAATGTAGAGTGAAGAAAACAAGCTGTTACAGCATAAAAGAAACATAATTCTGATCCAATGTCATTCTCTAGCTAAACCAAATTGCAAACTTGCATGTTCCCACCTTATTTCTGGGTAAATAAAAACAATTAGAAACCAAATAAAGTTAAAGAAGCTCTTTCGGATTATCAGAGGACAGTAAAAGTGATTGTTCCACTTTGCTCTGTATTGGTGTGGCCTCTTCTGGAGCACTGCCTGCAGTATTGGGCACAGGTCATAAAAGTATTAGAGCGGGTCCAGAGTGATAAACTACAACTTGCTAACTCCAGCACACAAGTAAATGTTTGATGCTGACATGGTCCCAGTGAGGTCTTTAAAATATATCCACTGGATTTCTGTACAATAGTTGGAAATTAAGGAATCACATATCCCTATTTAGCAGCAAATATTATTTCTTCCCCACCAAAGTTATGAAAGTTGTTTGAATACTGTCTACTGGACTACAATCACAAGCCTTATATTTCTTCCTAATAAATATTCAGGCTTATTTATTATTACAAGTTTCCATGAAAGTTCCAGAACATGAGAAACCCTGACTTCTTACAAAGCACCTGCCAAAATACTCAGCTGAAATTCTAAGCCTGAAAGTTCCCCTTTTCACAGTGTTGACACTAATCAATAAAAATTAATTTTTGTCAGACATCAAATAGAGAGAAATCACAAAACCATCCAAGGCTGAATTTCATCAAGAAATTAAGCAGAAGATGACTATCACATGAAGATCTGATGTCAAAGATAAATTTATTTACCTATGTCTATAAAATTTCAATTTATTTCTGCCAAGATGCAGTTATGATAAATTTACATATTTAACAGTCTTGATTTCAGCTGGGATAGGAGTTCATTTTCTTCCTAGTAGCTGGTACAGTGCTATGTTCTGAATTTAGTATTAGAATAATGTTGATAACAGAGGGAAATTTTCATTGTTACTGAGCAATGCTTACAGAAAGTCAGGACATTTTCAGCTTCTTGTACTGCTCTGTGAGCAAGGACGCTCAAGTTGCACAAAATCAGAGTGGACAGCTAATCTGAAGCAGCCACAGAGATATTCCATTCTATATGATGCTCTTGTGTGAAATTCCACATTCTGATTTTTAAAGAAATGTGAAAGCTTAAGAAAAAATTTGCAACATGTGAAAAAATCTTTAATTTTCCCTTAAAATGTGAATATTTTCTCTCCATAAAATATCTGTGCAGACTTGCACTGAATTTTACTTTTTAATAAGAAGTCCAGAATAATGGTGGAAGCATAGAGTGAGGTCAAGGTAGTGTCAATGAAGTGGATAATTGCAAAGGTGAATGGTGAAAATGAAGTACAGTGTACTGACCTTTTGAAACGATAATTACATCTTAGAGCTAACCTACACCATTTTGTGACTAACATGAAAGGCAGAACCCTGAAAAAAACAGACACAGAAAAAGGAACTCCGCCTTGTACAGTTCATTAGCAGTAAAATCGTAATGCTCTTGTTTAGTTTAAGGTAATATAACAGTGGTTGAAGTTCCAAAAGTTTTATTGAAACAAGATTTTTCTCCTTCCCCTTTGTTAAGAAAAGATAGAGTAGGTTGAAGGGCAACAATTAAGGTGCAATGAATGCAAAAAGAAAGAGGGTGAAGATGAAATCTAGCAGTCAACAGGATTTCAGACAGTAAAAAGAAGAAATTCCACACATTTCCAAATTCCAGTATTTTTTAGCTTCCTATAAAACTTGGAAAAGGTAGGAAAATATATTTAGAGAATTATGATCTTCAGCATTTTAAAAGACATTTTTAAAATAGAGTTGGGCAGAATGCAAGCATTATCTGAAAAAAAAACCCTGTGCTTTTGATCTGATATGACTTGACAGTGATGTCAGAAATAAAAAACTGCCAATCCAACCAGAAATGCTCCCTGTAAATTTTTTCTTCTACAAAACTGTTATTTTCTTTACCAAAAGCATATTCCATGAAAGATTATCTACATATCTCAAATAAAAGCTGATTTGGCTGAGAATAGAAAAATTTTATTTATTATTTTCTTAATTTTCAATCTGAATCTTACACAATTAGAGCAAATCATTAGCTTCTAATGTTATCTCTCTTTATACTCAGAATCTACTGACAAGCTGGATGAGGCCTACAGAGTTGTGACCCAGAGAGGCAAGAATTCCTGTTTAAAATAATGACCTTGGGCAGCCTCACTCTAGTACAAATGTAAAACATCTGCCTCAGTTTGTGCAGATCAAAAATGAAAATTTAAAATCAATATGCTTTTTTTTTTTTTGTCCTTAAAATGACAATGCGTGACTTTTTTCAAGTTGCAAAGCAAGATAAATGAACACATATTTTCAGGATTCTTGATATCCTTGCTGTATTGTGCATGGAGGTAATTTCCATTCATCTATGCAATAAATTATCCTACAGAATTTAAGCAAGGGGTATATTACACTGAAAATTTAATAAGCCACAAGTTGATTTTGAATTAATGACCATTAAATCCTCCTAATAAAGAAAACCTATTGAAATAACTTTATAAAGTCACAAGTGAATTTGATTCTTACAGACTTCTTCCCCACAGTTACTCAGAAAACTCAGCACAAGAAGCAAATTTTCCTTTTCTGTAACTCAGACGGAAATACTCTCTCTCAAAAAATGTCATATCCAACAGCCTTTTCAGAGCCAAGAACTCAAAAAATTGTGCAGTTTCACCAATCATTTTTCGAATTATTGCACATTGATAAGAAATGCAAGGACAGAGAATTTGCTCTTTTACAGTGGTAATTTAGATGTCACCAACTTCCAAAGCATGGAATGTGCTTCAGCTGCTAGAAGGAATGGCAAACATGCAGCTTCCTTAAATGTGGCATCTAGGTAGATTGGATCCAATGAATCGAAAGCAAGATCTGCCTCAAGATCAAGCAAAAGCATCACATTCCTGCACTGAATTCATTGTGAAACATCATTATCATTTGTAACATAGTTGTACAGGGTCTGAAGATATTTTATCAGTGGTTGAAAAGTAATGGTATCAAATGCTTAAAAAGAGTCTCTCAGCTTAACTGAGGAAAAACTTCTGTGTTGTAGGATCAGGAAAAAACTTACACAGCCAGAAGCATCCTTAAAGAGATACACAAGAGAAGAAAACAGTTATGCTGATGAATCTGGCTCTCTTAAATCACTTCCAGTTTTAGTTCAGAACTAAACTGTACAGAACTTGGAAGATACACTATGGTTCTACTCCACTGCTCACCTCCCTTTGAGAAAGGTGTAAGAGGAAGATGGATTGCACATAGCAAGACAATCATGTGCAATTGTATAGAAAACAATTCCAAGAATCTTTGTTACTTCCAAAGTAACCCCTATTTTGTTGGGGTATGGGGTATGGGGGAGGGAGTCTGGTTTTTATGGTTTCTGAAAATTATTTTCTGTTTTTTGTTTTAATTTTGAGTTTTCTACTGCTAGAAGCCTGTAAGAATTTGAGGAAAACTGCCAAAGCTCCTAAGGTCTTAAAGAAAACTCATCAAGTTTCCTGCTTCCAAGATCAGGACTGCTGTATGCACATGTGATGTTTGCTGGCAAGCAAAATTATTACTTAGCAAGTGTGACACTGGACAATTTTGCAATGATTATTTCCAATATGTCTGACATTTTTTAGAATTCTTTTATTTTTTCACCTAAAAGGTGCAATCAAAGACTACGAGAATCCATAACACTCCTTGCATAGGAAAGGGAATGCAAATGTTGGCTATCATTTTATTTGATAAATGCTTCAATACAGTAAAAAAAAAAATTTACTCTATTTTTTCCTATTGTATGCAAGTCTGCCGAGAACACCATTTAGTTCATCAGCAACTACACTGAAAGCTTGATAAATGTTATTGTGCCTGACAGTATCTTGAGACACCAAGCCCTGCAAGAAATTTAACTTTTTAATGAATGTTTATATTCTTAACAATGCCTAGCACCAGCATATTTAGTAATCACATATTTCTTCCTCCTGGTTCTACTCGTATGCCTAAGTCTGCTACAAGCTGATATCATTGCACTATGCTGACATTAAATGGAAAGTTGTTGATTTACCGGTATTTTTTTTTCCTCTCCCCTTGTCTGCACAGAGAAAACGCTTTTGTGTATGTGACTAGTTAAAATAAGTGATTTATACAGAAATAGAAGTTGTCCCTAGATATATAAAAAGCTTTAAGCATGAAACTTTGCAACAATCAGAAATAATATATGAAGAGAGGCATAAATAAGTTCAGGAATGGGAACATAATCAGGTGGAGAAAATGACCTTTGATCTTACAGAGCTTTCTTTCCATCTGAATCTGCACTGCTTTCATCAGTTTTTTCTCATTCAAGTTCTTGAACTTGAATGAGTTCAATTTCATGTGGATGATGTATTACATTAAAATTAACACCTCCTGTTCAAAATAATCTAATATTCATTCAAGGGAAACAAATTTTCTATCAACATCTATCCTAGAAAGTGATCCATAATGCTTATCTAAAATTTAACTTTCACCAATTATTTGTGAAGAATTAAATACATCCAAGGAACTACCTTTACCTAAACATTTGAGATCAGTAAAAAGAATAGCAACACATCATGCACTCATTTTTACTTTAAAATTATGAAGGGCTTTTGCATTTGATCTCATTTAAAACAAGAAATACTTATACTTTTCACGTGGAAAAACTAAACAAGATGATTAAACAAATACTGGAAGTTTCTTTCAGTATCACAGAATGGATAAGGTAGGAAACAGTGGCCATCTGGGACAACATCCTTACTCAAGCAGGGTATGTTAACTTTCCTCATTGTAATCCCAATTCATAACCAGATTAAGACTAGAGGAATGTCCAAACCAGCAGTGTCCCCCAAGATGTACAATGCTGCTTATTTAGTCAACATTTTCATGCATCAAAAACAATTTTGAACATTATTGAGGAAAAAATTTAAAACTAGAATGGGCTGTTATAATGAAGATATAAAAACACATAAATAAAGAATCTGACATTTATAAGATGTAAGAACAATTTTGTCAAGTAGGCATTCTTATAGGCTTGCCAGAAAAACATGAATGTTTGCATGAGTATTTAAAAACAAATAAGAGTGTGATTATTTTTTCTGATACATTTTGTGGTGCTCTAGTCTCAGTGTTCTACTGCTATATAAACCAAATGTTAAACCATTTGTAGGCTGTCTTGGAAACTAAGGGACTTTCACCCACTGTTTAAAACAAGCAAATACAAAAAGGATAATTTTGTTTTTATAGCCAGATGATATATTAAACATATCCACGTGTCTTTATCAGCAAAATCACTAATGCATATGAAAAATGAACTATGTACTTTATTATCTTGCAGAGCTGAATGAAACAGTTAAAAATGTAAATCTCCATACATATACCCTATCACACCAGTCCATACGTTTACTCATAACCTGTTAGTTATGAGTAAAGTGTGTTTCAGCCGAGAGAAACACAGAAAAAAAAAAAGATTCCTTCATTTTTCACTGTAAAATGTACACCTTATGTACTTGATGAGAAGTAATGCATCTTCTATATGCATATTTAACTATTGAAAACAGTAAAATAATAAAAACTAAACCTTGACATCTTCACCTACTTTTCAAATTAAAAGAGAGTATCAGCCTCATATCTCATATTCTTGATGCAGCTTTGTCTCATATTTGCTAATATAAATATATCAATATTTTACCACCATTTCTTGTTGAGAAGCCCTCATATTGTCCAAAATGTAACAGGCCATATATTTTTTTACCTCAAAATAAAATATTTAAGTAAGAACCATCCCTCAATTTTGTCAATTGTATTGATATTGACTGAATTTCTAAATAGCCTAGATAAAACCCCTGTGAGTACATTCTCCAGGCTGAAGTTGAAAGTGCTCTGGTTTAAGTCTCATCCTGACTTTCCAGGCATCCTCTCAGAGATCATTGAGGAACTCATGGGAACTCTCTGAGATACTTGTGGGTATCTGCTGCTGCCACATAAGGAGCCATTGAAGCAACTGCCCCTTCACCACCAGAAGCTTGTTTGTTGCATCTTAGACAGAAAAAATGCCCCTGCAAGAAAAATGAAAACCTGGATTTCGAAATTAAGAAAAAAGATATGAAATCTGTAATGTAGTACTTCAAAATTTTGAAAAATTTGCCATGATAACTAATGCCTTTTTTTTTTTGTCTACAGCTGGTTTAAGATTATCCCTCAGTTACAAATATCCTATCTATCGAGATACTGGGAATTTTCCAGAATTTTCCTGAAATTCCCCTCTCTTCCCCCATAAGATGAATGTGGTGAGAGCTATTTACTCACCGAAAAAAGAAATTACAATTAAATTACCAATAATAAATTGTACATCAAATCATTTTTCCTGTAAAACCTTTACTGTTGTTTAGAAACAAACACTCATATTCTCTTTTTTTTATATATACCCAAGCCATAGATAATTTCATGCAGACCTTATAACTATATTATAATATAGACAACAGTAGAAGGACTTTATTTTCCATCTCTCTCTTTATTTTCCATCATCTCTCTGGCCCACACCACAAAGACCCTCAGTACAGACCACTTGGCTATCCTAGACCACCCCAATTCTAGTCCCATTCCAACAGCACCTCTAAGCATTCTCTTTTGCTCAACTCTAAGACTGTCACCCTTGCTCCAAGAATGACACAAGAACAGATGAGAGACCAAATTGCAAGAGGAGAAAAAGAAGCTTTAATAGAAAGGATTATTCATCTTATATAGATCGATATGATACATTCTCCTTGATTGGCTAGTTAATAAAACCATCTTTCTCACACACTGTCCTTGAGAAGAACAGAAAAACAAAGTGGGAAAACACCACCTGCAGATTGCTTATACAAACAAGTTATCACATTCCTACAACTCCCTAAAAATTCTCACAAGCCACTGTGAGAAACAATTGCCGTTTTTCTTTCCCTGACCAGGCTGGCATCCACATAAGACAAACTTTTGTCTTTGTCTGGAGCAAAGAACCTCACCTCCAGAATTTCTGTCAGCATCACTCACAATTTCTCCTGCTCTGTATTTCTCATTTTGGCTGCTATTCAGTTTTATTCCCCTCCTACTTCTACGGCTTGCTGTATTTCAAAAGTAACACTCATGGTATAAAATGTACCAACATCTGCATCAAATATAACTTACTCAGCTGCACCAAAAAGATGCTTTACTAGCTTACTTCAGTAATTTGAGTCTACAGATTTACTAAATGTCCCCTTTTGTTATGGTCTTTCAGACTATCCAGTATTAGCTTTCTATTTGGGTTCCTTTCTAGCCTATTTAATATTAACCACTTCCAAAAATTCTCCCAGTTTCTGGAAATTGCCAATAAGTCATACACTTTTCACTCTTTCCTGTATAAATCTGAAAAAAGCAGTTCTCAGAGTAATTCCTGACTGCAGAAACAAAAAGTTGAAGCATTGGTTCCAACATAATTTTCCTCACTGACAGCTTTATCAGAGGGAGGGAATGGGGGGAGGACTTCTCACTCTGTACTGAAAAGTTCAATTTCATTCTGGTTATATTTTAAAAGAAGGTGGAATAAGCCCCTGCTGAGAATCTTTTTTTTTTTTTTCCTAATGACACCTGAAACTTCTTATTAAAATCTCCTTCATTCCCTTTTCATCCAAGTATTGTTGCAAGACTGAAGTTTCCCAGTTTGAGTTTTTATGATCTCCATTTAGCTTACTTCTGTTACTAGTGTTCTTATCAGGGGGAGGAGACCATATATGTATGTGGATTTTTGGTTGTTTTTCCTAGTCAAACCTAATACAACAAGCCTTTTCCCAAAATAAGAAACACAGACTAAGCCCTGAGAGACCTGAGACTGACTAATGCAAAACCTCTTTTTAATATCAAGATAAAAAATAGATGTCTGCCTGTCAGTAGAAATACATGTACAGACTTTAATGAAAGAAAAATGAGTTCCTATTCTACAGAAAGAAATGACCAGACCAATTAAATTTTCATTCTTAACTTTCAGAGGAATAACAATTTATATATAATTTACAGAAAGTAATTTTTATATTTGTTATTTTTACAAATAAACAGCCTAGAAATTTAATTGTAGTCCAGACTATAAAAACTTGTCTCCTGTTTCTTCAAATAGTTATCTACTGCTGTGTGTTTATGTAGTTATTATCAGTAATTAATTTAGGAAATAGAATATGCCATAAGCCATTCTGATAAGTACTGTAAAAGGAAGATGACAACCCTTCCTCAAAAAGTGCAGGGATTGGTCATAAGAAGATGGATGCAGACATATAGAAAATCATCTGGCAAACAAGAGTAAATAGTGCAATGGGTAATATGTTTGTTTATTTGTTTGTTTGTGAAGTTTTATTTGCTGTACAGAAGGTTAATAACTCTAGCATACAACAAATTTCTTAGCCACTTTTCCATCCTCACTTTATATTTTTGCATTGAACAAAACATATAGCTAAATAAAGGACTGTAAGGAAACAGAAAAATCGATAATGGTCAGCATGATTTGGAAACATTCAAAACAAGTTCAAATTGTGCTCAGTCTCAAGAAGTTCCTAAACTGTATGGGTATTACATGTTGCAGATCAGAACACTGTTCAACCCAATTTTAATTTTTAATACAAAATAATCAAATTAATAGTATTAAATATGTAATAGGAATGCTAACTGCTAGATTGGAAAATAATATACTAACTAAACTTACAGTACATTTTTTAATATAACTGCTAATGAATCATTAAAAAAACATCAAAATGAAAGCAACAGTCAAAGCCTCTGCATTTAACTTAGGGACTGCACAAATTCACTTATCTTACAGATGAGGACTGTTGACTTTTCAGATTAATGGTCAAGGGATGTTGGGAATAGGATGTTTTCTGTAACTGTAGGTCTCTACAAATAAATACATGTCAGATTACTAGAATACTAAATAGTGTGAAACCACACTAGAATTTGTAATAATTATTTTCCTGTAGGAAAAGCATCCATACCAACATATCTAATTAAAATTTGCAAGTCCGATTTGATGTAATATTCAGGAAAAATCAAAATGGCATCAAGGTTCCCTGATGAATACCTGACAATTATATCAATATTACTTAAAGTGCAGATAAATTGCACTATAATACACCACATTCCAAATTTGCCATGTTCTGATGCAGTGAGCTTTCTCCTTATGCATCAATAGCCTCTGCTAAAAGGGACAGACTAAACCAGTATTCAAGCTTCTTTTCGCTTCTGAACTCTAAGTTCAACAGGGTTCAAGAAATAGAGGAGATGACTTGTTCAAAGAAATTTAAACGTGTTCCCTTGCTCAGAGTTCAGGTAAATATAGCATAGGACATTTCTCCATACAGCTCGCCTTTCAGAGTAAGAACCTGAAATATACGGCTTTGGTTTTTTGGTCTGGATAAGCAATTGCATAAAATAATTTCTGTAGAGCAGCAGTCTGGTGGAAAGTGCCTGTAGCAATGGTTCTACTGCTTACAGTTTTTACATGGCATGTCTTCTGTTTTATCTGAGCCATACCTACAACAGAATATCATACTGGTACTCTGAAGTTACAAGTGCCCCTGAAGAATCTTCTGTTACAATTCCTAATCACCTGCTACTACACAGTTTAGGAACTGATCAAAGGTTCATTGACATCAGCAGATTTCTCCTTGGCTTCAAGGTATCACTCATGCTGTTATTTGAACAAATATGCAGTAGTTCACCAATGTGAAAGTTTTGATTCAAAATGGAGGAAAATTATCTAAGGCTGTTTTTCCAATCAAGCCTCCTCCCCAATAAGATGGTTAATTTTTAACTGACACATTGCTATCCTTATCCAGGTAAGAGTAAAAAAAATAACTGAATCACTAAGAGAAAAATGTTATATCTTTAATTAAATACTTTTAATGTCATAAATTTTAAACATTCTATCTGTAATTACATTTAATTCTTCAGAGGTATGTTACTTTTTTCAAGTAATTTCAGCCTGAGTTGATTTTATGTTGATGAACGACAAGTAAGCACAAGAGCAGAAATATTTACTTTAACAACTAAATTTATGCTAAAATATAATACCAATAGGTAAATTCAGGACAGTTAAATATTTATTAAAATTAGATATTAAAAAGCTTTTTGGTTTTTTTTTTTAAACTATACACTGAAAAGAATTAATTTCTGATATTGAGAGCCACATGGTTAACTGATCACATTAATACATTATTAAAAAGTAACTATATCATAATTTTGGGCCTTTCAATCAGAACTGTGAACAATTCTTTTCTTTAAAGATGCCATCATAGAATCATAGAATGACCTGAATTGGAAGGAGCCTCAAAGATCATCTAGATCCAACCCCTCCTGCTCTGGGAATGAGCATCTTGACTAATCCCTAGGACCAAGATCACTTCATGCACACAAACACACACACACACACACACATCTATAAGTGTGTGCATTTGCACATTCCTCCCTCATCTTCTTTTCACCACCAAGTTATACTTTCTGCCAGTGGCAGAACAGGCTAAACAAACTTCCTCAAATGGTGCCATTTAGGCATGGTGTTCCTTTCACAGAAAATCTGTGTGCAGAAATGGGTTTCAGTATGCCCACACATGTTTCTTCTGAACATGCTTTCTCGCAGAAATGGCTTTTCATCTCTCACTTGCCCTTAAATAAAAAATAAACAATAAATAATCCTGGTCTTGCTTGGTGTTTTCAATGCAAACTGTGTAATGAAGACAGAGAAAATATTGGCAAGTATAATTCAATGGAGTTTAAATATCTTGTCAGAAGCCAGTCTGAGCAAAAAAGTCAATGAAACTGTAGACTTATCCTGCACTTTCCAAATTAGATTTGTGGGAAAATAAACATCAAATGGAACCTTAACTTTATGCAGCATGACAGATTATACTTTATGCTGGACACTAAGAATATTAAGTACATAATTTCCAGAGATAAAACTAAATATTAAAGGAGACCTGATATGTGAAAAGAGTGGAAAGAAGTGTTAACTCTTTGCAAGAATTGCTGCTGAAGCAACAATAAAGAATTCTTTCCTTACTCTCTAAGCACCTGTTAGTTATTGTAATTTACACAGGAACACTCAAAATCCTAGACCTACTCTAAAACTAATGAGATTTTATTACAGGAAAATTAACTGCACCAAGATTCCATTCTATGAAGTCATTTGCAGTCTCAAGTAATTCAGATGTTGTTTACAGAAAATTGCTTAATGATATTTTAAATCTCAGCCTTGAGGCTTCTGATATCAAACTTTATAAAAATGCCTTTAGCACGCTAAAATAGACTATTGCCTATTTTCTATAAAAACAATATAAATTTTTTGTATGTAATTTTGTTCCTATGATAGCCATGCAAAGTACTCAACATTTCTGGGCATCTTAGATAAGAAATTCACAGGAGCCAGTAGAGCCATCCAGCCTACTGGTTTATGTTTGATAATTATTCTGCTTCCTTCAGGATTCAGGAGACAACCAGAAGGCATTTTTTTGAGTCAGATTAAGAGTATGTGACAGAATGGATGTATCTAAATTTTCTGTAAGATTATAAGACTATCACTTTTTCTATTTCAAATATGTACTAAGTGAATGAAAGAAGCAATTTCAGGTAAACAGCTGTGTAGCACCTTCACACTATAAGGTAACTTCAGAATAAAGATTTCTGGAGAAGGTAGAAATTATCCAGAGTCTTTAACAAGATCTACCTGAGCCTCTAAATAGGCTGTTCCACTTTAAAAAGCATTTAGATGTTTACAGTGATAGGAGAAGATTGATTTATCCAGAACATGAGTGGAGCTTCCTTCATCTGGGAACAACAGGTAGGGAGCCATTCACAATCTCTTAAAGAAAGTAATGCTCCTAACTAGCAATACATAGGTTGTTGTAATATAGTGTAAAACGTTTATATACTGAGAGAACAGAAAGCATTTGTTTTAAAAAATGTTTAAAGATTTTTTTTGGCTCTATCGCAAAATCAGTAGCTGGTGACTTACTTTCAACTGTATTAAAAAAAAAAAAAAAGAGGAAGAACAGAAATGTCTCAGCCAAATATACAAAATGTTCATTTAGCTTGTTTTCCTTTTTATCTAGGTATACCTTTTTATCACTTATGTTCCAAAAATATTTAAGTACCAATTAGTGTAATTTTTGCCTCATATCCCACAAACTGGGATAGGAATTTCCCTCATTAACTACCAAAGCACTAAATAATGTAGAGGAAGAGTAATTTCTGTACCTCAGCTAACTGAAAATTCCTTTGAACAACACAGACTTGCACTGTCTATAGTGGCATTTGTAAGTCTACAGTGCACACCAGTGGACTATAGTAGTACATGCATTTTTCCAGTTCTTTCAGCATAGTTTTGTAAATATTCCATCTTATTTAACTCTTAAATGATGAGAAAAGCACATCCTTCAGGATTTATAAAGATGAATATAAAACTTTGAGGAAGATTTGCAATGAGTATAAACAAGAATGTTTTATTGTACATAAGATAAAATGATCATTCTAAAACCAAAAGCTTCCACAGGCTCACTCATTCCATGTTTACAAACATCACAGCAACACACCAAGGATTTGCTTTGTTTTCCAGAGTCCACACACCTAACTAATCAAACTCAGACATACTTTTTGTGTTTCTCAGACTGATGGTTAATTGAGCTGTAAACTAAATTGAATCTGAAAAAATTGGACATTCAACAAGCAAAATTATGGATGTAAAAATTTTCATTAAGTTCTCCAGAGAACTTAAAGATTCCCACTCTTTCCAACAAAGTTTACTTTAAACCCAAGTATATCTAATGTCAATAATCTTTATTTACTCAACAGCCTTACAAACAATTTCTGCCTTTCTGTAGATACTCATGTAAATACAATTAGTGTCATTTTATACTGAGTAATTTCTTTCCTGTTTTTAAAATAACAAAGTGTTTTCCATTTTTTAATGGGTGACCAGAATTCTTAGAACAAAAAAGGAAATTATCAGTTACAACACCAAATGCAGCTTTCTGTTGTACCTGTTAAAACCAAACAAGTCTAGATCAATGTTAGTGTCACACAAAGCTGCCTATAGTGCTCATGGTTACTATGATCATAAATTGTCACTTTACTACTTTTTTTATTTAACTCAATACTTCAAAAACTTATTTAAGACTTCCAAATTGATGCGGAATGGATAATATGTTAAAATGATGATCAGCAAGATCATCAAGGCTTTCTGTATTTAGTTTATTCCAAGCTGAGTAAATACTTGTCTTTTAATGAAAATAAAGAAAGATTAGTTACTGGGAGTACTAATAATTGAGTCTTGGCAGCTGTGAAGTTTCTAACATTCTCCAAAATCTCTCCAACTTCCAAAGGGCTAGAAGAGCTATCCATTCCTAAAAATGGTTTAATTTGCAATGGCACTGTTGCTTGCAAACCAAGCACTTCTGTTTCACATTCAGGGTGGTACTGTTAGGAAAGCTACCAAAGGAAATAGCAGAATAATTTAGTCAAGGACATGAAAATAATCCAGATGATTACATCTTGATGATTGATCTGCTTTTAATCTAGAAATTCCTCTGTGATTTAATATTGAAAATTTATATTGGAATCAGATTCCATGCTTAGCCCAGTAGATGCCTGCACTTTCCTTTATTTCACTTCCAAATTTTTTACTGTCAAAAATCTTGTCTGTTGTTCCAGCATCAATTTCTCAACACTAACATAGAGTGAGTAATATCCACATCTGTGTTGTCAACACACAAGGTTTGGTTTATTTCAGTAGAGTTTCCACTTACAGAAACCCTCTCCACTGACATAAATAATTTCATTCAAATTAGTCATTTTCATCCAGATCAGTGTTTTTCTGTAATTAAATATGAGATTTATGTCATAAATGTCAGAAGATTAAAAAAATGTTCAAAATATCACCTCCTGTTAGCAATTAAAGAAATTGAGCATGTTCCCAAGAAAAAAGCACAACACATATATGTAGACATGCAAATGCATAAATATTGTTATCTATCTCCAATGAATTTTCAGAAAAGTTTTACCTCCTGTTGTTTTATTCCTGATGACAGTGCCATAAAGCATTTTATAAAGATTATATTTCTTAAGCAAAACTATTAATTGAACCTAGACTTCCTCTGTTTTGCACAAGTATAATAAAAATCCTACTTAATGAGCAAGCAGAAAATAAAGAACTAAAATCTGAAGGAACTGAAATATGAAAGATAGATGCTAGTTTGCTGCTGTGTTGCATATGCATCACCTATTAAGTAGAACTTGAGATTTAATAGACTGATTGCAATTCTTTCCAGAACATGAAAGAAAACTAATTAAATCCCTTCCATTATTCCAAATCTAAGATGTTAAATTCATAGGACATTTTTAATTCACTATCTATGTTTAGTTATATATTTTGAGTTTTGTTGGAAGTATGAGGTCCTCTATCCATTGTCCTGAAAGCTAAAATCTGTAAACTGCGACCCAAATATTTCTTATTCTTCTAGTTATGAATGTACATTGAAATGAACAGGTATTTCCTAACACAAATTTGACACAACCAATGTTCTTAAATTATTCCTTCAAGGCTGATCTTTGTAAAAGTACATTGCTTTCTGGCATCAGAACTCCACCATGAGTGCCCTGCTGAGCTAAATCAGTCTCCTGGCATATCTACCTGTTCTCCCAAGTATTAGGACAAATCTTTGTTGTACTCCAAGGCCTGACAGCTTTGGTTGACTCCTTTGTTTATCTAACAAAGTTGCCTCCCATGGGACCCTTCTCAGCAGTTCCCTGACTAAGACAATATCCTGCCCTCGTTAGGTTCAGGGTCTGTACTCTGCTGCTCACCTTTCTTCTTTCAGGGTGACCAACACCACTATTTCAAAGTTACCACAGAGGAAATTATTCACCATCACATACCCAGCTAGTTTCCTTCATATTAGTCAACAGCAGATAGAGCTATTAATCACCACTTGCTGGCCTTCAGCAATAATTTATTCCTGAAACCCCACTGAAATCTCTTTGATTGCAGCAGCTATGAGAACTGGGATCTACAATTCCGAGATCTGTGTTCTTTAAACACTTTTAAAACACTTTTTTTTCCTCAGTAGGTGGTCTGTAACAAGCTCTTGCTACAATGACACCCTCACTGGCCTGTCCTCTGATCCTAGGTTCACAAGTCTGATTATCCCCCATCCTTCTGGAAACCTCAAAAGAACTGAGCTGCTTATAGATCTGAGAGCAGCTTCCATTGCCTCAAGCTTTCCTTGCCAGGAAGTGTTTCTAGAAGTCCTTCACAAGTACTCCAGTTACATGGACTTGAAACAGTATTTGAGTTGTTCCAACAATATAGCACTTCTGTAACCACACACAGCTCTAATTCTCCCTGCTTGTTTCCTAGGATATGTGCATTTCTTTACCAGCATTTGAGATGGGTGTCCCTTCACACTGTGTTATCATGCCTGTAATCTTTCTTTCTCCTATCAACCTGTGACCTGAGTTTTCCAGCTGACCACCTCTTCTTCATTTTACTGTTGTCTGTAGTCTCCCATTGCCTTCTTTTCTAGTTCAAAGCTCTCCTCATACATTTCCTAGCTGGCAGCATCAAGGAGACAAGACCTGGGTTCCCATGACCTCAACCCCAGAGCTATATGATCATTCCAAATATACCCCTAGTGGTGTCCATCAGGATGAGTAGTAGCACAGCAGTCTAAAGACTGGACAGATCTTGCAATGTTCTGGATCCCAACCCACAGCAAGCCACATAACCCTCAAAAAAGCAAGTGGAGAACATAGGGGTTTTTATCCTCACAGCAGCAAGCCTCCTACTACCTCCACTTGCTGCTTCCTCCTGATGTTAATGCATGGTGTGTGTTAAAGCCGGCTCTGATGTCTCACAAGTCATTGACTTTCTTCTCTTACTTCACTACCAGGTGTTTGAACCTTTTGAAGTGCAGATGTGGAAAAAGAGCCATCCTCCAGTAGCTGGAGAACAAACCTTTCCAGCCCCCCTACTGTGGGCTTCTATTCATGGTGAAACTCACAGCCACAGCTTGTGGCTGTCCTTTCCATGTGGTTCAGAATTTCTTATCTCTGGGTCCCTGTGAAGATCCTGTAATTCCTCTTTGCCTTCTCTGATCCTGCTCAGCCTTACTTCCTCTTCTAGGTTGATAGGGACAACATATTTTTTTCAGGCAATTTCTACACCTCTACTCTTCTGTTTCTCCAGCCTCACAGGAAGGATGGCAGGGCTTCCTTGAACATCCCCTTACGCCACATGGGCCCTTCCTCTCTGAGCACAAGCCCCACTGGACCCTGATCACACACTGCTTTACATTGTGACCACCAGCCACACCACACATGGGTATGGGGCATCAGAACCCGCCTCCCCTGGCTGGCCCCTTCCTGGAAGCCTGTGGAGTCATTCCAATGTCACTCGCACAGCTCCTGAGCACCAGTGTTGCCATGGCAGCATCCGCACACCCTCACCAGGTCCCTCCCATCTGGCTACACAGAATTATAATAAAAAAATGGTGGATTTATCACATTCATAAAGCCCAGACACAATTTTACTCTTAGTTACAACACAGGAAATCAGAAGTCTAAATTTTCTTTCTTATTCCATGTGATTACAATGTTCTGCTAACATACCTGTTTCAGGCTTTCCAGCTTGGTTTGTCTCAGTTCTTCATATTTCCATTTCCAAAGAAATAATTCGTTTTCCATATTTTCCATTTCTTTCTCCAGAAATACATTCATTCTAAAAAAGTATTTTAAAATTTATCATTGCACAATTTGGAAGCTGACAGGACAAAAATTACTTTGAACTTCCTTCCCATAGCTTGAGTTATATTCTGCTGCCTTTGTCAATGTTATGTCTTGACTTTTCTATAAACACATATTATCATCACATAATTATTCCAAAAGATTCACCAAAAATAATAGTTAAAGAGAAAATAGAAATCTAGTAGTACAAAATTAAAACTTTAAATGAAATAAAATTTTGGGATAAACTGGAGAAAATTTAACTTCAGTTACTGGTTCAGGCCACCTAATTTATCACAAGTTTCTTAAAGAAAAGCTATTACATCACTTGTATTTAGTATAAACAGCAGATTAAACACACGTATACAGGGGGAAAATACACTATAAAGACCAGAAACCAAAGATGATTGATGTTAAATGTTAAAAAAAATTATTAAAATATGCATATTTTGTGTTTCAAAAAATAATTGCTGCTGGAAGAAAATGATAGAAGAGTTTTAGGAAAACATATTATTTAGTGCAGAAGTACTATGCCTATACAATGAGAAAAATATGAAATAGTTGAAATATGAATTCTTGGCAATTAAAGAAAGCGTTGTGTGCCAGAGTAGTTATTTTCTATTCTGCTGGAGGCTAACAGAATTTTTCAATCTTCGTTAAAAAGATGTTTTTTTCTGGGCTTACTAGAACTATATTTTGATAATATTTGGTTTAAGTATTCACCTATTAAAGCAAAGTGTATAGATTGAATTAGTCTGGGGCATTTCTATGCAGCAGAATGAAGGCTTTCACAGAGATAGCAAGAGTTACCACTGGCTGGTCCTGGAACCAATGTCAGCTACATTAATGAAGTAATCCACTGTAGTGATATATATTCTTCTCTTTTCTTTTATAGCTAAACCTAATGCTCTTGAATCAGGGATCTCCTTTTTCTGTCTAGATTTAGTATATGGCACAGCTTATCTTAGCAAACACCTAGAACTCCCATAACATTACACTAATAAAATAAACACAATTATTCACGAAGCAAAGTGGAACAAGATGTATTTCATGCATTTCAACTCAACAGTTTTTCTTTCAAAGTAATGGGGTATTTCATTGGGGAACTAAGAGAATTCTTAGCGGGACATTTAATCCAGTAGAAAACAAAAGCATGAAAGATAATGTTCTAATACTTTGAATAATTGCCTATCGACTGTACTGAATGCAGTGACAATTCTCAGAAATGGTCTATTCTGAAAAAGTAAAAGAGGAATGTATAGTATGTTTTGCTTATTTAGGAGACACTAGTTTTGTTTTGTGTTACAGTAGGTAAGTGAGATCAGCTCCCTCTGATACCACTAACTGAAAAAAAAAAAATTATTCTGATTACATAAAGTTTACTATTTAAATAAGGAAAACAAAGAGTGGAAGAAAGAATATAGCAGACATCAGAAGCAGCTTACTACTAGATAAAAGAATCAAGTTAAGAGCATTCTTCATGGATCTTGGAATAAGACATTTTACCTCTATGTAATTAAATCACAGAATTACACAGAATGGTTGAGGTTGAGAGGGACCTCGAGGAGTTCATGTGGTGCAAACCCCATGCTCAGGCAGGGTTGCCTGAGCAACTGATTGCTCAGGACCATGTCCAGATATCTTTTGAATGTCTCCAAGGATGCAGACTCAGCAACCTGTCTGGGAAACCAGTGCCAGTGTTCAATGATCCTTGCCGAAAAAAAAAAAAAAAAAAGGATTTCTTGTCGTTCAGGCAGAGGGTTTTGTATCTATTGTCTATATTTCCCAGCCAGTCTCAAGCAGTTCCTCTTTGATATTATCAACTAGCAGTGGACTAGTTTGTGGGCTTTTGGTTTTAGAGGAAATAAACACTTTTAAGTTCAAAACAGAACAAATTATCATCTTTAAACTAGAAGACAATTAGATGAGAACACTGATTCAAAAGATGACAAAAGATAGCTCTTTTAAGCAAATGATCATGCAAAATGCTGAGCCACTCATAAGGTTTGTAATTTCCATTCATGTTAATGGACCTCAAGTGTGTATTGATGTGAGCCATTAGTACCTTGTAGAGGACCTTGGTGTGGAATTTTACACTGCAAACCCAAGCCATGATATTTTTTTAATGTCAAAACATAAATTTTCATCTCTTTACTTTTATTATTTGTTTTAGAGCTTCTTTATTTTTGTCCTTTGCAAAGGCTGATCTGTGTGCATAAGGCTACGTCAACATTACTGATGATAGCTCTCAGCAGAATGCAAAAAGCAGAAGCCTTCTCAGGGTGGAAAGGCAAAATATCTTATGGAGAGATAAGTTGGGAAACCAAGGTTACTAATCAGGTAACTTCTTAAGGGGGAAATTCAAACACTGGCTTTGCATAAGCTAACTTGTCTCTAGAAGAAATGCAGTCAGAGCTCAGGATGCTGCACGTAAACCAGGAAACTGCTGAGAAGTCCTCTGCCATACAAGTGAGATCATACTGACTGCTAAAGTAACCTTTGGCCTTGGGGTTCAAGCTGTCTGTTATCTGTTTGCTTTTGATGCAACCCAGCTGTGTGTTCTTGGCCCGAGTTCACTGAGAAAATTGCTAAGTTGTGAGAAAGAAGCTGTGAGAAAGTACTCAAGCTAGAGCTACGCAAGATAAGGGGAGTAAAGATGGAAATGGGGTGAGATTGTTGAGATAGCCATAACTAGCAACCCCAGAATACAAGAGTAAAAATACTGATGTGAGCAAGAATAAAACCTAAGAGAGAAAACTGGAAATCTGAAGTTGGAAATATGGCAAAATCAGCCTATTCTACAAAGTGGTGGAAACCAAGCCTTTCTGAGCTAGCAGGTGACAGCCTGCTCAACAGAGACTCATCAGCTATCTCAAGAGACTGGTGACTATGATAATACTTATCCTAGTAACATTATTCCTAGCTATTTACTGTCTACATTGCTAAATGTAGTTGTTTTATACTTAGAAGTTGCATATATTCTGCTTTCTGCATGCAGGAAATGTTGCCCTCCTGGAGAGGGAGTTGTTATACCAATCCCTGCTGTTATGTGGAAATCACTGCTTGGTGAGCATTTTTGCTGCCTGAGGTTGGCATTGCCACATGTTGCATGTTGTAGATGTGCCCCAATTCTTACTGTGTGACAGTAAATTTATTGCCTTATACCACAGTATAAAACAGATGAATATGAAATTATTCAAAAATGAAAAAATAAATAAATGAAAAAATCTGTCTTGGTGAAGTACAGCTAAAAATTGGTTAGAGAGGAATGTGAACAAGCAGACAAGCCAAAACCTATTAAAGTTTTGCCCAAGAAGTGACTAAAAGTGAGCTGAAAAATTATCCATTTTCTGAAAGAAAATTATTATATATATATTTATTCTGTGATTGCTGATGAAATACCTAGACCCCTAAATATTTCAACCCCAGGCAAATGGGTATGTGAGACATCAGTCTTCTAACTCACATATATATTTTCTTCCACAGACAAATTAAATACTTTTTAAGGAGAAAGAGCATAGCCATCTTCTGAATTATTATATGCTTTCTACAACTATCTAATTCATATAACAAAACACATTAAATATTAGTTAGGAACTGAAAGGATTTTTTACCTCAGACTTGTACTATCTACATAACACTTATGAAATAAAGTGACAGGAAGGAAATTCTTCAGCACAGTTTACCATTACAGACTCTCTGAATTGAAAGTGTTGAATATATTTGCAATAGACAGGGAATTTTATTCCTTTTAATTTTCTAATTAACTTAAACTGATTTTGAAATTACCGTCACCTGTAATTACTGTAATTCAGTAGCCTGAAATCTGCTACTACATCATCATACATCACAGGCTGCATGTTTCCTTGAAAAGCCTTTATGGTGCGATTCAATCTTTCTCAATATTGACTATTTATACAACACAAAACTTCTTTTAGGCCACCAAAATGTACATTTAGTATTTATGTCAGGAAAATCTGATGTGCTACATAAGTATACAATAAATAAATGTGTTACTCCCCCTTTGTTACTGGCTTTTATCAGAGACCTTGCTACAAGTGAAGAAGTTAACAGCATTTTGCAGCTGATTCATATATTTTGAATTCAAAAACAGCCTTTGTCATTCTGCAGTTGGACTCTTTCAAAGTCTGCTGGTAGAGTATATGAAAATTTGTTATTATGCACAAAGCACTCCAATAACTGGGTATAACATACATTAGATATCACTGCATTGATACCAAATTATATCTTTGTATGGAACACCTCTTATTTAAATGACAGACAAGCCAAAGAAAACAATAAACACTACGCTAAATTGTTTCTCTAAATTCTTGTTTTCTCTAATTTCTATTTGCCTTGCAAATAGCAATGAATAAAGCTTAGAACATATGAGCTATAAATGCAAACATCACCATATCTATTTTAGAAACTGTCTTCAGCCCCTCTATGAGAATTCCAAAAGTAGGATATATTTTGCACTTACTCTCTCTCCTTCTCTAAGATTTTCCTCATCTCAGCCAAATGCAAATTTAAGACTGACACATGTATTAAATCGTTGTCTGTTGTCTTAGGTGTAGTGCCCAAACTTATTTTAGGTTCCTCCAAATAGATGCTGGGAAGTCCATTGGGGAAGAAATCGGGAGGATTTGGGGTGAACTTTTTATTTTCATTGTTTTGGTCTTTGTTTACATCCTGAGAAAACAAAAATATGACACCTGAGAAAAAAAATAAATGAAGGAAAAAGTCTAACATAGCTCCAGCAGGGCCTACCAAGCCTCTTCTAGACATTTAAGGAACATAGGAGAAAAATAGGAAATACATAATATCTTAGACAGTTGGACTGTATATGGGTAGAAGGTGCAAAAATGTCAGTATATTTGAATAACTGTAATTTTGTGATATCTCACAGCTTCTGTAATGACAACCTTTGTACCAAAAATATTTTTAATGTGTCTTTACTAAAGAAATATATTCAGTTTCTTTTTTGTTGGCTATAACTCTGGTGAAGGCAGAATCTTGGAACTAATAAAACTAGTAATGCAATTTATACATATATATTATATATATCCATAATATTATACAAATAATATATTGAGAAACTCTACATTATGAACTCAAACATTTTATGTAAAGTGTGTTTAAGCAGGCTTATACAAGTTTTTCATAAGGAACAAAGTATATAGATATCTATTTTGAACACACATGTTTTACATAATAAAAATAAGAAAAACTAATATCAAAATAGGAAAAAAAATTAAAATTAAAATATACATTTTTGAGGAAGATTGAATTTCTCTTATAAACAAGTTTCCCCTAGAAATGTATTTGCTTTACTATATCTGAGGAATTTTCTTTCAAAGCTAATCTCATTTTACCAGTTTACTGACATATCAATGTTCTTCTATATCAATGTTCTTTTGAGCTTTTAGAAGAATGCCCAAAATTTACATCAGAAAATACTAGAAACCATTGAAAAAATAAGACAGTTTCCCATTCACATATAAAGTTTCAGTTTTCAAGAAGAAAATATTTCATACTAAGGAGAAATAGTTAAGTATGTTTTGTTGTATTTTCTTCCAATGGCACATTTGTCTGCCTGAAAATATGAAAGGCATGCATTTTTTTAGCAAAATTTATTCTTGCTACTAACATTACATTTTTTTTAGTTCAGATTTCACAGGAATATAATATTGTTAATATGCATTAGAGAGTAAAATTTCCAAACTGAATTCCTTCGGATCTAAGATCTTGGCAATTTCCCTTGAATTGAAGCAAAATTTTTTTAATTTTCAACAATTCAGGGAAAAGTATTTTCCTGTAATGTGTGAAAAAAATTACCAAAGACTACAAAGACTCCCATCTATGAGAAAACAAGTAAAGTTTTTACATGGGGATGTCTATGAAGACTATACATTGCATTCCAAGGCACAGAATTAGAGACAGTTAAACATGAACAAATACTTCAATTTTTGATGAATATAACTGGATCTTTTGTGTAGAGATAGGGGCTGTTTAAACAATGCTTGCAAATTTGCTAAAGAATTGCCTTACCTCTTCTACATTTTTTAAGTTTGGGGAGAATTAAGTGATTTTAGATAGTAGGTCCTTTAGAAGACAATAACCTAATACGTTTTTTTGGAGGGGATAAAGAATGTAAGTACACAAAGCATGATTAATTCAGACAAGAGAAGTAACATGTTACCATAAAATATGAGAGAGAATAAAAACAATATGGTATATTATTGGATATAACAGTCTGCCTCTGTTCCTTAAATGTTTAGTCACAGTGCAAATGTATGAATTGTTTTCTGTATTAGAAATATTTAGACTGGGGGGGTCAGGGGGCTGAAGGGTTTTGCTAATGAATGGATTGGGCAGCAATTTGGTCAAAATTCTTGAAAAATTCAATTTCTAAATACACATAGTTTGTCACTTCTTCATGAACCATAAAAAATATTTCCCATTCTTTACCTTCTTTGTGTCTTCTGCCCCAGGAATTTTGATGATTTTGGTCAGGTCTTTTGGAGGTTCTGGTTCCAGAAACGTTAAGAGACTTCGGTCTTTTTCAATACAGGATATTTCTGAGCAATGGCATTCTGTTTTCCAAGCAGTTCCATTTTCTAAGTTTTCCTTCTCACTTACTAAATCCTGATTTATTTTTTTAAGCTCACTTAGCTCTTTTATGACACTGTCTAGTTTGAGTCTCAATTGTCTTGCTTCTTCTCGTGCTTTATTTCTTTCTCCTCTAACTTTGCTCCATTTCTCCCTCCAATTAGCAGTGCAATCTGACCACCAGCGCATGGTCTTCTCCATTTGGGCAGCTCTGGCTTTGACTTCCTCCAGTTCCTGTATTTTTACTGCTTCAAAAATTTCCCAATCACTGCTGTAACTTGCACGCATATGTGCATAATTAAGTGAATTTGGGTAGAAACGTTGAGATGGAAGATTTGAATGAAACAGATGGTCACCTGGTTTCCAACATCTATCTAATTTATCAGGTTGTGTTGGTTGGCTCCTAAAAACCTCTATCTCTTCCATTTGTTTCTGAATGGAGTTTAGATTCAAGTGTTGATTCATCATCTAATTTCACTCCTAAAAAAGACAAAGACAGACATTAATTTAGCTTATAATTAATTATATCGTATGAATAACCTTCAACAGTTGAGGTTTTTACTGCTGTAATAGTGAGTTAATGATCCTGCTTATGTTTTAGAGATGCACTTTTATCAACAAGAAATAGCTATTCAAATATCTTTTATTTAATACTTTTTGAGTACAGCATAAACAGACATACCTATTACTTGGCTAGGATTTGCTTGCAAAGGAAGAGTCATTAAATAATCATAGTGCTCTCAAAAATGTTTGAGTCTAAAGAAAACAGACAAAAGCTTTCTTTCCTAGGGAAAAGATTGAATTAAATCAATACATATTTTAAATATCTAGTAAGAGGAAGTTATTAGTCTAGAAGTACAATCACAAATCACTTGCCTTCTTTTCGAAACTGTGGAATTTCATACTAGGCAAAACTTGCCTTAAAATTTGCATACCTAAGAAAAAATAATATTATCAAAACCCCTGTGACCTTTGAATTTCTTTTCAAGAGAAAAGTCAAGTACTTTTTATAGGGGGCTTTATTTTGCTGTCTGCATTCCAGAAGATTTCCAGGTAGTATATTCTTATATTATTCTTGAAAGTGTAGCATTATTCTTATTATTGTACTGTACAGCCTACCTCATAGTGGTATGACTCAGCTGGTAAATCTTGTTACATCCTTTTTCCTTATTTATCTTTTGACTATTTACTACTTATTTGGCTCAGAAGAAAAGCAGTTTCACAGATATTGCTTCCCTACCCCAGTACTGAGAAAATGCTGATGTGGACAGTCTGTAGACACTGGCCACTTATATCTCCTTGTCCATCTTGGTTATGTAAACCAGAGCAACCAAATAAATAAAATTCAGACAAGTAAACAAACCTAAAATCTTGCTACTTCAACAGAAGACTAAGTTGTTTGAAGTAAAAAAGAAATTGCTTTTATATTGTGATATCCATTTGTAAAAAAAAATGTTACAGCAATTAGTGCTAACACCTGCATTTGAATTGCAGAAGGCTAGTGTTGCTAACAAAACACTGAAGAGTAGATAGGTTTGGCAGTATGAGTCAATTATGTCTCATTTCAACTGAATAGAAGCTTTTGCAGGTTTTGTTCCAGTTTTCCAGCTGTTTTCAACTTTTCTATGATTTTCAGGATAATTATTTGCCATTTGTTAGATGCTTATGGAAAGCAGTGGAGTAGGGATATGAGAGGAGGAAAAGGACAATGAAGGACTCCCAATTCCCTTCATTATCACTGTCTGGTGTAGTACCATCGAGCCTCACAACAACACTACACAGATGTAGCAGAGCTGCTGCCAAAGCTTCATCAAGGTTGAGTCTTTCTTGTTTCTTGACCTACTTCCAGAAATTTAATTTGAAT
Source organism: Chloebia gouldiae (assembly GCA_003676055.1). Lineage (NCBI taxonomy): Eukaryota > Metazoa > Chordata > Aves > Passeriformes > Passeridae > Chloebia > Chloebia gouldiae. Next base: position 15,087,491 of record QUSF01000001.1, read on the forward strand.
AACCCTTATCAAAAATACAAAGATATTATCCCCCACAAAATTGTATGAGGCCCAGTAGAGCCAAAGTAACTAAATATTAAACTCTTGTAGTCAGTTTTTAATTTAATTTCTGGGTTGTGGTAATTCCTTTTTTCCCCCTAAAGATTTAGTTAAAAAACATCAAACAAAACCACAGTAAAATTTAGATAAATAATAATATATAAAAACCATATTATATAATGTAACAAATACATAATGAAATAGTTGAAACTTTTGGATTTTTAAAAAGTGAAATGACTTTTCTTACTTTTTTTTTTTGTGCCTGCCCCAAATAGTAGTAGATATCTACAGAAATGTTTATTATGCTTTTCATAATCAGTAGGTTTTTTTTCCAGTGGATTTTGCTAGCTTCTTTGCATATTCATTAAAAGAAGGGAGAACTTGGGGAATGCACAGATTACAAATCTCAAAAGATGGAAAAATAAGAAAGGTAATATTTTTCTTTGACTGAAAATTTGAAAGACCTGAGAGTTATTAATGAATCGGAATAGCCCGTTGCTGATATTTCATCACAGGTTTGAGGTGACTTTGTCATTTGACATTCAGTAATGTTTCCAAAGCTGGAGAAATGTTAAGATTGTAGATCACAGGATCAAAAGAAACATTGGTCATGAATTCTTGCTCCCCTCCATTGTGATGGCTCAAGTGTTCTCGAGGCTGGGACATTGCCAGTCAGATCAAACTTACAGCTGTAACAACTGAAGTAGGCTTGCACAGTAAGCTGGTGGTCTCTTAGGCTTCTAATCATTTTATGATAGGCTGAAATTTGCCTGCCCTTTTCAGCATGGATAGATGATGCCAACTCTGTACCTAAAATTCAAGATAATTAAGAATTAAAAGTAAATACTCATCCTCCAGAAAATAGAAGTGCTGTCTCACTCCAATGTGGTAAAGAAAAGATGTTTCTCTTTGTATTGACTTCCCTATCTCCTTTTCAGAAAATCAAATCAAAACAGGTTTTTTAGATACCGCCTTTAAGATTGCAAGAGGTATAATAAAATATAATTTTTTCATTAAAAGAAACAGATTTCAACACAACCCATTTCAGTGGATGGTTTACTCAGAATAAAACCAAAAAACAATATAAATGTTGCTGGATAAGTGAAATAGGTAGCAGGAATTTTATAAAAATTATTAATTATGAAGATTTTTTCTTGTATCTATTTTTAGAGAAGTGGACTAAAATATTAGTTTGAAAGGAAGCAAAGATTGAAAAAAAATAGAAAAATGTGTGGATCATTGTAAAAGTTCTGAAACTGTAAAAAATCTCACAGTTCCAGAGGATGGACTTATTTTATGTTATTTATAAAGAAAAACTCTTCCATGTTCTCAAAAATACTGCACTGATGGAATTATAATAAAAACAAATCCAACAGTACAACTGAAGACTGTTGTAGTATTGAATCTGTTGATACTGAATCCTTAACCATCTCTATAGTTATAATAATAATTATTTTCTCTGGTATGTGACCAACTCATAGAAAATATCATATACCTACAATGAACTCTGAAAACTCATCTATAAAATATCTATATATTATATATGTTCCAGGGGAACAAGAATAATTTTTTGACTTGTATGTTAAAGATAATTCAAAGAGGAAAAATCTATGTTAATCTTAGACTCTGATCTCTTAACATCAGAAATATCACAAGTCTAAAATTGACAAAACAATACTGTGTGGAGCTAGTTTTAAAGTCACTACTTGAGGTGCAGCAGCAGACTCGCTAGAACAGCATATGGAGCTCAGTGTACATAATTACTAGATAAAAAATAATTGGATAGAAAAAGAAAATAAACTTACAGAATTGGATGAAAATGGGGGGTTTCTGATCAGTGAAGCCTTCTGATCGTTCCACTTTTAACAGCTGAGTGATAAGAAGGAATACAACATCCCTTTAAAGTCATTTTTCTTAACGGGATAATTTAAAATAAGCATGGACAAAATATATGAAGCAAGATTCATTGTGCCATATGAGTGAGGTGCGATGACAGAGTGAGAACAGAGTGATGGTAGTTCTCAGAGGAAAAAAAAGACATTTGGTGAACACGACAAGGAACATAGGTCTGAAAGATATTTAATTATATTGCAAACTTTCCTATTTACCTAATGATTCTGAGCACCAGTAAGAAAGAGAAAATCTCTTGATTTATTTTTACCACCTATTGTTTTAGGTAAATAGAAGTATATTCACCCTTGGTGGCGCCGTCAGCAAAATTACCGGGAGAGAAAAGAATTACTGCACTTTCCTCATGTTAATACCTGCTCACTGAACTCAGTTTTTTCAGTCAGTTCAGTAGTTAGGGCAGTGCTTGAGGACATAATTTCAACATCCTTTTACTTTACTGCATGATTTAATCCTTAGTTATATGTCTCTTAATTATTAAGGCCTCAGCCAAACTTTTTTAAGGTATTCTGTCTTTAGAGAAAATGTCTGCCTCAGATTAAACCAGTTAATTCCCTTTTGTCTAATCTATAAATTTAATAGGACAAAATGGATCATAGAACAGGTTCTTTTGTAAGTGCTACTGGAAAGCCAGAACTTTCCATGATATCGCTGCAGTTCACCCATCAACAAACCCTGATAAAGAGAGAAGGCTGTAAGAAAATGATCAACGTGATGTAGTCATTACAGCAAGGATACAGGAAATGATTTAACTCACTCCCTGAAAACTTGTCTGTTTACTAAGGGCTGCTAAATACCAAGCTATCAGCTCCAGAAGAGGAGATCAAATTTTGTGTGTCTGTTCCTGTTGTAAGGTTGTTTTTAATTAATAACCCTTAGGGATCCCACCCAGTGGCTAGATGAAAAAAAAATATTGCCAAGTAAATGATTGAAATGTATGGTGAAAAAAAAAAATCACACTGAAAAGTGATTCATGATACAGCTCAGTCTAAAAACATATCCATAAAAAAATTGCATCTATTTCTGAAACTCTAAAAATTCTGGCAACATGCAGCTACAAAGTTGATAATTTGGTTAGGAAAAAATATAGCACAAAACTCTGAGGCAGTACCTGGTTACAGGAGTGGCTTAGACACACAGGGACATAGGATTTATTTCATCAGGCAAAAAGAGAGGATGTCAAAAAAGAGGACTGCAAAAGTTCAGGTGAAACAATTTGTAAATTTGTGTCATTTTTTAAAAACAATGGTACAGCACATCACCAACATTCTACCAACGTCATGGAAGGTAAACTAATCCGGGAAACTTCTCATATGTATTACAACAAACACTTGGACGGTTGAAAGAAATCCTTACAGGAGGAGAAATAGTGGTGCTCAGAATATATTGCCTGCCTTAGCTATCACTGGTCTTACAACAGCTTTAAGCCAGTGGTTTGCTACTTCTCCCTTATTCAGAGAAATATAATCTTAGTATCAATAACATTTAAGAATAAAGTAGGACAAGCTTTAGGTCAAATCTTGTACAATGGATTTTCCAGCTACTGCATCAGCCTCAAAATAGTGGGACAGTAGATCGATGGAATAAACTACTAAGCCAGCAAATACACAAGAATGGGAATCATGTCTGTGAGAGCTTGTAAGTTGGCTACATAAGTGATAAACTCTCACAAGAAGAACCACAGATAAGGAATTTGTATCAGTAGCTGCCCCAAATCCTGTTAAAATAGAAATAAAAACCATCTGAAGTCCATATAATGAGGTTGCAGTTAAACATACAACTCAGGGGTTATCCGTGTGCCTCTCTTTTTAAAATGAAAAAGGGAACAAGTTAAAAACAACTGAGATTTGGATTATGTCCAAGACGAGTGTCTTCTCGTGCCTGCATCACCATGGCAACACTGATAATTGGAACATATACCCAGAACTTTTCTATAACAGATCTTGCATTTTGGAACAACTCAGGTACTGCAGATCCACTATAAACCACCTTTAAACAAGATACAGGAGGAATCCATCTGCAACATCCTGATGACACATATTGACAGTGGGTGATAATGTTATATTAACACTACAATCTAAATTTAACCTGAAATTACCAACATGTAGTTAACACTGCATATGAATATGTACATGGTTGTGACAGCAACAGGGTGAAAGGGGTACTGCAGGCATGTTAGGAAACTAATTGTATACTAAAAGCCCAGAATATTTACTGCATATATACACAATGAGAAAATGCCCAGCAATTATTTCATAAACACTCCTAATATCGCTGTGCAAATAAATGTAAATGTACAAAATAAAGATACCATTGCTCATGGCTGTGTATCTTAAAAAACAATCCAGCCTACTTCTTACTTAATGTGACCTTCACTCAATGCAGTTCCATTATGTACAAGAGCCTATGATTATGGCTGCAAAATTAATTACAATGAATATACATTGAAAATAACCAACATAACACTCCTGCATGGAATGGAACCCATACTGATTACAATGACCATCTCTGTGATGGTGGATACAAAGTCATTGGCCAAAAGGACATGGAAATTAAAGAGATATTATTAAAAATCTGTCGGGTGAAATTGGTATATTAACTGAATTAAATTGATACTAAAATTCTACCAAATAAATTTATTGATATTACCAGTCATTGAAGTTAGGATAATCAGAATGACTTGGAAAACTCTTAGAGGAAAGAAAAGTAGAAATATGACAATAATGAACGTACAGGTGATCCTAAAGTCTGACATATGCTGAGAGAAGTGCCAATGTACGTGGTCAGTGGGAGAACATCCTGTAGATAGAACTCAGTGAATAGGAAGAGATAAGGGTTGATATAACCTGCAGCCAACAACTTCTGCATCTTCAAAAAGCAACTATCTGACATTTTCTTCAGGTTACACTAACTCATGGAAGTGCTACAACCCAAACGTCTGAGCTGAAAAATGTGAATGCCTACGCTTACCCCCAGCATTTGTAGCAGATCCAGCAGCAGACTGACTGATGAGGCTATCCAGTGTGGTATGGGAACATTCACTCCTCAGCAGAGGAGAAAGAATGAGCACTGGCATTGACTGCTTGGTAAATAGTTTGTTCATGGAAAAAAATACAATTTAGAGAACTTATAAATAAGAGAGCTTGTGAATTAGGGGAATAATGAATTAATGAGTTCATATGTTGGACTAGTCTGTACAAAGATGATTCCACCTTGTTTGATGTCTTTATGTTTTGGTGGTGTTTGAGGCAGAGGACTTTTTTCATGGGTTTTTTTTTTTTGTTTGTTTGTTTGTTTTTTTAATGAATGCATAAGCTTATAAAATGAAGTTTAATTTATAAAGTACACTGCGCTGTAAATTTGAAAGATCCAAACAGACCATAATATACATATCATCCTACTTCATGAAAATTAAAAGATAGTGCTTTCAGGACTTTTTAATGCACATCCAAAAATGATTCTGTTTATTTTTTTCCCACAGCTATAAAAATATATTAACAATATTAAACCATATGGTAAATTTTTAAGATATGTTGTTGCCAAACTTTGTATTCCTTACATGTGTCATTACTAAAAGTCAGCCAAAAAATGGCCTGAGGAGACAAATAATGCTAATTGTTTACTTCCTATTAGGAGTTACATGATAATTTTCCGCTCCTATCCATACTTCTGTAGTTTCCTATTAACATAAAAATGTCAATAAAGGTGCAATTCATTTCCAAAACCTCTTTTATTTCCTTCTCATGTCCAGTAACTAAAAGAAGTTATGCTATGAAAATGACAAAGTATAAAATTTTGGTTTTAACTTCACAAAGAGAAGTGTTTTGGGGTTTGTCAGGTTTTGTTTCACTGAAGGGTTGTTGTTGTTGTTTTGCATTTTTTTCTGCAATTAGGAAATCTTAAAAATGCCTGGAAAAAAATTGGTCTTAAGACATCAATTTGGATGGCAAGATGTGTTAAGTGCATCTTTGAGATAAAATGAAATCACAGTGGCAGTTCATTAATGTCCTGATACGTAAGACTAAAATTATGCAACCTCATCTTCCTTCTATAACATGACATCTGCCTGAATATTTTAAGTGCAAGAGACAATGTCAGGCTTAAATCTTAGTTTCCAAGTTCTTTAATTGTCAAAGTTCCTAAAGGACAGGATAAAGACTCAAATTGTTTACCAATAAAAAAATAGAGCTGAAGAACATAAACCAAAAATAATTGAAAGGTAAGAGAGAAGTGCTAAGTAGTGTTCCACATTTCTTATAGGTTTGACCAAATTTATAATCTTGGGAACACAGAGTATCACTATTTTTCTCAGTATTTCTTTATGGTATAGACACTTTTGCCTTGAAAACAAATTAATAAATTTAATCTCAGGAGACACTAAAAAACTCCAGAGGTAGAAAGTTATAAGACCAAATGTAAGTAAGCCCTTCATAGTAGAATCCATGTAAAACTGGAGTCTGATCCCACTTCTGAATTAATCAACACTAGATGGTGAGATGGAATAATATAACAGAGAGGGAAGGCAAAACAGAGACTCAAGTTTCAACTTCATCTTCTATTAAAAAAGCAATTAACTAAGTTTGCCAGCTACTCTGTCAGACCTAAAAAGATAAAAACTGGAAAAATAGGAGTTCTGAAAATAGAAGTTCTGCAGGAAAATTGCATTTTACTATGATACAAAACATTGTGACAGACAAGGCATTTCTGAAGTACCCTCAGAAAGTGCATCATTACATTAGTTGTCCATGTATAGCTAAATTCCTGGGAGAAGAGGTAAAGGATGTGCATCAAAGATAGTTACTGAAAGACAATAAACCACTTAAACCTTATGAGGAAGCAGTAAGTGAAAGGAGGACTCAGAAATGTCTTAAATTTTTTTCTATTTTTGTAGACTATCTAGAAACTCAGGGAAAATATAGCAATCACCATAATGCTGAAATAAGCATTTTACACTATGCAACAGGATTAAGTATACTGCTTCTTGATATTCCAGTATCCATTATGATAACCAAAATTCTCTGACTCCAGAGGAGGAATCCTTTTTATTATTAATAGTAGTTTGCTTCTCCCAAAGGTTTTAATAATTCACTTGAAGGCATGCAAGGTAAAATTACATATATATAATTTATATCTTGAAAAGAAAACAAAACCATGAAGTAGCCCTAAGTGGCCCTCAGGCTGGCCATGACAGTCATGTTGCCAGTTTGTCCTCATTTGCTATCCTTTTCCACAACCTATTTCAATCCTTTGAAATAAGATTTACAATTCCAGGTGTAAGTTGTCATTTTAGAGAAAATTAAATTTTTCATTTTAGAGAAAAATTAAATCTCTAGTGTGACAAATTCTTGTGAAACAAAGGCATGCCATGTAGAAGTCCTAAATATGATACTCTGAGCAAGGGGGATGTTCTCAAAAGTCCCCCCTAACATGATTCCCTGAGCAGTGCGATTTCTGAGGAGCTGTAGGAACCTGTTTCTCCCAGTTTTAACAATGTTGCCATGACATCCAGGAAATAAGAAGAAATTAGGGTCACAAATTGTGAATCTCAGAATATGTAACTTTTATCGAAATGGGTCAGAAAGCACCATGTAAGTAGGGAAGAGCCACAAGAAATAAACCTCTTCTGTGACAACACTGAACTGCCTTAAATGCAGCAATGCTGCACTGTTGTCAGGAACCAGCTGTAAGGAACATAGAAAAAGAAGAAAAAAGGCTTTATCCCCCAAATCTGTTCTGCCAACAGAAACTGCAAATATGAGAACACCGTGCATGAAGGAAAGGGATGAACAAGATAATCAAGCATTCCCAGATACCTCCCAGGCTGAAGGTCAGTTCTAAGCACTAGGGTAAACAATCCAGAAAAAAATGTGCTGCTGACAGCAGCAATTACTGTCTTGCAGGAAACATTTACTTCATAAAGTTTCACAGAATTTTGTATTTGGACTGATACTTTTATTGAAATGATTATCTGTACCATGTTTTATCTAACCATGAGATATTATATATTTCTCTTAATGTGTAAATTGCTTCTGTAAAATACAGTGAAAGTTTCCATGCCAATAGGAGAATTTGACCACAGGACTGGCATAGCTGACATGGCTCAAAGCTTTTAAAAACTGAGTGGTCATCTCTTTCCACAGAATAAAACACCCCTAGGTAAAGTGTATTTGTTTTTTTAAGTTACACTAATACAAAAGGTGTCAATAATTAAAAGCAGTTTTTTAGGACAAGATTTCTTTCACATCATATTTTACATTATTGTTGCTGGTGGGGAAGGGAGGTAGGGGTGGTCTTAAATCTTGCTCAAAACAAAATGTTGTAATTCTCTCTGAAAAAGGATGCATCAGAAACAGGACGTGGTCTACTTCACTGTGATCTTATGTACAATTTTTCTTTTTTCCCTTTTACCATTTTCTCTCATTTTAAAGTAAAATCCTATTCAATAATTCAATGTTATTTTTTAAACACATGCATACAATATATCTTGTATAATATTATACAGATTATATACATAGTGTACATACTATATACACATACTATAAACATATGCATTCATAAAAGGCTTAGAAGGCAGTCACAGATTCCAATAAATGTAAAGACTAAACAAATATTACTTTTTTTTTGCTGCCAATTTTAATAAACTTTAAACAGTATGAATACTATTTCTTCAGATGAGAACCAGAATTATATACTCTGACTTAGGTCTACTGGGTAATACAAGTAATTACATATCATTGCAATATTTTTCAAAGTCTTTTACAGCAACAAGCTGATCTTTCTTCACATCTTTGAAGTTGCATTCAAATCCTTAGGGTTAAATATGGGTAACATAAATATTTGTACATAGAGATGTTGTCATTTACTACCCATAAGGCCAAAAGAAGCTCTGAAGTACTGCTTTAAATATAATTTGCAGTAACTTCATTTCCCCAGGAATGTTTTGTTTGGTTACAAACTTTTTTAACATTTCACCCATATCTTTTGTACATTCAAGTCTGTAGCATTGATTCTCATTCCTCAGCCCCTACACTTCAAAAAAAATATTGTATAAGCAGATTATGCAGGGAGGGAAGGGTGTGTGTGTGACAACAATAACTTTCCCAGACAGTCTCAAAAAGACCTAAGTATTAAGAAGACGTTAAATTGATCATAACCCAACTAAATTTAGTAGCTGTGGCATTTGAGACAGTTTGCTTGGCTAGCTCCCCCTTGAGATTTGATTATAACATTTTACTAGGATATGATTAATGAAAAAAAGAGGCAAAATAAACTTCCCAGGTATTTAGGAGAAGTATGAACTCTCAAAGTTTTAAATCCCTTCGAGTAAATGACTTACAAACAGGTTTACAAAACTTAGTGTAAACTGCGAGTTAAACAAGTAGCCAAGTCTTCAAAATTCTAATCTAATCTCAGTGATTCTATGTGAGGATAAGTAATCTCCATGGAATATAGTATCTGAATGATTATGAGGAAAAACAGATTATGAATCAGTATATTAATAATAACTTCAATTTTGAACAGATTCACAGTATATTTAAAATATGGAGATGATTAATTAATATCAGTTAATTAAATAATTAATATCAGTTAAACATCTGGTCTAATAGGTATCTTCTGAATAGCAGATTTCTTTAGAACAACAGTAATCTGTTTTTCTATCTTGAAACAGGTAATTGCTTCAGAAGAATAGGGTTCACATTAGTTAATACTAGTTTACTATACTGAAACACTATTTTTTTTTAATGCTTATAGCTAAAGATACAAGTGAACTCTTCCTGTGATTTACAGAAACACCTATAGGCATCTTGTTCTTCAGGCACAATGAAATTTGCTCTAATCACATTAAAATGGTATCTGTTTTTTTGGGTTCTTTTTTGTTTGGTTTGTTTTTCAGCAGTTCCATAGTTAAGACTAAAACCAACCAAGTGCATGAGTGTTCCTCCTCTGTTCACACAGAAAGCAGAGTAAATTATTTTCAGCAAATGTTTAGCGTGACAAACATTTTTTAACCTACATTGAAATGAGTTCCAATGCTAACAGGGTAATTCCCCTTATCTGAGAAAAAGTAGGATAAGCAGGTAGCTTTTTACACTACTCAGCTTTGTTACAAGAGAGCCAGTAGTCAGTCACAATAGAGAATCTCAAAAGACTCAGCTCAACCCAAGTTGTCAGTGTCTTATTACAGGATATGGGCTCAGCCAAATGTACACACACATTGTCTTGCTTATACGGACAGGCTGCCCTTTAACATGGCACAAAAGAGTATCTTGCAAGGATTTCCTCTGAACTTTTCAGAAAGAGGGAAGACTATAGAAATGTAGGGAAATAATACCCAAGGTATGCATCATCCAGAAGCTTAGATCTGCCTTTGAGTGTATAGTCATAACTAGTCTTAGAAGTCTTCGAAAGCATTAAAGCCGGCTGTAAGATAAAAGTCAAAGAAGACAAGAAAACTTAAAATGCCTCATTCAGGTGATTTTTATTCAGGGTATTAGTTAAACAATTTAATCTATATGAAATATAAATATTTGCAAATAAGTTATAACAAGCTTATAGCACACAATTAAGACAAAAGACCATTGCATCATGTTGAATTCTCATGGGTTAATTTCCTTTCCTAGTTATTAATAATAGCATTCTCCTATTTCATGTTTCATTTACTTATGTTCAAAAGCCAAATCCACCTCCTTGTGAGTCACTGTAGCTTCTTATTGAATATAGTTGAGGAGGCTCAACTACCCCCAAACACAACTGAAGACTTCATATATCTGTGGGACTTTTAGCACATTTTTAGATGAGGCTACAGGTCAGGTGGGTTTCTTTCAGCCTCAAAAGGAAGTAAAAAAAAGGAAACTGAAAACAGACTAATCATTCTGAAAGGCACTTTACTGGACAAGAATTAGGTCAGGTGCTATGCTAAAACATGTTCATCCAAACAGTAGAGATCATTTAAATGTATTGAGAAGCTTCATTATTTAGCCAAAACCATCACAAATCTATTTTCTAGAGTCTGTACCTCAATTCTATTATCTTACTCATTTGGAAAGTGACCTTGAATTGGAGAGCTTCACTTTCGTTTATGGGCTTTTTTATCCCACTGAGTTGAGGGGGTCGTGTTTTGTTTTGGGTTTTTTTCTGATGTGTCTTTTTTTTTTTTCTTTCTTTTATTTTATTTTCAATAAAGCATGAACATGTAATGGCATATCCCTGAAAAAGTTAAGTTTCTAATCCCTGATTATACTCTGAGAATTCTTCAGTTACAAGAGAGCCAGGGTTTTAAAACAACAGTATCTTAAAACCATATGCTTTATGATATAAGAGATCAAAAATTGTCTTGTTAGAGTTGAAATCATTTATGATACTTTCCTATTCAAAACATGACCTACTTTTAGAGGAAATTTCATAACACTGGGAGTAGGGAAAATTAATCACAAATATCTGATGATTTGTTTCAGACCAAGACATAAAACATTCCAATACTTATTAGGACACAAACCAATTTCTCTTCAAAACACTACTCAGAGTCTAGAAACAAGTGATTTTTCCCACCCATGTAAGTAGACACTCATGAATATTTTGTTTTCTCTAGGTCAGAGCATATCCCTTTGGCTGGTTCAACTACTCTGTTACAGTTGTATCATAATTAACAATTCTGTTGTGTGGAGATGTTTTTGGTTTTATCAGAAGAGTTTTAGAAGCCATATCTTGTACAATTAATTATTTTAAGAATGTTCCTTACAAAAAGATTGCTACTTGGACATTTATATGTAATTATTCTTATTTTTCTCTAACCAGTCTAGTATTTTAACACCATATCATGTCTTTCAATAGCTCAAGGACTGTGATTTTGTGTGAGTTAATGCTGTAAGATATTATCCTGTGATTACCCCAACTCCACTAAATCATCCTTGAGGGAAATGAATAAAGGAATAATACACACTGTGATTTTTACCTGAATTCCACAGTTACTAGAGTGGTCAAATAAAAGAAATCACTAAGTATCATCTGTTGCATCCTAGATGGTACTTTAATGCATAGAGAAGCATGTCTGTTCTCTCAGGGCCCACTCACTAAAGGCCAATATGTAGTCCCACTAAAGGAGAAGAAATTACTTGAATAATTTCTGACTACTCAGCATGGCAGAAGGGAAGTTGGCACCCTTTTGCAAAAATGGACACCTACAAAAGTTATGGAGAAACATCCAAGTCAACTGAAAATATATTTCAAAAAATATTGAAAACAATAGGAGCTTTCATGAAAATTCATCCCTGGCATTCCTCCATTGACATTAAATCAGAATGGGCTTGGTAAAAATACCCAGTCTTATTTAACCCAGTGCAAATCAGACCTAGATTACTTAATTAGTATGAGCAGAAAATCAAGATGCTCAAGAAGGATAATTTTCATAATAAACCAGTCCATTAAAGATCATTGTATGAACTAGAAAGAGAATAGGAGTGAATAGAGTAGGTGAGTCATTAGACCAGGCTTCCTCAAGAAGTTGTAGATGTCCCATTCCCAGAAGTGTTCGAGGCCAGGTTGGATGGGGCCTTAAGCAACCTGCTATACTGGCCTTAAGTAACCTGCTATACTAGCAGGGTATACCTGCTAGATTGGGACTAGATGATATTTAAGGTCCCTTCCAACCCAAAACTTTCTGTGAATCTGTAATTCCATTAGTATAAAATTTGCACACTTCAAATGGTTCCAATATCTCCCCTTCTTGTGTTGAAGTAAACGACAGTAATTTAAGCCTGTTCCTTAACAGTTCCTTTAGTGCATTCATTTTCAAGTGATTTATTTTTCAGGTTTACCTGAGATTACCATTCATTAGTATTTTACACTTAAGGTAAAATAGCAGCCTCAGTTCAAAGCTGGCTACATGAAAATACACAAAAAACCCCACACCCAGGCATCTAATTTCACATTTTTCAATTTCAATTTTTTGTAGATATCTGTAGAAGTGATATGATTAGTTCTATTAATGATACCTAATATATTTTGGAAATTCATTTATCTTCATTATCTTATGCAAAGAACTGCATTTAGAAACACTAAAGTAACTTTTCTAACAACACAGGAAATCTAAACTAAAAACTAGGACTCTAGCTATATGATTATTTATAGCAGAGTCTGCTTCATAAAATGTTTGAAAGAATCAGTGAGAACTAATACAAACAAAATGCAGCTACCTGGATAGTCAGTAGGAAGCCCATTAGTACTATTCGTTATATCTACTTATTAAACTTATGAACATTGCTTTTGGAATTTGACCCTTGGTTCTCATTGCTGAAGGATCATCACATTGTCTCACACCATCTCTGATATTTGCCTTTAAAATAATGACAGACTGAATATATTTATCCAGCATCAACAAATCATAATATCAAAAAAATCCATATTTTATTGCATTAGAATAATAGCATACAGCTAAGGACGTCTTATCCTATCTTCAGATACTTCCTGATGGAAGTTAGGATTACACAACTCATTATTGAGTTGCATAACTTATGAAAATAGAAACACTGTGAAAACACTGCTTTAGAACAAAAAAATGAAGTGCAAACATCTGCAAACTCATAAAAATATTTTCATGACAATTAATGTCCATAATACCACCCCCATTAAAAGGTACCAAAGTTTTACCAGTTTACGACATTACAAAAGCATTTCAAAAAGTAATTTTTAAAAGTTTTTCAGTAGCAAAACTGTATAATCTGTGAAACTTTATTTTTATACTATACATTTATACTAATTTCTATTCAAAATTAAGAAATCCCTTTTTTACAAACTGTCACTTAGAAAATTTTAACTTACCTGGTTATATTAAGCAAGCATTCTACTACACTTGAAAAACAAACTGTGTTTAATGGAATGTTAAAAGTAATGCTACATGATAGTAGGAAAAAACATAGAGGAGAAGAATCCAGTTAGATATAATTGAGCCACATACTTCAAATACTGTTTTCTGATCTTAAGTACTTTTGCTGAGCATTTCAGACTGTTTTCCTCCTTACCATCAGCATGATACTAATTCATAATTTGTCCCTGAAGAGATTTATAGAAATTAAACATGAAACCCACAAGCTTAAGACCCCTTACCTTCTGAGTTTGCTGGGCTCCTCTTGCTTCTCAGTGTAACAGACACATGTGTAAACAAGAGAATTTCCTGCATCCTTTTCTCATCTGCACTGTACTGGGACTTGGCCAATTGGATTATTTACAGCATTAAGGCCACTCCACAGTAACTTGAAAAATATTCTCATTGGTCAGGCATTATCAAAACTAAAACCACATTTTTCTTTTAAGTACAAGTCATTTATACAAAACAAAACTTTTTGTAATATTCTTCTTCACTAAGCATTATTTGCTCAGTTTTTATTTCTCCCTCCCCTTCTAAACTGAAGACTCTGACCCCAAATATTATGTATAAGATTAAATTAGCTATTTGAATCATATACTTAAGTACAGGTCCTCGTACTCAACCAAATTGGTTGGATTCTTATGCCACTACTTGGTCCTGCTATCCCTCCTGAGCTTTAAGTAGCCTACAATAACACTAGTTTTTCACTCAGTTGGATGATATAACCTTGAAAATACATGTACTTTCATAATTAGCTCTGCAGTTGGGCAGGGGTTTTTGAAAGTTATTAGTAAATATTGTAGTACTCTAGATTATCAGAGAGGTGAAAAGACCAAGGCAAGGAAAATTAGGAAAAAACACCCAAAACTTTGAAAAGATCTTTTTGCATTAAAATTTACAGTTATATATTAAAACTTAAGGTAAGAATTATTTCTTTCTGGAATACAAACTCCCACATTTTTGTAACCAGCATGACAAAGCATGACACCACTGTCCCAAGCCTGATATCACAGGCTACTTAATTAGCAGGTCCTCAAGGCATAAAACAAATATAGTTAGAGACACAGATGTGATGATTTGCCATAGCTGTGAAAAGCCAAATATTTCTCATTAAAAAAAAAAAATCTCTCATAAAATAGAGAATGCTGACAATTCCTCTGTCACAATCTTAGACTGAGAAACCAGATTTTCTTTTGCTTTAAGGGACATATCTCTACTTCCCTACTAATATCCCAAAACTTTTAGAAGCACTATAGCAAGTAGTCTTTTCATCATGAATAGTAGTTATAGCTGCATCTTCTCTTGTCTGACACTAGGACTTTCAATTTTTTTTTTTTTTTTTTTTTTAGGGAAGTAAATGAGTAAATGCTCCCAAATCTTCCATCTCTCGGAAAATCTATTCCATGGCCAGGACAAAAAAGGCATTGTCTTCCAAAATACATAAGTAGAATAGATGAAAAAAAAATCTCTATACATTTTTGTTAAAAACCCAAACCAAACCAAACAAACAAAAGATGCAAACTAAAGGAAAAAACCCCCAAAATCTAAGGCAAAAACTGACTCCCCAGAAAACAACCCAAAACTGAAGCAAAAAATCCCAAACCAAACCTAACACCACAACAAAACAAAACCAGAAGTCGGCATCAAATTAAAAACAAACACACACACACACACACACACACACACACACACACACACACACACA
>QUSF01000001.1:15103015-15255860 GCA_003676055.1 Chloebia gouldiae
ACACACACACACACACACACACACACACACACACACACACACACACAAAATCAAAAAACCCAGCCCAACAAAACCCAAATCCAAACAATAAAATAAGAAAACAGCTACTTTATGCATCTTGCATGGCTTTAGCAACTAAACAGATCCCACCTCCCATGAGAATAGTCTGGCTACATTCCATTACCCCTACTGAGGGAAATCGCTTCACATCTAAAAAAAAATCAAGTTATATACACATCATAACTTAAGCTTCTAACTACTCACATTTCAACCCATTCATGACATTTCCCATTCATTTTCCACCATTCTTCACTTGCTACAATCTCTGAGCATATCCAAGAAGGCTGTTCCATTGCCCATATTTAAATTAATGTGTTGTTTCTAAAGAAACTAATGCACATTTATTTTGTCTGAAAAGAAGGGAAGTAACTTTGGACACAATTGAAAATGTCTTCCCAAGTGAAGATATGTAACAGAGAATTTATCATGCAATAAACACAAAGAAAATATTGTCATTACAGCATGTGAATGAAATAGTAATCCTGGAAGTGTCATTTAAGTACTTTTTGGAAAGGAAAACTGTACTCAAGAAAAAAGGCATAAAAAAGAAATATGTATTATAGACCAATAGTAAATAGTAAAGTTATTAAAACACTGCTCAGCTTCTATTCTGTTGCATTCTGTTGTAATCAGCAATTCTTGGAGGAAACTTTATTTTATACCATTGTTAAAAATGCATCTAAATTTAAATTTAAAAATTACTGTAAAACTGTGCAATTTTTGTATCTTTATTTGCAAATTTATTCTTGGTTTTTAGTCTCATTTGACCATTTACCTTGATGCTGTGTCATTGCAATATATGCAGAACAGATGTTGCCAACATACAAGCTTGCTAACACATGGCCTTCACATACAGAGCTGAACTGTCGTCCTAGAAGTCTCCATGTACGTAAACAATTCTTAGTTCATACTAAGAACATTCATATATGCTCATCAAGAGAATGATAAGCAACTCTGGTTGTTGTTTTTGTAAGAAAATTGTACTGAGGAAATATGATAAAGCCTATAGACAGTATCAATAATCTAGAACATATGTATTCATGTATGGCCTTACTTATCAATTGTGCTTGATTAGGGTGGGATAGACTCCCTTCACTTTGAGTACTTTGAACTTTGGCAGCATGCCTGACCTGCTTTTTCCAAGATCCATAGAGATACATTAAGAGAACATGAAAGCCAAATTTGGAATTTTTAAATGTCAAGACCCATCCCTTTGGGGGTTAACAAAGGAAGAGACATGATCTTTTTAGGATCACTGAGCCAATGAAGATGATTAAATAATTTGTCTCAGAGGAAAGTTAGAGCAAGTCTTTCTCAAAACATGGAAGTTTACAATATTTACTGTATTGATGCAATTTCCTTAACAGATATAAGAAATTATCATTCAAGCCAAAAACAATAAAGCACTTCAAATACAAATGACAATAAAACAGAACATTCCTACTATTGAAATTGGAAAATAGAGAGGGGTATGAAGCACTAAAATTGCAACCTTTTGAAATTGGGCTTCCTCAAGTATTCTAAAAAACCACAAACATATGCCAGTTCTTTTATATTAATAGAAATAATCTCTTACTATTGCATACTATTCCACACAATTTCATACAATTGAAACAATAAACATCACATTTCATTTAAATACATAAGAATAGGAGACCATCCTTTACTGTACCTCAACCTAGACATGCTCCCTTAGGTGATGGAGACACATCAAAGACAACTTGCAGAAGGTACCTTCAAAGCATGAAGTAGAAAATAGAGGCAAAAAAGTAACATAATTTTGAATCCCATCTCTACAGCAGCATTATCAAAGCCCAAACTTATATAACCAAAATAAAAAGCAAACCTGTGAAGGTATAGTTACAGAAGAGATAAATCAATTAAACAAAATGACCAAATTTGAGAGTCCACTAAATCTCATGCATAGACTACTCAGTGTGGGAAAACATACTGTGGTTCCATTTTGTAAACAGTCTAGGAAAAAGGCACAGAGTAATTATTTCCTAGAATATGTCTCTAAAATTAGAAATGCAACAAAGGGATAATATTCTCCTCCCATTTTCTTCTAACACATTCTAAACAAGTGATCTTAGCAAAGCTTTGCTTTCACAAAGTTTAGGTAGTGTATGTATGGAGGGAAGTCTTACAGGGATGGCTTCTGTTAGAAGCTGCCAGAAACTTCACCCAGAGCTAAGATGGACACAATGCTGGCTGAGGCTCAGCCTTAGCCATCTGAGCCTTAGCCATCACACCATCTGTGATAGTGGTAGTGCTTTTGGGATAATGTTGTTAAAGGGAAAAAAACCTACTCTACACAGTAGCAATTGCACCTGAAGAGAGAAGTGAGAATATGTGAGAGAAGCAGCCCCGCAGACACCAAGATCTGTAGAAGGAGGGACAGGAGGTGCTCCAATAATGAAATTAATCTCCCACGAAGCCTGTGGTGCAGACCATGGGGAGAAAGCTGTGCCCCAGCAGCTCATCAAGGTCCATGGCAGACCAGAGATCCATCTCTAGACTGTGGAGGACCCAGTGCTGGAGTAGGTGGATGTGCAAGGGTGTTGGATCAGGTTTTCTGGTAGGACTTGTGACCCCCCCCGCCAGGGGACCCATCCTGGAGCATCCTGCTCCTGAAGGACTGCACCCTGAAGAAAGGAGTGACACTGGAGAAATTTGTCAAGAACTGCAGGTCATGGGAAGGACTCATCTTGGAAAACTTAATGGATGTCCGTTTCCCATGGGAGGGGCCCCATGGAGATAGAGAAGAGTGTGAGGAGTCCTCCTCTTGAGAAGGAGGATGCAGCAGAGACAATGCATGATGAACTGACCACATCCCCCATTTCATGTCTCCCTGAATTGCCTGGGGGAAGAATTCAAGAATAAAGTTAATCCTGAGAAGAAGGGAAAGGTGAAAGTTTTTTTAAAATTTAGTTTTGCTTCTTATTACCCTATTCTGATTTGGCTGGTGAGGAACTAAAATAATTTCCCTGGGACTCTTTTACCCTGATGGCAATTACTGAGTGATCTCTCCCCATCCTCAATTTATGAGCCTTTCATTGTATCTTCTGTCCCCCATCCACTTGAAAAGGAAGTGACACACTGGTTTTGGTTGGCACCTAGTGTCCTGCCAGAGTCAATCCACCTGAACAGGCTACATGCAGGCTAGATTTCATTAATAAAACTATCTACGTATGTAACACCTCACTCCTAAATAACTTTAAAACAGATCATAAAACTTAAAAGCAATATCAAGCAGCAATGACTTAAAAAAAAAGGATCTTAGTTTTATTCCAGCACAGTGATAAAGTGTAACAGGAAGAAGCTTATCTAGGGTTAATGCTTTACTCAGCTTGTTAGTTTTCAGTTCTGATTTTGCCTGTGTAAGTTAATTTGATCCACAAGTGCAAACAGTGATAGCAGATAAATGCAGACTATTTATCTTGTACAGATCTATGCTGCTGATTGAACTTTGCTTTTAAGAAGTGAAACAGGAAATAACTATGTACTACATTTGGTGTGTTGGCCTATTCATACTTTTCAGCACATTTTGTGGTAGCAAATATGTGGTAAGCAAAGCTGTGGTAAAATTACTTACATGCTTAAAAATCCTCATAAGCTTCATCTTTCTGTTGCTCATTACACTCGTTGCTGAAAATTAACATATAGTACCTGAAAATGGGTTGCTTATCATACATAAGTATACTAGAAAAAGCCTCAGCTTGGCAGAACTACTACTGATTCTCAACAAGAAATATGAGTAGAGCAAGTTATAAAAGTAGGATCTAAACTTGAAGACTCTTCTTCTCTCTGGAAGTTATTTCCACATGAAACCAGAATTTCAGTATTTTCTGGTCAAGAAACAAAACAAAATCAAGACTAGCCATTTCAGTTATTTTGTCTGTTCCTGTTTTTATTCCAGGTCTCCTGATCAACTGATGGTTGTTACAAGGGCATGTATGGACAGGGCAAGAGGTAATGGTTTGAAATTGAAGGAACACCAGTTTCAATGAGATATAAGAAAGAGGGTGTTTTGTTTTTTTTTTATATTGAGAGTGATGAGACACTGGAATAGAGGTAGTGAAGAAAACCTGGAGAGGTAGTGGATGCCTTCTCATTGGAAACATTGAATGTCAGCTTGGGTGGTGCACTGAGTCAACTGATCTAGTTGAAGATAACACTTCTCATTGTGAGGGGGTGTTAGACTATATGGCCTATTAATGTCCCTTCCAACCCAAACTATTCTATGACTTTTAAAAGAAGTTGTGGAACTTGCAAAAGTATGACACTCCAGCAGTTTCAAGATGAGCAACAGAAGTAAAAAGACAAGAACAATTGATCTCCTATTGTGATATACATATTATTTTCTACTGAATACCTACATAATGTTTACCCTTTCCATACTTTATAAATAACTCAGCAAAATAGTTTCCAAGTAAAGACTCAATAAAAAAAAATCATTACAAATTTCTGGTACATCTGATGGAAAAAGTTCATAATTTATATTTATGGTTACATTTCAATGTAGAAGTAATGTAACGTTGAAATAGCAGCAACATAATTTAGAAGAATTTAAAAAGAAATTAAATTAAGGATAAATTAAGAATTTTCCTTTTTTAATGAAGGAAAAAAAAATGCTTCTAGTCTGATATTTCAATATGAAAGGCTAAAGGAATTAAATTAAAAACACTCCTTACAGTCAGGTTACACTGCTCTTCAGTGTAACCTGACTGTAAGGAGAGGTCCTGCCAAATCTTTTATTAACTACACAGAGGTGTGATGCTGCTGTGGTGTCTAGATTTGTCCACAAATGCACTGATTAGAAAGATTTTCATAGGTGGGTACAAAGAAGGCACAGATGACTGACAGCAATTTGCACAGCATGATTTTTCAGTTCACCACCTTCAAACCCCAAAATACGACTTTGAATAAATCATACTAATCACCACATTCCTTTAAAAGAAATTAAGTCATTTCTACATATATTTCTGATGAAAAATGCAAAAGGTCCAACAGAAAAATAAAAATTATGAAGCCTCATTGTTTTACAGGAAATATATTTCATGATGAGTCTTTCATATGCTTAGGTTTTGCAATTTTTGCTCCTCAGATATTAATTATTTTAAAAATGGTTTTTACTCAGGAAAAGTTGATAAATACCACAATAAGGTGTACAAGAAGCATATGTATCTTCCAGTATTATGTTGGAAAGGCTGCAGGATGAGATGCTATTTTATATTCTTAGAATATGAATTATATTAATAAATACAGCATTAGAAACAACCTTTTCCCTCTCTCCTCTATCCTAAGATTAACAGTGTCCTCCACAAGAATACCCCTGCAGGGATTGTAACAGCAGCATGATATTACTAGTGTTATATCATCTGACCATACCTGAAGCAAGAAAGATGTCTAAATTAGTACTACAAACACTGCCTATTCCACTCTGAAAAAAATATCGGCTTTTCACAGTAAATGAACACACATGATTTTCCTTTCTGATCTAAATGTAGTTATTCGTTTTACTAAGATAGCATTACTGCTGGCACTCAACATTCAAACAGACTGCCACAAATAGCTTAATCACTCTAAAAACAGTTGAGTTAAAAAGTAGTGCTTTACTCACTTTTATATGAAACACTATCTCTCTGTCTTTAAGGCTGCCATTCTCAATAACCAAAACTTCTTGTATCTTTAGCACTTTAAGTGACAAAATTTGGCAAGATGGAAGCATGTATGTTATTAATAAAAAGAATGTTTTTATTTAAGTTTAAATATCTGGACTTCATCTGTATCTATTTCAGAAGGAAGCTATACTTATTAGGTCTTTGAATCATCAGATTATAAATAACATCTGAAGAGAGATTTGTTTCTGATTTTTTCCTGTAGTCCAAAATGAAGATGAACATCAGCAACATACAGATGCTGAAAATTAGTGTCTTATAGGTCAACAGCAGTTAAAGAGGCCATAAAAAGCAAGAACATATTTAAAAATCTTTCTATACATTCCTGTGATTATCTTATTTAGGACAGTTGTCCTTGCCCAGGATTAAATGGAATTTGGAAACCAGAACACATTTATGTGTAGAAAGTCAAGAATCTTCCTGTTTTTTGTTGTTTTTTTTTTTTTTTTGTTTTGGGTAGGATCAGTGTAATTTTGGTTGGTTTGATTTGCAAGAATCTTCTTGCAAACCTATTGCAAATCTTCTTGGCAAACCTATTGCAAATCTATTTTTTGTTATCCTACATTTTCTTGTAAGAAAAATTAATCACAGCTTCAAAACAAACACTATTAATCACCTAAGACTATTATATAAAACATAAGAGAGTACAAAAAAGAGATACACATCTACTTGCAACAGTATTACTGAAGAGCATTGGGGAAAAAATAAAAAACATTGGTCTGAGCAGAGCATCAGGCAGATGTCTTGAATTAAAGTTGTGGTGCAAATCACTTCCAGTTATGACAGCAGGAACAGTATTTGTGGATGTACTCATATGTCGCATATAGGCTGCATGAACTAGAAGAGGTTGCAAAAGAGAGCTGACATTCATCTAAAGACCCCAGTTTTTTTATGATTTAAAATACCTTCTTATTAAAAGCACAATGCACAATTTTTCTTGTTCTTTCTATACAGTTGCAAAGCCATACTTACTAACACTTCAAAGTTTGCCTGTCAGCAATGGTCTAAAGAGATGAGGGCCCATGAAGATGAAGGACACATAAGAGGCTCAAGGTTAAAAATGTCACACCCCTAAACCAACCCACACTTTATGTAGCACATCTATTCTAAACACCTTCTCCACATAATTCCTCAGTAATGAGGATCCCATTGGTCAATGAAGCTATTCTAAATCTAACCTTGAGTGCCTTAAAGTTAACATATGCAAGGGACTGCTCCTTGTTATCCTGAAAAGTATATCCTGCTCACAGGAAAGATTACTACTGAATTGACTGAATTGTATTTTGAATGGTTATGTTCGATGTGAACATATCAATGAGAAAGCTGAGTCCATTTTAAACTTAGTTTTTCATACCGTGACTAAGCTATGGCCATCTTGTTGTACAACATTTTTACAGAAATGGAATAGGATCCTGCTTATTACTGGTGGTCTGGTTTTGTCAGTGATTTAAGTATCTTCATAATTTCTAAAGAAATACTAAGGCTGATGTCTATACATTAAAATATATTTACTCTCTCTCTTAACACCTTCTTTTAAAGATTTGCAACATATTTCAACAATTTAGCAAACTGCTCAGCACAATTTTGTACTGTTCAGATTATCGTCTCTCTAATGTATTCTGCTTAATCTAATTCTCTCTTTCTATTCTTAGTGACTTTCCATCATACTTAAATACAGGAATGCCCAGCAGAAATGAAAGGATGAACTTTCCCAATATCCAAGATCCTGTCATAGATAAGCCAAAGAAATATATTCTGTACTGTTTAACTTGACCTAAGTTGATGGCTAACATTTCTTTCGTATGAGAAGAAAAGGGCAGACCAAAACAGAATAAAAACCATTCTGTGGAAACTTCATTAATGCAATTCAGACTGATAATGTGAACAGCTACAAGGCTCATTTTAAAAATATAAAATATTAGTAACTTAATCCCTCACTCAAATATCTGTGACAATTAAATGAAAATGGGAATAATATATGGAAATTTTGTGTGCAGGAGGGGAAACCAAAGCAAATCAACCACATTTATGTATGAAAATGTCTAAAAGTAAGAATCCCTTCACTCTTACAGCAGCATTTTACATGTAATCTAAGAAAAATAGTTTTGTCTTACAGTGCAAGCATCCAGTCAGAACCTGTTCTTTAGTGAGGCTTTTCCATTCCTTGTTCTCTTAAACCTCCACTCCACCTATTGCCTACATTTGAGAGACATAATTTCCTAACACAAAATGAGTTCTCTACCCCTCTTAACTTAGCTATGAGGACTCAGATTTAATAATCACTAAAAACTGTGTTGTTGTTAATAAAAAACATGCTTAAAAATATGAATTTGCAAGCAGAAGAAATATGCAGGCCAATATTGATTTTAAATTAGAAACAGAAGTTGTCTATAAACTAATATAATATTAACTCAAGTATACTTAGATTACTGATAAATTTAGTTTTATATATGGGTGGTGCCTAGCATCAGCCTATCACAATGATAAGCCTTTAATCTCTTAGAATCTGGAGTTCTACTGTTCTACAAACAGAGACTGAAAGCTAAGGCCAACATCATTGTGAGTGATTGTCTTAATCAAGTAGCTCTTTGTCTTGCATTAGAAGTTTAAGTTATAGGTAAAGTTTTCCAGGTAACGTAGTCTTGAAAAATATTAGTAATTAAAGTTAATTACAAAAAGTCTTACAGAAATGCTTAAGATTTGTAATCATATCTGTACAGCTAGAGATTTTTATCTAGAAACATCAAAGGATCTGTATAAAATGGTTGCTTGTGATAGATCTCTAAGGACTAAGAAATGTTCAATATACACCTTCTATATTGCCCTTTCTTGCTCAATTGTTTGTTTTTCTTCTCTCTGTTCACCCTCCAGGAGACCTTTTGCCACAGAAAGGTGGTAAAAAGGGAAAACACAAGCAGTTTCTAAAGCAAAACCCCCCAACATTATGCTTTTCTGGTATTTTGATATATTATTTTATTGTAACAATTTAGTTTACTATAATGAAAAGATTCAGTGACAACTGATCTTATTTATCTTTTTTATTTTTTTGCTAAAGCAGGCAAATGGAAATGTAGACAGCATTGTGAAGGAATAAAAAAACAAATGAGATGGAAATTGTCTTTTGACTTTTCAAATAAGCAAAACAAGAAACTTTCCAAGTAAGTGATAATTTTTTATAATGTATATGGTGTTTAGAAAAGCATATAATAAGCATATAATTCTGCTTTCAGAACACCGGATATAATAACAATTTTCTTAAGAAAGAAACCCCAATGATGCTTTTCTGTTAAATTTGTCAGTATTTGCTTTTATTCCTCTGTCAATAAAGAATGTAAGAGGTAAAAATTTGCCTTTGGCTAAGTATATCTGTTGGCAACCCTTATTGTGGGTGATGCAGTTGTCAACAGTCCCATGACTAAAAGACCAGATTTAAGAAGTAAAACAGTTCTTTTTCCATTTTTTATATGCACACGTTTTCTATGTTTACTTTTTTTTTTATCTGTGGCTGATTTGAACCATTGAGGTCAGCCTGAAGAAGTTAAACTTGTTAACTTATGCGCGGTTTTGATCTGGTCTTTTTTCAAAATTAAATGCAGCCTTCTGCTATATATTTTGAGACAAAATTATTTCTCTACTGTAGAAAAAAAACCCTCCACACTCATGTATATGACTTTGGGCATATTTTTGTTAAAATTAATGTTATAGTCCAGCTTCAAAATATTTTAATTTATATGACAATATAAATTAGACAGCAAGCTGATATTCACTAAAAAATGAGATGAAACCTACTGCCTGCTGATTACCATTCCTGAAAGTTGTGTGTATAAATAAAATGAGAATATATAAGATTATAAGGCAAAGATAACACAAATGAATAAAAAGGATTCATAAACCTGAAACTAATAGGCTTTCATAGTCAAGAAAACACGCAGGAAATAATAAAATCACGTCATCTTTGATGTGATTTTTTTCTTCCTTATTGACTTTAGCAAGTGCCAGATCCCAAGAGGAGACCTGTGACCTCAGGTTATTTAAAATCCCTTAAATGCTTTTGGCTTTAAACTGTTCTTTATGTAAACTGAGATCTGACTAAACAATTAATAAATTCTAAAATAAATTATTATTAATTATTATTGTCTTTAATTATGGATTTTTCCAGTTTCAACATCATATATAATTAGAGCAAAGAAGGACAATGAAGTTTGTAGAGCGTAAATAAGTCCTATGAGGTGTGGCTGAGGGAGCTGAGATAATTCGTTGGAGAAAATGAGGCTCAGGGGAGACCTTATCCGTCTCTACAACTGCCTTAAAGGAGGTGGGGGTTTGCTGCTTCTCCCAATAAACAAGTGACAGAACCAGAGGAAATGACCTCAGGTTGCACCAGGGGAGGTTTAGATTGGGTATTAAGAAAACATTTCTTCACTGAAAGGGTGGTCAGGCACTGGGACAGGCTGCCAAGAAAGTGGTGCAATCACCACCCCTGGATGTGCTCCAAGCATGTACGGATATATCAATGTATCAATAATCCTTGTGGGCTCATTCCAGCTCAGGATATTCTGTCATTTTATCTTGCATCTGCAGATATGGTTTATTGGTGAACACAGTGGTGTCAGGTTGGTGGTTGGATTGATGATCATAGAGATATTTTCCAACTTTATAAACTCTAGTTTCATCTGATCTGAAAGATTATTATCTTCCATAGTTTGAAATTCTAAGCAATGTGTGAAAATACAAGTTTAATTAGCAAGCAGGATAGCGAAATTGGAAAAACCTGCTTTTTGCAGATTACAGTGCTGTGGAGGTCTGATTGATTGTCATATTGAGTGAGAACACCTGCATTAGTATTAGCATTTACTGCATTTCCTGCTGTGGGTCTCTCTGGGCAGCTGTGAGGACACTCAGTCAATTGACAATCCTTTCTCTCAGGGAAAAAATGCCAAAGGTGCCTGGTTCAACTGCCTTGCACTAGAGCTCTAGAATTCTCAACAAGAATGGAAAATTACTTTTTTCCAATCCTCTTTCATTCACTTGATACATCCCCTTTGGTCTCTCTGACTTGTGCAATGTTTAGATGAAACCAAGGAGATGCATAACAAAACTTCCTCTCCTAGAGTTTGTTCCATTTTTTTTCATAAAGAGCTGAGCACACAGTTCATTTGTACTAGTGTAGTTCACTAGCATGTAACATTTCATCAGAATTATGTTTGACTAAAATAAAATATTTTCTGTGCCAGAGGAAGACTAGATTAAATTGAATCAGAAAGAACATATATAGAGGCCTTTTAATGCCTAACTGAGGCTAAAAAGCAGAAAGTATTATGATCGTGCTAATGTTTTATGCTACAAAGGAATTACTGTCAACCAGTGCCAGTGACTGCAACTAGAAAAGAAGGGATGGTAGCTTGCTCCTACTTTACCTAAGTAGACTTTATAATGTTTGAAGACACTGAACAGTTTTGAATTTCTAATACATATTGTGATTAGAAGTCCTGTTCAAGTGCTCATCAAAGCCTTGTTAAATGTATCATCATTTAAATACATGAAAGAACATCTTTAGGAGAGGCAACATCTCTTAAAAAGCTTGCACAGTTAGATTACTATTTTTTCCAACAATATAAAAATGTCTATCACAAAATATTAACTCCCTGTGCAAATAGTTTCTTAATCAAAATTTATGCATTTATGGATTTTATAAATCTCTTACTGTATATATGATGTGTCAGTTGCCATACTAACATAGCAAATAAATTGAGGGTCATAAAAGGCAACTGAATACAACTAAGAAAGAGAATTGGTTTATCTTAATATTCAGCAGGATAAGATTGCAAGCAGGCTTTCTTTATATGTTTCCTGAATTTGACTACAACTAAGGATAAAATCTCTTCTGGTATTTTTTTTTCCTGTGAGTACATAATCATAGTTAGCTCAAATTTGTTTCTACTAATAATATTAATATTCTAAAAAAAAAGAAATAATAGAGGATTTTAATAGACACAGCTAATAAAGCAATTTATCAAAACTTACATTATCTATATAAAATTTTGCTCAAATCAAGACAACATTTGCTTCAATAAAATCTTCCATAACTGAACTACACTGAGTTATGGAAACAACTAGAATTTTTGAGAAAAATTTTGTATTTATATTTTTGTTTATTGAACATTTTAAATAACTATTTTCCTATCCATTTGTCTTTATATTTTTGTTCTGATGTGACCAAATATTGTCTATTAAATACTTGCTTCTGAAACAATAATTGTGCTGCTGAAATATTTTTTTATAAATCCAGTAAGGTATGAAACTACAGCTTCAGATTCTGACAAACAAGTCTTGGTTATAGTTACACTAAAATGATAACTTTTAAATATGAAACTTTTAAATGACTTTTTTTATTTCTCAATAAAACTGACTCAGCAAAAAAAAAATGTTCTGGGACAAATCAGGACACGTGCCTACATTTCTAGCCATGTGAAAAACATCTGTCACCTTTTGAAGGCTGGACTTGAACATACTGGTGTATTCAGATGTTTGTTGCTCAATTATATAGCTAGATTCTGGGAGGGATGTTCATGGATATTTCCATGTAGTTAGAAAAAAACTGTGTTTCAAATTGACTCTGGCTCCTGCATGGGAAAAGATTACATCAGCTCCTATATCAGTTATATCAACAATTTTTATGGTTAAGTTAAGAGAGTGCTGATTGGAGCTGACTGGTGAAGCTGAGAAAATGGTGCAGGCACTTTGGCTTAAGAATAACCTGCTTTAAATGGAGGATAACAAGGAAATTTTGATAAAAATTTAAGTAACTTGATAAATTATTTTGTTTATGTTAATTATGTTTACCAGACTTAAAAATTAGTCACAAACAATATTTTTCTATTCTGTGAGTACATTGTATTTTATACACTGTGAGTCAGACTATGGTATCAAAACTCACCGTTACTATATGATCATATAAAACATTTGTGCTGTCAAAATAAGCTTAAAAATCAAATATAATATATTATAACTAATAAGCCAGATTTGTTGCCTAGTTCATTTCTAGAAACAAACACTGTGAGCAGACATCAAAGTGTGAAGATGAACAAAATTGTTCAAGGAATTACACCCAGCCTGAACCTGCCATGAGACTGGGACAATATTGTATTTTTTTCCAATTCAGTTAATATTGAATATTTTAAAATAAATTAATATAAACCAAAACTGTATTACAGAAATCAATTTACTTGCATACAGGAATTTAAAAATATATCTGTGGTCTTTGCTACCTTTGACAATTGCCTTTCATTTATCATACCTTGATACTTGGTCATAACTTCATACCTGCATTCAGGTACATGAAATTCCCAACTAGACTTTGAATAGATTATACTCATATGATGAATCCAGCATCTTAAAAATTTATGCTATGTTCTTTTGCCCTTTTTTCCCCCATCCCTGACTTAGATTTTTTGTTTCACTGCCTTCTTGGCTTCTATACCAGTAATTTTCTCACAGTAACTTTTCTTATTAGTAGCTGTGTGACTCTCTGCTGCAGGGTTCAGCTGTCCCTGGTTTGTATGGCCTCTCTGCCTGACCTTGGCTCTGGTTCACTGAGAACATTCTTGTTGAGGTGTGAGAAAGCAGGCGAGCTAAAACAAGCAAGATATGCAAAGTAAAAACAGATGGAAGAGCAACTGTTGGACTAGTGACAGCTAACAGCTCCAGGACTCTAAAGTCCTGAGTAAAACTGGAAGACCTTCCCCTCCTGCCAGCTCTAGGGAACTGGAAGACAATAACCCAGCAGCAGCAACAGAAGCAGCAGCAGGCCAGGTCAGCCCATTTGGAGAACACTGGCCCTTCCCCAAAAAACAACTTATCTGGTCCAAGAGGACTCAGCTGATTGCAGAGAGGTTGCAAACACCTAACCTAGGAGCTTACTACTACTAGCCTCCTGTCACATGTATTCTCCAACAAAATTCCCTTCATACTCCTCAGCTGTATCTTTCTGAAGTGTCACAGTGAAAGCTGCCCAAATGAAGCAATAAAAGAGGGTTTTACGGTATCTAAGAAAGAATGCTGTGCCTCTTGTACAGCTAGCAAAACTTTTGCCTGTCCTATGAGAAATTAAACTAAAAAGCAATTATTATTTCTAACAATCAAATGTAAAAATATAGGGCAGAAATTTAGGAAGGATAAAATGAGAGCACTCAATGTCTTTACGTAGCCAGCTCAAAATTCTAAGTTGGTGACTGAAAAAGTAATAACATTTTATAAATAGGCAAGGTAATATAATTTTTATAATTTAAGTCCTCTTTTCTCTGCACCCATGATATATTAATTTAAGACAATACTTTTGCATCAACAGTTTTGTTGATACAATGTTTTCTCAGTGAAAGAACATTTTGCTGAACAATATTTCTATTTATCCAGACTTGGTGTAGGTGTTCCATTAAAATAAAGAAGACATAGACATGCTATCCATGGAACACTGAAGTTTTTAAAAGCCACCTAACAACACTATGGAAGAATCCACACAGGAACTAATTTTCAGTTACTGGCTCCTAGGTTCTCAATGTAAGCAGCTAATAAAAGTACAGCCAAATCAGCATGAAGTGATTCATACCATTCTGATGAAATCTTGTTAAGAAATTCCAGCAGGTAGGTAGAAACATAAGATTCTCAGAGAATCTAAATTCTTGCAAATTAATGTTAGCACAGTTTCCCTCTCCTGAAACTAAGACCACAAAACTGAATGACTGTGACTTCTCAAAAGGAAAGTTTCTGGTATAGCAGGTTATTAAAGTCTGTCCTACTTCAGATTTTCTGTGGGGCACCCATCTCTCACATTTTCCTTGATGTTCATGAATATTTCAAAGTCATTCCTATTATATTATGAGGTTTAATGATAAAACTATACTACTATACTTATAAAGGCAGATGTTATTACAAATATCAAAAGAATCCCAAAGTTAAGGTGTACTTTTTAAACAGTGGTATCAGGGAAAATATAATATCTGGGATAAAAGAATGACAGATATTATAAAAATCTTTTTTTAATATAATGCGTCAATTTTTCCACATTCCCCTTTCACTATGTAAACACTTAAACTCCTTAACACTGTTTTTTAGATTGATATTGGTCTAATTAATGGAGTATCTATAGATCACATATAATACTGCTTTATTTAACTCCAAGCCAATGTAAATCTTCTCATAGAGAGATTTTTAATTAGATGTTTGGTTTATATGTTCATATTCTTCAGAGCTAATGTTCTGAACAGCATAAATTTTCTCTTGTGAGATTTCTCAGTGGAAGGGATTAGAGCAGCCTTCATAAATATTAGATCCTATAACAACCTTATGATAATAATATTTTCTGTGGCTTTGCAGATGAAGTAAATGCATATAATCTATGTCACACATGAAGTAAATGACAGATGATAAGGAATTCAGACTCCTGGACGCTGTCAGATTAAAATCTTTAAAAAATGTGCAGAAACCCAAATCTCAGATATAGGAGAAAAGAGAGTGCCAAAACAAGCAAATAAATTTGAAAGACTGCAAGTAAAAACGCTGGGAGGGTCTTTTTATTCTTGAAATTCAATCAGGACTGTATGATTGCCTGCCAGAACATAATGTTTTCAGGTCAAGCAAGAATAATTTCTCACATGAACGGAAGAATCAGAACAGGATAACAGCAACCCTCAAAAATATTTTTAGCAGCTATCTCCTTTACTCCCATATTATGTTAGGTCTTCCAGTTTCTGCTGCTGCTAATAATCACAGGATGCCGACATGTGTACAACTCATTTCTGCCAATCCAAGCAAACCATGGAAAGCATGCTGTAATTTACAGTCCCAAG
Organism: Chloebia gouldiae; assembly: GCA_003676055.1. Taxonomy (NCBI): domain Eukaryota; kingdom Metazoa; phylum Chordata; class Aves; order Passeriformes; family Passeridae; genus Chloebia; species Chloebia gouldiae. The sequence goes on from QUSF01000001.1 coordinate 15,118,602, forward strand.
ATGTTGACAGACTGGTTCACCAGCCAACAAAACATTACTTTCCTTTGCAGCTTCAAAGCCTGGAAGGAGGACATAGAGTTCTGTGAAAGTCAGTGGGATGCTGGAAAGCTAAAGCATAAGCTATGCTGTTCATTACAAAGAATGCTGGACATCATTCTGGAGGGGATATCACAAATCTAACCTCAACAAAACATCTGGCAATAGAGCTGTTTTCTACACAGGCTGTAAAAAAATAGGCTGAGAAAGCTTTTCTTAGGGGCCTCAGCCTAGTGTCCAGATGTGTGTCATTTTTGTGCACTACCAGATATGTAAACCAGTAATATTTTATTCATGTCTATGGAATAATTCTGTATCTTGTGCAGGTATTTTTTTGATGAGTGTGTTACTTTTGAAATGTTGGTAATTTGAGACAGCATTTAGAAAATTCTTCTGTCATTGTTTTTTTTTTTTTTTGTCAACTCATAAGGTTGGAAACCTAAAAATCTCTCTAGATTGCCTTTGAAACACTTGTCTAGCAAATGCTGAATTTTTGCATGTTTAATTGTGCCTCAAACCCCAAAAGGGATATATTACATGGTAGTACCTTCAGATTACATCAAAGAAAAACAAATCTTTCTTTTTTTAACCATGGGAAAACATAAACCCTAATTCTAAGCCTCCAGCCTCAGGCCAACAGAAGATGACAAACCTAGGACAGAGCAAAGGCCATCACAGTGCAGCACTGGATGTTTAGTGACAGAAAACCCATGGCACTGTGATGTTTTGTTAGATGTTTCAAACACAGAGAATTACTTCTGCTGGTTCTGTTGCATCCTTCCATTCACACAGAACAATCCCACTTGCAGGAGCAGGGCTGCTCCCCACCTCCCACAGCCCTGCTTAGCCCACCCATGGGTCCAAGGAGGTGCCCAGTGCTGGGGCAGTGGACAGGCACTGGCTGACATGCCCAGCTCTGACGGACCCCCACAAAGAGCCACCCCTGCCCCAGCAGCCCCCCAGGGCCACCAGCCCTCACAGTGGCATGAGGGTCTCTCCCTTGGTGTTTCACAGTCTCAGAGGCTCGGGCTGTCACTGGATGCCCTGGCAGCTCTCCAACCCATCTGCAACCAGGGAAGGATGTCCTGCAGGTAAAATGGTGAATGGGACATGGTTTAAGCTCTGCACAACATAATGCAGTGACTCTCTTTTAAAAGGGGACAACCCTTCTCAAGTGGAAAGTATACCGAGAGATATAATACAGAAAATTGTAATAGTTACCAGCCCAAGAGGCTGGTTTTCTTTAATACAGTGTCTGTTTTGTATCACAGTTATTACATTAGCACCCCACAATCTACTTGCATCCTGTTGGCTCTACAAATAGAGCTCTGCAGATGTTTGCCATTATCCACAATTTAGAAACTATTTCACCAAAGACAAAAAGAACCCTGGGAATTAATCACCCTCTTTGTCAAAGGGCCCTTGAAGAAGCAAAAATGTCAGAACCATTGCAAAGAAATGAAAATGTGTTTGGATGTCCATCTAAACCAATACAGTATTGTTTTTATTAAAACAAAAAATTATTTTTCTTTTCTTTCTGTTTTTTAACATGCAAGCATATTAAAGTCCATGCTACAGTGTGCATATTAACCCCCTCCATCAGAAGGAGAAAGAAACCACACAGGTATTTGGTGCAGACCTAGAGTCACAAATTAACCTATTCAATTCAAGAAGGGTGGTAGTCATCATATGCATAGTGACATATAAACTTGCATGAGCTAAGTGGGTTTATTCTTGTGTGGTTGATGAGATCTATAGGAACTAAAATTACAGTGGTCAGTGTTATGAAGTTATTTTTACTCACATCTAAATATGGCACCTTACCCTGAAACTGGAAAATCATTTTCCATTTTAACCACAGAAAATTTTAACCATGGAGTTGCTAAAAAAAGACTAAGGAAGCTACGGAACAACAGTAATTATATTTTGTCCTAATTCTTCCTGCAGGTGCTGGAATATTGTCTCATCGACAGTATTTTCTGCATATGTGAGGGGAAAAAAATCACATTTTTCACACTATGAGGATAACAATAAATAGGAAATTATTTAAATAAAAGAAATTTGACACTTTTTTCCTTTGCTTTTACTTACAGTTGTCTCCTTCAGTCCATTTATCCTTTACATAACTGGCAAATTGTATCTATGCACTTTCTAGTTTACATGCTGAGCATACAATTAATTTTGAATAGTAACTTACCTCTTTTGCCTGGTAGGATCAAACAAAGTTAAAACCCACATTCTAATACAAGTGCTTGTTTATTACATTTCATGTCAATAGCTCAGGCATTTATGTAAATTTGCTTACTGGAGACTAATTATGAAATTAAACTGAGCACATAAAATACTTAAAAATTGTTATAGGTATATTTTAAGCAAATTGATTAATACAGAAAGCTATTAGGATGTCCTATTATTCACCCTATATTCATACAATATTTAAAAAATAAATGACTAGAATCTACTAGCTCCATAGGAACTAAAGCTGTCTGCTTGACTGAACAGGCATAAGTAATGTTTTTAAACTCAAAATTATATAAAATAACAATATTATTATTATTAGCTGGACTCTGAAAAAGCAAAGTGCCTATGTACCAGCATCAGTGCAATAAGAATGGAGTCATATATAGCAAAATACAGTATTTCAAACTAGAAAATATAGTTTTCATACTTCAAATGTGTTTGTCACTAATTTTGAGAGAGAATATAGGTAAGCTCTAAACGTATGCTGTGACTGTTTTCAAGGCAGTGTAGTCATCATAGAAGAAAAAGCTTTTGGCATAATTTTTGTAGATTTGGTTTATTTTTTGTAGATTTTGTAGAAAGAGTGTGTCTTTCCTGTAAAATACCCCAGGCTCCTACTGCCAATGCAGCGTATTTCCTAAAGATATAGCCAAATGGCTATTTCTTACAATTAGTGATTTTGCACCCCAGGTGCTGGTTCTGGCTTTTGACATGGTTTTGTTACAGGGCTCTGGGTTGTCTCTTAAAGCTGTAGTGCATAGACACCTGACTGTTTTTCTTATGTGCCTCAGACTTCCCATCTCCAAATCAGGAAAATGTTTAAAGATTTTCTAAGAGTTTTTCTTTATGGGATCTACATATTGCTACCTTTATGGGAACAGGGAGGAAAGCAAGAGACTTGAAATTCTTACATATTCCTTTCAACTATAGAATCAGGAAACACATTATCATCAGAGAGCAGCTCTGTTTTGATTAATGAAAATCTTATATGGAAGTCCTAAAACAAAGAAATATGGTCTTTCAGCGTGTTCAGACCATTTGTGCAGAGAGAATTCCTCTTCTGTAAAGGCTATATATCAAGTGTACCTCCTTCTGACTGCATTACCATATGTCAGCTGACTAGAACATGATTTATCCCAGAAGTCTTTGATGACCATCTCAGTCCCCTGAAAGGCACTAGTCCCTCTCCACCAAACTCATTTGTCCCTAGGCCGTGAGTGGAATTCTAATATAACCTGCAGTGCACCATAACCAGTGTATTTGCTTCTTGGCCTCATGAGCAGCTGTGACACATCTGCTCTGGTGAGCAGCACCATCAGACACAGGACACGGCCTGGGGAGGCACCAGTTGGCACAGAAGGTGTACTGAAAGGAGGGGACAGATGCTCTGCTGAGAAGAGCCTTCCTGTGCTCAGCAGTGGTGGTGACACCCCACAGGGCATAGTTCCCAATCTCTGCTGGAGGAACTGATCCTGCAGAGCAGAGGCCTTGACCCAGAGTGAGCTCCCAGAGGAGCTCCAGCTCTGCAGGGATTTGGCTCCAGAGATGCCTGGGGCTTGTGGCTGAGACTGGGATAAGGTGAGCTGGGCTCCTTGCCTGCCTGCTCTTGTGACCAAGCAAAGTGTCTGCAGGGGGAGGTCGCCAGACTGTGCAGCACTAGAGATAATGAGAAATAGTTGGATGTAAGGCCATGTGAAAAGAGAGAGTGTCTTCTTCACTAAGATCCCCATCTGATCAAAAATCTTTTCAATACATTGACGATTCTTTACTCAATAATTAGTAAAAGGGGAAACCAAACACAAGAGCCCACAGTGCCAGTACTCCTGGCACTCAGAGGATGGCTCCTGCACCAGTTTTACATTTCCAACTTTCTGACATGCCAGTGCCATCATTTACATGACATCACCCAACCAGACAGTCATCAAGATTTCAGAGAAAAACTGTGTAACATTGTTATCATCAGGGACCCTTTGCTCTAGCAACACTATCATGTCAAATACAGATATTACTGGAAAGTCTGAAAGGGGAAAGATAACTCTACTAGTGCTAAGAAACAATGAAACTTTTTTTTAAACTGAAAAAAAAAACTAATGAGAAAGTGTATTCTAATTTAAGTTTGTATTCAGTGTGGGTTCAGAGTACACGAGGCATGTAAATCACTCATTTCTTAGCATTCCTTTATAGAGACATTCCTTTATAGAGTGACAGTAATGGAAGCTTGCTGGATTCTGCACAGTTCCATCAGTTAAAGAAGAACTTGCCAAACAATTTGACTTGAATTCCAAAAGGATTATTTCTATGTCTGCAATCATCTTTATCTGTCAAAAAAAGCAATACTTCCAAATACATGCATTCAGTTTTCTAGGTCAGGTCTAAAAATTATCGAGATACACAAGAAATCTTTGTTTAAATCACTCAGGTCCTCAATAATTCACTAATTACTTTGTCTATGTGTAGTTTGAAGCTTTTGTCTGTGTTCTAACTTAAGCTGCAAGGTTTTTATTTGCCAGGTAACATCTTGTGCACATCAAGGATACTTCTAATTTTATCTGACCATACTATTACTAATGTGCTTTGATTTAAATTACACCAGCAGCTATGTCAACCGACATAAAGCATATTTTCTTTTGTTTTCTTGTTCTTGCCTCCTATATGCTGAATATTTTTTTGCTATAAAAAGACGTGGCCAAGTTAGGAAGAAATTACTGTTGAATAAATCTTTATATTTCCTCTGTATCTCCCAAAAATACAATTAATATCTTCTGGTTCCTATAGTGATGGGCAAGCATTCTGGCAGCCAGCAGAAGGGTGAAAATTAAAGTATAATAAAGCTAAACACAAATCTTGCAGACGACAGCTCCCTAGAGTTTCGTACATTTCTTTTGCATTAATTATTGTCTCAGAAGTTTCAAATTCTAACAAAACAGTGTGGTAGCATACTGAAAATCACTGCACTAAGCATAACAGAAATTCAGATGTGAAAACCACTCCTCAACTGAAGTATAAATGTAAGCATTGCAAAAAATGACTTCAAAGTGTCTGTAAACTTTTCCTTAAAAAAAAAAAAAACACCCCAAGAAAAACTGCACTAATTAAATTACATCATGGGCACAAGCCTGGTAACTGTTGAAAGCAAAAAAAAAAAATACCCCACAAGGATAATTACCAACAGAAATACAACAGCAATTTTGTTTCACTAAGGTAAAAGCTGTAAAAGCACATTCTACATTTGGATAATGATGTTCCTGATGTTCCTATGTTATTTGCATTTCTTGAAGTGAATAGTATTTCTTTTGGCAGCAAAAAATCAGTTTGACTCCCATCAACACAGTGATCACTAAAATGGCCAGCATAGATACCTAGTATTTGAAACTTTGCAGGACATGCCTATGAGGAAAGTCTGATTGGAAGGGTTTTTTTTAATCTAAAATCCAAACCTAATTGCTGGTTAGGAATGCCATGGCTGGAGGACAGCATATGCCCATCTAAGTGCAGCTGCCTGTGACCGTGCCCAGCTGCATTACAAGGAGGTCACTAGTGTGAGAAGAGATCTAACATCAGCATCCCGTGTAATTACCTGCAATTGCCTATTACTTATAAAATGCTGTATGCAAAAGGTATAATCAAAACTTTTCTATAGCAGAATAGTCCTGTTCTTGCCAGTGTTTCTAGTGTAGAAAACTTTTCCTTAATGTACTAACACGCTGTTTGGGATATTAAACTCGTTCTGACATAAATTTTTGGTCATCATTTCAATCTCTTAAAACAAATCAGAAACTAAATACAAACTGAATGTCCAAAACATGAAATTCAAACATCCAATATTCTAAAAATAAATTTTGGAAGAAATATATTTTTGCACTACTTAGTCAACAATATGCTCAAATCTCCCTTATAGCCCTGATAGGAAAGATTCATGAGAAATACCCATCATCAGCCATGAGAATCAATACCTAGTGCATGCTGGATAATGTGTAAGTGTTCTCAGTCTGATTTGCAAATTACATAGTCCCATAATGTTGGAGATTCTAAAGAAGTGATATATTATAAATGATAAAGCAAACTTTAAAACAAATCCAGCCATAAAAAAGGAAAACGCTATTTTTGTAAATACACCCGAAGACCACCAGGTGTCTCTGTAATAAAAGGAATGTATATAAAAATACATTTTAAAAAACTAAAAAAAAAAAAAAAGTTTTTAAAGGAATTCAATCTTCAACATACACACACACAAACCCAAGCAAAAAACCAAAAAAACCAAAACAATCCCCCCCCAAAAAAAACAAAAACCCTCTAGTGATCAGCTCAAACTGTTTTAAAAACCAGGGTTATATGGAAAAGTGAAGTGTTAATGCAAGACCAGGTAAATCCTACTGCCGGTGTCAGCAGTATTAATGCTTTCAAAATTATGCTTTTAATTCAGAGTCTACTTTATGATGTGCCTTGCAAAAACTGAAAGGAATCTTATGTGAAGCACATTAAAAAAAACTCCAAAGTCTACCAGATAATGTGTAATTATCTGTTCTTCTAATTAGACATGAATTTATCTCACTAGTATCACTGCTTTGAATTTAATTATGATTTAGGACAAATGTGTCACTGGTTAGTTCATTTTATGGCACAGACTTAGGTACTGATAAAGTTATAGTGGTACAAACCCATTATCATAGATAAAGTCATTATGGGAAGATACTACATATCAGTATAGCTTATTCTTGTACTGAAAAAAAATATACTGATATAAACATTTATAGCAGCATACATTTGCATATTTGCATATTTGAATATCAAGATATTCAATACAGAATGGTGGAATTACTGATAGCCTTGTTTGTGACAGTATTGGTATTAAACATGAAGACAAACACTTCTGTAGGTGGCATGTAGTTATACGAGTGCATAAAAATATAACAACACAAAAGAAGTATTTGTCCACAAATGTGCACTTACCACTTTCAAATTAAAGTACATATCTTCCTTTCCCCTTTGTTGCTGCAGGCTGATACATGTGAATGACTCAAAAATATTTGAATAATATTTATTTAGATTATTGTTCTGCTTAACATGTCTTTCACAGCAGTTCTTAATTTTGAGCATTGTTATCTTAACCATTTTATACCAGGTAAATACCAAGGAGGTGAATATTCTAAAAGTACAGAACAGCTCTACTTAATTAAAGAGAAAAAGTATATTTTTCTATAATTTCAGAATATATTTTAATTTAGAAATTAGTAGATTAATTCTTGGATTTTTACTAAAATTAAAACATATTTTCTATACTTTCATATAACATATGAAAGATTTCATGTAACAGCAAAAAACCCATGAATAGCTGGAAAATTTTTGTACAAAAGCTTTGTGCAAATGTTCAGAAATAGCATTTTGTAAACTTCATTTTGATGCTTACACATTTCATTCAATAGCTAATTTATTTAGCATATAATAAACAATGAAGTAAAAATATACAATGAAATGTATATAAAACAAATATTAAAATATAACCAAAAAAATACAAGCATAATTGAGGAATACTACTGGATGCAATATTAGAAGGCGTGTAATTTCCTTGGTTTGCCTTCTTCATAAGACAGCATCTCAGCTTCTTGGCTTTTCATTTTGCTTCCTCCTTCTCTATTATAAGTTCTTGGCATGGGCTGTGTTACCAACTAACCAGCAAATCTATCTCCAAAACTTTATCCATATCAGAACAGTCTTATATCTTTCTCTATGCCTATTTTTCCTGTTCAAGCTCTCATTTTGCTTTCTTTCCTTATTCTCCCTCATCTTGGTGACTCTAGGCCTGGTTGGGGGCTCCAGAGGCAGGTGTGGGGCATTGCCTTTAGTGTGCCAAGGATTGGAGGCCAGTTCCACGCTGGGATAAGGCCCAGGGAAATGGGGTGTGTAGGGCAGGGCATTGTCTCACCAGAGCAAGGCCCAACTTGCCCCATCCCTTCACACACATGCATCCAAAATATTTCCAGCCAGCAATCTCCTCTATTCTCTCACAGTTGCATGCCCAACTGTATTGATGTATTTATGCATTTATGAATCCTTATTCAATAGGGCACCAACTGTTCCTGTTTAATCACAGCGAAGCTGCCATTTCTATGCATGAGATTCTGATTTTTGATAATTACTCTTTTTGACGCAAGCATGAGTTCATCCATCTATCTATCTATCTATCTATCTATCATCTATCTATCTATCTATCTATCTATCTATCTATCATCTATCTATCTATCTATCTATCTATCTATCTCTGTTGCTTGCAAAAGTGGCATTTCAGTACCCTTTTCCTTGCACCTATTACCCATACACAGTCAAATCCATATGCAATCATTTCATGCGTGTGTGTAAAGAAACATCACTACTGTGCCACAAGAAATCTGGAGAACCTTCCCTCTTTTATAGAATACAACCCTGACAGTGTTGAAGCATGGACCTGGCAGCAGCTGTACAGACATTTCAGGAAGGCAATCCATTTTAGTCTCTTGTGCCACGTGCTGGCAAGAGCTGCAAATTATAAGAACAGGGATGCTGTCAGCTTGTAGTTGAAATATGGAGCTCAGGTGCTCAGGGTGGTGGAAAAATCCTGACAGCAGAGGCCAGGAGGATGTGCTGACACACTGATGAGCTGTGCAGGGCACCTTGCATCCACAGAGCTCCCACCTGACACAGCTAATGCATTCAATCTCTGTACTGTGCTCTGCAGCACGCTGGCAGGGTGTTGCTCCTCATATAAAACAGTACAAAAGCATATTTTTCTGAGGCCTGTGCATACTTCAGCTGATCCCTTGCAGGCTCACAATCATGTCTGCATGGTATTCTTTGTTCTGGTGCTGCAATTGTCACACCTTCCTCTCTTGGGCTGTACAGGCTATGGAGGGGTGCTTGCCTTTTCCCATTCTTCAAGTTTCCCTTTGTGGCTATGTATGCATTGTTTCCAAACAGGATTTATCACAAGCTGAAGGAGGCCACCTCTTTTCAAAATCTGTATAGTATATCGTATTTGTATGTCAGCATCTGAAACAGATAAATAAACAGTGTATTATTAGCAAGTGCTTGATATGATAGGACTTGGTCCAGAACCTACTAAAATTAGACTTTTTCCCTAGGCATTGAAAGAAAACAGTTGTGCAGGCAAAAAAAAAAAAATCAAGACGAAGTCAAATGTCTACTCAGTGTCTGTGACATGCAGTGTCACCGAGCTATTTCCTAAGTGATTAGAAACTTCCCAAATCAATGTGAAAAAGACAGAGATTGAAACCTTCTCTCTGCTCTTCAAGCTGTTTGCAGGTACACAACCTTCTATTTTGGAGTCTCCTTGTCTCCTGAAGGATAGAGTCACAGGAACTTACTAGACAAAACCCTGACTTTTCCTCTTCCTTCTTCTTGAAGCAATTTTTTGGCAAAACTATAAGGTCAGGAGTAATTGCAATGGAATAGGTAATAAGTGCTGTGAGTGAGGAGACAAGGTCCATTGCATCAAGTTTCCAAGGGTTATAAGAAAATTATTTTCAAAAATCCTCCTACCAGTCCCTGACATGCCTCCCTTTCTGGTATGTGACAGATTGGACTGAGCTTTGAGTTTCACCAAAAGGCAAAATTCAGTGTTTCAGTGTGTAAGAAACAGCAATGCTAGAAATGTATTAGGTTTCTATGTAAATTAAAGGATATGCAGGAGCTGAGAGGTAACAAGTTCTGTTACAGTGAAGGGACGAGATACTGTTTCTTTGAGAAGAAATTATGTTCAGGTAATTTTCCCCATATTACATTCCCCTTCCCACATACCCATACACTTGTACATAATCTGAACACCCACAGCCCTGTCGGTCCTCAGTTAGATGTCACTAGCTAGGGTTAACATCTGTGCATCCTCCTCTCTTGCACTGGGCTTCAATACAGCTCTCATCCTCCCTAAAATACTTTAGGCTGGGAGATAAGAGACAGAGTGTTTCTCCTCCTTTACTTTCAAGATCTCTCAGCTTGCACAAAAAAGCTGGTGGCAAAGAATATGAAAAGAAAGAGCAAAATTGTCAGTGATTCACTTTGTTCTTCACCTTGTCATTATTCCCATGCCTTCATTCCTATCTTCTGTTTCTTACCCTCCTATCTGTTGATAGGCTCTTGAGTAGTTAATGGTGAATGTCCTGTCACACTCAGAGACAGTGCTGAAGGTCAGGGTCACTCCTGGGGTTACTCACAATAAAGCAGTTATGTGTTCTATAGCCCTTATATGCCTCACTCTCCTCCCTCCCCTCTGCCTGTATCACAACAGGATATCATTACAGCAAAACTCTGTCAGTCAGCAGGAACAGGGAAAAAAACACCTTGCCTTGCCTTGTCTTGTCTTGTCAGCAGATTGGAGAGGACGAGCTGTGGCTATTCCTTCCCAGGCTCCTGGAAGCCTGAGCTAGGCCAGCCACAGGGACAGTGGGATGGGCAGAGCCAGCACGGGTGTGCCCAGGGCGGAGGCTTCATTACTCACCTCTGCCACAGGGCTTGTTTTTGCCCTCAACTCCTGAGCACTGTAAAAACTCCTAAACACTGCCTGGCAATGCAAGGGAAACAGCACTGGGCCAGGAAGGAGGCTTGGGCTGCTAATGCCTTCCTTTCCAGAACCATTGAGGCTCTGGCTCAAGGACATCAGAAGGGGCAGTGAGGTGCCCCAGCCTTAGGGGTGCTGTGGCCACGCTGGGCAGTGGGGAGGGCTCGGTTATGGTCCCCAGGGCTCCCACGGGACAGGCAGGGGGTCAGCCCCGTGAGTCACAGGCAGAGCTGCCATCTCTGGCTGCTGGGGTCCCATACACAGCAGCCATGCAGAGGATTGATGGGGGGGCATGAGGGTTGGTGCCATGGTACAGGTCTCAGAAATCATCACAGTTGGAAGGGATGCAGAAGGATCATTAAGTCTGACTCTTTCAGTGAACTGATAAAAAAAAAAGTAGTTGAGTTACTGCAAGATCAAAAAAAAAAAAGGAAATCTGTAATGTGAATTTTAGTAATTTTTGTGAGTTCTCTTAACGTTCTTTGCTGTCTTCATCTCTATCATCAGTGTGACTTGCTGCTATTTACCATCAAAAATGCTAGAATTAAGATTCATTCGTTCTTTCAGTGCTAGTAAATAAGTTCAGTCTACTGGCTGTTGTGCATAAGAGACTTTGGACTGAAGATATCATTAATTTATGTAATACTTATACTAAGGCAGTGCTCAGTCATGTGTGGGATTGTTAGAATTATCTTATTTTAGGATCTCTGCAGTCAAGCACCTCAGCTTTTGCTCTTTTAATTCTGATGGACAGCATAGAAAATGGATGCACAAATTTTCTGGTCAAATAGAAACAGCATGTTTTCCCAAGACAAAGGAGGAAATGAATGTGCCTGAGATGACCAAAAAAAAAAAAAAAAAGGGTGCATACACACAAGTTAGGATCAGACTAGGACTAAGAGGCTTAATTCACTGCAAAAAGTACATACATGTCCTGAAGTTGCCCAGAAGTTGCTCCTGACTTGCCCTAGCAAGATGAGGGCTGGGAGCATACTGACATTAATGAGTAATTTACTAGATTTAGCCAGTGGCTGCTTTCATGCTTCTCAGGAATGAAGGAAGGCATCAGGAACAAGTTACAAAATAACCTTTGGGCTACATAGATGATTAAAGGCCTGGAGCACTTCTGTGGAGATAGGCTGAAGGAGATGGGGTCATTCAACGTGGAAAATGCTCCAGTGGGACCTTATAGCACCTTCCAGTACCTGAAGGGGACCTAGAAGAGAGCTGGAGAGAGACTTTTTACAGGGGCAGGTAGTGACAGGACAAGGTGGGGTGGCTTTTAAACTGAAAGAGAGCGGGTTTAGATTAGATATTGGGAAGCAATTCTTTACTGTGGCAGTGGTGAGACAATGGAACAAGTTGTCCAGAGAAGTTGTGGATGCTCCATCTCTAGCAGTGTTTAAGACCAGGCTGGATGGGGCTTGTGATCAATGAAGTCTAATGAAAGCTGTCCCTGCCCAGACCAGGGTGGGGTTGGAACTAGATGATGTTGAAGGCTCTTCCAACTCAAACCATTCTGTGATTCTGTAACTGTTCTGTAACTGTTCTGGTGAGTCATACTAAGCTTACAGGCCATAAATTTAGCATATAGGGATAGATGTAGTGTCAAGATATGCTTCCCTCATGCCTCATTTTAAGTGACCCTTTTTATTGCATTACCTTTGGTTTTCCTGGGCTGTTCCCCCAGGAAAGTCACCTTGGATATGGTGTCATGAACATGTTATCCACTGTATAATAATACAGACATGCACAAAGAATTTTAATTTTCTAAGTATTTTATTTATGCAAATATGTATTGAAATCAACCTTGATATTTTGTTTACAATGTTAATGAAAGTTATTTGAAAGATATTTGAAATTATTTGAAAGATATGATTTCTCTTAAAGCAAGTTCATGCATTCCAGTAAAACTAAGTCCACATTGTATAATTTAGACAGAGCTGCATATAAATCCTTTTCCATGTCCTTCACACAGAGCAAGAAGAGTGCACAACTTGCACGAACAGACTAAAATCCTGCAACAGTAAGATTGCTCTGCAAATTCCCATTTAAGGCAAGACCACATGGCAAAGCCTGGCTCTTGTCTTTCTTGAAACTCCCCACTAGGAGGTTCAAAAAAAAAGTGGGACAGCAGGACTACTAAATCCAATATGGATTGGAAGGAGTCTTTGAACGCTTGTATGTTCAACTTCCAGTATTTAATTGTTTGCTAATTTCCCTATAATTCCCACTTTTCCCCATAGTATCTTCCAGGATTTCAAAAGTATTCTCTGAGGGTTTTGCTCTTCACTGTGTTTTTTTTCTCTTCATATCTCCTGTTTAGTTCATATACTAAATCATGCCTTTTCTACACTAAATTTTCCACTGTTTGTAATAATCTATTAATAGTAATATATTAATTCTGCATTTTCTTCAAACAAAATGTCCATAATAGAAATTATAAAATCACAAAAAACCCATTGACATTTCTCTGGGTATCATCTATCATAATCCACCTTATTTGGTTTGCATTTTACATGTTTTTGCCATAACACTTTTACTTGGCTGCAGTGCAAGAACCATCTTTTACGCTGATTTTACGCAGCAAAGCTTCAGCAAAAACTGTATAAATAAATATAGCATAGAGTTGTCTATGTGAGCACAAATTTAGTTACAAAGAAGTAAATATAAAGCAATTCTTCAATTTCAATATAAAACAGCTCAAGAACAGTGTACAGGCTGATTTTTTTTTTCAGGAGACAAGGTTGGCTCACTAAATGCAAAAGTTAGAACAATCATATTCCAATACCTGCAAAAAGAATAAAAAGTGACAAATAGGACCTAGAAGGTGTACAAAGAGCTTCATTCAAATCTCTACAAAGCTATACAAAATGTTTATTTCCCTTTAAAAGTTTTTTAAAGCTAGTCATGAACTGTCTGAGTAAGAGAATGGGATTATACTAATTTAACAGTTACTTGGCTGTGCCCATTTTCTCCCATATGGATTTTCTACTAATGGATTGATGGAGTAAATTGTTTTCATTGTCTCAGTCTAGACAGCAGTTAGATTAGGATCAAAAAGATGCCATCTCTCATTTGGTCATATGTCTGTCAGGCAGGCAGACAACACTTAGCTAACTGCGGCGTACAGAGGGGGAAATGCTGTGGAAAAGAAATGTTCTGCATTCAGTGAATAATTGTCACTGTTTATTCAATACAGATGTCTAGAACTTGTTAGTTCTCCCATCATTGAAGGGGGGGGGCTGGAAGTGAAATAGTCTTAATATAGCAAAATCCTTCAGTAAAATGTGAGAAGGAAAAAAAGCATATACTGTAGGCCAGAGTCAGATATTTTAGAATTCTAATGTGAGCTATTGCATATACTCTCAGGCCTTGACCTGTTTCTCAGCCTGTGATATGAAAGATGGCTTTTGCAAAGGGCTGGAAACTCTGGAGGTTATTTGATGAATCCAACAGGCTATTCCCACAAAGCATTAAGTGAACAGTACATCTTCACCAGACCAGGTATGGCCCAGTGTGGAAGGTAATGAGTAAGAGTACGTGTATCTACATCCATGTGAGTACAAGCACATGTGCATACACACACAGAGCAGCCCAAAAGTGAAGCTACTTCAGTGTCTGCAGCTTATAGACCTTATTCAAAGAGATAACAGACCCTATGATTAGACAAAAAGTCTTAGACACTTATTTCAGAGGAACTGGATGGTCCCTAGAAAGAATCCACCCCTTTCTGACAAAGTCTCAAAATATTCGCATGCACAGCTGAGGAAAGTAATTCTAGTACAGGGGGAAAGAAAAAGTTTACACTACAGGAATCAAAATTGAAATGGGATAGATCACAGAATTAGAGAGTAGTTGAGGTTGGGAGGGACCTCTGGAAGTAACTTGGTCCAAACCCTCTGCTCAGGCGGGACCGTTTAGAGATGGTTGCTCAGGGCTATGTCCATGTGACATGGAGACTGGTGGGCAGCACTCAAGTCACACTTGCAGAGAAGAAATGTTTTCTCACACTCTGAGTGAATCTCCTGTGTTTCACTTTACGGCCATTCCCTTTTGTCCTGTCACTGGGCACCACTGGCAAGAGCCCAGCTTTGGTCTATCTGCAGCCCCTTCCAGGTATTTACACGCGTTAATAAGGTTCCCCTGAGCCTTGGTCTTTTCCAGGCTGAAAAACCCCAGACCTGCTTTAATTGAAGTTTTTAAACAATCAGGACTACTTGCACTGACAGAAAAAAAACCACCATAGCTGAAGATAGGAAAGCCTTGTGAAAAACGCCAATCACTTCGTTTTTAAAATTTTTAAAAGTTTAATAATAATAAAATGGTTATAAAAATAATAATACAATTAGAGTAACGAAGTTTAGAGTTAGGACAATTACAAGACAATAAAAAGCAAAGAATTACGGACGTCCGGATGCTCTCGGACACTGAGTCACGAAAAGCATGACTTGCGAACAAAGGAATCACCCTTAAAACAATACACTTGTTGCATATTCATACATCCTTCACGGTTATGCATACATTCTATTCTAAACAAGAAACTTTGTCTGCTGTATGTCAGCTGTTTCCTTTAACCTCCCTGGCGCATTTGAGTCTGAGCAAGGCCTGAAGAAATTAGCTTCTTCTGATAAGAAGCCATAAATTCCTCTCCTTTGGAAGATTTAGGTGTTCCTCAGAGCGAGTATCTCATTCCTAAAAAAAAAACTTCCCCCACATACATAGTCTCTATTTTAACATTATGTTGTAACCTAAAACTACGTTTAACACACTACGTAAGAGGATTAATACAGCATAACTTTCTAACATTACACATATAATATTCATTGTAATATTTGCGAAAAACCAATCATCAAATATGCATTTTTCACAGCCTTTAACAGGTTTGAGCGGAATGACAACGACATTAAAGTGAGCAAGTTTCGCGCCCGTGCTGAAGGAAGGCTGCTGACACAGCAGCAAGGCAAGGGGTGAGCGCTACCCAGGGCAGAGCTGCCAACATGACAGCCTATTCCCGCTGGAGGGAGGGCGAGGCTTGCTCTTCCAAAGGAGCAGAGCATTGGTTCAGCTGAACGGGAGTCTCCCTGCGGGGGAGATGACAGATCCCGCCGCGATCCGCCGCGATCCGCCGCAGCGCCGCGCCCGCCTCGCCGGGCGCCCCCGGCCCGCCTCGCACGCAGCCACCGCCGGGGCCGCGCCTGCGCCCTGAGCAGCGCTCGGCGCTTCCCGTTCCGGCCGTGCCAACATGGCGGCGGCGCCGGGCGCGCGGCCGCGCTGCCTCCTCTGGGCGGCAGGTGATGGGCAGGCGGTGCCGGCCTCGCCGGGCCGAGGGGGGAACAGCGGTGCGGTTGGGAGGCGGGCAGCGCTGGGGCAGGCAGGACTGTAGGCAAGCGCTGGGGGCGTGAGGGGCCAGGAGGGAAGGGAGTCTGTCGGCTGGCAGCACCCCGCCGTGGTCCGGGCATCACTCACGGAACGCTTTTCCTTTCCCTCGCAGTGGTCGCGCATGTGGTGGCGTCAGGTGCAGGTTTTGTGGAGGATCTAGATGAGTCGTAAGTATTGGGATATCTTGCCTAATTGCCAAGATATAGTTTGTCTTCTTGTGACTCCAGACTTCGTGTGTATTGTTCTTGTTGAGAAAGCTACACCGGAAAATATCGTGATTTTTGTAGCAGGAAGGATAGAAAAATTGTGGCTTGAAATACTATAGATTATTCTCTGTTGGAAGGGACCCACAAGGATCATTGATTATTCCTGCCCCTGCATAGGATTCCCAAAAAGTCCCACCATGTGCCTGTTGTCCAAACCCTTCTTGAGCTCTGTCGGGCTTGATGCTGTGACCATTTCCCTCTGGAGCCTGTTCCAGAGCAAACCATCCCATGGGTGAAAAACGTTTTCCTGAATCCAACCTAAACCTCACCAACACAGCCTTATGCTGTTCCCTTGGGTCATGTCACTCGCCACCAGAGAGAAGAGATCAATTACTGCACCTCTTGAGGAAGCTGTAGACTGCCATGAGGTCTCTCCTCCGTCTCACCTGTTGAGGAGGTTCAATTAATGAAGCTGTGGAACATTTTAATTTTTCAGCCTCTTTAAAGCTGTTACTGTGGTGGTGTTGCCAGAAATGTTTTTAGGCTTCCTTTCTTGTTTATTTTTGGTAGGGTAAATACATCGGTGTGTTGGTGCCTGCCCCAAATAAAAGCTGATTACATTTAACCAAGTTCTTCATTAGTGTTTGTGGCACGGCTGCCACATGGGGTTGGGAAAATGAGTATTAAGTGCATTCATGCATGGCCAGAAACGGAAGAGAGAAAGAGCCTGCAGGACTAGTTCATGGCTGCTTGCAGTGCCAGTAATATTTGTGTAAAAATGTGCCTTTACAACAGAATTAGTCCCGAGACTGTGCAGGAGTTGAAGTGGGTAGTCGTGCTGTGATCTTGGCTGTGTAGTCACTGTTGGTGTACTGGTTTGCTGTAGCAGTTTGGTAGCTACATAGTTGCTGTTTCCCAAGAAAATTACCCAAATTAATGTTTTGGAGTGTTTTTGGTCAGAATAGCAGGTTGATATCAAGTGCTACAAAGCAGCACGATTATTGGAATTGAAAGAGAAGGTATGAGAAATAGTTGGTGGGGAAAGAGAAGTTGGCTTTAGATTACTGCTTTGGGATAAATTCAGCCAGTTAAAGGTGATGTTTTCATGAGGGTTGAATCGACGATAAATTGCATCAAAGAGCTAAACTGTCAGAAAACCACTCACATTTTTAAAATATTCCTTGTTAATCATAAGATCAGATGAGATGTAGTGTTTTTATCAGTGGGGGGATGGGAACATGGAAGGAGCTCTCAGGAGAGACACAGCAGTGTCTGGTCTTGTGAAAAAACAACTGAAGCATGGGAACTGTTTGGACTTGACTTTTGAAGCTTGTTTTTAAAACACTGTCATATTTTCAAGGACTGCAAATGCATTCTCTTAGCCTGTCTGTGCTCCTATATCATGTTCTCATATCATGTTTCTGTGTGTATTTAAATATATTTGCGGTTTTGGAATGAAGAATCATGATTCTGTTGTCACATAACCTTTTAGAGTAACTGATAAAATGAAATGTTATTTTACAACACTTGCATTTTTCAATTACAGATCTATACAGATGCATGTATTTGCAGTTGAGAATAAGAATTGAAGAATTGTTTGGCGCAGGTTTTGTAGGGGTTTTTTTGAATTTTTTGTAGCTAATTGGTATGTGGTGAGAGATGTCAGGAAAACAATTTAAATTTAATTGAAATTAAAATTTAATTTAAACAATTAAAATTTTAGTTTACTTTTGCTCCAAATCAGGGAGCAGTGACTGGTGACATTTCAAGTTTTCCATTTTATAGATGTCAAAACGTTATGGACGTTCTACTGTTGCCAAAAGCTTTGTGTTCTCTTGGAATTTTAGTAGTTGTAAACAAAGTGGACTAGTACAAGGCACAGGTCCCTTTCCTGAGCTTACAGAGTAAAACAAGTAGCAGAGCAGAGGTGACAGAAGTGCCCAGCTGGGCTGTGGGAGGGGTGCACAAAATGAGCTGTGGCTCCTCTTGGCTTGTGCTGCTCTGATAGCAGATCTGCTGCCTCAGTTCATCTTGTGATGGGTGTGGACTTGTTCTAATGTGATAATGAAGCAGGTAAGTAACCTGACTTAAAAAGGAAGTGTTTTTCTGTCTGTGGGGTAGCTCAAACCAGGATCAGAAGCGTCAGAAACGGTGCTAGGGGGAAGCAAGGACAGATACAGCAGCCGGGTTTTTTTAAGGCCTTTGGAGTTGTGACCTTGATGTTCAGTTTTGCTTCATGCTGGTTTCTTTTTACTGTTCATGTTTAAGTGGGGTGCTTGGTTTAAGTGGGGGCTGAGAGAACATTCAATCATGTAGTTGGGAAGATGTATGTGTTTTGAGACAAATAATTTCGATTCAAGGATGTGCAACATGCCATCTTTCCATCAGTGTGATTGTGTTTGGCAGCTGACAGAGGATTGCACAGGACAGCTAAAAAGAGACTGAAATTTTGTGCCTGGAAAATGTGTTTATAGGGCCTAGAAATAGCATCTTCAAATAATGCTTCACTGCTCATTTCTAGAGAGATTTCTGTTTTTCTTCAGCAGTGTGAAAGTGAGCTTTCTTAATATTGTAATTTAATCATTGACATTAGCAAAACAAGTGAAGTTTGATAGTCAAGGTTTTGTTACACTTCAGATTTTAGTTTCTGTGGAAATTGATTGAATAGGTGCTTGTAGATGAGAAGTACATTGAAATTTATTATTATAAAGACTACAGTATTTTTTATAAAACCTTAAGTCAAAATTATTAAATTCTGTTGGAAAGCTCAGCCTCCAGATGTTTCATTCTTTCTCTCTTTTCTTTCTGTGTGCTGGCAAGGTTGCAGTCTACCTTGCTCAGTACTTAAATGCTCTTTATAATTTGCCATAACAGTTGTACTGTGGCAGAGGAAGGAGAACATTTAATAGTAAATTCTTCTTATACAAAGAAAAAGTGATATTCTAAATTGAAGCACAGCCTAGGATCTTATGATTCAGTAACTGCTTTCTACCTCTTGCATCATAGTCAGTTATTTGGCATTGTAATTGGAAGTTAGCTGTAGCTTTGTTAGAGCTCTCAGGAGACGCTGGGCGCTCACTGGTTCTTTCATTAGCTCTATAGTGCTTAAGGTGGTGAAGTAAGTTTTTAGTGAGGCTGTCAGCTAAGCAGTTTTGTGACTTAAAAATGCTGCTTTCCTTTAGCAGTTCTATAGCATACTCTCTGCAAATACCTTTCCTGCTGCTGTGCAGGCATTGCAGCCTTGGTATGCCATAAATAAAACAGGCTGCAATTCTAAGTTTCAAATACTCAACACTGTAATTAGATTGTATTCATGATTTCTGAATTATTTCTGTCAAACAGTAAGCCAATATCAGCATTAGTATTTCTTCAAGACCATTATGAACTGTTACAGATTCACCTTTAAATGAAATACAATAAATTCTGTCTACTGCTTATGGGCCATTTATAGGCATGCTGCGTATTGGGAGCTGACAAATTAGGCTATAACTTCTGTTAATTGGATCTTAGAGTGTAGATCCACACTTACTGCATAATTATAGTAAATATCTCATTTTGCAGGAAGAGTGGTGCAGTAGAGCAGTTGTATGTACGTTATAGTGTGTAACTTTAGTCCCAGTCCTAGTCACTTAAGAAGTCTGTCTTTTACAAAAATAAACCTTAGGTTAGAGTTCTAGCTAATTTGATTCTCTACACAGAGCTAGTTAACTAATGCAGTAGTTCATATGATCTTGTAGTGACAGCAGTGAAATGTGTAAGCAGCATTTTGGGAGATAGAAAAGAACTTTGATTTATCAAGCTTAGTTTTGTATTAGAGGTTTTAGAATTCAGTGACAGATTTACAGTTAATGAAACCAGTCAGTTAATTTAAATGTCATTTTCTAGCATTAAGAAAATTCAGTAGTACCTGTGTATCTCTGGGCTTTATCAGTAACTTGATCATTTTTATTCCATTAAGTTGGCTTCATGGTTGTGTGCAACTTTAATAGGACTATAAACTGACACACCTATAGTAGAATGTTAAAGGAAGTTGAACTAAAATTACTTTGCATGTTTAATATTAAAGATAATTTAGTTAATTTAAGTTTAGTAAAGCTAAGATTAACAGTTTAAACCAATGCTCAAACAGTCTGTATTAGTTGGTATTTAAAAATACAAGAGCAAATATTTTTCATATAACTAAGACAACTGAAAAATACCTCTTCTCCCTAGATTCCACATGCTAGTCAAATATCTTCTGTGTGTTTTGGTGTGTATTCTTATTTCGCGCTGTTTTTTTCGGTTTTGTTGGATTTTTTTTTGTCTTAGGAAATAGTTAGAGAAACCTAATGGCACATCTGTTTGTGTAGTATCATGTACAGGGGCAATATTACACCAAAAAAAAAAAAATCTCCTCTGTTTCCCCACTCTCAAAGAGAGAAACAAAACAGAAGTCTTCTATCTAGTTTTGTATTAACCTTATAGTAGACTTTTTCACACATGCATTTCACTATTTTATTTTCAGATACATAACTTACTGCTTTAATTTTTTCCCCCTTTCTAGGTTTAAAGAAAACCGTAAAGATGATATTTGGCTTGTAGATGTGAGTATGTAAGGAAAACGGGAAGATCTCTGGTGGAAATCAACAGACAGACTGCACAATGCTACACCCTGTAGTCAGGCTGCTTCATCAGTTGGAAAATTGTTTGTACATGATGCAGAAAAACTTCATGACAGTGATTCTGACAGGATAGATAAGCAATCTGCTGTTCAGGGTGAACCAGGAATAGGCTGAATAGCCTGCTGAATAGCCTTCTGTTTATGTTTTGCAGTCCTTTAAAAAGGAAAGCAGATTACCTAACACACTCAGGAAGTGATAACCTCTGTTGAGAATTTTTATAGTTCCTTTCATTATTTATATCAGCTGATTTATGTTCTAGACTTCTGTTAGTACTAAAGGACCAAATATATGAGACCCCTGTTACTTTTCTAAATTACTTGGAAAGATTCAGTGTCCCTTATTTCTGGGACAAAGAGTTTTTCAAAAGATCGAGTTTGCTTGTGAATGAGGTAACATTCCTTTTTTCACCCAAATATGTACTGTAATTCTCAAAATTTTATTACTCAGATTAGTGATTTTTGACTGGGAAAAACTATACCTGCTACTTAAGAGCTGTCAGCAGAGTATAGCAAAACAAAATCCAGCTTTTGTTAAATCAGACCTTATCTTGTTATACCAAAACATTGGTATCTTCTGCCTGTTGATGAATTCATATTTCTGATTAGATTGTTTATATGATCTTTTAACTTTCAAAAAAAATGTTACCATGCAGTCTATTCCTAAATAAGAAATCATATAATAGTGCAGCAATGTATTAATGTATTCTTTTCAAACTTGTGTTTTTATATTAAAAGTGGGACTAAATCATAAATGTCATGCTAACCTTGTAACTAATTTGCAATTTTATTAAGGCATAAGGGGTACTGTGACTGGAAAATAAATCTTGCTAATGATTTAAGGGTTAATTGTAGAATCAATTTCTACTAAACTTATATTTTGTAAAATGTATTTGCTTTTCAGTTTTATGCACCTTGGTGTGGCCACTGTAAGAAACTAGAGCCTGTGTGGAATGAAGTGGGTATAGAAATGAGAAACATGGGTTCTCCAGTAAAAGTTGGGAAGATGGATGCAACTTCCTTTTCTAGTAAGTATGGTTTGTTAAGGGGTAATTTCATCACAGCCTCTGTTTTGAAACTATTATTTTTTTCTTGAAGTTGATCTTCTGTGTCATAGCACAACTATGTAAACTGTAATTGTAGAAAAATTTCATGATTTTTCTAAAAGTGACAACTTTCTGTAATGTGTGCTTTTCATCACATTCGTTTATGCTTGAGTAGGGAATTCTTCCTGATAAATGGAAGGTAAAAGCGTTTCGAAGATCTGCTTTTGATATGCCTCTTAGAGTGCTGTTATATAAGCATTTTTATGTGGTGTGTCTCTGGAGAGCATCCAGTTTTAGGTTCCTTCTGTTACTGCTGGAGGAGTGGCTGTGTTCTTGCTCTTACTCATTTCAGGTAATTGGTCCTGAAACTGTTACACAAAGCCTGCTGAAATAACTGAACTCATTACATCAGTGATTGCAACTCAGCTGATTTCTTCCCATGTTTCTCAGTAAATGTCTTCTCAAAGAACTAAATTCAGTGCTTTCAGTGCTTTTTTGTTTGCTGATGCCTTTCATATGTGTTGACCTTTTCAGAGAAAACCCCAAACCTTTGGTACTCACAGAAGTGGTTTGGGTAGACGTGAGAGGATTGCTGAATGCTTAATAGTACTTCCTTTGTGTTTGTCTGCTTCTTTATTGTCAATTCGCTTAAATCTGTGTTGAACCAGGAGGATATTTAAAACAGAAGGTGTAGGGAAGGAGTGGGGCCCAAGTGAGATCTACATATAATAAAATTTTGTAAATACATGTAGTGTTTTTAGTTAATATCCATTAAATCTGATTGATTGTTCAGGTTTGTTGTATTTGCCTAAAATGTTAAACAGAATACTTTTCTCAATGGTATTCCAGTGTTTCCAGTGCTTTGATGTAGGAGAGTTTGGTCTTTTGAGATGAAAATGGTTTTGTCTCAAAGACCAATTTATTGTATATATCTTTTTCTGTAAAACCAAATAAATATGACTTCATGTTTCATCTTAAAGTTACTTCTTTTCTATAGAAAACTAAGTCTGGAGAATTAGAAGTTTTAAGTTCATGCAACCAGGTAACTTCAAAACTGGGAATACGTTTCATGATTCTCTTAACTTTCCAGTCGTGTATATAAAATACTAAGTCAGATAAATTGTATGAACTCTTACCCTGAAATATTTGTATGTGTCATCCTGTAACTGAAATCTTGTGCTTTATACCTGGAACAAAACTGGTACTATTTTTTTTTTGTTACAGAATTCATTTTTATTTATATAAAAATCACTGAAAGCTGCAAGGGTTCTTTTGGGCCCTGGAAAAATTCTCCTTCTCAGATTTGCTACTAGTTTCATAGTGTCTGATGAATCTTTTGAAATACTTTTATACTTTCATACTTTTATACTTTCAAGTGGAAATTTTACATCTGAATATGAAAAATTCAAGTCCACTCTGATTAATACCTTTGCAATCTAAAGATTCTCTGAAATCAAAGTAGTTCAGTCTTGAAAAATACCAGAAGGAAATACAACTGTTATGTGTACGTGTCACTAGGAAGGAAGGTGAGTGGTTTGCTCCACATGGTTTGTGTTTATTATAGGAATATGAAGTAGTGTGAAGGAGCTGAACTTTGGGAAGCTTGCTGTCAGAGAGCTGAGATCACAGGTGAACATACAAATCACTAGTAAATGTTGCCTCTGGTAGCTCTGTGGAATCAGGATACAGCTCTTGCATCAACAGAGCAGTCACCTGCTGTGATATCAGTTGAATTTTCGGGGGTTTAGCCTCAGGAGTCCACTGTGTGTGAGCAGAGTAGAAATACATCACACCTAGGACTGGCACAATTGCTGCTGTTTGGCTTTACTGTATTCTTCATATCAAGAAGTAGAGGTGATGTAAGTAATTTCCATGAAGATGAGAGAATTTTGGTAATCCCCGTAGCTGGAATGTTTAAAAAAACTATTAAATATGTCTCTTCTACTTCTCCTAAGCACACACAAGAGCTGTACAAGGGGAAATAAACTGTCAACCACTCTTGTAATTGAATGTTCTAATACACGTTTTAATACATTGTAGTTCTTTGTAGTAGAGCTGTGAAAGAAAATGATCAGATTCAAATTGATCCTCATATGTGTATTTCTTAGAACAGTTGTCCTTGATTAGATGCATGTAGTCAAGCTGCTAGATTTATTCATAGTGCTGTGCAATAAGCACCTGATCAGGTGAACAATCTTAGGGACACTTTCTAAACTCTTTGCACACAAGACATCTAACATCTGCTTGCTGTGGCATGTTGGTACCTTCAGAGTGGTTTTGTAACAAGCATTGATTCTTGGTGCTTTTTGAGTGCAGGGATTGTTACTCAACAGGGAATTGCACAAGTATTGCCACAATTTTAGACTTAATCCTTTTTTTGAGACTGTTCGTAGTTCAACTTCTGGAAAAAACTAAATTTGCTGGAAAGTACAGTTTAAGGTGGCAGTTGCTATGTTCATAAGTAGAAGGTGGTTGCAGATTGTGCTCCAATTGGTGGGAGCATGACAGAAGTTTTTGAACAAATCTGAGGTGAGGGAAAAAGTTCTGCAGTTGGCTTACTTTTAACCACTTCAGTAAGTAGCAGGTGCTTAGAAAGTGCCTACTTCTGGTAAGATTCATGATAGTAGACATTTCGTTGTGTGGAATATGATTTAAAAACTTTTTTGTAGTAACTGCAGTATGATACTGCACTTCTCGCTAGCCATTACTCTAGCACGAGTAGTTAATTGTCTTCTTTTTTCAAGCATTAGTATTTACAGTTCTTCATCCTCAATGCTTAATTTTTGCCTCTTACATTTTCAGTCAATTGTATATGCATATTCAATGCATGCTTCTTTTGGTGAAAGCAGACCAAGTCTGTCCAGAGGATTCTCATGACATTTGAGTTGTGGCATATGTAATTGGAAGGCTATCCTGGAACCCTGCAGCACCTCTGAAAGAAGTCCAAAATTTAATGATGTATCTTAATAACTGCAAGCTTTTCCTTGAAAGCGAGTAAAGTAATTCATACTGAGCTAAGTGATAGTTTTTTCATTGGTTTATGTGGTTTGAATAGTAAAATGTGTTTAAAGATTAAGGTAGGAAAGAAAAAAAGTCTTGGTTCACTTTGGCATTAATGCCTTTCTTTCAGGTATTGCATCTGAATTTGGAGTGCGAGGCTATCCAACAATTAAGCTGTAAGTTGATGCTTCCTGTTTAATTTCTATCAATGGTTTCATGACAAAAAATTAAAAATAGCCCTGTCCATTTAGAAGTCTCCAACCCATGTAATGTATAGTCCAGTACAATGTCATGTTAAATAAAGACTCAATGATTTTGAGTACTTTTTACTGTGGACATATTGGGGATTTTAGCAGGTTATTCTTTAAGCAGATAGTATTCCAAATAGGTGATAATAAATCTTATCAAGTTAGTTTTCTCAAAAAAGGAAGCAGAGATGTTCAGCTTGATAATCTTTAAGGATGAAAATTTTCACGCCATATGGAGGTATTAAAAATGCCTTTGAATTTCCTAAATCTCTACGGATTCAAAGAAGGCCTGTTAAAGTTAGTAAAACTTACTAGAATACTTTGCTAATGCAAAGTATTAAGCGTGCTACAGACCCTCTCAGCAGAATACTGTAAGCTGACCAACACTTCACTGAAGTTTAATGCATAAATTTGAAAGGTTTTGCAGATTATTTCATACATTTCAGTTATTAAAAAACATTTAAGAAGTTTAAATGCTTTCTTTTTACAAGGACTAATCCCTGAGTAGAATAAATGTTGAGTGTGTTGGGTTTGGTTTGAGTGTGGGGCGTTTTGTCATTTTAGGGACCATTTAAATATGGTCATAAACACATATTTTCAATTACATGTATGCTTACAAAGTAAATGACCACTGTGCACTAGAAAAAAGAATTGTAAAAGAATTTTAAGTATTTCAACAAGTAAATCAGATACTGTGTAAATAAACTTTTATTCTATAATTCCATTGTATTGCATTATTTTTATATTTTGCTGACCACTTTGGCTTATCTCTTGCTGAAGGGTGACTGTAGTAAACATGTGAAGATTGAGAAATCTTATATGTATGAATGTAGTTTAGATGATTGCTTTTCTGTTCTTTTTTTGCCTTTCTATTTATCTAGCTTGAAAGGTGACTTGGCATACAACTACAGAGGACCTAGAACCAAAGATGATATAATTGAATTTGCTAATAGAGTGGCAGGGTAAGTATAATCTTGTCAGAGACTGACTCTGCTGATTGAAACTTACATGGGACTTCAAGGTGGGCCGAGACTTATTTAAAAAGAACAGGATACTGAAGAAAAAAACTGTGTGAACTATGTGGCTGCATGGGAGATGGGCACGGGAGTTAAGATTATTTATTTCTAAGGCCACATTTCTTGGCTGTTGTGCTTACATTCAGAATTTTCTCTCAAATAATGGAGACCTTATTGTGGCCTTCCACTGTATAAAGACATCTTCTAATAAATATAGAGGGTTTTTATCAAGGTCTGTATGAGGTAAGGGGAAATGGTTTTAAACAGAAAGAGGATAGGTTTAAAAAAAATATTAGGAATAAATTCTCTACTGTGAGGGTGATTAGATACTGGAACCGGTTGCCCAGAGAAGTTTGGATGCCGCATCTCTGGAAGTGTTCAAGGCCAGCTTGGGTGGGGCTCTGAGGAATCTGATCTGGTGAAAAATGTCCCTGTTCATGGTGATAGGGTTAGACCACATGATCTTTGAGGTCCCTTCCAGTCTAGGCCAGTGACCAGTAAAAGGTATACATGTTTACATTGTAGCAGCATTTTGTAGTAAGGTCTGAATTTCATATTTGTGTGCGATTTGATGAACATAACATGTTATTTGGTGGGGGACAGTGGGAATGTTTTGTTTTCTTTTAATATAAAAGAAAATAATAACTTGAAAAACTAAATTAATTTGCATTTTGGAATATATTTTTTGAAAAACAGCAGAAAAAACTGACATTTTATTGTGAATTTTTTTTGTTTGGGTTTTGGAGGGTGCACAAACTGAGATTTTTCTATGTCTTTGTT
This sequence comes from Chloebia gouldiae, assembly GCA_003676055.1. Lineage (NCBI taxonomy): Eukaryota > Metazoa > Chordata > Aves > Passeriformes > Passeridae > Chloebia > Chloebia gouldiae. The sequence continues at coordinate 15,145,762 of QUSF01000001.1, forward strand.
TCCCTTTCCAGACCTCTCATCCGGCCACTTCCTAGCCAGCATATGTTTGAGCATGTGCAAAAGAGACATCGTGTACTTTTTGTGTATGTTGGTGGTGAATCTCCTTTAAAGGTTTGAAACTTGTAAATAAAGTTACTTCTTTTGGCTATTTAGGGAGTAATTTTAAAAATCTTTCAAAAGACTGAAGTGCATGCTTGTAACAAATTCTTGGGGTTTTTTACATTTATTAAAGTGCTTTTTACAATCTTATGCTATAAATATGTTTTCAATTCCTCAAGTGCTCTTTGAGGATAAGGCATGTGACAAAGCTTTTTGATGCATACTAAAAGTTCATAAATTAAAAAAACATTGTTTGTATTTTTTCAGGAAAAATACATTGAGGTTGCTTCAGAACTAATAGTTTATACATACTTTTTTTCTGCCTCAGAAGATGTGCTGCCTGAGGTAAGCTGTTTTCATTTCTACTGCTTCCCCAGAAATGGCATTTTTCTCCTCATCTATGTAATTTTGCAGTTTCAATGACACAGAGGTGGTTGCTTACAGTATGTTTGGCTTTGGTAGATATCTAAGTAATTACACTGAAACATGTAATGTTTGAGTCTATGTGGGGAAAGAGTACAACCCAAATTTCAGTCTGTCATTGCTTTGTTTTGGCCAGTCTGTCATTACTTGTTCAGTCATATTAATAGAATTTATTAGAGAGTGAGCAGAAATCAATGTGGGCCGCACAACTTTTTCAAGAAAGTAGATACTTGGATTTTTAGCCAGTGCAAAACTCTTGTTGCTCCCAACAGTCCTTTCAAACACTCTTTAAGCATTTGGGGGTTTGTAGCATGAATTACTACTGGTACCCTAGTAATCAGAAGTAAGTGAAGAGGTAAGTTATTTTCATCTTGTGCAATACAGCTGATCAACACATTAATCTGCTTGGGAATCAGCCAGTCTGGACCGCTGGCTGCAGAATTCTCTTGTGGCTTTTTTTGAGGATTCTGTGACAAGGAAATTATTTACAGTTCATCACAAGGGTGGAAAAAATTGATGTTACTGTAGCTAGTCTAACCATTGTTACTTACTTTTTGTAGCAAAATTAAGTCTTTTTCATTTATTGTGATCTCCAAGTGGGACCTAAGTCTGCCCTATGCCAACAAACATGTGACTTTGAAGTTAGTTGGTGATTTAATGGGGTGAGAACTAGCATAATTTGGTTTGTTGTTTTGTGGGTTTGCAGCTGCATTTTACAACACCATAAGTAGAACTGGCCTCATTATAAGTAGTGTATTGTTAGTTCTCCAGAGGCTTTGTATGGAAAACTACCTTAATTTAAATATTGCTATTTGCACTTCAGCTCCAGCTGAGCAAGAAAAGTACTGTTCAGTTGTGCAGTGGAAAGAGTAAAAAAAGCTGGAAGTCTTTGAGGTTCTGTGATCACACTGATGTAAGCAGTGAGATTTTTTCTCCTGCAATAGGTAATTTCACACCAGTGTCATTTAAGCTGAAGTAGTGATGGTTTTCAGTATTCTATGGAGAGAAGCGAAAAATGTTCAGCAATTTCTAGTTTTGAGTTGTAATGAGCCTTTGCATTACAGGATTCACTGTTAGGCTTTGCTTCATCACCTTAGGTAATATTATTCCAAGCTTTAGGCATCTTTTGCAACCTTGAAGCTGACAGATTGATTTGTCCTTCAAAGATGATAAATTATGTTTTGGGCAAGTAAGAGGACAAAATATCATCTGGGACTACCTTCTTGCTTGTTCATATCATCAGCTATTATATTATAAATTACTGCTTTTACAAGAAAGTTAATGCAGAATGACAGAAGGCATGTCATTTGGAAATGTTGCTGTCCTTTACCTTTCCAAAACAGTGGTAAATGACATGATCAAAACTTAGCTTATGATGCAGTTCTTTCTTAACCACAAATGCTGTTTAAAATTTTAGCTTAGAATGCTAGCAAGCTGTAAGAAGTAGATGCAGCATTTTTTCTGTGGCAGTTCACTAAAAACATCAGCTAACTAAAATTATTTTGAGTTCTAAGAAGAAAGGTTCTACAGCTTGTTTTTAGTATGGTGCTGACCATGTTAAATATCATGTCTAGCATGGTAATACAGGCTTTTGTTAGTTGTCAAAATTAGGTCTGTTAGCAGCCCTGTGTGCTGAAGCTGTTGCTTTATACTCCCATCGGTCTGAAGCACAGGAAATAGCCCAGATTTAGTGGTACAAGTTACCAGTGGTACTATTTTACTCTGCAAAATTGAGTATCCATTTAGTAGAAGTAGCAGTATGACAGGTATGCTGACAACAGCACAAATTGGGAACTTAGAGCATGATTGATAAAACCCTCAAGTTACAATTTCCTATCTAAAGCCCATGTCCAATCCATAAGCTATTCTTCATGCTACTGCTGATACCAGTAAAAATCACATTTCTTTTATGCTTTGTGAGATCCACCTCTCAAAAATAGATTTATGTTGTGTTGCTTTTAATATACAGAAGCTGATAAATTTATCTTAGTACTTGTAGACAGAAAGTATTTAGAGATTTTCCCCATGAACTACATTTACATGTTTTCAGATGTCTTTTTTTTTGTTTAAAAATCTTTTAATCTGCCATGGATTAATTGAAACCTGACTCTTTCAGTATGTGACGTTGCCTGAATTGCCTGCAGTTATGGTCTTCAAAGATGGAACTTACTTTGTTTATGATGGTAAGTAAAAGTGAACATTATCTTAAGACAAGATATTTTAAGCATATATGGAGAAACTGGAGGAGTAGGGTTTTTTTGAAGGGTATGTAGGGATGCTTGGAAATTCCCCAGTTTTATGATAAATACCACCTCCTTCATGAAGGAAAGAGAAAAAAATTATTTGTTCTTCCACAACAAAATGCAAGGAATTTGGTTTAGCAGTACTGAAGTAGAAGTGATGATGTTTGCTTTGTGTTTTCAGTAAGATGTAGCTTCCAATATTATGGTTGTGCCTACATTAACGTACTTAGAGAAGTTACTTCTTCCCTCACTGTACAAATTCATCGTGCACATGGGCTACTTAACCTGGCTTGTTCAGTGTGTAAGCTGTAGAACAGCCACCTGAAATGAGTAGTATTTTATAACACTGCTATTTCTGCAGTGTATATGTGCAATACATAAGGCCAGTACACCTGCCACTGCTGTAAAAGTGTATATATGTGTGCATATCCATATAGAATTATTATATTGTACTCAGACTGTACCGTAAGGCATGTTAGAAGCCCGTGCACGTACTCATAGTTACTTTGCTTAACCTGGGCTTGTAAGCACAACACTTATTTGCAAGAGCATCTGCTCTTGATTTGGATTGTTTCAAATGCAAGTTTTCACTTTAAGTTGAAAACATATCACTCAGAAGACTGTTCTGCAGGTTTAATTTCTTAGGATAAGTAGTATTCTTTGTGACTGTGTAGAATGGATGTACTTGTCTTCCTCTTCAGTTTGTTGCCTCCAGATAAAAATTCACTCTACAGCCTCTGTGATTTGCATTTTTTTGATGTTTTTAGCAATTTGGGAGAAGGAAAACTTGTCAGAGAAAAACTTCTTTTGCTGTATGGCCTACTTGCTTTTTCCACACCTAAAACAAATGCCAAAACTGTAATAATTCAGGCTTTAAATTTATGTTGCAAAAAATTTACTTTTTCATAATATACTGGAAACATTATTGGAAGTCAAACAAATCATGAAGATGCAGTTTAAGAGACTGAATAAAGTTTTATGTGAATAAAGTTTTATGACTGGCAGAAATTTGAAGAGCTTTCTATGAGGAAGAAGTTAGAGCAAAATGCACTTCAGTGCTCTGATTTTGTCTGGTGTTTTGGTTTGGGTTTTTTCCTTCTCGTTAGTAGAGGAAATGGATGCAGATACATGGGATGCATTATGCTTGGAATTGCTTGCTACTACCTTAGAGCAGATAATTGTTAACCTGAAATTATTGATACTTCAGTCTATACAATAGGATTTAAGACAAATAATTTATTGTGCATTTATTCACATAAAATGCAGCATCTATGTATATGTCTTTTTTACTTGTGATTTAGATCTAATTGATGGTATGTATTAGAATTTCATTCTTAATAGATTAAAACATCTAGCATCTTAAACTAGCCTTCAGTATAACTGTCAGTCATGCATGAGTATTTGTTTATTTACCTTCACAGTACTGTTTAATGCATCTGCTTTTTCTTGATCTTTCTGTTTCATTTAAGGACTCTCACAAATAATTACTTTCTGTAATTTTAGATCTCTACTTTGAAACTTGATGAGTTATGTACACACATCCCTTTAAAATCAGGGTTTGAACCTGTTTCTTTCTCCATTGGGTCACAGCTTCTAATATAGCATTGTTATCCTTGATTTGCAAAATAAAATTGTCAAATCAACTTTTCATGCTTTTCTGTAATACACTTTTTGTTCAACAATTGAGAGTAGCTTTGGAAGTTTTAAAATTTAAAATGCCTGTAAAAGTGTCATAATTTATCTAATAAGATTAAAAGGAAAAAGGGAGAAAAATTAGTGGTTGTCTCATTAGTACTGAAATAGTAAATCTGATGGCCCGCCTCTTAAAATAATGTTTTTGGTTTTATTTTTCATGTTAGAGTATGAAGATGGTGATTTGTCATCCTGGGTAAACAGAGAAAGATTTCAAAGTTACCTTCATGTAGATGGCTTTACACTTTATGAACTTGGAGATACAGGTGAGAAGATGCTACTGCTAAACTCTTTGACATTGTGTACTAAACAGTAAGAAAAATTAAAAGAGTACCAAGAACATGTTTTTAAACTAAAGAAATCAATATCAGGTTAGAGCTGATAGTGGCAGTATTTTGTTGTATGTTGGACTTGACCTGTGACTAGAATTTTCAAGCACAGTCTATACTAGTCAATTCCTCACAACATAATAGTTACTGTGTCTAATCCTGTGGTAGTCACAAAAATTAGTAGGACTTTAAAATTAATGGAATTGCATTTTGCATAAGTGCCATATTACCTCTTGGAATACGTGCAGAGAATTTTAAAACTAGATTTAGAAGTATCAAATATGGATTGTCCAGGTATCTTACATCTAGTGGATTTAGATATCTTTGAAATAGATGTGGCAAGAAAAGGGATAGGAGCATACATTGAAGTGGACTTGTCCCTGAAAACTTCAGCTTTTCTTCAGCAAAAGTTCTGCAGGCCAAATGAAAATTTTGCAGCCAGGTGACCACTGAAAAAGGCAAATGACTTGTACTGCTCTTAAGGTATATACATACTCTTAGGTACTAGGATATCTTATAATCTGTATTCCATTTCAAAATACTTACATTCAATCAACACTGAGTTCTTTCAGATTTTAAAGAATATGAAGCATCTATGTTCTTATATGTTTATGAAGCTAATATTGTTACATTTTGAATGGTTATTTACAGAAACTTGCTGTTGCAAGTTGTTTAAATGTAGCATATTTCTTCCTCAAATAACAAATCCTCAAATAACAAAAAAAACCCAAAACAAAACAAAAAAAAAACAAAAAAATACACTGGAGAAACCATCATTTACTTTAAAGAGCTTTATGTATTTATTAATACATAGTACCTGGAATTTATTTACATCATCTTTTATAGTCTAAAAGGTCATTAGCTGTCTACTGGTGTATTTGTTAGGAAGTGTCTTAGGGTGGTAAGAAATGGGGAAAAAATGAGAACTGATGTATGCAAAAAGTGGGATGGGGAGAAGCTATTGCTGCTTCACAGGGAAGTTATGAAAATGAATCATAGGTGTTCCCCTTAAAACCCTTCAGTATTACTTGAACAAGAGTGACTTTTTATTTTTGAGGGGAATGTTTACTGTGGCATGGTGATAGGTAGGAACTGAGCAATTGGTTGGCTTGCTGGGGAGGATTTCGAGTGAATTGTGGCATGTGGAGAGAACTGAAAAATAAGATTTCTGGAGCCTTGGGTTAATCTGGTTGATGACTGTTAACAGATCTGCTTTCCTAACTGCAGGTGCTTGATCTGGAGAAACTTGGCCAGCTTTTGATACAGTGAATTCTGGGCTTTGCCAGTAAATTTTCCAGTTTGTTTTTTTGTTCATAATGCTCACAACAGTATGAAAAATAGTTGTTATTAAATCCATACATTAGTGATTTAATCACTGAGAATCAGTTTGTAATTGCTGCTATATAATGCAGATCTCTATAGCCTCGTATTTAGGTATATGTAAATACACAGCTTGAGTAAGAAATTAATTTTTATCTGCGTTTTCTCCCTTTTAACTTCTTTCTATAATAGGCTTTTCATGCAATGCTAGTGGTGTGGCATTGGGCTCCATCTTAATTTATTTTCAGCAGCTTCAAGACCACAGCTTGGTCAGCTTGAAGAGGTTCTTTGGCTGTGAGTCTGGTTTATACTTAAAAAATAATTCTTGTGCCTGGAGAGTACCTGATCTTTTAATTTGACCTATTTCCCATTGGAGAATGTGTGTTTCTTTTTAAATGGTTTCAAGAATTTTATTCCTTATTTTAGGAAAACTTGTGGCTATTGCAGTCATTGATGATAAAAACTCTTCAGTGGAGCATACCAGGTACAGAATTGAGTATTGGTGACACTGTGGGAGAAATGTGCTGGTATAACATAAGGAAATTTTGAAGTTTCTTAAATATTGAGAAATATAGGTTGAGTGGGTTTAACTTGTGACTGTTCTTTAATTTCTGACTTAGTGCACTAACTTTACTTATTTTATGGCTTGGTTGAAGCACATGTGAGGTCACTGAGATGGTGGGATTTCCTGTATCACTCTTCTGCCATGTGTTAATGAGATCACAGGAGCAACTGATGATCTCATAGCTTTTAAAAGCTAATGTGTCACCTTTTAAACAAAGAAAAAAGTGCTTGAGTTCAGATGACTTTGAGATGAACTCAGTGAGTTTAAATGAATGACTGTACTTCACTTCCCTCTCATTGAAAATTAAGCTAGCGATGCTTATATATCAGTTGTCTGTAGAACTTTAAACAAGGGATGTTTTTGCTGGGGTTGGAGTTTGCTGAAGAGGCTGAGAGGAGCAAGACCTTCCCTTGCCCCTTTCTGGTTGCATATACAGACTAAAAAAATACTGTTCAGGTACTGTGTATGCTATTTTCAACCTTTAGGAGCTAAGCAAGATGAACAAGGTTTTTTTTTATAGTCCTTGTTGCTGATGAGGTACAAATTGCTGCTTGCTGGGGAAATCTCAGTATTTACTATTTGTATTTAGAAGGAGTTTATCCTGGATATCCATGCAATTTTTTTCCTTTCAGATTAAAGTCTATTATTCAGGAAGTTGCCAGAGATTATCGGGATCACTTTCACAGGTAGACACACATGGGACTCTGATGTTTTAATTGGACTTCTGCATTAATCTTTCTAAGACAGCAGTCACTTTTTTTTCCTAAGAGAAAAATGTTAGAGTGCGTGCTTTTATATTTTTATGCTGATATTTAATAGGACCATTTCATTACCTGACTGTCTTTCATAATGCTGTGTTCTAGATGATCACTTCTTTCGAATTACATTTCTGAGTGTGTGCTCTCATTTTCAATTATAGGAAAAATATTTAATGAAGAACTTTTGCTGAAACCTGCTATTGTGTTTTCTTTTTCATAATTTTATTTTTAACTGCTTCTCTTTCAGGGATTTCCAGTTTGGCCACATGGATGGAAATGATTACATTAATAGTTTACTAATGGAGTAAGTAAATTCTTATTTGTATACTCTTTCTTCAGTTGCATTTGTTACCAAATGTATTTAATTTAAAATAATCTTACAAAAATTCTTGGCTTTCATGATTTAAGAAAAAAAACATTGTCACCAGAATTCAACCTTTACCACAGTATCAATTACTTGTTAAATTAAACTGTATAAATATATAATTTAATGTTAGATGTTTGGCTTACTGATAATGCTGATTGACAAAGGTTATCTTTTAGATCTACTTTGTTAAATTACTGTTGGGATTGTGAGACTTTCATTCTTGATGTATTTTTATGATGTGCATAGAAAGGCACTTCAGCAGAGAAGCATAGAATGAATGGAAGATGCTGTCTGCACTTGTTATGTACATGGTATATTTTGATATATATGAGTGGTTTAACAAGATGCTTGACAGTTGCCCTTACTATGGTCCTTTTCTAAAAAATGCATAATTAGAGAGTTGAGTTGCTTGGCTCTGCTCTGTCCTTTGGAGATCTGAAAGAAGGGAAAACCAGGAGTCACTATTACAAATCTGTAAGTTTTCCAAATCCATTTCTCAGGGGTCAAAACATTAATTAAACATGTGTTCATGACCCTAAAAATTCTAGGAGCTTTATATGGACCCAAAAGCACAAGGTTTGTATTTTTGTAGAATGTCTGTAGATTAACACCTGATTTAAAACCAACCATCTCTCCATTGAAATTATGTGATTTGATTGAGCTAGTGCCTTATAATTGCCAAAAGTGAGACCTTCCTCACTTGCTTGTTTCTTGTGTGCAGGCTCTTTTATCTGCTGAGCTCTTTCATCCTTTTTATCTGTCAGAAAAGTGTTTGGTTTTTTGTTTGGGCAAGTAGGGAAGTTATTTTGCTGATGCAACAATGTTATTCCCTTCTACTCTGCTGAGTACCAGCATGGATATGCATAAAAGTAGGAGAGGGAGATGAAATACCTGGGAGGAAGGAAATGGAAGGGAAAGAAGATACAACAGCCACTTGGAGTGGTAGTGACCTAGTGGCAAGGTTTGTTCAGCTGGTTTGTTTAACTGAATCTGCAAAATGCCTGATTTTGTTATTTGTAGTATATGGAAAGTTCTGATTCAAGTACTCAGCAGCTTTTAATTATTTTCTAAACCCAGTGTATACCTTTCAAGCATGAGTAGGAATTTGCAAAAGAATGCAGCAAATTATGTTCAAAGTAGTGACTGTTCATGTGGCTACATGAATAATTGAAGTTAAAAAAAAAAAGTATTGCAACTGCTTCAGTTTGTCACCAGGTGGCAGCAAGTAGAAATAGAAAAAATCTGAAAATGACAAATGTATCACAAAACACTTTTTAATGTGCTAGATGCACATGGAAACAAATTCTGTTTTCTGTACAAAGGACAAAATATTGTATGATTTCTGGGGATAGAATAAGACCTTGACAAAAGTACATTTATTAACTTGACTGTAAGTCCCATTACTAGACATGACAATTCTTCTGTCTTTTCAGCTGTATATGAACATGCTTATGTTGGATTAGAAATGGTACATTTAAAACCAGGCACAAAAGAAGAAATCAGAATATTATGAATTTTAATTAAAATACATAATTTTACCTAAAATTGTACTTAAAAATGCTTTTCAGTATTTTAATGGAAGCAAAAATACAGCTTTTTATAAGCTAAGTTGTATAATATCACTCTCAGCTATAGTGTATGTAGAACTCTACTCTTGAAAGTAGCATATTTAATGTGCTTTTGTGAACTTTTTTATAGCATAAAGAATCTGTATATGGTTACCTTTCTGCTGTTCTACAACCAACTCCAAGAACATCAGTTACCAGACTGTTAAATGCAACAGAAACACTGCATCTAATTAATAAAACTTGGTCTGTTTTGCTGGAAGGACACATTTTGGCAGGAATTAAGAACTTGTTACCAGATACTTGCAAAAACAGTGACTTAGTATGAGTGCCTTCTACTTAGATTTCTTCTTTGTCCCTAGTAAGAAAAGAAAAAAAAATTCAAAGGGAAATGTTATGTTTATTGACTCTTTTGTGGCAGGTTGCCTTAGTGTACAAAGTTGTGTTATTTGGTTGTTTATTCTAAAGTTCCATTTAAAGGATAGCATTATTTTATTATCCCTGTTGTTGCCCTCAGGTTTTTTGAGGTGTTATCATGCTTTCAGTACTGGGAAGAGAGTCTGCACCTTAAATCTTTAAGTATTCAGCTTTCTTGAAGTTCAGAAAGTTGTCATATATTATTAAACTTTTTCACTTTTAGGTTTGTATTTGAATTAAAATCAAAACCGAAAGCCCCACCTAAAATGTGAGAGAAAATTTAGGATAATTTCGTTGACTCCAAAGAAAAGTGGGCATCTTGAGTAAATAACCATTATTTTCATTAAATAATTTACTATGAATTGATAGCCACAGATAAGACTAAAATCATAATCAATTTTGCATGTATTACAAAAGTACATGGATAGGGCGCATTAGACAAGGGTCAAAACGTAGAAAAACAAGGTTTGCATTGCTTCTGCTGTGAAGGAAGTACTTGAATTCATTACTGACAGAACTGTAGAAAATTGATAAAATTGTGGGAGATTTTAAACTTTTTTAATATATTTAAATCTTTCTTTTTGAACAATGTAGTTTTGCAGAATTAAAATTTCTTAAACGTGATCTTATTTTGAATTTAGTGCTACAGCAAACAGAAGATTAAACTGCTTTGTGTCCAGAGATAATTTCTAACTTTTTTTTTCTTTCCTGTTATGATGTATGTGTACATGAACATGAAGGTTAACTGCTGAGTAATAATTCTTTGAAAACTGTTCCTCATAAACCATATCTAAAAGAGCTGTAGAAAAGCTATGCTTGGCATGGTTTATTATTTTGACTTGACCAGAGGTTGATCAAGGTGATCAGTTAGGCAATGATTGTGTGGGATTAAATTTTTGAGTTACACTTCTGCCTTTGTGTACTTAAATACTTAATGCATTTAATATACATATGCTATTAATGCATTTAATATACAATATATGCCATTTGGGATCTCTTACTATTTGGAAAGTCATAACTGATTTGCAGTTGCTCTGGGTATGTAAAATGCTGCAAGCTTCAATAGTGTCACTGACACAGACATGAAGGAACATAATATTAATGAGAAATGTGTCCGTGCCATTCATGTCCATACCATGCCATGCCCATACCTTTTCTCTTGCTTTCTTGTTTTTGAAGAATTACTATGAAGAGCACACATGAAATGAAGATCAATATATTCCCTATTGAAATGACATAGGGATTACTTGAATTGGAATATTTTAAATGGTAATTCTTTAAATATATAAACTGTCTGTTTTATGTTTCCAGTGACTTGACAATCCCTACTATTGTTGTATTGAATACCTCCAATCAGCAGTATTTTCTACCAGATAGGCACATTGAGAGCACAGAAGACATGGTTCAATTTATTAACAATATCCTGGATGGTACAGCTGAAGTAAGTCTTCATAGTAGCTTGGAATATATTGGTTAGTGTTTATTTCCTTAGATGCTAAAGTAAGGGAAAAAATTGGTTACTCTGATAGGTATGTGTGTGTTTAATATTCCTGTGCTGTCTTACTGTCTCGGATGCTGTCATTGAATATGTGATTGTAAATTCTGGAGTCATGCTGTTGCGTGTTGTACAAAGCAAGCTTTCTTCTGTTAATAGTATAATGCTAGACAGCTTCTTTTGATGTTCCTTTTACTGATGCAGTTGTAAATGGAGAGCTTTTTATTCATCTCTTAGTTTGAATTTGATGCATTTGTTTAAATTTTTGAATGATAGTGCGTAATTGAACTGCGCCCTTTCTTTGGGATGGAAAATTAATAAATCAAATAGCACAAGCTTATTTCTCTATGCTCTAAAACTAAAAAAGAGCTTTCTTTTGTTAAAACAGAAAAGTTAATCGGAATTGATGACTTGGATATTTTTTGAGTGTTTATTCCCTCAGTGTACTGGAAGTTGAACAGAAAGCTGTGTTGTGTGGATGAGGAAAAAGGTCATGGAACAGAACTTTTGTTTGTGCTTCTGGGGAAATAAGGTTTGAAATAGAAAGGGGAGCTGATAGCTAATAATATGGCTGCCTCCTGGGAGAAGCCTGGCTTTGGTTTAAGCCCCAGTTTCCTGTATATTGAGTGCATTCTGTGTTAACTGAATCCCACTTTACTTTGCAGCAGCAGTTTTAAGTCATTGCCTGGTAATGGCAAATAATGCAGAAGATATTTGTCGTATGGGGTTTATTTAATCTGCCTGGTTGATGTAGAACATGATATAGGTGGATTTGTGTGCTGTTCGGGACTTTACTGGCCTTGCTTTCCATTGCAGTGTGAGGGGTATTGCTATAACTTGGTGGTTCTTTGTTCTTGAGGTCTCACCTTTTTTTAATGGTTTTTAAGTGCATTGAGTTATCAACATCAATTAGACTCTAATTGTATGTATCTTTCTGGTTGAAACGACAAATGTAATTGGTTTCTGTCTGTGTTGTTTTTTTTTTTGTGCTTGGAGAAGAATAATTTGTGATGCTTTGTGTTTGTTGCCATAGTGTCACTTAGGTCTTTATATCTTTTGTTTGCAGTATCTCAGCTAGAGTGATTAAAGGTCAGCTTAAATTCACTTCTTGGTACAACACAAAAATACAGAGTATGATTTCATTTAAGATGTCTATGTGTAAGGTGTCTGTAGACATAAAGTTGCACTACTTTGGCTGCATTTTCTGCCCAAGAAATTGTGCAGCTATTGAGGAATGAGAGTCTTCTAAGTATGCTGGTAAAGAACTAATAGGATGCAGATTTTCTGAACCACAGAGGAATTTCTGAGAAGTCCTGGCTTTCCCCCTTTGCTTCCTTGGCAAGTGTTGGATTATTCACCTGGATGTTGTTACTTTTTAAGACTCTATAGGTAACTTTTTTGCAAGTCTGTCTCGTTTTTGTGGACTTCTTTTGCTATTTGAGGGGTTTTTGGTCAGATCATGTGCTGATGAGTTGATTTCCAAATATGAATTTGTTTCTCTGGCTACTCAAGGAAGGTGAAAACTGTTCCTGTTCAGCAGACAGACTGCCTTCTGGTTCATTTAGTTATTTGCTGAATTAGGGGGCAATGTAGGTATAGTCTGTCATTGCTTGACACAGGTTTTATTTATTAATTTCATATCTTCTCTTTGCTTAGTTCTTAGATGTTTTTAACTGTGCTATTGTAATCCATAAGTGGATGTTCAACAGCTGCAGGAAAGTTCAGAAGAGCTCTGCAGTTTTACTATTGTTACATCGGGACAGTTGCTAGTTTTTGTTAGTGTTTCTTTATGTTAAGAGGGAGAGTGTCAGGCCATTGTTCAAGTTGGCACTGATTGTTTAAAACAATTGTGAGAGACTTTTTCATGGGACTACTGAATAATAGTTGTCCAAGCTTGGCAAGTTGGAGTGTCTGGGCATCATGAGATATAAGAATAATTACTTTTCATTTCCTTCTAAAGGGACTTAAGATTGCAAGGTCTGAAGAATGAACTTTTGGAATCATAACTGAAAAGTGTCAACAGTTTTGACATGGTTCCATTTGAAATTTCAGGCACAGGGTGGTGATGGACTTCTGCAGCGAATCAAGAGAATAATCTATGATGCCAAGTCTACTATAGTGGTAAGTTTGACTTTTAATTGAATTAGATGGTGCCATTGTCAATCAGGATACAAATACTTTCAGAGGGTTTTAAGATATTTTTAAAGGAGTTGTTGTTTTATATTGTATATATTGTATATATGTTATAGGTATATGTATAGGTTTAAGCCAAAGGAGCTTCTTGATTAAATTTTTTAATAATGTGTGAGATAAATATTCAACATATCTTAGTTTCTTCATTTTTCACTGCTCTTCTGTATGCCTGACATGTATTTTAAGGGCTAGAACAGAGAGAAGTCAATAATTGTTCCTTGACCATTTTGACATCCTTTCCTGAAACTGGTACAACTTCACTGTTCTGAGGAATGTTACATTTTTTGTTTAATTACTTAGAGCATAAGCAGACTAAATACTGCTCTTAATGCAGTTTAAAGCAAACATTTTTATTCTCTTTCTCATAAGTTAATTATGCTCAACAAAATTTTTTTGGGATGATGTGCACAAATCCATTTCTTCACTTGTCCTACATAAGCAAATAAACCTATGCTGGGAATTTAAGTTGAAACTCGCTTGCTTCTAAATGAATGTCCAAACTTCTGTGAAAGTAAAATATTTAGCCACCAGTTTCTGAAACCATTAATCCTTCTTCCTGTGCCACTAAGATACTCTTCAACAGGAAACTCTCTAGAATTTTTCTGCAGACTTAATTTTTGACAACAAGACACAAGTAAGAGGTGAAACTTTTTTCTTCAAAGTGGATTTTAACGCTCTTAGAACAATTGTTTCTAAAGCTTCAAAAAATGCATGGTATATGCAGTTGGCATGTAAACATTAACTGTTCCAATGCAATATTGTAATATTTGAACTTGTGTCATTTTTTATGAACTTACAGTAGAAATTGTTGAAGTTGAGGACTCCTTGCCATTTTTGCAGAAGATGGAAAACAAACGAACCTTACAAGAAAAAATCCACAAAGCAACAGCAATAATAAAACCCAAACCAAACAAGCAGAAAACTCAAAATAACACATCCATTAGAACAAGAGGACACAGTCTTAGGTTGTGCCAGGGAAGGTTTAGGTTGGACATTAGGAAGAAGTTGTTGACAGAAAGGGTGATTGGGCATTGGAATGGGCTGCCTAGGGATGTGATGGGGTTCACCATCCCTGGAGGTGTTTAGTAAAAGACTGGATGTGGCACACAGTGTTGTGCTCTTATTGGTGGCGTTATGTCATAGGTTAGACTTGATGACTTGAAAGGTCTTTTCCAACCTAGTTGATTCTGTGATCCCTGTCAAAACCACTGATTTTCATTCTGGATGTTTTTTTGAATAAATACACAGAGTGATAAGAGAAGTAATGCAGTAACTTTCTATATTCACTGAAAGTGGTTTTTACTTTCTATTTCAACAGTCTGTGTTCAAGAGTTCACCACTGCTGGGATGCTTTCTCTTTGGGTTACCCCTGGGGGTGATCAGCATCATGTGTTATGGAATCTGCACAGCTGATACAGAGGGAGATGTATTTGAGCATGAGAGAGCTAAAAAAGAAAGTGGTGATCGAGAGCTCACAGATGAAGGCAGTGAGGAAGAACAAGAAGAGGAAAAGAATGGAAAATACAAAGAACTTTCAGATGGAGAGCTTAAACAGAAAGACATTTTGGAAAAGAAAAAAGACTGACTTCTTTAGCAAGACAATTCTCTAGAACTTCCAAATAGATTTATTTATTGGCAGTTGTCATTTATTGGTTATCTCCATGAAAGAGGATCATTTTATCTGCATAATGGTAGTTTTGACTTGCATGTATTCACATTTTCTCAGAAATTGACAGAAAAAAATGGGTGTTCTCTTAATTGTCCTTAGTAGATTAACAAAGAGCAATTTAAACTGAAGAAATTTTCAAGTACAATTCTGTACCATTTTTGTAAGAGTTTTGAATTGTTCATTTCCAGAACAGAGATGTTACTTGACCTTACTATATGTGATGAACTGCTACTAATATAGCCCAGCTATATGCTGATTAATATAAAATTAAAGCTGAAAACAAGGAAAGAGAGCTGTAAAGTGTTTTAGGCCCGATAGTTAAAGATAACTTAAAAGTTTCCTAAGAAGTCACATGTTCTACCTGTTGCACATTATTATAGGAAAAGAAAACAAAAACCAAAACAACAAACTTTTATATTTTCTCAAATTAAATGTAAATTTTGGGAATTGTGCCATGTAATAATATAATTATTAGCAGCCAAGAATTTTTACTAGATACAGGATATGGGAATTATATGCTGTGTTTATTAAAAATATTGGAAAATTATGTTAAAAACCTTTTAGAAACATGATTGCCTGTTAATTACTTTCTGTGAGTGCTTGCACACTTAGAGTGCAAGATTACTGAATCCACAGCACATCTTGATAAAGGAAGACATTAATATGAGCACCTTCTTACCATTTGTAGAACTCTCTAATGACAAGCTTTTTGAATGGTATATGTTTATTTTACAGTGTTTACTTGAAATTGTTATATATCTTTGAGATAAGTAGTTTTGTTTGAGACTGTTACCTACTCTGAAGGAGGGAGTTAATGGAGCTTAATATTAACATTGATAGAGATTGATCAGTATGAAGCATTTTTGTTACTTGTTTCATCATAAAAGCCACCTTTAATACAAACACGTGACTGCAAAAGGACTAATTTGTGTCCAGGGCTAAAATTCTCCAATGATAAACTATGAAGCAGCCTGTGGCATCAATGTCATGGAAAGTACCACAAAAACAAAACTTACATTTCTCAGCTTCAAAGTATTCATGCTGGGTTTTTTCATTTTATTTCTCTTTTTTTTAAGGGTATATTACTGTATAATACAAAATATTATGTCCTCCTTATAAGGCAGCTTAAGAAATTGCTATGCTGTAGCACTAAATTGAGGAATTTTAGATAGTAACCATGAGTAAGCTTAAATAGACAAGTTCTGTGTTTGAGTAAATTTGATGATGCTGTAGAATCATAAGCAGGGAAAATGTATTGCATTCTTTTTCCCTGTAGGAAAGTAACTTGTTTCTTCTCTTTAAGTAGCTTGGTAACAGCTGCCTTCATGTTGCCATGCAGAGTACTTTAAGTAGATCTCTGACTTGAAAAATTTTGGTTATCAAACAGTATAAACAGCATGTAAAGAGATTAGGAAATTTTTTTGGAAAAATTCCATATCTGATTATGAATACAAACCTTTTCGTTTTTGAAGGAAAGATTATGAGGTCATAGAACACTGAGTAGCAGGCATCTGATACAGTTTTTCCCCCCTTGTTTTCTCTGTTTTGTTTCTATGAATTGCCTTTAAATTTTTCTCATTATAGCCAGTTGTACATAGTGACTTGAGTTTTCTTGCGTTTTGTTGAGGTTTTATTTTTTTGGCAGAACCTTTGAGAGGTGTAGATTTAGCATATACATGAGGAATAGGTGCTTAAAAATGTGTTTAGAAATGGATTTTTTTTAAATGGTATTGAGCTCCTAAGCAGTTTATTGAAAAAAATTTTAAAAATCACTTAATGAAAAACTTGTAAATTTCTTTGGACTTCTTCACAACTCAGTGCTGATAGTCAAAATATAGGACTATTAAGACAGTAGTATGGTATTTTTGTGTCTTTTCTTAAGATTTCAGTAGAGATCAGTTGCATATTTAATGTTGGCTCAGGCTGGAAACCTGCAGCTTTTGACTTAAAAAAACCTGAAGTGGTCACTGGAACCGTGCTGTTCCTTCTCTGAGTGTAATGAAAAGAAAAAAAACCACCTGAGTTCTGCTGCACTGCTAAGAACTGTTTCAACATGGAGCCTTCTTTTTTTTTGTGGTTATTTTTGTTTGTGTTTATAATCCTAGTAGCTGGTTGACTTGCTGGGAAGTATTCTGAGATGTGGACCTGAATAATGATAAATACTGTGGAAGAAACGGATCATACTGGGATCTGTTCAAACTGTAGCACTTAATAGCTAGAGTTAGGAGGAAAGCCTGTATGTCAGTCACTTCTGAACTCTAATATCTATCAGATTTTTACTGAACTGTTGAAAATTAGACTTGAAATGTACTGCTGTTTTCATCAAATCCTTCCCCCAGATAAATTGAACAAGTCATGGGGAGAAAAAAGGGGGACAGGTCATATACTGGATGTCAGAAGAGATGTGAAATTAAAGTGTTTGATGTGGTCACTCAAGTAATCTAGAATGCTGTCTGAGGAGGGGCATTTTCTTTTCTTCAGTCTCTAAAGGTTTCTTAAAGCAACTTCACTGTAATAACTTTGGATTCATAAAATGCTGCTTTTTTAAGTCAAGTGTAAGCCTTTTGTTTTTCTGTAATAAAAAGGATTTTAAAGAACTTGTTTCCTTTGGATTAATTTACAGTGTCAAGCTTAGATGTTACATGTTGTGTAGGAGGCTGTTTCCTGGGATGTTTGTTGTAAGTGTACTTTAGGCCCCCAGTCATGGCAGTGCAGAAATGCAGCTGGTATTCTGCAGGATTCTGAAAATAGTCTCTAGAGGTAGGAGTTTATATTTTCTAGTCTGTGATTTAGTGAGCACTCTAGCGGTATAACACAAATTATTTTCTGAAAAAGATACTTTAACATACCAGACCTGCAGGAGTTTCTGTAGCAAAGGGAACCTGAGTCAGCCTGTCCTAGCTTACATTTCCTTCTGGAAGCACTTGAGTAGTCTTGGCACTTGGACGTGCACAGTCTCATGTTGCTCCATTGTTTACCTGGTCTGTTTTAACAGCTCTTGTCCACACCGTGGTGCTCACTGCTTAAAAGATGGGAGGATGGCACTCTCAGACATCTGATGTGATGAAGATGGCACAAAAGTGCTTAATTCTCATGACGTACTTAAAAGATTCAGCTTGCTCAGTTTTGGTCTGGAAATAATTTACCCTATTCCTCTTTTGTCAGCATGTTTGGAGAAGCAATTGTGTTTGGAGGAGTGGGAGGGTGAATTGTTCTGTTAACAGCCAAAAGCTCAAGTCAGTGAAAAGGGTGCAAAACCAGAACGTATTTCCCTTAAGCTGTTGAAATCTCCTAAGACTACAGATATTTCAGACTGTATTATCCTGTGTCAGACTGGTACTGTCTGTCAAATCTTCTCGGGGAGCAAAGCCACTTTCTGCAATTTCGTTCTCATCACTGAGCGTATCTCTAACAGATCGAATCACACCAAGCTGTGGCACCTGATATTGCTGGAACCAACAAAGACAATTTTGACACTCTTGTGCTGAATGCTTTGCTGGACTCCTGGAAGGTTTTCCTAAGCTGCTTAGGCAGTGTACATGTTCCTGAAACAATTCACTGATTTCTGAAATTTCAACCATTTTAAAGGATTACTGCAACTATCCTGTATACAGCTTACTGACATAAAGCACCATTTAGCAGCTGATGTGAACTCTCCTAGTTACTAGCAAACTTCCTTCTGCTTATATACTGAGGAATAGAAAAATGCAGGGATATCAAGGATACGTAGACTACAAATATTTTACATAAAGCATTTTTGAATGGAGAATTGTGGCTTTCAGCAATAAAACCTTTGAAAAGAGGCAAGGAAACCTAAGGTGATTGCTAGTAAGAGGGATAGAATTGCTTTGTAGCTGAGTTGCAAGGTTGGTGTAGTCTTCATCTGAGTTGATGACTGTGCTGGCCAAAATAGTGGGTGGTTTTAGGCTGTCTTGAGTTAAGAGATAGAAGCTTTGCTAAGCTCTGTGGCTGACACATGAAGGGGATGAAAATGCATAGAAGTAATGGGAATGGGAGAAAGGAATGGAGGAGGGCCGTATGTTTTCATAGCAGTGTTTTGTGCTGTGAGCTGTGTTTAACCTAAACTCCCACTGATGTAAATCCTTCCAAAAGAAATCTTCTATTCTCTACTTACTGTATAGAGAACCTTTGGCTGTTAAATTTGCCTGCCATACAGCAAGTAACATTACTACCAAGTCAAGGTTATTTGTGGAATTTGTGTTTAGTTTTTGCTGTTTCTCCACAGAAATGTGCACCCCAGGTTACTGAAAATAAGATACTTTAATGGTCATCATTTGTTCAAAACAAGACCCAAACTCCATCTCTCTTTTGTCTTAGGTTGATACATCTCTACTTTCAAGGTATGACAGTTTGTAGCGTACTTTAATTTGTGCTAAGGTGGCAACTTCTAGTCTTAATGCTTTCAGGAATTAAAGACCTAATCAATAATGTAGGATGTGTATTTTCATCTTAAAGAACTGGCTTGGGTTTTTCTAAATTAAAAAAAAAATATGTATATTGCAATAGTGGCTGCAATTTTATTCTCATTACTTGAATAGCAAATGTTGACTCTTAATCTAAAATATGCTGTTCATAGCCTGCTAACACTTTGTCACAACACTAAGAGAAAATAAAACGACTTTATGACTTCAGTACCTAAGTTTTTAATCCTCTACGAAAGCAATTATTTTTTTCTTTTGTCATCGAGTCATTTTCATCAAGTCACTTGGAACCGACTGTAACTTTTCTGTTAATCTTCCTTTTTTTTCTTAGCATGCTTTTATGAAAGCATTTGTTTGAGTATTGTGACAGCATACTGTACTTGAAAAATTGAAATGCAGACTGGATGGCCACTGGGTAATTTTGTTCATTTCCTCTTTGCTTTTGTAAAATATGTCTTTTTTGATCTTAGCTTTGCATGTTGGGCCAGTTGAGCCACTTCTTCTTAGTGCTTCTTGAGGATCAGACAATTCATAAAACATATCCTGTTGTACTCAGATTGATATTATAAACTACTTGATAACATTTTCTGAAAGCAGACTAAAGTTGAAATAAAATAAAATCCCCATACAGATACCACTATCAAAATATCAGACTGTTTTTGTGCAACAGTTTTGGAGATTATTTTGTCAACAAACTGTTAAATCTTCAAGTCTCAGAATAACTTTCTTGTCTCTGAACAGGACATTTGGCAGAACAGGAGATACTTCAGCAAAATGGTGGCCCTATGGTAGACTGCATCTCAAAGGGTGTAGATGGTCTGTATAGAAATATAAAGTTTCTAGGAATGAAATTCCACTGCAAAAAGAAGATATCTTCTTTGCATAAAGTAGAAGAAAGTTAAGGCTTCCTTCTTTTCAGTCACTATGAAAATTAAGGGTATTTCCTGCAGAAGATGGGAGAAATACTTGTTGGCCCAGACAAGCCCTTGCAAATGCATTAGTTGCTTCTAAGATGGAGGAAGAGATAAATTTCTGTCAGCAGATTTTACATGTAAAAGCTGTGTCTGGCTCCTGGTGAACAAAATAATTATAAATTATGCTGTGCCTACATGCAAAATTGTGCTTTATGCAAATAAACACTTGGAAATTGAGCTAAACCTTGAGATGGCATTGTTATGGTACATATCTTCCCTTTTGCTTTCCTATATTTTTGAAATACTTTTTTTAAAAAACAAATGCAGAAGGATTGTATATTTTTAGTCTTCATGGCTCATTTATGAAATCCCCAAATGCTTCAATTCCATCCAAAAATGCTGTGGGTTACAAGAGATGGCTCCATATATTGTGGTGTTAACTTAAGATTTATCTGATACTACCGTGAGGTAAGAAGATCAAAAGTGTTTTGGAGTGGGTTGAAGAAGAGGTAATATTTTTTTAAAAGGCAAATAGAAATCTTATTCCCAGTTCTTTTGACAGACAGAAATAGCAGAATATGAGAAATTCTTTTTGGATCTTTAAGGAGCTGGGACCTTCTTGTATCACATTGTCATGATTAAAAATAGAAGGATTTCTCACAGAGGAAGGGTAAGTAACACTTGATTTCTAGAACAGGATTTAAATGAGGATGTGAATCTGGAACATATGTATTTCTGTTTTTACACATTGCATATGTGTTGTTATAGTTTAAGTGGTCTATCTTAGGAAAGCTGTCAGTGCATTAATGTGAATCTGTGTTGGGTTTTAGTTTCCAGAGACCACCTGGAATTCAAGCATAATTCAGAAGCACAGGGTTCTTTCTGTGGGCTGTAGCTGCCTCAGCTTCAGATGTCAGAAATCTAAATGCTAAAATACGCTAAAAATAATACTTTGAGTTGCTCACTTAGAATTGCAAAGTCTCATGCCGTTAATCCAACTCTGGCATTGTGTGTTAGCTAATGGAGAGTGATTATAATCTCGAGAAGTTGAAAGCCTTCTTTTGGTTTCACAAATGGTGATTATGAGGTGGGGGGCATTTTTCATCCCGACATCTTTAACTTATATCTAAAAGGTGTGATCTTGGCTAGAAATGTGCAGCAAGGGTCATATGGGAATGAAGTTTGCAATGAGAGCTAAAGGTATTGTGATCTTGAAGACTATTCCTCATGTCTAGCTGCAATGAAGGCTAGGAAAGAGTTGTAAAGTGAATGTATAATAAAATAATGAAGCTTGTAATATCCATGTTCAAATGATATGCTACTCTACCATGCCAGTCACCTTTAGTGTTAATAAGCCTGCAGTTGTGTCAGGATATATGATGCACCTCGTTTGGTAAGAAAAAGGGAAGTTTCCATAGCACTGGCAGTTCTTTTCACATCTTCTCTTTGGAAGAAGGAATACTTCCGTGCTGACCCTTGGTGTGAATTAGCACTGCTGATCTGCAAGCCAGCTGCTTTTCTCACACCATTTCAAGCAGGAGCTTGACTACACAAAGCAGCATCTCTGGTGAACTCCAGCTTTGGTAGCCTGTGCCACACACGTGTGGGTCACCCCATGGTGGCTTTCAGAAAGTGAACAGGAGCCAGAAAAGTGATGGTGGCAGAGACTTTAGGGAGCTCCAGCTTTGACACCCAGGATATGTGCTGCTGTGGACAGCTTTAATGACCATCTGAAGGGACAGGGAAAGGGCGCTCTACACACTTCAAAAAGTCAGTGCATTGCTGTGATGATGTATCATAAGGTGAGGAAGAATACATGAGGTGCAGAAGTGAGCAGACACAAAAGCCTGTAGGATATTTCCCCTGCTCAGGCCCAGGCATGCTTGTTTGAAGCTGGGACAAGGCCACTGTTTTGGGGACAGCAAGTTCATGATCATAGACAGAGGTTGGTCTGTGCCTGTTGGTCCTTGGGCAGTGACTTTGCCCTGTCATGTTTCAATTAGAGTGCAGACATGCCATGGAGCATCAAGTTCAGTTTCTGGCCATCTTCCTTTGACGTGAAGTGCAGTTTTAAGTGAGTTACTTAGGCCATAGTTTCATTATACTGCAACTTTAATGACAGTGCTTAAGGAGTTTCTATCCTCATACCTTTGTAGACTGTCCTTCAAATTATGGCCAGGCAAGCTATTGGAAAAGCAGTGCTGTGAGTGGAGCAATGAACTGATCCAGGTGAATACAATTCCTTGGGCAGAACATTGTGGCAGAATATGAGAGAGCAAGAGTTTGGAGGAAGCAGCAGAGTGAGAAACATTTTAATGGTATTTAATGACAAGCTGGCTATACTGACTTAGATATTTATTTTGCCCTCTACTTGCTCCTTCCAGAAACCAAAGGTGATTTGGCCACGTCCTTAAAATGAAGGAACCATGGGTTGCTATCCCAAGATCCCTCTTTCACTGCTGAAGTAATATTGTTTGTAATGTCTCTTAATGTCTCCTTTCTAGGAGTTAAAATGGAAGAAGAAAAATCTGAAGCCTTATCATGTTAGACAAAATGCATCTTGCAAGGGATGTAACTAGGTAAGAGTGGGATGTACTGAGTATAACTGTGGGGAATCATTGTCACAGGGATAAGATGACTCACTAGTTATACACTTGCAGACAAATTCTGCTTTAAAGCTCTGCATGTGCATTTCAAACCTTTAAAGGCCTGAAGTCTGAGTCCAGACTCAGCAATCCGTTTCATTTGTGCATGACTACTTATGCAAATAGCCAAGAGAAGCATGAACTACATTATAAGAAGCTACAGGATTTTCAGACATTTTAAAATAAAAATTTATTTCATTAATAGAGAAAACAGCTAAAAGAATTCTAGACCAATCCATCTGGCATGTAGCAATTGCAAAAATTTTTGGTAATCATTTTCTGAGAATCTAAGAGCTTTATGAGCTGCATAGATTTAAGCACTGTTGCAAGAGAAGGTCAAATGAAAATCTCAAGTGTCTGAAATGCTTTATTTTGAAAACACTTTCCAAGTTAGAACAATGTGGTTGTAACCTTGAAGAAGCAGAGGAGACAGTACCAAAAGTTATTTATTTTATACTCCTGGTAACTTGACAGAAAAGCAAAAAGTACCTTTAACTAACAGTGGTCAGAGATGTGTGTTGACCCCTCCTTGTGACTAAAAAGATTACTTTCTTCAACCAGGTGATGCCTGTTATATCTAGCAATTTATTCTTATTTCTTTCGCTTCTTTTTCCCATTGCTCTAATTTTCTTTGTCTCCTTTTGTATTTTGCATTCTAATTCTTCTACCGTCTTGTTTCCCCTGCCTTTTCCCAAGCATTTTTTTTTGCTTTTTTTTTTAAACCCTCATTATTTCTCTCTCTATATAATAGCAGTGATAAATATATATAAAAAACAAATAACACTATAACAATAAATAGTTAGAAATCTTCATTCAGGCTACTGTGTGGCCTCTCACATTGTTTCATAAGGATTTTGTTTCCTTAGTGGTCCAACATGCTCAATATTCTAGAATTGCTCATTAATTTGGACTGGCTATGTTGAACATAATGGGCTATTTTATTATTAAAATAAGATTAAAACTTGTTCCTGGTAACTTACATATTTGAGATTGAACAGGTTTTCATGCAGTACAAGAAACATGTTATCTTTGAACTTTTTGCATAGGAATTACCACATTTCACTCCTATATTTAGAGAACTAGACTTATATTTGCTCCTTTTGAATTTTTGCTGCGCTTAATGCAGGATTTAAGGCTCCCCTTCAAACATACAGATAAGCATTTGCTGATTAGATTTATCTTGAACTCGGATGATAAACACGGTCATGCAAGCTACTTTCTCCCTAGACATTTATTAATTTCCATGATTATTGTACAAACTTATCTGCTACTCTTGTTGTTCATATAGTTTAACTTTACTATCAGCAATTGATGTCCTGTTAATTAGAATATGTATGCAAAGCATATATTTTCCAGATTTAAAAAGCAATGTAGGCTTTCCGTTTTTTCTTCAGAGTCCTTTTCTTTCCTCCTTGTCTCCTGTTTTTATAGTTTTGAGTGAAATCTAAAGAAAGAAGATGATGTGATCTAGAAGGGAATAATTTTAATGCACTGGCACAGTGTCTGTAGAAAACGCAATGGTTACTGTTGAAGAGTTGATGTTCTCTTGGCAGAACTATATTAACTGAGCAGAACTAATGTTCTTTGTTTTTCCAGGCTGCTGTAATGGTGCTCTGCTTCTCAAATAGCCAAAGTGTGTTCATGGAGACCTTTTTCTCCTTCCCCTTCTTTCTTAACATAGATAGAAACAGACTACCTTAAAAACAAACTACTGTGTTTGATAAGCAATTGATAAGCCACAAGGATAGTTCTCAGAATGAAGAGATCTCATTTCCTCTGTTTGAGATATGATCAGTGTTTTTGTAGTATTTACAGGAATAATTCCCAATTAGTCCAAATAGTTTATGCTTGAACAGAACTATAAGATCTCTCTGGATTTTTCAAATGTTTCTACCACTGTAGTTTATTACCTTTTAACAAGGTAATTTTTTTTTTGTGAATTGCTTGTTTAACAGTGGTATTGTGTTAGCAGACTTCTAGTTGTGCAAGCCCTAAATTTCTGTGCAACCTACAGAAATGCAACAGGAAAAATTAGATTCAGCACTGTCTTGTAGAATGCAAGCCCCACACATCACAAGGTTAATTTGCCTGTATTCATTAACTCTTAGGATTCAGACTGCTAGTTAATGTACTTTCTAGTATCCATGTCTGCTGCAATGAGGTGAAATGTTATTTTTTTTTATGGTGCTGTTTAGGCTATGCCATACCCGAAGTCTCTCAGAAAAAAATTGTATTAACTTGGTTCTGCAGCACTGTCGTTAAGGTCTGCTAAACTGTGGTTCTTTGAAATATTTGAATCATGATCCTGGGAGATAAAAGACTAAGGTAAACAGAAGTTTATCTACAGATTTTTCAAAGCAAAATAACCTCTCCCTTTCAACTTTCTAAAACACTACTAGTTGAAACAGAATTCTAAACTAATATACTTCACTCCTTCACTCTCATTGTTTTTGCATTCCATTTAACAATCAGCACCTTAATGCTTTTCTAGAATAAGTTGCTGCATAATGGTAAATAATCTAAATTTATAATTATATAGACTCCATATAGCTGCACAGTTGCTCTAAAATGTCTTTATATGTGAACAGTAAAAGCACTGAAACAATTGAACTGCCTTTAAAACTGAAAATCCCAATGAGAGACAAAATATAAAACTTCAAAGTAAATTCATAATTTACAAAATAAAATTTTATACCTAGATCAGAGGTGTTACTGTTACACAGGTAAAAATTATCATACACCTATTTCAATTAATGTCTATGCCTTTCCAGTTTAATCTATTCCTATGAGGCCAGTATTAAAGCATCGTTTAAATTGTCTATCCTTTAAGTCTTCTGAGATTCAGGAAAAATACCACACTAATGAATAAAAAGCGAAAAAGATTATAACTGTCAGTCATTTGTATAATTCAATTTTCAAATAGCATATGATTCAGTCACTAGGAAGATTAATAGAGAAAATATAGATTCCCCACCCACCCCCACCCCAAAAAATACTTTTAGAATGCCATGGGAACATCTCTGTAGTTAACACTTCATATTTTTTAACAAAAATTTAGACAAGACTGGACAATTGCTTGTGAGAACAGACTATGGAATTTAATTGGGATTTCTAGTCCTAATCTTCCAGCTATTTCTCTCTGTTAACATGGTAATACCAAGTCTCTGAATCTGTGTGTTAATGTGAGATGTTAATAATCAAGAGCCTAAACCAGTCTTCCTAGTTCAAGGCAACTGCACTTTAATTGAATATTTAGAAGTAATTCAACTGAGGAAAAAACATAGAAAAGGAAAAATAAAAAATCATTCAAATAATAATGGTTTAAAGTCTTTTCCTTTAATAATTTCTCTTTGCAGTGTTCTAACATTCATTCATGATTCGCACCACTCAGAAAGTCACTTTGCGACTCTTTAGTTAAAGTCAACCATTAAAACCCAGAAGTGGCTTTTAATGCTTTATGTTTGAAAATAATGGCTCAACAGTTTAAATCATTTATATAATTGGTCAACTGTTTAAACTTCTAACACATGTATTTTCTTTGAGAGAAAGATAATTGTTAAAATATCCTGCTACTCAAAAGGGACTACATTGCTACAAGGAATCCCAGGTTTGATTCAGCTCTAAAATAGTTCCATGTGTTTAAGTTAGGATTGAGTCAAAGTTGTAGTATTAGCTGTAGAGCTAAATTATCTGCTGCAAGCCATTTGCATGATTTTTATAAAAAAGTTTTCAGAAATGCTTTGATTACCCATTTCAGCTGCCTTTTGAGTAATCCAAAATAATACCTTTCTGTAGGAAAGTTATGCACCGAAAATGGTCAAAATTTGAAAATTACTTTTCTGTGCTTTTCCAAGTGGGCTTACAAAATGCCAATAATGATGCTATTTCCAAACCAAAGAAAAGGAAAAAAACCCACAAATTCAACCCTATTTTTCTTTTTTTCTGAAGCATGACTATTGTAATTCCTTGCATTTGGTTTTACTGTTGTGACTCATCCATGAATATGCTATTTTTCTCCATGCTGAGATACTCTTCAGGAGTCTGGGATAGAGGCAGCAAAATAAAGTGGGTTATATTTAGATGTTTGTTAAATTTAGTATCATTCTTCTCATAAAAATTCTACTCAACTTTAGTATGTGAATGTAGGCATTTCTAATATGAAGATAGTCTGACCTGTTTTAGAAACATTTCTTATGTGGGTGCACTATGGAATTGTCACAGAACTGAATTTCTGCGACTCAAACTATATTTTCTTCTAAAAGACAACTTTTAGAGCTGTCTACCAACTTCTTTTTTTTTATTATTTTTCAAATATATTTCAAAATGGTAAAGTGTGAGTTCTTTTTCTGAGTACTCAATAGCTCAGTATGTAAGATATTTAGGCAGTCCTTCACCAAAAGAATGGAATGCCAGTTTAAAGGAATCCAAGAGCCTCGTCCGTATAGGTGCCTGAATGCTCTTCATAAACATGTCTTAGGTCTGCATCATGCTGATAATACATAAATGTTAGCTACTTTGGCAATCTGACCATCAACTCAGTATGATTTTTGTGTAGGAACTCCTGGAATGACAAGAAAAACTTTTACTTTCTGTGTGACTCCCAATATTTTCTACTTTAATGCATGTTTTCAAAATAGAAAAAAATCTCCAGGGGACTGAGCAATGTACTAGCTGAGATATGATTACACTTTGCCTGTTTCTTTTGTAACAGTTAAGTAACTAATTAATGGTGGGCAAATAAGTTATCAAATGATTCAAAAGTGTGCCATACATGCCTTACTTGGCTACATATTTGCACTTCTGATATATCAAATAGTTTTCATTTTATCGTGACATTAAAAAAAAAGGCATTTTATTCTAGCTGTGTTTAGATTACTTTTTAAGCTGTGTTTTATAGTGATTCTTAATAAAAAACCAAGAAGTTGTATTCCAAATTAGAGTGTAGTAAGCACTCATTTTTTGAAATAAGAATGCAATTTTTTTCTGTTTTATGGAAGAACTTTTATTTTTTAATAAACTTCTTAATCTATTTAAATTTGTCTTAAGGAAAAGTCATTCAGGTTAATAATATGTCTAGTAAGAAATAATGCTATTTTTTCTGTCATTTTGACCTACTCTTTTTGCTCCAAGAATTTCTGTGTATATCTTTAAATGAACTTGAAAGACTATAAGCTGAGTGTTTCAGAAAGTTAACTTGCCAGATATAGCCAAACTTGTGTAAATTTTATATCATACTGATTGATTGTCAGAACAGATACTTTTAAAAAGGTCAGTTCAGTAGCAGGATACAGATTTAAATAATTTAAACACATATTTTTCATTATATAAACAAGGATTGAAATATGAACGAGATAAATTCATATCAATAAACACTGAAGTGCAGAAAAGAATTATCTAATTTTCAGCAGATTATAAATGACTTTACAAATAAAGTATAGATGACTTATAAAAAATGAATATGGTTCATAATTTTGTCATGATTTTCATCAACTCATGAATACTAATTGAATAGAACCATGTGAAGAATATATTTTGGTCAGGCGTATAGGGAGACTTTGAAGGATGTATGGGACTTACTTATTTAGAAGATCTAATAAATCTGTTTCTCAGTGTGGAAAATCTACTGGCATTTTTAACACAAAAGGGAGAAAATTGGGCAACAGCATGCATTAGAAAAGACTAGTAAATTGTATATGTGTCCTAATATAGTATGCAATCTATAATACATATATGTCCATTTAAAAAATGGTTAAAGAAAAATACAAAACAAGCTCTGAGATCCAGATCAGCCCAGATGTTTTCCTAGATTGGAAGCCCTTTGATGTCATAATGAAAGCAGTGGAATTTCAGTACAAATGTGTAACCTGTTCTGCAAGAGTGATTTGTTGACGGTGGTAAATGACAAATGTTAGATAGACGTGCTCTTAAGGTGCTGCCAGCCTGTTCCTTCTGCACACAAGGCTTTTATAATGTGTTTGCCATTCCTTACACACAGCTAAATGGGAATATCCCTATAATTACAGTTTTGTGTGTCATCAAACATCTGAAAAAATATATATCTCTGGTTATTGTGTTGGGATTAAGCCATGGGCTGTGTGTAATTAGCTTGCTTGTGGTGCTTAATGCAGATTGTAACTACATTGTTTGTAAATCTTGCATAATATCGTAAACCATTATTGTTCTTGTCCTGTGTCCTATCTATTATCATACTTTACTGGGGTTGTGTTTAAATTATATTGTTGTGGACTGTTATCGGTTTTAAAATTTTTTATACCATGAGTATGAATAGCAGCCATCGCACTTTGGGAATTTCTTCAACATGAGCAGTAAAATGCTCCAGGAATATGTGCAAACTGGTTTCATCACAGTGAGGTTATGAAATGTGTGTCTTTGTGTCTTAACA
This sequence comes from Chloebia gouldiae, assembly GCA_003676055.1. NCBI lineage: Eukaryota > Metazoa > Chordata > Aves > Passeriformes > Passeridae > Chloebia > Chloebia gouldiae. The sequence continues at coordinate 15,175,301 of QUSF01000001.1, forward strand.
TGCCTGTGGTTTGTATGCAGGATATTGACTTAAGAAATGCAAAACCTGAAATGTATTATTGCTTGGCAGAAGAAAAACAAATACTTGCAATGGTATTGAGTAGATTTGACGACATTTAATTTTTTCGGAAAAAAACCCAATAAAAGATTAGAGTATTTAGAAAAGAGGGAAGCATTCTTTACTAAACAATCTCTCAATCCTGCTTTGCTGTCATCATCTTCACAATTTTTGTTCTCTTTCTGTGCTGATGTGTCTTATGTTCTAAAAATTATTTTTTCTGAACTGTCACATTCCTGCCTCCAAAATCAAAGCGACATCATTATTGTGGTGACCAACAGCTGGCCTGAAGGTCTCACAATTCTGAACAAGTTCTAAATTAGCAGTAGATAAAAAAAAAATATTTACATGGGAATGTGTTCACCCATTGAGGGGAAATTCACCTAAACTTGCCATACTTGAGATTAAAAAGAAAAAGAAAAAAAAAAGGTGCTTATTTGATTAAAATTGATTTTTCACTGAAATTGTGGAGAGGATAAAACTTTGCCATGAGGGCTTTAGGGTTAGGTTGCACATAATTTGAAAGATAAGAGCTAAAGTCACACCTGCACTGTTAGGTTTGAAGCAGCTTTTCCTGTATATGTGTAGTCTGGTTCTCCAAAGTCCCAAGAAAATGTTACGGTTACTGGTGCGTTGGTCATATAACACACTGGTGTGTATCACTCAAAAAACTGCAAAGAAGGTAACAGTTGCAATTGGTAGTTTTAATTGCAAAATAATAATAATAAAAAAATCATAATACCAAGAGTTGGTAATAGTTACTTGGTTAAATATTTATTTGACATCATGGCATTAAGCCAAAACCAGCTCCAGATTTCATGTCCATTAGGTACTTTTTTATCTGTGCATGTTGCAGGAATGACTGTTGTTCTCAGAAAAATAGAAGAATGAGGCAGCCTGGGAGGTCTTTTCCATTCCTCCTGGCGATCAGTACGTGAGCAGTAAAAATTAGTCTGACTAGAAAGTGTAAGTTGATGGTTATTCTAAGGTAGTATCAGAGAGATATATGCCTGAGCTCTTAGGTGGTGTTTTAAATTATTATAGTAGTAATACACACATTGCTACATTTTCTGTGAGATGGTTTTGACTCCTTTCACCCCCTGTAATAAGGATAGTCTGTCTAATACAAAGATGTTTTCCCAGGTCAGTAAAGAGGAAGAGATTTGTTACCAATAAAAATAACAAGATTAATTAGCTATACTTGTTTTCTTCTCCAAAGAAGCACAAAGAATTGAAACTTCGGCATCATCAGGCTTTCTCTTCTGAAGGAAGATGACAAAGTTTGGGGCTGGTGAACCAGGCTGATGACAGTCAATACCCACACCCTTTGTCATTTTCCTTTTAATGATTTACTATTTGGCTGATCATTAGCTGGGAAGAAAAAATGTTTCCATAACCATACAAGACATCCAGGTTCATATCCCTAATTACTATTCTTTGGAAAGATGACAGGACATTTCACTGTAATTACTGCTCAGCTGGATGTGTGGTTATGAAAAATAACTCATTTCAAATTATTGTATGGGTTGGTAGGATGGCACTCTCTAATGTGTGGTGTTTGAAACCAGCAAAAAAATAGACCCAATATTCTTATTGATTTCTGTGTAGCAAAATTATTTGCCATAGAACTTGTGAGGACTCAGTTTCTTTGCACAGAAACTGAACAACTTGATGTTAAAGAAAAGCTTTAAAATGTAATTGAGCTCACGGTTAGACCAAGACATTACTGAAGGCAGCTGTATTAGTTTAAAATGCAGCAAACCAAAGTTATGGCTACTGTAACTTCAGCAAGCAGAGAATCCATGCTTGTAGGTAGCAAACTTGCCCAAAGCATTTTAGTGCGTCCTTAAAATGCAGTCATATTTAAAAGCTGACTAGAAAAACTGGAAGGTGCTGCTTGAAGTATGTGATATCTGGGTGTGTAGGTGTCTCCTTGCTTATTTTTATGATGCAATTAAGTTGTCATTCCTCTACTTTCATCATCATGAAATTTTGCTCAGCTGCATTAGGAGAAGTTGCCTGTGTACAGAGGGGAACAGTACATAGCCAATATTTTCTGAACTACTGGTCATCTTGGTATAAAAGAATTCATATTCAGTCCTATGCTATGTTTTTCAATGTGTGAAGGAATTTCATTAAAAGTTGCGAGAACAAATTCTCCATGCCAATTTTCAGGACAAAACAGAGCATGACAAGATGTAACTAACACCTTACACTTGTCTAAACCCAGTTTATTAACCTATGTAAAATTCATTCCAGTGAGCATAATAACATTATATACTTCATCTTGGTAAAAATCTCTAACCAAACAACCAAAACAGCTGTCTTCCTGTGAATTCTGTAATGTCTTTTGATGGTATAAATTAATGCTGAATCAATAAGAACTACACAAAGTTTTGCCAAAACACCTGCACTGGGTGTATGACAGTTTACTGAATAACATCTGTATATTGAATCTAAATTAAGCTAAAGTAGTTTCTTAATCTTAAACCTTTCTTAAAATAATCTTGTAAGATTTCTTGTATCTTTCCATTTTGAAGATGGTAGCACCTATATAGTCCAACAGAACATATTAATGGGTATTTTGCTTAGTAAAACTTATTTAATATAAAATTAGGTGTGTGTCAGAAACTATAGTAGAAAAGATAAAATACTATGAAATGGTCATGTTAAAAATCTGATTGTAGCCGCTCTATGTTAAGGTGCTTCATGATGCCTCATGTGTCACCGCCTATGACATCAAGGATCCTCTTGCCAAAAGGCAGACACCTCAAAGCAGGCTAATAATGTTTATTGCAGTAAAAGAAAGCCTACTCACCCAGGAACTTCTAGTAAAGGGAGAAAAGGGCCTTCAAAGGAAGGTGTTGGTGTTTATATCTGTGTCTGTACGGCTGGATTTGTAAAAGAGTTGGAAGTATTTGCTGCATCATTCTAAGACTATGTATGCCATGCTTGTACAGGAGCTGGAAGTATTTGCTCCTTTATATTGAGAGACATCAGCTGTGTTCATGCCAGTCCTGATTTATTTTTTGACCTCCTTTAATACATTGCTATTAGTGGTTGATGTGACCTGTCTGTGCCTTATGACAAAGTAATGAACTAGAAGTAAAAATCTGTTGCAGGAGCAGAGTTTGAGTTGGATGAGCAATCAGAAAGGGAGTGGAACCTATAACACAGCTAAAAAAATACACAAAAATGCTTCCATCAAGGGGGAACAATAGCTATTGCTTCGGTTTGTGCTACTACCCGTCTCTATCTAAACCAGCACTTCCAGCTCCTTGCTCTCTGACACTTTTTATCCAGTGTCTTGTGCTGTGTTTATAGTGCTGAAAACAGAGCTCCATGTTTCACTAAAATTAATTGCTAACCCCCTGCTATTGGGAAGACTCTGAAAGCTGAGGCACATACCATCAGAGCAATGCCATTGATTGGTATCCCAGCAAATGTGTTGATTTGTCTGCCCAAACCTGCTGTCTAATTAGTCCTGAACAAGCAGAGCAAGAAACCCCAAAGTGACACCAGAGCTTGTAAGTGAGTTAATATGCTGTTTCTCATTGTAGAAAGTGTGCCTGTACATGTTCAAAAAACAAATAAAAATTGGGGTTTGCATTTCTGATACAAGGCGTCTTCCTTACTCTTCATACACATTACTGTCTTTATAAAACATATTGTGTATACATGTAAGATAGCTACTGTAAATATCTGAAGGGGACAATAATTTTAAGAGTCTGTCCCTTTTAATTTTAACTCTACTTTATCTTCTACTCCCAACTGCTTAAAATAAAACCAGATGATAACTATATATTTTTAAGTTCAAAATAAGCAGTGTGTGGAAAACTTTAGAAATCTTGAGAAAGTTACATCAGTCAGGTGTTGAATTAATTACTGGAATAAAAGTATTTCCTCATCTCTGTTTTTAACATTAAATAGTTCCCAGCTGAAATCAAGAGCTCTTTATATTGCAAATAACAATACTTGGGAGTCAGTTTTTTACTGGGATGACAACCTGTAATTTGGACCTGTGCTCCAAGATGTTGAACTCTACTCTTATATAACTAAATTTTAAACAAACGTCTACTAAAAATGCATTAGAGGAGAAAATAGATATTTTTAAACAACAAACAAGCTTCATTAAAAATTAAAGCTTTAATTAAAGAACAGAATAGGAGCCAATTTGCATTCTTCCAGAGAGCCTTAAATCTCCTATGATCCAAACTGGTAAATGTCTCACCTCATTTTACTCTTTCAACTCCCACTGCTCAGACTGAGTCTCTTGCAATTAACATTGCTTGTGCATGTAAAAGATCCATGGTATCTACTGGATTGGTGGGGCAGTTAGACTGGTGGGTTTTAGTCACAGGCTGGGTGATTTATAGGTTTCTCTGTGTGGGAAAGTTACTGCTCAGTGAGCTGAGGTTTGAATTTACAGTAGTGTTAGCTTAGTCCAGCTCCATTTTTAAATACAGTTGGGAACAAGCTCATTTGAAAGTGAACTTACAGTACTTAGAGTAGGTTACCTGGCAAATTACTCAGCTATAAATTCTAGCTTAGTTTGTGAAAAGGGACTGGGCCCTTGGTTTTTTGGGTTTGTTTGTTGTTTCGCTTTGTGGGTTTTTTTGGTAAACATTTTTTTTTTATTATAACCTATTAATTGAAACTTATATAAGTTTATAGTCATATTATATTCAGTTACCTGGTCACTGTTGTTTCTAAGGTACATGGATTAGCATTTTACCTAGGTTCTATTCTAAATATGTTGACAATATGCCTTAAGCACAAATGATGTTGCCTGCTGTCATGAGGTACATGTCCTGTAACTGACCTTTCTGAATTCTGCATAAACTGCAACATTATATGTGTATGTGTGTTCCTCTTCAGCACCAGAGATACTGAAAAAAACATCTGACTGCATGGAGCAAAATAGTGGCTTACATAGTTAATAGAAACTGTAAAGAGACTGAGACAAAAGAGCAAGTAGCTCCACCAGAACTCCAAGCGATGGTCCAGCTTGGATGGGGATGGGAGCTTCCTTGAAGGAGTTTTTGGTTTCTTTGTATGAGTACTGGTGGTTTCGTTGTGTCAGAAACCACCTATAATTATTTAATGCTACTAATTTCCTCCAGCTTCTAGAAAGACAAAGCTGCATGCACTTCTTAAAACACACGGTCTTCTTGTTTAAGATTTCATTTGAAGCATTTCTTAGTCCTAATTCATCTGTATATGTGATGTTGTAATGCTTGCTTACACTTAACAGAGTACCTGCTGGTGCTTTCAGGCTCCTTAATGAAAGGCAACTTCATTGCAAATTAGTTAATGAATTTTAAGAAACTCTGGGTGTGTTCTGTGACAGAGTTCATATTAGTTGCCAGCCTGTAATCCTTGTAATATGAAAGTTCTAAATATTAGATGTGGATTCCTAACAAATGTGCTTATTTTAGAGTTAACCTGTGGCATCTGATTTTTTCTTCTCTATCCCCTTTCCTTGTTAGACATGAATATTCCTGAACTCTCAGGATCAGAGGGTGATGCCACTTAATGATTTCAAATCCACTATCTTGACAGGTATCTTTTCACACTGTCAGTCATTGTTATAAGATCAACTCCAGGTCGAGTGATCAAAGGAATATAATTATATGACCAAATACAAAAAAAATGAACTTTAGGGCTGGTTGTTGAAACATTCATAAGTTGAAAAATGTTAAATGTTTTTTAACAGTTTTCAACTGCAATTACCCCAGCTTTCCAGTAGATGACACTTTCACCAAAACACTTTCAGCAAAATGCTTTCACCGAAACACTCAGTTCACATAATTTCTGATTCCTTCCTTTTTCTCGTGTTAAGTGGTCATTTTGTGTACCTTTTTCTTGGAAGGATTCTTGGATGCTTGATTACTGCAGCCTTTCTACTTTTCACAGATATATTAGTGATGCAGTGGAACTGCATCAGTGCCATTCACAGGTGTTCTTTCTGTGATTGCAATGCCCTGTTGTTCAATCCTTATCCTCTCCTGGTGGCTTAATGGGTAATTGAAAGCCTTGGAGGTTTTGGACCCTTAACAGTCGCACCACTTGACTTTGTAAATGCTTATCACGTGTCAGTTTATTGCAACATAAGTAATATTTAAAAAGAAGACCAAGCCACTGTGAAACGTCAGTGTAGTCTTACTGTTCTAAGGCCAACGTCCAGGTCATTAAAAAAACTTAACAACATAAGTGTTTAAATTCTGGAAGTGCCTAAATCTTCATAATTATGCCATCTTGCAAAATTTTCAGGCTTCCATCAGGCATATCATCATCTGCTTTGTATATGTCAGAGAATTTTGGATAAGATCCTGTAGTAAGATACTGTAGTAACCTCAAGGACAGCTTGTGTGAATGATGAGTAAAGTGTGAGGGAAAATGATGGAGGCAGAGAGGAAAGCACTCTCAGCTGGGACCGAGGGATCATCGGCCTCAGCTTGGCAACCTCACTGTCAGGCAGGAAGGGGAACTGTATCTATCCAGGAGGAGACACTTTGGACAGATGTCAGCAACCTGCCTTGGAAGTCAGCAGCTGGGACATATCAGAGAGGCCATAAACTGAGAGGCAAAACCTTTCTTTGAACCATATCTGTGTTTCTTGCTTGTACTCAGTTTCCCATGGCTCCTTTTAGGTGTGGTGGCCTTGTTGCATGGATGACCTGAATGCAAGGAATTATGATGCAGGGCTTAGCAGGCAGAAGGAGTAAGAACAGACTGAGTGAATAAAGAGAGCCAGAATGCTATGATTTTCTGCCTTGTTAAAGATTCTTACTTTAGGTGCATGAGGCTTGGCCTTGAGTGAGAAGACCAACCAGTCTGATAGCTGTGAGCTGACACCAATGGCTCTGCAGGCACCGATAGGCAGGAACTTGGGTATCTGGGAGGCTTTGCTATGGGGCTGGGCATCTCTATAATGATCCTGCAGAGACAGATAGGCACCACAGCTGCTTCAAGGATCTAAGCAAGCATACTTACTAAAGCCAGTGACTCATATCCATACAGAAAGTGTTCTTCTCCTGATTCAGGTCTTTATTATTTTAAATGCTTAATTAAGTCTCTTTGAACCCACAGGTGCAGCTATGTACTGATGCTTATTTGTTTTCTTTTATTTGTCACAGGCTTTCATTTACCAAGATATTTCAGTCAGAAGATTTGAAGTAGATTTGAGGGGATTTTAATATATTCTTGAAAACTGTGACCAATGTTGGTACTCTTCTGTTCTGTTCTCTTGACACAAGTATGTGCATCTGCTTCTAGGCAGATCTCTGGTGGCTGACTTGACCACTACCATTCCCATTTTTCAGGCTGATTGAAACTGATTATGTGTGTATGGCTGCTAAATTATTTCTTAAGAAATAGTGGTAGTTTTAATTTTCCATTTTTCAGTAAGTTCAATTTTAATTGTCAAACGGCAAATACTAAGAAAAAATCTTTCAGATATATAAGAAGTGAATGAACTACTTAGGATTCAGACTTTTTTATGTCTGTCTTCTGACTAGCCAAACATTTATAATTTTCAAAATATGAACACACTGAAAATTACATTCACTTTCATATGCATCAGTCATACAAATTTTTTTTAACTGCTCTTTTCCAAACCCACTGTTGATGTGCTGATTTTTTCCTTTGCTTTAATTTCTCTGAAGTTATTTCACAATACCTGAGCTGCTAGGTTATGCTTACCAAGTTATTTCACTGTTTGTTAAGCTTTTTCATGTCATGATTTCTTAGAGCACTGTCTAGAATCCAGGAAGTTATGCAAATCACTGAACTTCAGTGAATCTTTCTATATCAGTGAATGATTTTTGTGTTTAGCTTTTCTTGGTTTGGGGTTATTTTTTTTTATTTTAGGGTTAGTTTTGGTGGGTTTTTTTTTGTTTTTTTTTTTTTTTCTTTTTAATCCAAAGAATAACTTTGAGGGATTCAAAAGATAGCTTATGGAGTAAAGCTTGGCATAGAGGCATAAGAAGGATAGGAGGAAACTAGTAGCACATGTTCGTTCTGGTTTTGCCAGAAGAAATTTCAATCCATGTCTCCTATTTGCAGGCTAAAGTACTCATCACTGAAAGTACAAAGAGAACACTGTTGTGGTTGTTTTGTTTTAATTTATTAAATATGCCTGGAACCTAAATAAAATATCACAAAAAGCATTAACATGGTTTTTGTTTACAGATATTGTTAGAAAGGGTTTTCAAATTTCAGAAGGGAGGTGGAGTAAGTTGAGAAGCTGAAAACTGTGTGCTACAAAATAAATACATACATAGCATAAAACACTTATGTAATTTTTAGGTTAAATTTTATTGTCAACTTCAATGCTCTCTGCATATTTTACAATTTAGTTGGAAAAGTTTGTAACTGATCATTTTTGTTCTGACCTCCCCTTGGAGGGAGTACTGTGCAGACTGTCTGAAAACCGGGCTTTCTGCTTCCATTATGCTAAAAATGTGCACTGCTTATCATATTCTGAGAGTGTAAATTCAGCTTTAGTCTAGTGTTCCTTGTTTTCCATGGCTGTCTGAAGATCTCTAGCCAGAAGGGAACAGTAGGTGTTGGTATTTATGGCAACTTTGGATGGCTACAAATAATGGCTTACCCTGAAATGTGCTTAGATTCATCCTGGCTTTAAAGTATTTTTGAGACAGGTCAAGCTGTGGGACACTGAGAGCACTGTGCTACAGGTGAGGTTACCAAGATCTCTTCCCTCCCTTCAGCCACAGGACTCTCCCTAATAATGCTGGAAGTTAAAATGAATCATTTATGAGCATCAGTAGACACATGGGTGGGGCCTCTTTTAAAACTGGTATTTTGTTGATGCAACACGTGTGACGGCCTCTTAGTTCTGAATATAAGTGTTACTGAGAGGAAATTAGGTTGGTTGGCAGAGGAGATCAGCCAGACCTTGCAGTGCATCTTGCTGAGGAGTTGGTGTCTCCACCAGTACTGTGCTTCAGATACCAGTACATGTAGAAGAAAAATGGAAGGTAAGTGTCTTGAAACTTTAATATCCCTTAAACCTGGCCTGAAAACAGAAATAATTAAATGATCATGTGTACAGACCTAAAAAATTGCACATACTTTTGTGTAGGGATTACATGTATGTTTGGATGTTCTTTGTGGGACTAGTGAGAAAGGGGAAAAAACAACTTTTGAAAAAAAACTACTATGAAGAAAAAAGAGAGCTATGGAAAAGATTTAGTGAAACAACAGCCAATTCTGAAAATAGGAAATACCATGGAAAAGAATAAGTTTTATTTCCAGCATAAGTTACAGAGTGCTAGCTTTCAGTATTCTCATGCTAGAAGCAATTATTTTCCAATGAATACCTGAAGTATTCTTTCTTGAATGAAGGAAAAATATGAATTTATAGAGAAAAAACTGTGACTGGTATTAATGGTCAGGTTTCTACCAGAGGCAGAAAACTGGTAGGAAATGTGAAACTGGATTGCCTTTCGTATTTTTTCCAAGCTTTCTTTGCTTAAGAAAGTAATCATTAGCTCCTTTGTGATCCAGTTGCAATACTTAAATCTGATAAGCAGACTGTGGGCTGACTTTAGAGAACTTCCCTGGGAAATGTAATACCTCAGCTCCCTGATGTTCCAGTTCAGCTGGATTACTGGGTGGATGAAGAGTAGTTGTCTTGGTTTTTAAACACCTCCAGAGACCAGGCAAGGATCAGGTTCTTTCAGTGCTCTTGACCACAGGAATTTGCCATGTGTGCTATAAGTACTTTCTGTTCTGTGTTATGGTTGGCAACTCTCATTAAGATATAAGATTTTCAGTTTAGTTCTGTTGCTCATTCTTGTCAGCAGGTACGTTGTATTCATGAGCAATAATGATGTAATGCCCTCCTGTATTTTTTGGTTATTGTTGATTGTGTGCATATTTTTATCATGGGTAGCACCCAGCCCTGCATTTGTTGCTGATTTCTGTTGAAGATCTGAATGACCAATGCATGACCAAGTTTAAATAGTTAGATAAGAAATAAGATTATTTTTATTAAAGGAAAACAAATCAGAAAAATCTGCCTTTTTTTTTTGCCTCTTTCCCAACTATAACACCCCCCACACTACCTCCTCCCCAATTAATTTAAATTATTATTTAATTCAGAATGTGATTCTGGGAAACTCCTCTGTTTTGTGTTAAAGATGTCCTGATCCCAAGGGCTTAGCTATGAGTCTCCCCTTGTGTGGACACACCCTTGGTTCTGATGGGAAAAATTATTTTCCCTTAAATATTAATTCTGTAGGTACCCACATAGTTAGAGAAGCTGCATTGTTAGATTTTTCTATAGGCTTAGTAGGACCAAACTTAACCCTTTAAAATTATAATAATATACAAGACCTTGTACATCAGTAAACCAAATTTCCAAAGCTGCTGAGAATCTGTGGCTCCCATCATCTTCAATTAGAATGCAGAACTTTGGAAAATAAAAAGTTGTATGCAAATAAGTAAAGATGAACGTTGCCACCCATCCTTCTGGCACCAGTGTCATAATTACTCCTATTAAATGACTGATATGCAGGCAGGATGCCCAAAGGGGGAATGAGCTGAGATTTTTGTCAAGCTAATCACAGCATCTGGGATAGATTGTCAGCATTTTAAAACGCCACAATTTATGAATATTTCTTTCTCGATTAAGTTCCTCAAAGATATCTGCAAACTTTTTTAGGACTTTGGAAGCGCAGACTGAGACATTTGCATACATATTTAAAATTATTTTAAGTTTTGGATAGATATTTATACATTTTTTTTCATAACTCATTTGCAGTGCCACCTAAGCTTTCAAATACCTGCATGTTATCAAGTTTTTTATTTATTCTATTTAATTTTTTATTTCTTTTATTAAAAACACAAACATCTCAAATGATAGCATGTAAAAAATTGTAACTGTCTGTAGACAACATTGTAATGTGTGGAGAGAATATTACAATGCAAAGACAACTTTTCAAGTAGACATACTAATATTAGCCTTCAGCATCAGGTATTTATAATATAATCAGGCACTATATAAAAGAAGTGGAACTTGTAGCACAGCTACAAAAATCAAAGGGTTAGACAAGTTTCCATCTGCAAGCTAGGAAAGTGGTGAACTGTAAAGGAACTTTTATGGGTGTATGTCTCAATTTCAGTCTTGCTGAATTTTGAACAAAGCCTTGAATGAATTTTGAAAGAGTTATCTCTGTCTTTCATGGTTGTCTCCTTTTTCACCTAATCTTTACCACAGTCAAAGCTGGGAACTTAATTATATGGGGCTTTTTCTTTGTGCTCCTTTCTCTGTCCTGCAGTTATTGAGCTGGGAGAAGTCGACTTGAACTGTCCTTCCAACTGTCAAATACATAATACCCATTTCTTCGGAACTGACAGACAGATAATAAGGAGAGGACAAGCCTTTAGCTTTTATGCTCGCTTCCAAAATCGGGAATGGGATGACTCCGTGGACCAGGCTGCTTTCACCGTGGAGACAGGTAGTCACTCCCTAACACTCGGTAGACTTTCCTAATCCTTTGCTGATTAATAATATTTCCCATAGACTTCAGAAGACTTCTTTCATAGTCTTCATGTTCCCATAACCTACTCATGGTCCATGTGAAGAGACTACCTTTCCCTAAATCAAGCAGTTCTCCTAATATGTAAAGTTTTCTCACTCTGCTAGAGAAGTGACAAGTGAAAAAGAAATCCACCCTTGGGAGTTTCACCTTGCAAATGATGCCTAAGCAAATTACCAGCCTTTTACATGTGCTTTGTTTAGTAGTCTGATGGAAGTGGTTTTTATTTTCCTGAAAAGGCCTCAGACCCTGTGAATCAAATGAGACAAAATGCACCTTCCCAATGAGCAGATGTCTGGATCAAACCTGCTGGAGTGCTTCTTACAAACTTCATCAGCCAAAATGCATCAGTATCAGCGTGTTTCCTCCTTCCAATGTCTGCATTGGCCGTTATATTCTCAATATGCAAATCACATCTTGTGGTCACACATATCAGCGGTGTCTTGGAGATTTTTATGTCCTTTTTAATCCTTGGTGTGCAGGTAAGAATTCTAATGATAATCAGATTATTTTAAGAAAAATATTGAAGATATTTATTATTTAGCTGGTGTGTAAAGGATGTAGTAACAAAAACATTATGAATCAGGGAGAGATTTAATTCTGTTCTTTTTAATCTTTTTCCTCCAAGTTCAAGACTGTCTCAAGCCGTTCTTTTGATTTGTTTTTTAGTGGTAGTAGGGGTGAGGTATAATTTTTTCCCCACAACTATAACAATGTCTTGACAGAATAGAAAGCATTGGGAAATTTTCTCTTCATCAGGAAACACATTTTTGCTGTGAGAGTGACTGAGCACTAACACAGGTTGTTGCTCAGAGAGGTTGTGGAGTCTCCATCCTTGGAGATATTCAAAAATCACTTGGATGTAGCCTGGGAAATTGGCCGGAGGTTGGACCAGATCACCTCCAGAGGCCCTTTCCAACTTCAACCATTTTCTAATTCTGTGAATACTGTATTGTCATCATAAAACAATACAGTGCAAACACAAATTAAAGTCTGTAGATCTGGCTCAGGTAGCAAGAAATGGTGAGTTGCAGTGAGCAAGCAGTGAGTCTCTGGGATCTCACCAAAATCATTACATGACAAATATTCACATTGTGCTGATTTGATCTAAATCAGACACACAACTCTTTTGCTGAGTATTTGACTTGTAGAACAGCTTAGTGTGAAGATAAATTGCAAGCTTTTCCATTCATGTGTTCTACAGCAGGGAGAGACTTAATATAAGATATTATCTAGATGTAAGTAGGAATTAATTGTCTGTGAGTGCTTAGAGAGCCCACATCAAAAATGGGTAGAAAAAGAAAGAGGAATCCGGTGATGGAGAAACACAAAAGTACTAGAAAGGAATATTTTATCTGAATGAAAGCTCTTCATCTTTTCCAGATGACCCTGTATATTTGGACAATCAGGCTCAGAGAGAAGAATATGTTCTGAATGAACATGGAATACTGTATGAAGGAGTCCACAAGCACATAACCTCTCGACCATGGCACTTTGGACAGGTATTTTTTTAACACTCGTTCAGAAATAGGTGACATCTATATACTGATAAATGAAGTGTTGTTTGTATTTTTTCAGAAATATATGTTCTATTTGTAGTGCAAAGTTTTTTTAGGATCAGTTCAGACTATGCATGCACAAACCAAAATGTCTGAGAATTTCACTGTAGCCCAAATAACTGGAACGAAGTTTTATCTAGTAAAATGAGGGAAATTTCACAATGTTCTGGGAACAGGTGTAACAAACACTGTGCTTCAGAAGGAAAATTATTCCATTGGTCAAACACAAGTGAAAATGACATGGTTTTGCCTTTGGTTTTCCTTCAGGCAGATAGGCATTACCATGCAGACCACTAGGAGCTGTGCTTGATTTAACAAAAGAAAAAAATATAGAAAAAAAGAAAAAAAAAAAAGCAGGAGATGTGAGAGGACAACTCATATAATTGAAAAATACTGGATTATTGATAAGAAAGGTGCTTTAGCAACATCAGCATACCATGATGCCTATGTTATCATCTTTTTCCTCAGTTTGAAGATGGGATTCTGGATATCTGCTTGAAGATCTTAGATATGGGTGCTAGTTACCATCATGGCTCTGATCGTGACCACTGCTGGCGCAATGACCCTGTGCATGTCAGCATGGTGGTGAATCACATGGTAAGATTTGTGGGGGTGTGAGACCTCTGAATAGATCAGGTCACACTTCATTATATTGTAGAAGGAATAACTGCATGGTAATCTAACACAGCAGGTAAGCAGGGGAAATCCTTCCTGTGCTCAGACTCACAGGAAAATGAAACTTTTAATGCTAATCTTTGATGATTTTGAGATGTGCTTAGAATGTGAAGACATGGTCGGCCATCTGAAAAGTTTGGTTTTCTTTTCTCTTTCTAGATAAGCAGCCATACCACTAACAGTATCATGAAGATTCCAGAAAACAATGATTACCTGAAAGGAACAAAGCCATTTTCCTGGAATGGAAGTGTCCCTATTCTACAGCAGTGGTACAGTGGCAGATGCAGGCCGGTCAGATATGGATACTGTGGATCTCTTGCTTCAGTAATGTGCACAGGTATGATATTTCAGTTTGCCCTTACCTAGTCTATAGAGAAAAGAAGAAAGAAAACAAGTATCAAAAACTTCTCACCCTAAAAACTGCTTGAAGAATTTAACTCAAAAGCATTTTACTAGAAAAGAAATTGAATATTTTTCTCATGCTCCTGATACAGTGTTTATTATCAACCTTTTGCTTTCCTATACAGACTGAAAAGCAAGAAAAGTAGTTCCATTGTCTCTGTGACCATTATATTATGCAGTTATCAATACTGAAACTTTTATTAAAACACAGAACAAGTGCAGCATCATTGAATCATAGAATAGCTGGGGTTGGAAGGGACCTTTAAAGGTGGTCTAGTACAACCCCATTGTGGTGCCAAAATTTATGCTTTGGGTGATGTCTGAAGGATGAGAAAAAAACACTAAGTTATGAACAGGAAAATCTCTAGTAATGTCTTCTCCAAAACACAAGAGCATTAGGCTATATTCTCCTTTTAATGCAAAAGATTAGATAATAGCGCACTAAACTCTACAGACAGAAGATCTGAGTTCCAGCTCTATACCATTTATCTACTGAACCTGCTTCTACATTGAATAAAGAGTTAAATTGAAGTCCTGTAGATGAATCTATATATACCACACTATTTATTAAAAAAATGTTTTATTAGTGCAGAATCAGGTTAATGATTTCTGAACTTAAAACATCTTGTCTTGTGGATATTTCTGGGTTTTATTTTAAGATGAAAAAGTAATAAAACATTCCTTTCTGCTAGGCTTTTTTTTTTCAAACTTCTTTTCAAGAACTAAAAATAATTTTGAAGATACTGCATCCCAAATACTGCTTCCTATCCATTGTGTTTCTATAATTGCAAATTAAAATATAAGATAGTTATTTATAAAATAAAATTAAGGATTTGCCTGAGCAACTGTGATTTGTAATTATTCATTAATATTTTTTTCTTACAGTGATGAGGTGTTTGGGAATTCCAAGCCGTGTTGTCACAAGCTTCTGTTTTCCTTGCTCAATTGAGAATCCCCTTGGTATCAATGAGATTTTCGACTCTACTGGTAAAAACCTGTGTGGCAAAGACAAACTATGGTAAATAAGAAAAATATAAAACTCTTTTGCCCTTTTAAAAAGTTACATGATAGAAAACTGGTATAAATTTAGCCGATCAGTGTCTCTCTTTGGTGTATCTCTTTCTTTATTGGGGTTATGCTCTTCAGTTTCCTAATAATGCATTTCAAAACCATGACATTACTAAAGAGGCAGTTTACTCAATGTAGATTTTCAAAAAAGAAAAAAGAAAAACCTCTTGTGAGAACCCATGCTGCCTTCTTATCCTTCTCAGCTGAAAAAAATAAGGCCATCAAGCTTAGTAGCTGTAAAAGTATAAAGTAGATCATTAAATGCTAGGGAAAATTTATCGCTAATTTGGACTTTTATCTTCAGTCATAATGACTTGGTTGATACCTATGTTGTCCTCCTGAAATTCCTTGTAGTGGACTGCTTCATTCTTATAAACCTTTTAATTCCTTTAAACTTAAGCAAAAGAACTGTGTTATCATGTTATCTACTGAAAAAAACATGTTTTGCCATCAGGTTTGTGTGGTTCTGGAACAAATTTCCAGTCTGAGTGATATAAAGCAAACAAAACCATTCCTGTCACAGATGTCATTAACAGTGTTTAGACATACAAAATCTTCAGTTGATTAAAAAATTATCACTGACATGGTTTTCCTCTGTCATAGGCATTAAACTTGGTAATCCAAGAGACATGTTTAATTGTATGTTCCTTCATTCTACAGGCGATACCACTGCTGGAATGAATCTTGGATGGCTCGCAGAGATATAAATCAATGCTGTGGTGACTGGCAGTGTCTGGATCCAACACCTCTGGAAACAGGCAGAGGTCATTTTACTATAGTTGGAATAATTTTCCTCAAATTACATTTCTGAGTTTCCCTACTATTCAGGTTACTATATGTTACAACATTTTTGTTCTCTGGTTTAGGTTCAGCTTGCAGTGGTCCTACATGGGTTCGAAGCATCAGGGAAGGGGAACTGGACTTGGATTATGATGGTCATCATATGTTTTCTCGAGTAAATTCAAACTATGTTGGCTGGCTTTCCCAAAACAATGCCAAAAGAACAAAATTTTTCTGTGACACCTGGCCATGTGGACAACGTCTAATCACCAAGAGTGTTGGCAGTGAACAATTTGAAGATATCACTGGAGCTTACAAGTATGAACTAGGTATGATGAAAACATATTGAATGAGTTAGAGGGAATTTTACAGGCTAATCATATAAAGGTATCAAAGTAATATTTCCTGTGTTTAAATGTGCAAAAATTTTCATTTTTGAGAAAGAGGCAGATTCTTTCTCTTCAAAGGTCTTGATTTTAAAACTTCTAAACATATTTAGATGATTTAAACAAAGCACATACTAATTAGGATAAGATAAGGATAGGATAAGGATAAGGATAGGATAGGACAGGACAGGACAGGATAGGATAGGATAGGATAGCATATTTCAGCTAGAAGGACCTAAAATGACCATCTCGTCCAACTACCTCACATGTCAGGACAAAGTCAAAACATACTATTAAATACTATTAAAAACGTACTATTAAACACCTTACTTGTTGCTTCTTGTACTAGGTCTGTCAGAAAATATGCCTACTTCCTAAATTCATATATTATTAGCATATTCTGCTGTTCTTACTTTGGGCCATGGATTACTGATTTTCATATTCCAATAGATGGGAGGAGTTCAACCAGCAAAATTGCATAAAGGAATGAGCAATAGATCACAGCTGATTGTACATTTGCAAGCTCTATGGGTTTTTTTGGTTTATTTTTGGTTGGTTGGTAGGAAAACAATTGATAGTTTCTTTCTTTTAATGAGATATTTTGTCTTTTGGAAGAATGGTAGAATCTCATATTCACCCATAGCCTTTTAAAGGGTTATATTTTGAGTTTTGTACTAACTATACATTTTGAGATTTACATGACCATTTTTATATTTAACTACTTAAAAGTAAAATAAGGTTTATATTTTTTTTTCCTGAGGTGTTAATTTTCTTCTTTGCATTCAGTCTCCTGTATCTCATATTTCATTATCTGGTGCATTTGTTCTACAACAACCTGCTACTTTGCATTTCAGGAAGAAGAAGCAATAAATTTAATTATCTTTATTATTTGGGTAGAATAATAATAGGGTTCTTGTACCTCCAGCAGATTCATTATCATATATCTTCTTCAACAGGTTCTGTGAAAAACAAAGAAGCCTATTACCGGGCTTACAGAAGAATTCACCCAGGGTATTGCAATGCTTCCAACTGTCATATCGACAGAGAGTTATCGTCTCTGAAAAACCCATTTCTGAGTGACTCCGGAATTAACATGAGGTTAAAGATGGCCAATTGCCCAATGTATGGTGAAGATGTCCAACTGAACTGGCTGCTTGAAAATTTGCGTAATGAGAACAAAACCCTGAAGTTTAATTTGTGTGCACAAATTATAACCTACAGTGGTTGCCCAATGGATCAATTTTGGAAAGACAGTGTGAATGTCACATTGGGTCCAAGGGAAGGTAAGAGGGTGCGATTGTCTAAATCTCTATTCTTTTTAGTAGCTAATTGGTTTTCAGGATTTGTAGAGACTTCCTAATAGTGATGGGAAATGAGATGTGTACAGTGTTAAATATCAACAGCTGAATTCCTTTTAGGGAGATCACTCAAAAATCAACACCATGTCAATACTACATGTATGGTGACAGATAAATTTTAGTCTTTACTTAATTTCTCAAGGTTTAGAGATTCTTATGATAGTAAAAAAAAAATGTTTCATAAAAATTTAAATTCTGGACTCTATACTCAATAAAATGATAAAGCTGCAATTGTCTATCAGAAAAGCAATGTTTCCTTTGTCTAGAAGATACCAGCCAGTGTAAAACACTTGCTTAGAGCACCTAGGCATACCATATGCTGGGAAGTGCAAATGTGTAGCAGAACATAAACACCTGTTTCCATGGTTAATGTCTTTTTCTGGAACAAAAAAATCTCTTTCATTATACCAGATCATTATAAGACAAAATTTCAGGCTGATATTAAAATTCTGTTTTATGAGGCTTTAATTTGCCTGTATTTGAATAATTGTTTTAAGAATTGCACTGGGAAGAAAGATTCCATATTTTGCTTAATCATCATCATCATCATCATCATCATCATCATCATCAACTAATCTTGAAAATTCACTAATAGATGAATTGAAAACTGTGAAACTGCTGAAAATAGCAATGTATCACCCTAAGTCAGGAAAAATTCTGTCTATTTTCAAAGATGCCATGATAACTTAAAATTTAACTAAGCTATTTTAAGTGTGCGTTAAACTTTAGGAGGAAGGAAAGTGGGAATATCAATTAAAAATTCAGAAAAATAAAATAAATAAATTTGTTTTACAGTGAAAAAAATTCCGCTGTGTATATCATATAATCAATATGGACCTTATCTCTGTGATCACAACATTATGAAAGTAGTTGCTGTCTCAGATCCTGAGTGTGGAGAAATTCTGATGGTGAGCAGGGATATTGTCGTCAACAGACCACCTGTTATTGTAAAGGTTAGTAACTTTAATTATGAAATTTGGGACCTAAGGAACAGACCTGGGGACTCTTATTGGCCAGTTTCTAAGTATAATGCCAATAAGCTTCAAATACTGTACATTTTTATCTTACTGTCTTTTTTATGAAATTTAGTGAGATTGGTGATTTAGTGATTTTTAAAGTAAAACTGTTGACTTAGTAATGTATAGACATCATAGAAGCAAGTCAGAAAGAAATGCATATTAAAAATACTTTTAATTTTTTTCCTTCCATTAATTTACCTCATTGTCAATTTTTTAAGGATTACAAAACATAAATGGTTTTGTTTCTTTTTAAACTAGCTTCTAAGCCAACCCAAACTGAAAGTACCATGTACAGCAGAGATCTCCTTCTGTAATCCTCTCCAGGAAGATATGAAGAATTGTGTAATGACCTTAGAAGGCTGTGGTTTATTCAAAGAGCCGATGACTATTGAGTAAGTTCATCAGTTCTTGAAATGGGGATAATATTGGGAGTTGACTAAAGTGTGCAAGTTCAGAACAGGTTTTGCGAGAGACAGTAATTCTGCTATTTTTGGCATTTAGCCCGTGAACAGGGCATTTAGCCTCTTATTAGTTTGGGACTCCATTAAATGCCTTACTCCTCTTGAAACTGATCATTTAAAGCTGGCAAGGAATGCTGCTGCTTTATTTTTCTCAAGATTTAATTTGAGTGGGTGCATCAAATATCTATCTGCACACTTCTCCTTACAAGAAGTACTATCTAGATCTCCCATCCCTTACCATCCTATTGAGTTTATAATAAAATTCCTCTAAATATTCATGAACTGGCACTAACCACATAGAGTGACAATTAGAGAACAACAGTGAGAAAAAGCAATATGCATTCTAAGCTCATAACACATTAATCACAGGAAACTGGAAGCTTCCAAGATGCTGTAACATTCTAGTAAAAGTAGCTTTTCATTAATATGCATTGCTTCTCTTTATGACAAGGAGAACTGACAAAAGTATGACTAGTTTGAGGGCAAGAAGTTAAGAATTGTTCTCACTGAATAGTAATGAACTGGATTCCACAAAGCTGCCCTGTCGAACTGCTGGAAATGGTAAGCAATATATACACCTTTGAGGCAGAAGGGTGCTACAGTTTTTAAGAATTCAAGTCAGTACCACAAATGATTTTCCATTTCCAATTACAGAACTGACTATAGGAGTCTTCCAAATCGTCTCTTGAGATAAAAGTTTTTACCATGCTTTTCACAACAGAGGATATGTTTTGGTTTTTTTTGGTTTTTTTTTTTTTGGAAAAAGACAAGAATAACATAGTTGTCATAACAAATCAAACATAATTTGTGTCTTATCTTGTAGTGCTTAGGTCTCTGAGTGCTAATGATTAGGATCCTAATTATTTTCTTTGTCTTGCTCCAGTTTGGGAACACTGGCATCCAACCAACAGGCACGGACCGTAGTGGAGTTTACACCTTACAGGCTTGGCTGCCACCGGCTCCTGGCCAACCTCGGGTGCCACAAGTTTGCCTACTGCAAGGGATGTGCCAAAGCTGAAGTGTGTTGCTCTGCAGGCCAGAATGGTGTCCTGCACATCAGCCAGAATGGGTCATTCCCAGTGTGTGAGAATGGCTCTGTCCCCATGAACGGCTCTGGGGGAGCCGGAACGGCTGCCCCAGTGGCAGACCCTGCATTCAACTCCATGTGTGAATATATATGTATCCCAATGTGCAACCCAAACTGCAGTGCAGGGGGACAGCCTGTGTACGATTTTGTGTACCTCCCTGCAGGCCATCCCTTATGCAACTCCATCTGCAATCAAGGCCTCAATCCAAGCATCAATCCTGGTTTTGAGATGGGATGCGATCCTGGCTTCCGGGTCGTATGTGAGACTGTACCTCCTGCTACATGTGCTCCAATGGCTCCATCCATGTACAACTCCATGCCAGCCCCAGCATCCAACCCTGTTTGCACCCCTATGCCTCATGTGGTGTTTGAGACAGGTTCTGCTCCCACACACCCCTCTGGAGGTGGAGGGGGGCCGATGTCCTATTCTGTCTCCGTCCCCACGAATAATGCGGTGAGTGCGCTGCTGACCCACTTCATGGGTGGCCCCAATCCCAATGGGGCAACCCAGGCAGTCCCTATGTCTGCTCCACCATCCTACTCCATGTGCTCTCCAGTAATCCACACCATTGGTAATCCCATGCAACCTCCAACACCCCTTTCAGTGCCTGGTGCCTCCATCTCACATGTCGTTTGCAGCTCCACACCCTCTCCCGCCACCCAGCCTCCATGTGGCCCAGTGGCCACAATGTCCTCCCAACCCCTGAATGCCGCTGTAGCCCATGGCATGTGCTCCCCAGCGGCCTCCCCAGCACCCCGTGCTGCTGACCGTAGCAGCACCCCAACAGTGCTGCAAGTGGGCAGTGCCTCTGCATCCCACTCACGCTGCTCCCCAGCCCCCCGTCCCGTGGGACCCCCGGCATCCCACTCGCTGTGTTCTCCAGCCCCCCGCCCCGTAGGGCCCCCCGCAGCCCACTCGGTGTGCTCGCCCACCTCCGCCTCGCTGGTGGCCGTGGGCACCCGCCCTGCCAGCTCGCCTGCCACTCAGCCCTTGGACTCCTCAGCTGCTGCCTATCTGCCGTGCTCCCCATCCCCGCGCCCTCTGGCAGGTCCCACAGCCCGCTCCCTCTGTGCCCCCCCCTCTCGCTCCATCTCCCACCTTGTGGGCACCTCTGGCTCTCGCTCATTGTGTGGTTCTCAGTGGGGCCCTTCCTATGAGACCACCACTCGCTTTGGCTCCATGTGGACTCCCACCTCCCGATCATTGTGGAGCCCTGAGGGGCGCTTGGGCTACTCCTCCACCCGTGCCACCTATGGCTCCCTTACACGTCCTCCCTACAGCTCCTTGAATCGCTCCTCCTACACCTTGTCCCGCTCTGGCTACGCTACCCTACCCCGCTCCACCTCCCCCTCTCCCTCTGCCTATGCCACCCTGACTCGCTCCGGGTCGTGCCCCTCTGGCAGTACCCTGGCTCTGGCAGGGTCCCGCAGGCCCTGGAGTCCCACAAGGAGCACTCTCACCTATTTCAAACGCAGATACCTGTAACCTGGAAAAACCTGAAGCCAGTGAAATAAAGCCTGTGTGCAGATGCTTTACAAGAGGTTAGAAATAGGGTGATGGAGAGCATCGTGCTGCTCTTGAGCATTTATCTATGGATTTGAGATGTGCCAGAAAGCAGGCTGCGAGCCAACTGCTGAGGGATGCATTCGATGTAATACTTGTATGTCTTGAGATACGGTACGGTGGAAATGACAAATGAATGTGCTCCCTGTGGAGCCGTCGTGACAATAGTGGCACAGTGCAGGTAATCAGACTTACTTGCTCAGTCAAGCTGTTTTATAAATCATGTGCTTTCACTCTCTCATCTCTTGATTTTTTGCAATGCACATTTCTCAGATCTCCCTGGGCTACAGCACTCATAGCAAATCTCTCTCCCTGCATGAAATGTGCTGTCCTTGGGATGCTGCAGAGGTGAGAGCAGATGTGTCTTATGTCTCAACTAACAGACATTGGGCCCCTGAGCCCCAGCATTGTGACTCAGGTCAGTTCTGCATGCCCTCTGTTTCCCTAGTTATGTAACACTGAAAACTGCAGAGGTCACAGAGCAACTAAATGGTTACAAATCAGCTGAAAAGTTTAACTGCATCTTCTTTTTTTATCCTTTTTCCTTTTTTTAAATAATAATTTTAGTTTTACTACTCTTGATGTACTACAGACCTAGCATCAAAAATCCAGAGGTCATGTTAGAAAGTCTGCAAAACTCAGTGAATAGTCAATACACTATATTGGCTATCACAACTGTTTTTTCATATAGCATGTTTTAAAAATTTTCTCACATACCTTGTATGCATTTAGGTTACTAGGAAAAACTCTAATTCCACAGCTGTGCCTTTTTGATTGAGTATAGCTAGGAAAAATCTGCCACTAGACCTCAAATTAGAAAAGGAAGTATGATGTTATTGTTCCTTTCCAACATCCATTCCTACCAGCTGAAAGTTTTTAAAAAGGTGGAATGGAATGTACTGCGTCTTCTTCAGATGATGGTACTGTTCCAATGATAACCTTCTCCAGGTGTCCCAGGAGCTGAAATTGTACACTGTCATAATGAAACTATCCCTGAATTTTGGATTTGTTCATAAGAATTTTGGATTTACTGAAAACACCTCCCATCCCTCCATTATTTTTCTTTAGTAAGTAGTCCATTAATTTTAATAGCAAGTGTTAGTAGGGTTTTGTGGTAAGGTAGCTGGTGCTGCAGAATCTTCAGCCATGTAGCAATAGTATTTCAGTAGTATCACTGTAGTTTATGCCCCTATGTGGTGAGATTGAATAACCTTCTGAGGATTTTGAAAAAGTGTGGTGTGAGATGGTAGCTATGAACGTACCAACACTATCAACTACCTAGTAATTCTGAGTATAGAAGAAAGATTTGCCTGGATATTGTAGTAGAGTGATCATAACTCAGTCACTTGGTTTTTTTTACACAGTTTCAATAGTTTCACAAAATATCAATTAGATATGTGATGAGAATTTCTTTGCCTGACTGACAATAAAAATAAAAATTTTAAAACCACCTGTCATTCTATTGTTTTGGTTTCTTTTTTTTTTTTTCCCAGTAATACTTCTTAAAAAGTGAGGACTTAATCTCTGAAAGTGAATTGGTTTTTGAAATCTTCCCTCCACTCCATTTCTGTTAAATTGCCTGTTTTTCCTCAATTTTGAAAACAAGGCTTCAGAATAAGATCTGAAGTTAGGGGAAATCTATAGATTTCTTGCTTTACCTGATATACTCAGTTTGGTATTAGAGGAAAAATGAAGCTATCCTCTTTGCTCTCAATAAACTTTTCCACTTGTTGCATGAGTTTTTCTTTTGCTCTGTAAAACTTTCAATCCACAGAAATGCTAAAATGAAGAAACCTTTGGGTGGCAGAGGAAGAGATAGAAAAGATACTGACAGTATTTACTTAAGAAAAAAATGTGATTAAAAAAATGTTAATAGTATATGGTAGCTATATAATTCTCAAATGACATTTCAGATTCCTTTTCCCGGTAGTGCCATGTTTGTAATTTCTTAGAAAGAGCCTGACTGCATGTTTCAGAAACTCCAAAAATTTGGTCATTGGAGTTGTTGAGAGCATGCGCAACCTCAACTCTCACTCTTCCTGCCATATATGCTGAATATGCATTTCTTTTGAAAAATAGAGTAAGTTAATTCTAACTAGAGCTGTAGGGGAAGACAGAAATCCTTTAAGTTTAAAAACTTAAACTTAGTTTAAGTTCAAAATTATTCCAATACTTAATAAATGATATTGAGGGTCTTGTTGTCTTATACAGCATTACATTAACAAAGGGTAGCTCGGAGTCTCTTATCAAAGTCCATTGTACAGTCTCTTACTCATTGAGGGGGCAGGGGGGGTGGGCAACATGTGGACAACTAAAGAAAAAGAGCCCCCAGACCAATAATGACAAAAAGCCCAAAAACCAGCAGAATTTAAATTATCTTCCTGTTAAGCATTTATGAATGGAAGGATCTAACCTATGTTTTATAAGGTAGTTCCCTTGTCAGAAGACTTGGTTTAAATTTCCAGAAAATTTCTGCTTTGTTTTGTGGTGGCTTCGTTTGTTTGTGGGGCTTTTTTTCCCACAGCTGGCAAAGTCAGACCAAAATGACTGTCTCAAATATACTTTCTTGCATTAAAACCCACAAGAAATTAATTTTTTTGCCTAACGTATTAAATATATCAAAGATTAACAGTATTCAGTAATGTGGTATGATACATAAAGAAGTCTATTTTAGAGAATGAAAAGCCAACTCAAGCAAGACAGTTATAGTCCTCAGAAATTAAATACAGTACTGTCATATTTATGTGTTCAGGAATAAATTTCTAATTTTAATCTCAGTTCAGGCATGAATTGTATTTAAATGAGGGAAATATATTCACATTTTTCCCTAGGCGATGAACGTGAAAGAAGGTGTTTGCTCATGCATTGTTATAGTTACCCTTTCTGTGGTTTAAAAGTATAAATGGGACTAGCAGAATTTACTTTTGTGTCCAACTGAAATAAGGTTGTATTTATTTTAGACATGAGGAAGACTCTAATTTGTGGTAATTTTCAGTTCTTTAACAGTTCATTCGACCTTTACAAATAATTTTTTAAATGAAAAGTTTCTATGACTTATCTGCAAGTTAATGGTTTCACTTTTAATGCTTTAGATTTCTGTTTCTTTGGATATTTGCTGACAGCATACCGTAAAATACTGGAGTGAAATGTGATTTTATATATTCTATTACCTGCAAGA
Organism: Chloebia gouldiae; assembly: GCA_003676055.1. Taxonomy (NCBI): domain Eukaryota; kingdom Metazoa; phylum Chordata; class Aves; order Passeriformes; family Passeridae; genus Chloebia; species Chloebia gouldiae. Next base: position 15,200,462 of record QUSF01000001.1, read on the forward strand.
AAAATGTTGAAAGGTATAACTCAATGAACAAATTTCCTACTAAGCATTAGTTTAGAGGTAAATTAAATTTTATATATTGTATCAGACAAGAAGGTTAAATTAAAGAAACACTGTTGTAATTTTATTTAGTGTTAAACCAAAATATCTTGGAATATATACTATGAATTGTATAAAAATAAAGCAATTAAATATGCTGACCAGGAAAATATGAAAATATTCAAAATGCACAAGATAACAAGGATTTATTTATTTGTTAAGCAGCAATTTTATGTCATCAATTGTATACTTCCATTATATCTGACTTTTCAAAAGTTGATTCCTTCATGCTACATTTGCAGAAGTGTTTTTGCAGACCTCAGAAAAGGTCTTTATTTTTAGAAGGAAATCCTATTCAAACACTTCACAGGGATTCCTGCTCTTTCTTTCCTTCAGTGCCTTAGATGGGAGGAATTTTTCCCATGCTTTTATCTGTTCTTCCTTCTTCTTTGTCTTTCAACTGCAAGGTATGGTACATAGTGTGCTTTTACGCTTATTTGTTTTTAGTAAATTTCTGACTTTGAGTAACACTGGAATAAATGTTTAATACAAGATACCAGTGCAGGGCTGAAAGCAGAAACTGTTCCCAACCCAAGGATCAAATACAGCATATGTGAAAAGCTGAGCCCTCATTACTATTCTGTTAATTGTTTCTAGAAATAATTAAATCTGCTACCACATTAATTTGGATTTTATATTATGTTTTGTAACTAATTTGCCACACCTATCTAACTTTTCAACTAATAATAACTTTTTATTCTTCTCTCCTGAGAAAATTTGCTGTTGATGGTGTTCAGTAGATGGCTTTGTTTATTTGAGCAAACTGTACTTTTTTGTATGTTCACTGGCCATCATACATTGAAATTCCATGGGTGTTTTCTCCATAACACATGTTTAATGCAGGCTTTTGATCATTGCTGCAGAGTTTAGATAAAGAGCATTCACTGCTGCATATGATTTGATAGGAAAAAACGACAAAATTAAATATCTAGAAAACTAGGAGTTATGTGTAAAGTAGGGGAAATCTTCATGGTGTAAATAAGTGTCATCACTATACACCATTTCCTTTTAGAAAATCTGCTCTGTGATTCTTGTTTCTCTGATTCCTCTTTCAGAATATCAAGCCTCAAATTTCATTAAAATGATGACAATATGTCAAGCTGGGTTTAGATTAATTAGAAATAAGAAAATGCTGGTCTTTGAATCCTTGCTTTTCCAATCTCTTAAAATACGCCAGTAAACCTAATCCATCATCTACAGCAGTTTCTGGGTAGAGAGCTGAGACACTTGCTATTAACCCTGACCTAGAAATACTCTGTAATTCTGACTGAGCTAAATGTAGCATCTTCATCTCTAGTTTTTGCTTATCTGTTAATTTCATTTTGACCTTTTTTTGCCCTTCATCTCTTTTCCAAACAAGTGGAACAATTAGAATAGCTAGAGACTTCTCAATTGCAAATATCATCAAAATTGCTACAACAGCCTTCATTAGACATTTCAGAGTACCTAATAGGGAATTCTGTCTTCAGAGCACAAGCATTACAAGACTCAGAAAATACAGAGGTTTTTGTAATGATCTCGTTTCTTTCCTTTAGGTGATCTCAGTCAATTTTATAATAGCATGAGTCATTAGGGGTCCCAACTGTGCATTAGCTGAATAATAAACTGCACTTCTCTGCATCACTGACTGAGGCCATTTGCCAAGGACAGTATAAATGCAGAAGGAATAATAAACAGGATTCATTGAGACCTAGTTTATAAAAACTTTGGAGTGAAACTTTATATACACTCATATAAAACTAGGTATGAAGTTTATTTGAAGACCATGGATCAGACAGACATTAGATATGAAAGAGTTATTTCATACAAGGCAAAATTTAGACACTAGAATGGACACTGCTTAATTCTGCTGATATGCAAACCTTGATATGCAAACCTTGCTGCCTCTTTTTAAAATTTGGAGGTGCCTGAGATTTATGTCCCAATATGTATCAACTTTTGAGCCAGTGAGATCCGCATTGAACCCGGCACATTGAACTCTTAAGCCAAGTCAAGGTCCAGAAACTAGGTATTTCCAGGCAAAATTCCTTTAAATGATCTAATCCTTGATGTGTTGAGAATGAATATAACACACACATATCTCCAAAGTTTATAAATAGCCCTCATCGCTTGTATTTAAGCTACACTTTAATGTTCATCTTTAATGCTAAATGTGAGTACAGTTCCAAGCTAGACCCAAAATCTAGGACACAGTTAAGTGTATTATCAATATCCCAAAGAATTTGTTTTCCATATGTTTCTCCCATGATATAATCTTTTTTCCCCTCTGTAACAGGAGGGTGCTGCCTTTCTGTTCCCCATTACAGAGGAGACAGTAATTTTCTGTGTCTGGCTGGGAAGGGCATTTCTGGAGGCAAAGGACATATTCAGTTCCAGTAAGCAAAGAATCAGATAGGAAACTACTTATTGATATAAATTTCCCAGGCACTTGATGTTGGTTGTACTTTAAAAGAAAGATTTAGCTTTGTTCTGCTGATTCCCAAGGGGATGGATATAACTAATGCTTTGAGTGGTGTCCTTAATCCCCATAACATAATTTTTTCCACCTACTCCTTTGCTAAATGCATTTTTCTTGGGTGTCTCTAGCAAGCTGAAGGCAAACTACCTGCTAACGTTTCCTGGCTCCTTGTCTGGACCTCTAACACATTGCCATCCAGATAGCATCATATTCCTCATATTTATTTTTAGAGGGAAAAGAATTTATTAATGAGGGAGAAGGCTCCTAAACATTAGTCTTTACAGAGATTATGTAGGAAAGGCATTGTTTATTGAGTAGAAGTTTCTGGTTCAACTTCTTCTGTCCCAAATGCATTCATCTCAGTTGCTTTCATTCAAAGCTTGTCCTGTGTGCTGCTTTTCAGCAAGTGGCTATCTACAAGAAGATTTAATTTGTAAAGATGTAAATTACTTGACTTGCTTGTAAATGTCATCTTTATCTTCTATACCTTGGCCAATAGAGCTCTAGAAAGCTCACAGAGGAAAGCATTTGCAAAAAACTTGTGCCAGGTACTGTCTTCAAAGACAAAATCATTTTTATAATTACAAATATACCTATCAAAATGTATATATTTCCATCTGAATAAGTAAAATTAGGTAGAAAAATATTAATAGTGTATAAAATTTTCTCACAGCAGCAATCTGCAGTCTTTCAGTTAGTGCAATAAAATCTCAGTCATGTACAGATGCCCCCAGCTCCATGGGGCCTGCTGCTGTCATGACTAAAGAATTAGCACACACAAGTATTCTGAATAGAGGGAATCCATATCTGGAAAACAAGCAAATTTGAAATTATTTGGGAATTTCTCTTCAAGACCTAGTGGTGGAGCTATTAAATAGTTCACATTTGTGTTATTTTGGTTATATAGAACAGCTAGGTACCTTTAAATTAGTTTTCTTTTTTTTTTTTTTTTTTAATTTCAGTAGAACAACTATTAATACTAAGAGTACTAGTAAATGAATGCTAATAGTACTAATAAGCATAATGTAAAACAGCTGAATGAGTGAATGATACTTTTCTGCAACTTTTAAGGCTCATTATTTGTTGACTATGTTTTCAGTAAAAGTTTAGTTCTACTCAATGTGGTCTTGAAGAGATACAATAGGGCTAAGGCACTGATCTTCCTTTCACAAGTACCAACAAACATGCATTGGTATACTGGATCTAAAATCTCTTGTACATAAATCTTAAAAAGTGAAAAGATTATACTTTCAGTTGTAATGTAAATAATTATTTGACATCTCTATAGTGACTAACTTCCCAAACAATTAAACTCCTCTTAATTTTGTAAAGAGTATTTTAAATTGTGAAATTATCTGGGGTTTTCTTTGTGTGAATCAGCAAACATCTGAAAATAGGAATAAAAACATCAAATCTTCTTGTTGTAATATAAAAACAGATAATGGAAATGAGGGTGTAGTTTTTTGTTGTCATTTAATTTTAAAGCACTTCAGAGCTAAGAACATGGAAATTTTCAGCAATACATTTTGGATATAGAGCAAATTGTTTATCATCTTAAGACTCAGATAGGAGCAAGACAAAATTTGACAACCTATACTTAGCACAGCTAGAATTTTTTGCATCAATAAAAAAACTTGAAGAGGCAAACTCAATTTGGATTACAAATTTTAAGATGCTTTTGCTAAGCTTTTATGTGGGAAAAAAGAGTTTTGTCAAAAAGTATTAAAGTGTAAATTGTAGCTGATAAACCCCTATTATTATTTTGAAAGAGAAAAGGAGCTCTTCCTTAATGAGAAGTCTGAGCCCTGCTTCATTATTTGGCACAATTTTGTGTTTGATTAAAAGATAATGACATTGGACACCCATATATTTGGATTTGAGTTGCTACTACAAATCGGGATATGAATCTATTTTAAGTGCACTTAAGTAGAATAATGTTTAAGTAAGCATTATCTTCACCTGTCTCATTGGGACTGAAAAGTGCATTTAGAACAGAGCAACTGTTTAATTATTTGACTGAGTCGTACCTGATGTGAAACTACTACTCACCATATGGCTTAATGAATCCCTAGTTAATAAGCTGTGAACACTATATTCAAAAGATAATAGAGTGAAATATAAGCATTTTAATTCTAAACCATATGTCTCAGGTATTAAAAGAAGGAAAACTACAAGGTGGTTTGTCATATTGGATTGGAAGAAAATAATTACTTTGTTCTGTTTAAAAACAATATAGAATAATGCACAAGTAACATTTTTTATGACAAAAAAATCTGATTAATACTAAATAGAAAAAGGTGATGCAATGTACTTACTAATGTCAGTATTTTTATTTTTCTCCAAATACAAATCATCCTCTGTGTTGATTCAATAGTTCAAGTTATTTGGAAAGCAGGATCAAAATGTGTGATTTTGTCTAAAAAAACATTTTGAGGGATAACACTAAAATATTGAAGTATTTACAGCTTGAATGTGAAGGACCTTAAAATTAAAGCTCATCAAAGCATTGAAGTAAGTTATTTGGAAAGAAATAATTGACATCCTGTTGTGGACATCCCTAGTGTCTAAAATCAGTATATAATGATGCTAACATGTCCTCTTTTAATGAAGAAATTTTGACATCTACTTTCTAATGTCTGGTACAATATACCGACTCTCAAAAGAGTAAAGATTTTCATTGAATATATTTGATTCACTGTTAAGGAAATCTGCTTGAGCTTTCTGGGAATGCAGTGCTTGTACTCCAAGTTTTGAACTTGCCTAACATCTCTCAATGTTAAAATACTTGATTTTAAATTTACTGGATTAAGGATTTTGCATTAAAATGTGAGCCTTTCTCCATTTTGTGTTTTTTATATCTAAGATTATTGAACTGAATGTCAAACTCTTCCTCTGACAGATGTTCACTGGGAATATTTTTCCTTTCTGAGAGTATAAGAAATTTGAATTGGTATTTTATATATGTGAGAGATAATTCTACTAGTCTGACCTCTTGTAATTGATTTGGTATCTGGTCTTTCACTCTGGAAATGTTATCCTATAGCTGATGACTGTGTGATTAAAAACCCAAGAAGGAACAGCATAACATTTCAAAGCCTTCTTGTGTGCAAATCTTCCCTCATCCGCCCATCCACTTGTAGGGCTTGTTGTGGTCTGGGGTCCAGCCTGGTGCAGCCATGCAGCCATTCAGGCATGCAGCCATGCAGCTGAGCTGTGTACAAGTGGCTGAGAGGTGAGGTTCTCCCTATCTTCACCCTGACCTGCTTTGAACCTGCAGCTCTTGCCCTTGGTCTTGCCCGAGCTGGGTGGGCGGATATTTCTGAGCCTCCCACTTCTTCATTCCTGACCCTGACCACCACCCCAGCCTAGCTTCAGCTCACCCCTGTCCCCATATCCCTGCCAGCCCATCCTGCAGCTGTGGCCCTGCTCTGCCCTTCCTGCTCAGGATCCCTGGAAGCAGAGCCCATGCTGGTGATGTCCCTGTGCTGATGGCAACACTGCTGCACTTGGCTCTCAGCTTCCTCCGACAAGCAGCTTCCTGACAAGCATGCTGGTCTCTAGTCAGAATTTTGATTCCTTCCATTTTCTTCCAGGTCTGATTTTCCTTGGACAATTTTCTTTTATTTCAGATCTGATATTGTGTGGGACAATGGAACAACCTGCTGATGCATAAAATCACGTTAGATGTCTTTTTTCCTTCACTAATTTCCAGCTTGATGTGGCTCCTACAGATATCAGTCTCCAAAGTCCTGCTGGATTCAGTGGAGCAAGGAGAAACCTGTAGAATTTTTCTGCATAAGCACTGTGTGTATGAAGGGCATATGAAATCTAATAAGAATGTTTGATCACCTGAAAATTGTATTCTAAGTATTCTAGTAGTAATTTATTACCTGTATTTCAGCAAGGCTTTCACAATACTTTTTTTTTTCCATTAGCAATTTATCATTTTCTTCATTAGTAATATATCATGTGCATAATAAGTATTTATTACAGTTTCTCTCTGGGCTGAAATTATGTTTGAGAATGAAAATATAAATAATTTATTGACACAGAAGAATACTAATTACTGAAAAAATCCCCGGAAAACTGGGATAATGTAGAGCTTTAGCATTGAGATATTAGCATCTCTGCCTCAAATAAATTTTCAACCTTAAGGTGTGTCTGTGAAGAATAAATATCACAGTGTTACTAATAATAAATACTGAGAGAACAAATGTGTCTCAAGCAAAAAAATATAATAGAACTTTTGAAAGAATGAACTTGAGGTAAAATAAAAAGTTGATATTGTATTTGATGTGATAAAAAAACATTCCCTGTTGAAGAAGTTATCTACGTGAAAGGCAGAAGTTCTTAAATAAACCTTGTTTCCTCTTCCCTCATAACTTTATTCTATTATAATGTAAATTTGCCTTTTAAATTGTGAATTATTTGCTACTCTATTGTTACGGCTGTATCAATAGTGAATAATATTATTCATTATTTAGTAAACATTATTATTAATTACTATGGTCCTGCATTTTAGCCCCTCAATTTACAGTATGAATAATTTACAGAAGCCATTAAGAAAAAGGGCAGACCCTTTCCAGATAGACAAATTGCCTCACTGCTGAATTTTTAGTGATCAGATCCCCCAAATGTAACCAGACACACCAACAAATATCATAAATTCCCACACAGTGAACAAAGGAAATTGCCTGTCTCAGAATTATTACATGAAACTCACTATGCCAAAGGACTCTGGAACTATCCAGCAGGGAGTATGGATCAGAAGAACAAATCATGGAGGGCTGTAGGTGACTTGGGCTGAGGTACAGTATGATTTTACAGTATTGATGTTAAAGTGAAGGGAGCATATGATTCTAAGCACCACATCTATATGTTACCCAGTAACTGATAAAGTGTCTAAGAAAAGCAAAAACAGAAGACAATTTTGGAGTGCAGACAGGAAAATAGAGATTCTCTCTTCCTAGGCTAATACCTTAAACATTTTGCTACTCAGACATTCTCATCGCTTCTCTATAGCTCAGAAATTTCCTGAGCCATACATTTCTCTCAGTTCAGCAGCAGAGATTCAAACTGAGAAGTGAAAGCTACGCTAGATATGTTGCACAAAAGAGCCTAGGATGAAGAGGTATGTCATTCTTCTAGTTCAGGGTATTTCTGTCTCCTGTGAGGATGAGCTATTCAACAGTCTGTGGAATACAAGAGATAACGTCACCTCCTCCCCCATAAAAGAAAACAGTAGCTGCACTTTATAGGAATATCAATTCTATCAGTGCCAAGTGTGCTAAGGAATGTTAGGCTTGCAGATCCTGACCTGGCTTTGGTACAAATCAGCTGCTCACACTGCTGAGAGAGTACGAGTGGGATGTGCAAACTGAGAAGTTTGAAGAAAAAAACTGGGCACATACAGAATTACAGTGCCTCCAACCAAAAGACCTCAGAACTCTGCATGTAGGTGCCTGCATTTGCCAGCATCTCACTTTATGTACTGTAACCCATTGTGAAATTCCAATGATGCAAGATACCTGTCCATTTTCTTGCTTATGCAGGAAACAGAAGCTGAGTTGTGAAATAACACAGTTAATGTGATTTTTTTTAATATATGAAAAATTCATACATTTCTTGCTTCTTTTTTAAGTCATAAATATATATGCTGGCATTGCACATTTCTTCATGATATGCAGTCTATGTGATATGCTTTTTTACTTCATATTTAATTGGTTTTTTAAAAGCAGGTTATTTTCATTTTGCTTTAAGTAACATTGTATTAATTTTAACTAATCTTTGGAGTGCATAGAATTGACTGCCTGATGATGACATTATTTCATGTTAGTTTAGGTCTGCATAAGGTGGCACTACTACCTGAAATTCTTGTCAGTGTTTTCTTGACTGAAACATTGTCCCTTGTGCTGTAAAAATAAAATAAAATAAAATAAAATAAAATCCACCACCACCACCAAGCAGCTGAAGAAGGTTCATTGAAAAAACACCCAGCTGGAAGAAGCAGGTTTAAATATAGTTTCGGTGGGGTTTTTTTGCTGTTGGTTTTTTTTTTTCCAGGTTAATTATCTCAGATGACTTCCCTGAGGTAGTTCATTGCAAGGCCACATGACTTCATGTGCCTACAGTTATGGGTGGAGAAATAACCATCCAGGAATGAGGGGGTGGTGGCATGACTCTTTGATGACTGAGCTGGCTTATGTCACATTAAACTGGTTATGAAACTTCAGTGTACGGCTCTACTCCATTTAAATGGAATAGGGTCTTTCTTTATAATTTATGTAAGTTCTGTAATTTACATAGTAGTAGTGAGTAAAGCCAGGAAAAATAGGGGAAAGCAGTTAGATGAACACAGTTGCTACTAAAATATTCTCACTATTACTTATTTCTGAATGGATTTTGGTAAATAAACATATACACATGAGAAAATGCAACAAAATGAAACCCAGGAGGGTAAATAATTGTACTCTTTGGATTTCTGTGACTTTGGCAGAGCTTCTCACTCAAACTTAGAGCTTTAATTTTTTGCTGGCAGGATATCTATGGAGTTAGTTACCGTCCCTCTTCATGAAGATAATTTTATTAGTAGTGCCTGCTCTGTGCTTTGGAGAACCTACAGGGTGTGTTTAGCACCATGACATGTATTTGAACATTCCTCTGAGTCTACTTATTTTTACCCAAACAGTACAAGAAATTTCCTTACAAAAATAAAAAATACAAAGCCACACTCCCCCTCGAGGAATTACAAATAAGAGGTTTCATTGCAAATATGAATATATAAACTTATATACCTGATTCACTGCATAGAATGTACAAAATCATCAAAAATTACCTCGGAAATGTTTAGGTTTTCTATGTTTAAGCAAGTAGTCAGAATAATCTGAATGCTTTTGCTCATAAAATGTGTAGAACAAGTGAGAGCAGGAAGTATTTGCAAATGTTTATTTGAATAAGTGAGTCTGAGTCACATGGATAACATTTGCAACCATTTTCCTTAAACAAATACAGAAAGAAGGGGGAAAAAAACAACAGTGCAGGCAAATTTTAATCGCCACTGTTTTTAAGAAGAACTTGTTTGTGAATGTCCCTGTCATTAAGAGCTTAGTCCAGATGTCTGTCTGTCCATCTTTGAATCTTTCCAATGTCCTTCCTCTGCTAATAAAAATTGCAGTTGTCCAGTACAGGAAAAATGCTCTTTAATTAAGACAAATGAAGAATTCACATAACAGTAAGATAAAGGTTACTCAAAATTAACTATTCTACTGAAAAATGTTTATGCAATTTTGAATTTAAAAAACCTTCAAGGAATAAAGTGACAGATGCTTTACATTCTTCCTCTTCCTTTACTGAAGTATCAGGAAATAGGAGCTGCCTTCTAAGAGGTAGGCTAGGCCTCCCTACTTCTGAAAAAGCTTCACTGAACACAGTGTATAAAGACAATTTTTTGTGCCCACTAATTTTCTCCTTAAAATTATGTTTACATGGTTCTTAAAATTATGTTTACATGGAAATGCAAGTGAAGTGGTGAAGTTGAGCAGTGGATGCTGAGAATCCAGTATCCCAAGAATATGTGCTTCAGTAGTACATGTGAATGGGTGGAGCTGATTTGCCAGGTCATCTTGCACAAAAGAAATGCTGTTCATGGGTTCCACGGCGACTTTGAAATACAAAGCAAAGCATATAATGGAGATTTGAGAGGTTAGCTTTAAAGGAACATCTCTGTCCCGTAATTCTAGTGCAAATGCACACGTTATAAACATATGTGTACGTATCACTCAGTGATCTTGTACTCCTGAGCATTGTGTTCACTCCCAAGCAGTTCATTCCTGAAGGACCCTGCCCAGTTAGCTGGGCTGTTCTTTTTCTGTACTTAGTTTCCCTGTCCCTTTCACATCGTGGTAAAATATGAGGTGAATGAAGTATATATCTTTCCATGAATACTTTCTAGGTTCTTCCCCTGACTGCAACTGCAGAAACAATTGTTTGTGATTGCTTGAATAAGTATGATTTTTCCTTATCAATTCCTCATATAGCAGACTATGTCATGCTGTGTCCTCTCAGTGTGCCATGGAAAAATGATGTGAACTTATTCATTCACAAACTGGAAACACTGCATATGCCATGCATTGAACTCACACTCCCATGAGAAAAGATAATTTCAGTCAAGTTAAGGGCCTACCAATCACAATAATTCATGAGTCATACAAACCTTTATGATTTTTTCAAGATTAATTCCTTATTCTAAATTGAATTTTAGGATAAAGAATCTGGAATAACCTAAGTATTTAATGTACACACCATTTTACTGCAAACCTGAAAAAAACCATATAGCTTAATTTTTTTTACCACTTAAACCTATACAATTAGGTCAAAAACTATTAAGGTCAAGGCTGGAAATCTAAGTCACTGGGAACTCCCTGTCAACATATAAACAATCCGTGCCAAAAATCCCCTTCATGCTTCACCAGAAAGGCACAGCTGGTGTTAATATAGCTTTCCCAGGCAAGCTTATAAGCATCAGGAATTACAGGGTGTAGCATCACCCTAAATATTTCCATTTTATGGACATGACATACATTAAGAGTCTTCTGTTTTGGAATGTAAATACCACTGAGACCGGCAGCTGAGTTGAATCATCAAGCAGGAGATCATCTACAATTGCAGAGAAACTGAACCTCTGCATGTTCTGCTTTGAGTATAATGTCATGCCAAGAGAAGGTGAGGGTGGAAGCACGGTGGAAGAAAAAAAGGTGATAAACAGGTTGTTTCCTCATTTTTTGCTTATCCATGTATATAGGCAAATCTATTTCCTATCTTCTCAAAATGGTTCCCATATTTATTACATTCATGCCTTATTTTCTAGATATTTCAGCCTAAGACCAATGTAGATTTTAAGGCATATTTACACTGAGCATCTTTCACAGATGTGAAATTATATTAAAATATATTTTGCAATTATTGGAGTAAAGTGGATTTGATATACCCTAAAATGATGTAATTTGCTGTAGATTTTTTCTTCCAGTAAAAACATTTTTTTTTCACAATTAAATCAGTGGCAGAGTAAAAAAGGCATGGAGACAACAAATGATTATTAATTCCAATGCACCCAGTGAAACTGAACAGGATTTGGCATGCTAATTGTTAAGCTACAAAATGAGGGAGAGCGTCTCCTCTAGCTGGCTGCAGCCAAGGTGCTTAGCAGAGCATGGAGAGCAGGTGAAAGAAAAGCAATGGAACATAAAGCATCAGGGAAGAATTGAGACAGGATGACATGACAGCAGGTAATGACTGGGAAGGGGAAGGGAAGCAACAAAACAAATGATGTGTTTAAACCATAAAATGAAGACAAGCAATGCTTCACATTCCCCGCTGACGGGCAATCCGTGTTTCATTAGGATACCTGGTATTTAACAGAGGGAGAGGGACTGGGGATTGTGCAGTGTGGGACTGAGTTGGCAGGGAGGCTGCTAACAAGGTTGCCTGAGGGAGTGGGGACCCAGCTGCGAGCTCTGGAATTGGCTTCTCTCTTGTGGTTTGTAGGGAATGGGGTTTACACACCACACAGTGCACAATTGCAATCCCTACATGTTCGTTTTGTGGTGCTATAAATTGGTATAGTTTCAAGAATATATGCTAATTTTGAAAAGCAACTCCACCTAGTAAACACACAGGGCTTGATCTTTCAGCTTACGCAATAATGAGAAAATGTAGATTTTATTCTTACATAAGCCAGGCTGTTGATCGAGATCAAAAAAGCTTCCTGTGTTCTGTAACTGACAGAACTCTCCAAATGTCAGCATATAAATATCCAGCTTTTACTATGGAAACTTTTAATTTTGGAAGCTTTAACCGTGGAAACTTCCCTGCTAGAATTCTGCTCCTAAAATTTCCTTTTCCTCTGATGAAGAAACAGATTAAATTTGCTTCTGCAGTCCTTTTCTTCTGTGCATTTTATCTTTTCATGCTGACAAATCCTACTTTGCGAACGGGAAGGAAAAGAGTGGTTGAGCTGGGACAATGGGTAGGCAAGGCATCATGACATCTGTAACAACTTTATATATCTAGCTGTTCAACAAGGTGGGAGTACATTTCTCTTGACACTAGGTGGGAACTTTTTGCTGTATATTGGCTTATATTAAAATTGGTTAGGTAAGGATACATCACTCTTTCCTCTATAATGTCCGTATACTTTATATACTACAGGTTAGTTCTGGCATTTGTCTTTTTAGCCACAGCTGCCCTGCCATTATAAGCCGAAAATTGCATGATTGGCCAAATGTGGCACAAATGTACAAATTGTTGCAGATGGGGAAAACAAAAAGAGATTCAGAGTTGTTCTAGAAGTTTTGGGTTTGTATTCCAAAAACATTTAATTAGGACTAAAAGAAATCCCACAAGAAGGTCTTTAGGATCTGTTGTGTTTCTCCAGTTCTGACGGAAGATATGTGGTGTTTAGGACATTTCAGACTCCAATTACTATAGCTCATGCCAGCTGGCAGCTTCTGCAAGGCACTGCTCATCAGCTAGAGAAATCCTCAATTCTATGCTTCCATTCTCCAATACACTTGCAGTACTACTCATGGATCCCTTGTAATTAGGAGGTCAGATGAGTTATGCTGCATCTGTTAAGATTCCCCCCCCCCCCCCCCCTTTGCTGGGGAAACTCAGAGTGGCCTTAATCAACAGATTTCTAGCCCTGTGCAGCTTTAAATCAGTAAAATACTATGAGATAAGCAAGAGCATCTCCTCAGATGGTTATTCAAGGTTTAGCTGAGTTTTTCAAAGTACGATAGTCTCAGTGTTCACTGTGTTGGGATTTCTGCACATTTGGTGTGAAAGGAATGCCTTGGTGGAATAGATCTAAGAATGGAATTGAAATGGCTGATTTAACCCAGGTGTTTTTAGCAATGATGGTGGTTTAACCATGGTGTTTTTATGATACTATGGTTTGTGGGAGTCTTACTCGATTAAGCAGCTTGGAATTTCTGACAGTTGACTATACAATGTAGTAGTAAGCAAGAGCTTTTTATTCGTAACAAATAATAATATTGTTTAAGATGATATGGTATTTTATATAGAATCCAGAAATTGTAGTTAGATCCTTTCATATTCTATCTTTTCTAGATATTTCAGTGTGGTGGGGAAACTAAGTTATACCTAACTGAATAATTGGAAGTCAAAGCTAACTGGACTTTCAAACCTTGTAAAATGCTCAAATTATTTTTTATTTTAGTGACACACAACATTCAAAAGAATGTTGCTTTAATAGTAGGGTAGTAAAGGTGAGGCCTTCTACACTTGTCTAAAAATCTTACATTCTCTTTGTATATAATTTAGTTTCTGAATTTTTAGAGATATATATCATACTGCATATGACTTGTAGGATACTGTGGGTTACTCGACTTTTTCCCTTAGAGATTAATTCTAACATTCAGCTATACCACATGACCACATTTGCAGCACCCCTGCTGGTGCCAGGGTGTACCTCCTGAGGTGAAGGACTGAGAACAAAGATAAACCTTTTCCTCAGGACGTCTTGGATGAGGGTTTTGGAGGCTGGGATTTCCAATGTAGCCCACAAATAAGAATCACAAATATCATGTTTGACTTTTACAGGGTATCACATTTGAGGAACATACATATCCGAAATGAACATTTATGAATTTGGATGCTGTATTTCATATGTCAGACAAGAGTTTTTAAACATGGAAGAATAGTTGTTTTCTTTTTATGCTTTCAAGTTTTTTTCCACAGGAGGACAATAAGATAACTAGTTTACCCCATACCTCTGCTCAATTAGCTGCTCTCATTCACCTATTATGCCATGTATGTTTTCCAAAGGGTACTGCCAGTAAAAAATCATTCTGGAAAATTTTGTTTGTTCAAACTGCAACATCCTAAATATCCTGTGTCCAGCCTAGAGAGGGTGTCACCTGACACCTGACTGTGCAGAAATCCATGTGTCTCCCCGAAAATCTCCCAGCAATCAGTTCACCCCATCTTGACTGCACTATATGTCTTGTGACTTACACCTCCGTCCTCACACTTACCTTTAAATATATAAGGTAATATCGAAATTGTCAGAGTTTTGGAGGCAGTGGAGGTTCTAATTGCCCTGAGTGGTCTGTAATGTCCTTCTTTTGCAGTCTCTGCTTCTTCAACCTCTCTCAAAACCCCTTATGGAGTTTGAAGCCTGTGTGCAAACTGGGCTCAGAGATACTACAGCTGAAACCTTGGAACATCTGAATGGTGCAGATGAAAAGTGAGTGGAGATTCTGGTCAGTTCATCACACATTGCTTTTGCTCTTCCTCCCTCCTAAGGGAGGACTCCTCACACTCCTCTCCTGCTCCAACATGGGGTCATTCCCATGAGATAATTACCTTCATGAGCTACCCTGGTGTGGGTCCCTTTCATGGGGTGCAGTCCTTTGGGAGCAGTGTGGATTCTCCATGGGATCACAAGTCCTGTCACCAAACCTGCTCCTGCATGGCCACCTCTCTCCAAGAGGCCAAGGTCCTACCAGACTCCTTCTTCAGTCCAGGCTTCCCATGGGGCTACAACCTCCTGACATCCACCTGCTCTGGTGTGGGGTCAACCATGGGCTACAGGCGGATCTCTGCATCCCTGCTGTCCTCCACTGGCTGCAGGGACACAGCTGCCTCACTGTGGTCTCCATGGGCTGGAGGGGAATCTCTGCTCTGGTGCCTGGAGCAGGTCCTACCCCTCCTTCACTGACTTTAGTGTCTGCAGGGCTGGTCCTCTCACATACCCTGATTCTTTTCTTTTCTGACCCCAGTTATTACTGCACTACAGCTTTTTTCCCCTTCTTATCTATGTTATCCCAGAGACACTACTGCTGATGTTTACTGGCCTTGCCAAGTGGTGGGCCCATCTTGGAGCCAGCTGGCATTGGTTCTTGGACATTGGGCATGGGGGAAGCTTCTGTCATTTTCCCACAGAAGCCACTTGTTTAGCCCTCCCCACCCCCACTACTGAAACTTTGCCATGCAAACACAATACATCCATGGAGATAGGGGTAGCTCTGGCCTTGCTCTGGGAATGTCTCCTGGAAAGCCTGCATTTATTTCTCTTCATCCAATTCAGCTGAACTGCTGGCTGTCTACAGTCCATGGGGATAATGTCTGGCAGACAGTTCCACACAGGCATTATCCATCCTCTTTCTGATGGTGAGAAAGAGGGTGCCTTGAGCAGCAGGGCTCTGTCTCAGGTCCATGTTCCCTGGTGTGCTCTCTGACATCCCTTACAGTGCCTGTCTGGTGGTCCTTACCAAGCAGTGGCACTCTCCCGGTTAGTGGAGGTCATTTTTGTCCCAGGCAATAATTTGTGATAGTAAAAGCTCACAGTTCTGTCTGTGTCATTGGCATTCACTGTCAATATGTTCCAGGCGTGACACCAAGAGATTTTCTTCCCCTTCCTCAAATTGATCTTGTCAGACAAAATCTGCATCATAACTTTAGCTTACACAAATACCTGCATTTGTCAGGAGCCTTTTACACCTGAATTGCAAGTACACTGGGAAGTAAATTGCAGCCAACATTATTATAATAGGTTAAGAAATACAGGAATATTGTTTCAAATGTGGCACCTATCTAATGACATAAAGACTGTAGGGCCTCATACATGCATAGAAAAATCTGCAGCCACTTGCAGTGTTCTCAGGACTTTTTATGATTTCCCATTCATGTTTTCTTTCTTTAGTACATTGCTTGAATTGCTTCCCCACTGAAATGAAAAGACACTGGAAAAAAACCTTTGTAAAGGAAAAAAAAAAGTTACTATAGCTGTTGTTCTTGCTATACTTTCAAATAGTGCATTTCTGTCTGCTATTAGCATGAAAAATATCAAGAGAAGACTCAGTGTATTAGTCATAATGTTTGGACAGTGGTGGCAAAACTCACACATAATCACCTTTTCAGGACCCGGAATTCATCGAAGTAGAAAAAAAGTTAAAATTCTGAAGGCAACAAATTGTCAATTCTGCAAAAAGTGAGCAAACATATTATACTGACATTGGCCTTGGCAAATGAACACATTGTATTTGTAGACCTTACCACATAATTCAGACTGCACTGCTCCAGTGCTTAGTCTCTTGGCAATGACTTTATGAGTCAAAGTGAATCAGTGTTGTAGTGAATGCAAGTACTATTATTATCAGGGCAGTAACTCCTCTCAAGTTTGAGGGCTTCCTCACTTGTTTTCTCCACTTATGTGCCACATTGTGTCCTGAATTATACTTTACCTTCTCACGTTGCTTTCTTCTCCATGTTGCCCTTATTGTAATAGTTCACTATGCTCTTTCAAGCTTTCTGTTTTCAAAAAAGGACAAGAATTGCCTACACCTTTCATTTAATTCTGCATTAATTAGTTTTTTTTTGTTTTACATTATTTTTTAAGATCACCTTTTGCTATTGTGCACAAGTGCATTAGTTCTACGTATAAGTAACTCATCTTTTTGATGTATACTGTTGTGATTTTGCTGAAAGACTGAGAAGCAAATAAGATGAAGACTTGAGATGGAAACCACTGAAGACTTAGGGTAAGACAGTGCAAAAAATTTTACCTTTGGGCAACAATGTGACTAGATTAAGATCCTTTTTGCCTGGCAGGAATTAGAAAAATATTGTCTTTTTGTGCAGTTTTCTGGCATTTCTTTTATTGCTGCCTCCATTGTTTCTATAGGTTTTTTGAAATGTGCTGGCACTGGTAGGTGGCAGTAGAGACACACACATTCAGTGACATAGCTGGTAGAGCACATAACTACTATTTGAGTAGTAAAGTTGTGTATTTAGGCATCATGAAATGACTTCTGTTGAACCAATGTCCACCAGCAAATGTCACACCACACTGCAGATGATAAGCACTGTTAGTAATTGCTAGGTATTAAAGATTCTTGCAAATCTCAGATATATGAAATAGATCTGGAATAACTTAAACAGACTTTTTACTTCCCTAGAGTCTTTCTTAGCCATTTCTTCCTTTGAAAAGGTAGAATTTCATTGTGAAGCTACAGATTTCAAATCCAGATCCAATTTTTTATTTTTGTAGCCAACAGCAAGGCCTAAGCTTTTTGCTCAGGAAAATGAATAACCAAACTATGTAGTATTTTCACTCTAAAACAGTGGACAAATTTAAACTCAGTGGTGTGGAGTTGCTCATCATAGCTATAAATGAGCTTATTTTTAAAAATCAAGGTAGAAGTGGGTTCTTTTTGTAAATTGTTATGAAAACCGAAGTTTGTAAAATGTCCCCATTTTAGAACCTCTACTTATGTTTCTCAGATACAAACTTTTTGTGAGGTAGTTTGTAAAAAGACACACAGATCTCATCTGTTTAAAAAAATCAACATGATGTCAGAATTCAGAATTCAGTGTCTACACACAAGTAAATGCATGCTACACGGGTGAGTTCACTGTAATTACAATACAGATGCACAACCACAGTATTTTTAATTTTATTCTTTTTTTTACTTTTAGTACTTATTTGAAAGCAATTAAATATTTGTGTCGAATATAATGATTACTCAAACAGTGGCTAGTTTTCTAAAATGAAGTTCCATAAAGGAAAAAAAAAAGAGGATATGGCAGTAAAAAAAATAGTAACAACAGCAAATGTAAAACCATCTGCCAGCCTAGTTTGCCAAAGTGCCAGATGCTGCCTCTACTAGACTCTGTTCCAGTGCTTTGGCATCTGGATGGTCCTTTGTAATGAGGCAAAACTTTGACAGCTACTGAATTTTGGGGGTATATGTATGCTTGGTTTAACAATGATGATATATTCAGACATAAAGCTTCAGCAGAAGCCATCTCATGCAAAGTCGGTAGGTCCAAGCCTTCAAAAAAAATGAAATACCAATAAAAAATAAAAGTATTCATACACTAATTACAATTCAATAGAGAGGAGATTTTTGTAATTTTTGTGTCTTCGTAATAAGTGTGTATGAAAGTTATATGTAAACTGTTCTTTAAAGAACTGTGTTAAATAAAATATAGGCAGGCGAAGAACAGAAGTTAAAAGTATTTGTTATTCTATTTGTGTGATTTATAGGAGAAATCATAAGAAAAAAAATTAGGAAACAATTAAAATATTCTGCCTGTGCTGAATAAGAATAGCCATAGAAAAATAAGTAATAAAAATGCATAAATAGTTTCATGAAGACTAATTTTAAGAGTTAATTAAGAAACAATATGATAAACATATTTTTTTTACTCTAATAAAGAGTGAAAATTCTATGTTCCATGAGTTCCTTGCAGATCACAATTATTTTTTTATTACAAAAAAAATTTAAAAAATTAAAAATTAAAAATTAAAAAAAATTACATTCTTAGAGGATATTCATACCATGATTAAATACAATGTATAAAGATATATTATAGAAAGAAAAAATAGTGCTGAGATTTAGTATGTTGTAGTACCATCTGAATTTTTGAGCTTAAATTTCTGCAAGATCACGTGGAGCTCCAAATTTTTGACTGTATACCTTAGAGCAACTGTAAGGGAAAATTTTAAGGGAGAATTGTGAAAACTTGTTTCTTGGTTGTCAAGTTGATAATCTGAAATCAAAGGCATTAGCTACTCGAAAATCTAGATTTCAGTGTTTATCATAAATGTGGTTGTACCAATTCTTCTTACCAAAAAATGTGCTTCTACTGAAAACATGAGTTGAAAAACAAATAATACAAAAGTTCTCCAGTGCTCTTTGAAAGTAATACTGTAACTTTAAAATTTTCCAGAATTGGCCAGAGTGGACCAAAGCCATCTCAGTGGAAAGATGTAGAATAATATTCTTTTGTGTAGTGTTACCTTTTTTTTTTTTAACAGTTGAAATTCCAAAATACAGCATACTTTGTGAAAGCCAGACATGCAGGTGCTTGTGAAGCCTGAGAAGAGAGTTAGAAATTTCCCTACTGCCAAAATGATGAGGAATCAAAGCCTAGATTATAGCCGAATACATTTACAAATGCTCTCTGAAAAAAAGCACTGCAGACTTTGAAAGCCTTTTATATTATCTTTCCATTTTCATTTTGCAAGACTTTCTATGACAAATAAAAAGAATTTGTGTAATTTTTTCTTCATGAAGAATGATTTAAGGTGGACAGTCAGTGTTGTGCATTCATTAAAAAAAAAAGCCAGGAGCAATGTATGGGAGCAGAGGCACCTGTTATTAAAAATGGGTGTGAGTCTGTCTGTGTACCTGTGTGTGTGAGATGTTTTTATCTTTTTTCAGTTTTGCTGTTCATCAGGTCTTGGTTATAAATGTGCATTACAGAATGTGTTTCCCTATCAAAAAACAAGCAAACAAACAAAAAAGAACACCTAGAAAACCCTCTCATCTTTCTTATTTGTCTTCTTTTTTGTCCTCCTTATCAACACTGACAAGTTTGTGATTAGCTTTGTTGATCATGCTCTAAGTAGAAATGAAAGGCTTTAACTCATGTGGAAGGTGGCCTGTAATAAATAAGGTGTTACATATGTAAATGCAGCTCTTGGACTCATTTTAAGCTAGTCAAAATGACTGTTAATGGAGAATTGGAGGACTGGAGGAAATGGTAAACATAAGGGAATCAATGGATTCTGCAAGGAATTTCACTACGTGGTGGCTGCAGATATTCAATCAAGTGTAGGGCAGTTAAGGTGAAGGACAGCTGTTATGAAATTTCTAATTAAAACATCTGCAATTTGTGTTAAGACAATTACAGGGCAACAGTGGCATGTCAGCTTTTAAAACAAAATCATAACTAATTCCATTAGCTGGTCATTTAGCAGCTAACTTGGTCATTTAGCAAATAAGGATGACCTGTACTGTTAGTCAGCAGGACATCATAAAACTTTAAAGATTTTTTTTAACTATATGTTCTGTATGTGGGTAAACATACCTTTTCAAAACAGTGCATCAAGGAGTAATTCTGATACCAAAAAGATTACTAATAGTAGAAACTGTGTACCAAAAGACAATACGATTATGTTTCTATAGCCAAAGTTATGTTTTATGTTGGTTATATCCAGAGAATGCCTGGCTGCCCTTTTGATGGCAATATGTCAGTTCTTTTACATTGTGTGTGATGTAGGGAGCAAACTGGTTGAACAGCAATTGACTGGCAAGCAGCCTTTAAGTGCATCTGTACAGTATTATGCTTTAAAGAAGACCTTGTCCCTTTAAGGCTCAAATGTTAGCACAACAGTGTTCCTCTCCTAAGTAGCTCAAAGTAAATTCAGTAAAGGGTAAATTGCTTTGGTTACACTTAGTTCTGCTAATCCTTCTTCTCCACCTCCTTTGCTCTGATTTATGTATAATCCCTTCCCTCTCAGCTCAGGTGTCTGTTTCTGAGGAAGCTCATCAACATTTTTTTTCAAAGAAATCTATTTCTTCCAAACACTAGCAGGGCCCCATGATAGCAGGGAGTAGGTTTGTTACTTGTTTGTCTGTTTGTTTGCTTTTCTACCTTTGTGTTACTATTCAGATGTCTTATTTTCCTGGATAAGCAAACAAGCTCGTCCATTGCATTGAACTGCTCTGCACAGTATTTAAAAACGTTTCCTCAGAAATCATGATTCCAGTGCACACTCTTCCCTTTCACCTCTGCCCTCTTACTGTATGCTAACACCTATGGAAATCAAAAAATAAAGGGAGAGAAATTGAACTAATTCACTGACATTCAACATATCACATGAAATTTGGAAAGTACAGCACCTGGACTTCTACTGACATAAAGACACCTGCTTGGGTAACATTTTCTTCCTTTAGTGGCTCTCATGCTCTTGTTCAGTGTCCAAAACTATCTAATTTCTTCTCAGAGTATATGTTTTTGCAGGTCTAGTATTACATTATTCTCTTCAATTATTTAGTAAGTGCATAAATTAAAGTCAGTAGTTTGGGCATTTTTTTTTCTTATATATATATATATATATTACAAAAAACATATATTTTCTCATTATCTCAGTCCTAAAACTCTGAGAAGTAAATGCAGGAGTGAAAGGTCTGAAATATTTTTGAGGCTGTTTGTGCCAAAGGGAATTTAACAATGATGTCTTAATCCCCCAAAGCAACACCTCCAAAACTGACCTATATGGCCCAAAGTATAGTTTTATATTTTAAAAATGTTACAAGGAATTCTCTTCTTGACTGTCAAGACAAACACAGGTAAGCAAAAAGGGAATTATTTCCGAGTGCACTAAGTTATTCACTAATGAGCATAGAGTGGAAGGATTAATTTTAATTGTAGAGGAAAGGTGGATTTTGAAATCAATCATAATACTGTAGTTAATTGGCAGGTTAAACAGGACAGAAGTATGCTATGGTCTGCAACAATAGATATTTATTGCTTATATACAGCAAAACATTCAATTTAGTCTGTATTGTTGGAATTAATGAGTCTTTTCATCGATAACAATTTTAGTCCTGTAATTAAAGCAGACTATGTATAGGAATATAAAAGACTCCTTGATTTCACATTTGACTGTGAAAAGTAGAGGGGTTTTATACACCACAAGAGGTATTGGAATGAAGTTAGCATGGGGAAGGCAGACAGGATTTTTCCATAAGCATTTGTTTATTTGTTTAAGTTGCACTGTTTTTTTAATTAATACCAAAATCAATCATCAAAAGTTTGTTCTAACTGTAAGTATATTAAATTAAGTAAATTTCCCTTGTTGTATCTAAAGATAGGACCCAAAGGGGAAAAAAAAGACACAAAATATGCCAATAATTTCTCCATTAAAAAAGCTGAATTAATTTCTCTATTTACTTTTATCTGTCCCTATGATGAAGCAGGATCTAGTGTGCTTTCTCTAAGGGTTTCACTTTGACCCTCACAAGCCTCTTCTGTGTTACCACAGACCCCTTGGAGCCATCCTAGTTCCTGACGGAAGAGGGTGTCTGTGGCCAACCACTCCTCTGATTATCTCAACAGATGTTTTTCTCTCCAGCAAAGGCATGTTGTGACATAATCTTCTAATTTTGCTACTCCTTTCTCATTTCTTACCACTTAGCTTATTTCCTCTGTCATTTCTTCTTTATGTGTTTTTTATCTTCAATCCTCTTCTCTGTCTGCAGATTTCTACCCCTTGATCTGTATCTTTCTGTTCCTTCCTTTTATAACTTGGACACCAATTCGTCTTTCTTATATCTGCAGAAATTATGCCCCTCTTTTTTTTTTTTTTTTAATACCTTCATTATCAGTCTTTTCATCTTCTCAGACATCTCAAATACTTCTTAGCTGAAAATGGGTCAGGGGCAGCTCATCATGAACCATTCAAAAGGGGTGCAATGATTGCTGAACCTGCTCTTAATAATTTGTCTTCTCCTTATTCCCTCTTCTTTCTTCTCCTTCTTTGCAACAATGAATCTCTAGGATTTCTAAAGAAATAAACGCAGAAATCACACACACCTTTCTTACCTATCTGGGTTGACTAGAAGGATTTTAATATGTAAAGTACCTGTCAACCAGTAGCATCAGATGGAAAAGGATGAGAAATACAGATCTAGAGCAGGTTCCACTCTCTGCCTTCCTGAAGAAAATTAACATTTTGACCTTGGTTAGTCACTTTTCATGAATATATGTCTTTTTGGATGAACTTCTGTTGCTGTGGCCACTTCCTGGGTCTCACTGAGTTGCCTCAGGCAGGGGCAGTGCCTGAAGAGTAATGCTCTCTGTACTGGTTTTGGCTTAAGCCATTACACTCTCCAACCAGCAGAACTTGGTTCCTGTCTGCCCTTTAATTACCTAGCTGCATCAACAGAGCTTCATTCTATATTTCCTCAGTGGTCAGATTTCAGCTTCCTAGACTTTCCTTCTTGGAGGAATCATAACCATGTAAATACCTTTTTTTTTTTTTTAATTGAGTGATGTGATTTTCACCTGTTTTTGGTTTTCTGTCGGGTTTTTTGAGTTTCTGATTAGACATTTTCAGCCATAAAATGTTGGAATTATCCCAACCAGAATTGTCCATACATCATGGGGGGAAGAAAACCCCACAGAAATATGGCACTTCTGTCATTATAAGTATTTGTTCTGCAAATCAAGAACAGTTGTGAAAGCCCCAGTGCAGTGCGTCCTAGTAAAGCAAACTGAGCCATAGGAGCATGCTTCCACACATAAAACAATGGTGTCAGCACAATAAAAACAGGTGAAAATGTGATTCTTCTGTGAGGCTACTTTCATAAACCAGCTACTAAAAAAACTGATTAAGCACAAGGATATTAGTCTTACTTCCCACCAACTCAGTAAGTGGTTTTTTCAGTTGTGAAGGTTTTGAGCTGACACCTGATGTTGATTTAAAGAGACAGGTGATTATCCACAAAGTGAAAAATAATGTGGCATTATTCCCTGAGGTATAAACTGCACCAGCAATCAGAAAAGAGATAGAAGGCTACTGTAATAATGGAGGGACTGCAGTGCTGACACTGGTGGAGATGAAATGAAGTTGATAGGAGTTTCATTTTGGAGTTGGCTGCACTGATATGGCTCAGGTAGTTCTCAGTCCCCATGACAGTTGTCAGTACCACCAGACACACCTGATCCCCTCTCTCTCCTCCATCCTCTCCTTTGCTTCAAGCCCCAATTTACAATTAATATTTTAAATTAACCTGCTAGTTCTTACCACATCCTATTTCAAAAAGTCAACAAGTGGGCTGCAAAACCCATCATTATTTCATGCCTTGTGTTTTCTCCCTTAGCTTGAGAAGAATGACTGGTTTTATCGCAGGCTACCATTCACTTTTCTGTGTTTCTGTTCTCTCTCATTCTCTCTTTTTTCTTCCTCTTCTCTTTCTCCTTGTACTTTTCAGTGCCAATGGATTATAAATTATGAATAATATTCTTTCTTCAAGGAAACTAGGTACTGCATATCTTCTCGGCTGACAGTAAGAAAACTTATATAAGGAAATGAATGTGAAGGGAAGAAAAGATACTGTTAGAAAAAAGGAAGATGCAAAAAGTGGGCATATTAAAATTATTTCTGCCTTTTCTCTCTTCCTTACCTATTCTCTGTTACAAATATGTTGTTAGGACACAACAGGAATTTTTTAATGGATATTCATTACAGTTATAATTAACACAAAGACCTTTGTGTCCATATTTTCATTAAAAAATTGCTCAAGGATTCCATGAGATTCTATCAGTTGTAGTAACCTTATATGTTTTCATTGCCACAGGTATCAGTTTTTTGCCAGAAAAATATGGCTGTTGTTTTACACATCAAAGGAAATTTAAATATTCGAAGATATATTGCCTTTAATTCATGAACTTTGTGAATCACCGTGATTGCAGATTTTTGCAGAGATCCATATAAGGTGGAGATCTCATAGTTTAGGTTTGAGCTCTAGAGTATATGTAAAAAAAGGAATAATATTCCACTTATTTTGCATGTCTTTCATATAACTATGACCTGCTGTTCTATAAAAAAGCATTTTCTTATCATCCTGGCAACAAATACACATTTTCTTGTAATTGTATTATGTGAGATGCATTTTATAATTTCATCAGGTCAAAGGAAATATAAAGCAAACTCTGTCTTTAAAATGGGGGTCGTAAACATATGAGATTCTGAAGACACCTGCCTCAAAATTTCATGTGCACAATTTGTTTTCCCTTTTTATTTTAAGTCAGTTAACCTGCAGATTTCATCCTGTTATACACCTTTTGCATATTCAGTACTGTCAGTCATAAGGAGTGTTACATTAAGGCTAATGATAATAGTTTTGCCTTCTTGTAGTTCTGCACCCTTGAAAGGCTTCAGATTTTTCACTGGCATTCTTAGTGCATGAGATATGTTGAGACATTGTGCAACAACGGGTTATTATTATTAGCAAACACAACTTTTTCTGCCTTGGTTTTTGGTATTTGCTAGGAAAACATTTTAATCATTGTTGACAAGGAGTGAATTTGACCTGTTTCATAGTCTTCTCACCTGTTATAGACAGAATTCTCATTAAGTGCCTGATATTTTTATTCCTGAAACATCTTGGTGTTGCTGGAAGCATATCAATTGATAACAGAACACCTTTTAAATAAATTCAGTATTGAATAAACACCTATTCATGAAATCTGTATCTCTCTCTGTGCAGTGTGGTAGCAGATGCTCTTGACGAGCATGATACAGACTGACAGGCAAGTTAGATACTAACAAACTAAACTACTGATGAGTCTGGTTGCTGTGGAAGATTACATGACAAAAAACTCTGAAATAAAAAAAAAATCATTTCTGCATGGAGAAATGAAAAATAATTTTTCGTTTAAGATTGTCTTAAGAGCCAAAGTATTATTTGATATTTGAACCAAACTGAATTCTTCAGAGATTCTGGCTTTTCCTGGGCCTTTCATTTTCAGATGTGTATTCTTGCAGAAAAGGATTTCTGGTCAAGGGAAAAGAAATTTCAGAATCACAGGTAGGAAATGGGGTTTGTGCTGATAATACTGAGCTGTCTAGATAAACTGAGAGACACTGTTAGTCTTTTGCAAAGGCTGACATGAGATGTCTAGACAGACAGGTTTGTACAAATGCCAAAAATGAACACAGAGTCATTCTTATTTTTTTTTTCCTTCTATGGACTGAGAAGTAATTTGAAAGTCATAGGCAAATTGAGTAAAATTAAATTTTTCTGTTAAAGAATTTGGCCTTGGTGCTTTGCTGCATTGACACAAAACTGTGTGGTGAAGTCACTAAGGAAGAATAGAATAGAATAGAATAGAATAGAATAGAATAGAATAGAATAGAATAGAATAGAATAGAATAGAATAGAATAGAAGAGAATAGAATAGAAGAGAATAGAATCATCTCAGTTGGAAGAAACCTACAAGGATCATGTAGTCCAGCTGCTAGTGGAACCTCTAAGAGATGAATCAGAAGAAATCTCAGAGCAATGTATCCCTGGCATGAATTTTACTGCCGCTGAGAGACAGCTCTACTTGCTCCCAGCCCAACACAGTTTCTGTTCTGTTCTCTTACTCCCCCAGCAGCCTGTGATGGCAGCCACCACCTGCTGTGCTTCCAGGTTTTTTCCCTTAGTAAAAGTGAGTTAGGTCTGGTGACAAGCATAGTTCATTACTTCAGCTGTGTCTACAGCCAGTCCTGAAAGTATTTTAAATGCCCAAAATTCTGCTTCTATGCATAAAGCTTAAGAATGGATTAATCTTAAGAAGGGAGATAAAGCAATGAAATGTTGTCTTGGTGGGAGCTACTAACAGCTACAAACATGAGATTCTTGGATTAAAAGTGAAGGTTCTTACCTGTGTGAGTAATAGCATACAAACCTGTAAAAACATAAGCATAGGAATAAATGTTCATGTTTTCCAAGAGAGATTTGCACTGAGCCTATGCTTTTCAGAATATTCAGCTATTATTTGGGAAATAATATGGGAAGTAAGATTAAAAGATGTCCTAACAACCTAAATTATTCAAAGTGAGAGTAAGACTGTGAGAAGCAGCGAAAGCTCTGAGTTAGCTGGGTACAAAATGGCAGAAGAAAGTCGATGTAGATGACTGTGAAATGATGCAAAGAGAACACCCATCCCAAAACCTGACTTCACCTGTGCAGCGATGCAGTTTAACCAGCCATTTGGGAATCTGATCTTAGAATTGTAGTAGTTTTTGAAAAACTCCATGTCCAATAGCAGGTGGAAGCAGATAGGATGCTAAAAATTATTAGGAAAAGAATAATGAAAAAAATACCCCTATGTCTTCATTTAAAAACACTAAAATCTATTAAACTCTGTGTCATTCTTGTATTTTTATCTCCTGAAAAGTATTACACCTTCAAAGTGTTCAGGAAAGGGCAGTAATAGCGATCAAAGGAATGAAAGAGCTTCAAGTGAGTAAAGAACTACATTCTGTCCTATAATTATGTCCTTCCCAAGGCTTTTCCTATGGGCCTCTCTTGGGGACAGGATGCTGGGCTGTGAGGACCTTTGATGTGGCCTGGTATGGCACGGCTTCGGCTCTGCTGTGTCTGCTGTGGAGGGAGGAGTATGATACCAGGGCAAACCAGCAGAGTTAAATTTCACTGAAACACAATATTCCCCACTGCTTTTCTTTGAAGGAGTGCTGCTTTCCTTTTATAAGGGAAGTATAAGAGTGAGTAAGGCTGTAAAGGAATTCAGGTTAAGCACTGCCTCATCTTGAGAAGTTCAAACACACACCTTCTAACTCTAAGGGGATTTCCTCCCTAAAAGGCTGGAATTAAAGCTATTCTCCAAATAAATATTTAATCAGGTTTTCCGAGTTGCATTTGGCTATGTCTTCATTAGCAAGCAGCACAGCAGAACAGGAGCAGATCTTTAGAGTGAGTCAAAAGGAACCCAGCTCATGTGCCAGGGATGGCTCCAGGGATGAAGCATGCACTAAGGGAGTCGGTGGAGGCTTTTGCTTCACAGCCATAACCCTGATACAGCACCACACGCTGATATGGGTGTGCTCTCTGGGAATCTATCTCTTAGCCCTGTGTGTAATCAGTCTAGATATAAAAGGAGGCTGACAACCTTGTGTTCTTTTTCTCTGATACAATAATTATCCTTTTACAATTGTTTTGGGGTTTTTTTAGAACAGTAAAATTTGAACGGAAGAGTGGAGCAGAATCATCTAGGGCAGTAACGAGAGGAGGATAATATGGGTCTGAGTGCCTTTGGGTGGAGAATAGTGCTGCTCAGCAAAATCCTTGTGAGGTATTGCACTATTACCATTAAACTCCCCTCTCAACTCCTTCACAAATGAAGGTACACTCCTACGTCATCTGCCAAAAAAGACATTCTAGGCAAAAAAGACTGGGTGCTTATGAATCTTAAAGTGGTATATCAAGCCTGCTAATGTTCATCCTCAAAGAGTGAAGAAATGTAAGTCACTTCTGTTTCGTCTGTGTTTTTAAAAAGCTAATGCCTGGTTAGTCTTCTCGGAGGTGCACAACTTTTTCTAAAATTACAGGTGAACTCAATAGTTACACACAACATAAGAACCCAAATTGTGAATTTCACCTTACAGTGGTAAAAATAGTGCCTTTTTTAATCTTTAACAAAAAAGGAAAAGATAACAAGGAATGAAAATAGCATTCTGTCGCTATTTCTGTCATATTTGTCATCTTAAGATCTTCCAAACCCTGACATTATG
This sequence comes from Chloebia gouldiae, assembly GCA_003676055.1. Taxonomy (NCBI): domain Eukaryota; kingdom Metazoa; phylum Chordata; class Aves; order Passeriformes; family Passeridae; genus Chloebia; species Chloebia gouldiae. Next base: position 15,229,135 of record QUSF01000001.1, read on the forward strand.
CTTCAAACTACTCTTTCAGTTTATCAAACAATGAATTGTTAGAAAGAGATTTTCCTAAAGAATGGTTAAGCTGTAACTTACTCATCTTCACTTATAACTGGCCTGCTTCGTCTTGGATTTCAATGCTGACAGAAGCTGCATTGTGTGGCACCAAGGGCCATCTGAGTTTTCAGTAGCCAGAATGTTACCATTTGATACTTTCTTCACTGACTTGGGTTTTGTGGCGAGGTGTTGAACCTAAAATCCATTTTCACCCCAGTGAAAAAGTAATTCCTTCTTCTGCTATTGTTTTTGCAGTGCTTATGCTGTAGTCTAAAGATTCATTTGGGGTTAAGCCCCTATAGACCTTATTTCCTTTAGATACTAAACTAATTCCTCTGAACAGTTACCCCTATCACCCCTGTCTAAATTGTAGTAATTTCCTGGCAAGGACTGTGAAAGCAAGAGCTTTAGCCAAGAACACAAGGAATTTTTAGCTTCTTATGTTTGAGGTTTTTTGGTTGGTTGGTTGGTTGGTTGGTTGGTTGGTTTGGTTTGGTCAGAGTTTTATTTATTTTATTTTTAACTCACAGCAATTTTCAGACTGTTTTTCATAACACACTTCATTAACTAGCTGCTTTAAAAATATCACTCAAGAGTACTGCAAATGTCTTTTGACTGCCATTTTATTGCCAGGAAGTAGGCTGGTTAACTGCAGCCAGAGAACACCCCAAGTTCCTAACATATCCACAGGAGTAACAAGGGTTTGTTGCACAGCAAAATATTCATTGCACTAAAAGGGGAATGACTCTAAAATTTTCTGAAGGTTTCCCACTCTAAGCAGCCATCTATCTGTGTTATTACCTATTTTTTATCTGTTACTTATTTTTCCTTTGGGAGAGGAAGTTGTCTGGCTGACAAAATAATGCAATCCTCAGCTTTGATTTCAGTGGAGAAATATTTTACATTGACATGTGCATGAAATAACTCAAAGAATTTGCTTTTAATTGCTTTGTAATAATAGTTTTTAATGACCTATAATTGAAAATACTTTTCTCTCAGGTTTCTCCTTAATTAAATGCAGCATTAGCTTTTTTCCCCACTGTATAACCACATGAAACAAGGGCAAATGCTGGATTCTGCATGTGGGACAGTATAATTCCGGTAATATATAAGTATCTAAGTATACTTACATGGATATAAGTAAAAAGTATATTTATACAGATATAAGTAGAGACTGAGGGACAAGAGGTGCATATGCAGAAAGTGATCTGGAGATTTTGCTTGATGGGAAGCTCACAATGAACTGTGAGTGTTCCCTCATAGCCAAAAAGACCAACTGTATCTTGGGGTGCTTTAAGCACAGTACAGAGAATGCACCAAAAGAAGTGATTGTCCTGCTAAACCAGAGAACTGCTGTGGCCTCAGCTGGAGTATTCTGTACAGTTTTGGCTCCACAAGATAAGTAGGATATCAAAATATAATGTAATGACCCCAGGTAGGCAGCAATGGTGAAAGGACTGGAGGGCATGACTTGGTATGGGTGGGTGAGGATGCTGGGTTTGTTCAGTTTGGAGGGGATGGAGGGGTGACCATGCTGTTGGCAGTTTCCTCATGATGGAGACAGAGGTAATCTTACTGCTGACCTCGACTGTCTGGTGGAATGGCTTAAATTTGCATTTGGAAGTTTAGATTAGATACTACATAAAAATTCTTTACTGAGAGGATGGTCAAACACTGGAACAAATTGCACTTGAGAGTGATTATGGCCCCAAGTCTGTCAGTGTTCAAGAAGCAATTGGGAAATGCTCTTAGACGTATCTTTTAACTTTTATATTACCCTTTTTGAAGTTAGAAGTTGGACATGCTTATTCTAATGGATGTCTTCCAGCTCAGGATATTCTGTGGTTCTGTGATCCTGGTACAAAGGTAAACCTAACCTTTAAACAATACAGACGGGAATTATTCTCCTCTGTGAATTTTTTTACATTTATTTTTATGCTTAATTATATAGTTAAAATAGATATTCATACTAATTACTGTGTTCTATACAGAATTTTGGAAAATGGTAAGCAAATGTATACATAAAAACCTATGTTGAGGAAAACAAGAATAAAGCAATACAAAATGTACTTTTTCAACTTTAATTTGTGTTTGAGTACAAGAAATACTTCTGTGTGTATTACTAGTTATACAAATTAAACAAGGCTTATTCACATAAGCCTTATTTACAGTGAAGCTGGTTTTAACAATTAACATAAGCCCTAAACACAGTGAAGAAGTTAATGATATTCAAGTTTGAAATATAAAAACCTACATGAATATTGAGACAAATGCTTTCTAATTTATAATGTATTTTGCAACATAAATCTTACTCATTTTAACTCTGCCCTATTTTAAAAACCTTTGTATAATAAATGACCACTTTAAAATCTGACTGTTGTGAAACACAAATTCTATTATACACATATGTATAGATACAGATCTTTAAAATTTGCTTATTTCCATTGAAAATCTGATATTAAGCAGCTGAAAAACTGGACCATTGAAGTCCCTTTAAATTAGTGTCCAATAACTGAAAATGTACCAAATTAGATTTATCTAAAGCAGGTCATGCTCCATTTCAAAAACAGCTGTTTGTATAATAAAGGCCAAAGTATAAATCCTTAAAGTTCAGTGGATAAGATATATTAGTAGTTTATGGATAAAATTAGTCTTTACATTTCAAGTCAGCATGCGAAGGCCTTTGAAGTCAAAAAATTAAATTCTTGTAGTGTCAGAGTCAATCTGTTCACAAAGAAAAGGTACTTACATGAAAAATTTTTAATTAGATATGAAAGGACCGAGAAGGAAGACAGACAGGTCAATTCTTTTCAAACTTGCTAGAATTTAGGCAGTTGGTACCTTTAGTTGTGTCCAGATTCTCTTTCAAGTGAATCTCCAAAAGCAAGAGGAAAAATGCCTTTATTGTGTATAATACATGCTGGTTTGGATGAAGCTGGATATAGTTTGACTGCCATAGATATTTTTTTTTTCTTTTATTCTAGACTGCCTATTTTCTCTGTTGTCAGTTTTCCCCTCCACACTTGCTTGATTAGACTCGGATCAGGGAAGACAAAAATCCTGCTATCTTTGTGTGTCACCTTTTTCCTCTTTCTCACTGTTGTTGACACTTTATCTTGCTTCTGTAAAGATGACATATCATTGTAGCCATTGTGATTTTTCCATTCTAGACAGTCTGTTTACTCCCACTGGGTATTTTTTAAATTATGTTTTTAAAGGAAGGTCTTTCCTTTCACTAATGTCAGGCAGAGCAGTAAAGAACAATTCAAAATACAAAATGCTCAGGTCCTTGGTTTCAGCTAAGTGTCTCAGGAAAGGCAGAGTTTTATCTGTTAATTTTACCTGATTTATCTTCATTGCTTATCTAGCTATTTAACTGCTCTATTCATATATAATTTCATCATGTTCTTAAGGACAACAATCTTTAGCCACAGCAGCATTGTGGTACTGCAGTACTTATGCACTACAGAAGATACACCATTTACTTCCAATAGCAGAGTTTGCTTAAATAGTCATTTAAACTTGCAAATAGGAGAGAAATCTGAGCATAACAAAGAGCTTATAATATCTTTATTACCACAGCTACATTGCTATGAAAGCAAGGTCTGCATTTTATTTCCCTTCTCATAGTCTTCTTTCCATAATTCTTGGATGTATATTTTAAAAAAACCCACCTTTTATAGTAAAAAATTGTGACCTATTACCAATCACATATCCAGCAAACCTTTTTTGAAAATCATTTCCATACATATAATTCTAAATCAAGAAAATATATTTTTTAGAAAGCCTAAAAATACACTTCATTTTTGCATTACTTGTATATATTAGATGAATATGATGGTATAAACATACTGAAACTGAGTGTGGAGTAAATGCTGTTGAACTCAGGGGAGACTTGTAACTTAACTTTATGAGTATGAAGAATTTATTTATTAATATAAAAATACTTTTTTAGATGACTGAGATCTGAACTGCATTCAAGAAGAAAACTCTGGAAGAAAACTTATTTTATTGCTTCTTGTTACAAAACAATTTTTAACAGTGGATTTTTATTCTACTGCTTGCAGTTGTCATAATCTTCCAGAATATAAAATAATTTATTAATTAAAGTAATAAACTGTATTTAAAATTTTGGATCTTTTGAGCTATCCCTCTCACATTAAGTTCTTGCACTCCTGTAGTTAAACTCTGAGAGCTACTGAAACAAAATGAGAGTTCCAATCAATTTCTGTTTTCTTACAGAAGAAGAGAAAAGAGAGTTGTTAACCTACTGGTTGTCTGGAAACCATGCCATCTTAAATCTTTTTAATCCTTTTAGATTCTAAATTCCTGATCAAACCCAAAATATTAAAAAAAAAAGGAAGGAATTTGAAGTATCTGTTGGTAAAGAAGTTCTACTTAAATATTGGTTCAGAGAAAGTGTCCAGTGAAATTAAGATAAGATTGTAGTGTTTTTTAGAAGCAGCTGACTCTGTTTTAGAGACTCTCTCTGTTACAGAGAGCCAAATGACACTATTCTCTAGCTCTGTCTTTTTTTTGGAAAACACACAGATTCCACAGCTGAACCTATTCAGCTTCACATCAGTGGTTACAAACTGATGTTTGTATAATTAAGTAGAGGCACTCCTCAGAGGAGGATACTGAAGTGCTGCCTCTCTCTGATTTATATATAACTCTAGGTATTAATGTTGTATAGCAAGTAGAATAGCACATAGGGTTTTGGTATTCTCTAGAGGCTTTCAGATCTTCACGTTAGGAAAAAGTGAATAGAAAACAGTAAATAAAAATCAGTGTTTTCAGCCTATTATGACATCCCTGTTATACCCTCCTAACTATTTAATTTGGAATTCTGCCGATAAAGCCAAATTCTCAGTTTCAGAGTATCAGTTTCTAGAGAGCATTTTAGTTATTAAGAGCTAGATAATTAGACATCTGGAAAAAACCTGAGTACATTAGCCATTATTTTTTTTTCTCTATCTGTGTGGGAAAATGAAAAGAAAATCTTTCATCTAAATGATGTTCTGTGTCACATAACTTCAGTGTGTCCTGTACACACAACCGGTTGTGATGTTATCATGAAATCTGGATGCTCTATATAGATATCACTGCTTGTTATAGAGTATTTCTGTTTGATGTAATTTTAAAAATCACATTTTAAACTTTTTTTAATCTCAATACTTGTTGATTGTTTCACATGTCACTCAGATATTTAGAAAGAATACTAAATAAAGAGGAATTCTCTACCTTTCAATGGTTCCTTGCCCATCTGACTGACTTCAAATTACTTGTTTCTCATTATGAGTGAAGCATATACATGATTGTTTCCTACAGCATTGGAAAATTCTATTTACCTCTAATTCAAAAGTTGATGAGACTGAACAACTCTTATGATCCTGTTAGATAATAGATTTCTACTTTTTTTTTCTTCATTTGTTTTTTGTTTTAGATTGATGCTAGTGTTGTTATATATAACAGTAAGTTTTTTTTTTACAGAAGTTCAGTAACACAGAGCTGATAAATTTTTAGTCTCTTTTTCTTAGGCTGGACATCTGGTGGCCATTAACAACCAAGCATTCTGATGTGTTATTCATCTGTGCTGATATTGCACAAAGGATTTTGCCACCTGTTCAATTTTTATTCACTGAACAAAATTATTATATTTAGATGGGATAGTACCAGAATGTGAAGTTCAGCAGACAGTGCTCACAATACATACTAAATCCCACAGTTTTGAATCTTAAGAAGTGTAATTCCTCAGGGAAGGTTTGCTTGCAGTTGTTTGGAGCTACGCATGTGTTTATGGACATTGAGTACTGTGTTGAGCAAGTCTGTGTCTCAGAAAGTATAGCTGAAATTTTTCCCGCTGATTTTTTAGGCCTTGCATTTTTAGAATAGAAAGGATCCCACACTCTGGCCCTACCATTGACAATCTGTGAGGTGGCCCTGCTTATTTCTCAATTTACCTGAGATCATAATTACAAACACTCTGAAGACAATGAAGGAACAATCTCACTGGCAAACTTAAAGCAAACAGGGTGTCACAGATTGAAAGGCAAGAAGTATTCCATTTGCCATCTGTATGGCAGTTGTCTTCTGTTACGTGGGCAGTTTTCCTTATCTCTTTCACGACAAATTCTCCCTCTGGGGAGACATCTACTGATAATGGGCTATTGAATGTCCAGGAGCACTGCAGCCATTCCAATTTGGACGGTTACCAGCATCCTGGCCAAAAAGGGTGTCAGGTTGTATTCTGACTCTGTCAGTGGTTTTCTTTTGTATTATTGCATGTATTTTGTTTTTCACTTTTCCTAATAAACTGTATTTATTAGGAGTCTCTCACTGGTTTTGTTTTCAAACAAGAACACAGGCTTACAGACCTAATCTCTCTTTATCACCTGTATGCCAAATGAAACTAAGAGGAGGTTTTCAAAAATATGATTCAGGCATTTATAATGGAAATCTAGTCTACATAGCTTAAGTAAAAGTAAGTCATCATGATTTTCAAGGATCTGGCGAAATTTTTTATTATATCCAAAATAATGGTGAAATTTCCCAAGTAGTTAATAGACTTGAATGCCTTTGAAATCTTCCAGAGGGCAAGCACGCACAACTGATTTTAGGTTTCTAAATTAAGGGCTAGTCACACAGGAGGTAACACTCCTTTCTGATCAAAGCTAATCTAGAAAAGCTAGAAGAGATTTAAAATACACAAAGTCTAAAAGTTTAAACTGTACAAAGTCCAAAGGAGAAGAGACACTCACAAGTTTGTGCATAAAAATGAGGCGTCACTGCTCTATATAAGGCTTGTGGCTGTTCTGAGGTGTTCAGCATCAGAAAGACAAATGAGAATGTATGTCATGTCACCCTGTTGAGAGGGAAAAATGTTTTACATGTTTGGAATAACATAGATTGCATGTGATACTACTAAACAAACTTCACTTGCCAGTGAATTTTCTGCAGCTGTAAATATATTTGTATGTGTGGAATCATGAGATAGATGAAGACATTTCTTAGGTATATAAAAGAAAGCAAACATTCCTGCCCCCTGAAATCTTTCAAATAACTGTAATCTCAGAAGCCTAGAATTTTTGCATTAATTTCTCATTTCAATTAAATATATCATAATGAATTTACTTTGGGTTTGTCTTTAGCTTTAAGATGAAGTGAAAGCACAACATGTATCTCAGCAAAATACATAATTTCACTTGGGGTTTGGGGTATGTTCGCCCTGCAAGCTTACAGAAATTTCTTACAGTCAAACACTATTTCCTGTAGGGAGGTGACTGAAAGCTTCAGAGCCTATGGCAGTTAGGATCTTTGTTACCCACTTTAAAAACTCCAATTTTCTTTTAAATATCACTGAATCATCAAGGTTAGACGATACCTCCAAAGTCATCTAATCTAGCTGTCAATCTAACACCATCCTAATTGACCCTAAACCTATCCCCAGATATTTGTAAAATAATAATACCAAATATTTTGTCCCATCTGAAAAAAAGTAGCCTTATTCTATTCAATCACCTGTGCAGTGGAAATGACTCTTTGAGATTAAAATAGTTTCAGATATTGTAAATTTGAAAGTTGTCTTCCATCTCTGGTTATATTCTTTGCTGCTCCTACTCATAGGAAGAGTTCAAAGAGGGAAAGGAGATGTTATGGATCATCTAGTCCAAACTCGTCTAACTTCAAAGCTAAATTAGGATGCTCAAGGCCATAGCCATATAATAAGTGATTCCACTGTTACATTTCTTTGATGTTTCTATGTACAAAACAGAACTCAAATTCACTAAGAATTTTGCAAAACCTGTTTGATATTTTTAAAGTATGAAGAAGGTGTGTTGGCTTCCTAAGATCTTATTTTCCCTCTAAGTGATTTCAAAATCCCACAAAATAAACAAAATCTTTTTTGATGTATGAAGACAGAACCATATTGTTATGATAAATGACAAAAAAAAAAACAAAACCAAAACCAACCAAAACCAAAACAACAACAACAACAACAACAAAAACCCAATCTTTTGACATCAACTTTCTAAAACAAATGGTCAAGCTCATAACAAAGTCCATATAGAAGTATAGTTCACCAAAGCAGCCAAAATTTTGTTAACTTTTGTTAACTTAGGTAAAAGTACAGTAGGAATGTATTTTCATTTTTTCTGGGTAAAACCAATAATTTTAAATTTCTTAGAACTGGAAGACAGCTATGTCATACAGACTTAAAATAGTGCAACACTCTTTAACTAAAAAATGGGATAGAGAAGACACTATGAGGAATATGGATATAAAGTCTCCTTCTCTACCAATAGATGTATTTTACTTCTCTGAAGTGATTTTCACACAGCTCCTTATGTGCAAATTTACCTTAAATATAATTTTGCCTCACATATAATCTCTTGATCAGCTGCTAGAATGGAAAATCTTCTAGAACAGATTTTCAAGCTTTATGTCTGGTAGCCAAAAATCCTCCATTTCCATATTGGCACACTGTCCTTCAAACACTCCTGCTAGTATAGGGCTTCTTAGATGTTTTCTTCCACTTCCTGGAACCTATGCTAAATCAGATAGGTATCCATTTCTGGAGGAAAAACAAAGTTTCTCTGATCTTTTTTAGCCTTTGAAATTTTAAATGCGACTTCATATATATATATGATATAAGGATCAGTCAGTAGCATTCTAAGAGTTGCCTTACAAATATTACAGATTTTTTTTGAAAGGCTGGACCACTCCCACTTTTCATTTTCTTCTATGGTATTAACAGGGAGCAGAGGTACAGCTCTATTCACTCCACAGAACTGCATGGGACAAAATATTTTAAATTGACAGCCAGTTCTTTAAATTTCAAAGTATTTTGAAATTTAAATGTGGTTTTAGATTTAATTTTCTCTTCTCAGCAACCTTTAGAGAGAACTATAAATTTATTCCACTTGAGAATGCAGGGATCTTACAAGATTTTCAAGCTAGATCATTGAATAAATAGTACTCTGTTTTGCTCTCTCTGGAGCAAAACAAACTAAACCAAAAATTTTACTTGAAATAATAATTAATTAACTTTCAAGTGAAATGAAACATGAAGTAGTAGAGTAAGATATCATAGAAACACTTTTATTTGAGATGACAATACTAGCATATAACAGGTTTTAATATGTGAAATAAACATGGCATTCTTAAATAAAGGTGGCACAAGATATTTCTTTTTAACAGTCATACATTGACTATGAGAACAAGAGATACGTTTTTTAATATTGAATCTTAACTGGAAGGGATAATTCAGTGTGTGAAACCTGGAGGTTTTTTTTCCAGAAGTTGGCTTTATACCACTGTATGTACTGTAACATAATTGTGGTCATTCTGGCTACTGTCCAGAATCTTCCCCTAGTAGCAACTACTTTAATGGGCAACAGTGGCACTGGTGTGTTCTAAGGTCACAAAATGGCCCATGATTTTCTGATTATTTGTATTTAAATACTGTATCTTCATTCATTTGAACAGTTATAATGAATTGCAGCCTCTGTGAACAAAACACATCTACCTTTGGTTTGCATTTTTTTTAAGCATAGGTTTACTTTTTTTTTTCCAATTTATAGAAATATTAAACTTTCTAATCTGTCCTAGGCTCAGAAAAGTGAGTATGTTTTCTTAGCTCCTCTATTCCTGCAAAGACTTAGACTACAAACAAGGAAAAAATTAGTGTGGACTTGGAAAATTTGAATTTTAATAAAAATATGCTCTTCAGATTTCACTAGCTTTAACCTGGACTTCCTCCAAGATTTTTGAGTTCCCATGTGATGAGTTTGGATGATAAAAGGACAGGCCGCATGAGATTGTACATCTCATTACAAGGCAACACAGATTCAACACAAACAGTTTCAAAATGGCTAATTTCTACATAGATGGCAAAATTCTTTATTGAAAAGTTTTTTCAATTATTTTGTATATAATAAAAAAATTAATAGTATATTTACAGGTAGATTGTATTTATTATGCTTTTTTTGGCTACATGGCTCTGCACCTTCAGTTTCTGGGCTAAGAGTGTCTTAAATATAAATTAATGATCTACCTCCTCAGAAATCAGCAGAGATCTTCCTTTAAAAGGTTGCTGACAGATACAAATAAATATAGGAAAATGGCAGAGGTCAGAGCAACAGTAGTTTCATCCACAGGGAGATTCACAACATCCATATAAAGTTTTTGATCCATAACTTTACTTCCAAGAGCCACTGCCTCCACTGACTGACTGAAGGCTTTATATTAGCTTGTCAACACAGCTCCTCACTCCAGGACTCTCAGATCTGGTAAACACCACCTAAAAGGCTGTAAACCTTTAAAAGGGGAGTTGAACTGCTGCAGATGTTCAGGAGCAGACTGTAACTCATTCCTCATATGAAGGCCAACTAGCATGCTCTCGTGGAATAACTCTCAATTAATCCTACTTCCGATTCCTGAAGAACCCTCTCTCTTCCTGTGCTCATTTTCACAGGTAGAGTGAGGGTTTAGAATGTTAAAAAACGGAACAGGGAGTTCTGTTTTTCATGTGATTGCATCTATTTATAATTTAATGATTTTCTGCACCAGAAAGGCTAGATTTTATAGCAGCTGTGTTTCCTTAAATCTTTCATGACTTAAACAAGCATTTTTTGAGTTCCTGTTTTCTAAAGTTTCTTATCACTGCCAGCTTTTCATCTACGAAAGAAATCAAATTTGTTCTGCTTTCATAACAGTACATTATGAATACCACATGGTGTCTCTGGCATTTGCTATTTTGTAAATTAGTTTAGAAATACCTGCGGTGTTTCTTAGTGAAATGGTTGTCAATAAAACAATTAGCAGTGATGACATTTAGATATTTATAGAACCCTCTGCCGCTCAATAAAATGAGATTATAGGAAAAAGAAACCCCTGTGGATTAAATGCAATGTGCAGCTGATCTGTTATGTGCTAAAATGTCCCATTATTTCATAATATATATTCTGTCAGTATGTTCTGTCTTACAAATCTATGGCAACTGCCAAAGCATTTAATTAGCTAAATGAACCATAATAGAGAGTGGATGATGTGCATGTGTTGGTAATCATTTATGCAGTTTGAAGTGAGATGTTACCTTCCGAATGACCACATTGTTACGTGACTTTTCCTTATCTCTTGTAATCATTCCAAGAGCTACTGAAAAATCTCAGGTTTTTTGGTAATAACCTGGTTATTTCCAGCATGTGGGACATCCATTAGTGCTCCACTTCTAGTGAGGAGGGGTGGAATGAGCATGGGATTCTCTGGCAACTCTGCTTAAGCATCAATTTCCCACCCTGGAGGCTGCACTCAGAAGCAGGTAACTCTGAATCTGTGAGGCATAAAGACAAAGTTCTCTGGCCATCAGTAGAAGCAGGAGATAATCTGCCCTTGCAAACTGTTTAAGCATAGCCTGTTTTATTCTTCCCAGACACATGAGAGTCTAGGGCTGAGTAGGAGCCAGGGATAGAAGCCCAATAAAGTAATGGGCAGACATGCATCAGTAATCCCAGAGAAATAATCGATTGGAAAATTATCAATATTGAATAGAAAAGATGACAGGGCATCTGTGTAACTCCAAACACTAAGATTTACTAATACTTTGCCACCTCAATCTATGTCAATGTGAGCATTTTCTAGTTTTTCTGTTGTCATTGTAAGAGGCAGTCAGTTTAGTTCATTGATGAACTTTGCTCAGATTTGAAATATACTATTGCAGTCTACCTTCTTCATTCTTAAAAAATTCTCAGATGTTTCTTTGCCTTCATGAAAAGTTTATATAGACAACATTAAAGTACCACAGAGTTGTTTTCTTTCTCCTCTTGACTGATGGAAAACTCTGTTTTAGTAAATTCTTACATGAAAAATTTTGGACTAAATTTATTATTTGCTGTTGATCATATTTATAACTAATATAATAGGAAAGTAACTCCCCTGTTGATATTTGTTGTTTATACAACCATTTCTAATATATTGAGGTGTATATGAATTTTTAAAAGTCTATATCTGAAATTTTTGATACTTTCTATGGATATCTGTTTTCAGTTCTTTACAACTTTGTTACAGTTTAATAATTTCAAGCAGATATTTTCAAGAAGACATTTCTAAAATATACCAAGCATTTCAAGGAATAGTTCATATTAAAATAATTGACTTTTCTGAGGAGCAGGTTAGGGGAAGAGTGTTCTTACATCCAAGCAAGAAGAAAAAATAGTTCACTTTTAAAATATACATTTCCATTTAAAATTTTTTTTCAATTAAAAATTAAGCAATGTTTTATTAGGAATAATGTGACCTAGCTATCTTTTAGTCACATTATCAAAAATACAAAATTTATTTGTTAACCATACAGAGATCTTTTTCTAATTTACCTAAATTACAAGAAAATATAATTTTGTAAGGGTTGACAGGACTGTATTAGACTTGCATGGTATTTCCAGGCTTTTTTGTTCCTGCCTTTTCCTTCTAATTCTTCCTCTAACCTATTAACATCTACGTTTGGGAGGAAAGAGTCTGTCTTTGTTAAGTATTACATCTGCTGTTGGTAGCTAGTAAGCATGAAGAGTAAGAGGATGGATGTGATAGCAAAGGTGATGAAGGAATAATGGATGGATTTGGGAGTAAAAGGAAGAAAAAATTTCAAGGAAAAGAGTCAGGAAGTAAGTGAGCATAAATGGTGAAGTGTGGTATAAAACAGTACAAGGCTGAGAGCTGATCAGAGCTAAAGCTGAGAAGATTTGGGGCCTTGGGTGGGGTTGTAGGAGAAGGTAAGCAAATATGCTGTGTGAGGCCAAATGCTAGGGACAAGGCAGGGACAAATAAAGTAATAACAAAGGGCAGTGCAGGAGGCTGTGGGGTAGGTCAAAGTATTGTTGATTGCTGCAGAAAATTCACCTTCAAAACCCAGAAATGAATGCACAACTAGTGTAGATTATATCTACACTTCGCTGATCCTAGCACCAAATGACAGAAGAAAAATAGGAATTATGCAAAAAAGGATTTCAGGCTACAGTTGTAAATGTTTTAAAAACATATGAATTTAAGAACTCTATCCACATCAGTTCTGACAATTTTTAACTAAGACCTTAATTTTGAATCCTACATTCTTTTTTACCTTTTTTTAGCTATTACTTTTAGTGTTAGTGTGAAATACAGATTCATATTCCACCCATTCAGAACCACAGACTGAGATTTAGGTCTATTGCCGTTCCTATGACAACACACCCAGCTCAGTGTTTCTATCATTTTCTGAACTAATCATCAGGTCCTTTTTCTTCCTTTTGTGGTTACCTGATTTTACCTGTTACACAGTAAAATCAGTTGACATGTACAGATAGCTAGCAGTGGCTGTTCACTTCTTAAACACAGAACTCATACCATCAAGAAGAAATATTAAATTATGTAGCTGTAAATTAAATGTCATGGATGTACGAGGATTTTTGGTATCAAACCATTCTTGTACAGAAAGTACCTGACCCCAGTCTCTTCTGACCATTGGGGAAATAGGTTGTATTGATTCAATGTTTATCAGGTTTACTTGATGCTTCTCTAAAAAAGTCTGAAGTAGTGTTACCCAGTTGTGGCCAACTGGTATTTCAGTGTTGAAATATGGCTGAGTGTTAGGAGTAACACCTGTCATGATAAAACAATCATTAATTAAATAACAACAGGATGACATAGTCTCTTAGCAACAGAGAAATACAAAAAAAATCTCATAGATCAATATGGCTTCTGTAACTGATCTTTTCAGGGAAGAGATAGAGATAATTCACTTGTAATATTTTTACAGGAAAAAAAAAAGAATTTCACTTTAAAAAAGCACTATAATGTAAAAACTAACATTATAGCATTTTGGCATGAAATTTGAAATTTCCTTCAGTTTCTGGGTTCAGGGTCTATTTCTATAGTAGAATAATCAGTGTAACATACTTGATGGATGATATGATTTCTATTGCAATAGAAATTATAATAGAAAATGTAAATATTGCTACTTTGTTTTTTTTCAGAATACAGGGCAGCAGAAAGGAATTGTTATCTACTCAGAACACTACATATTTAGCCATGAGGCATTTTTTTTTCTGCAAGATATACATGAAGCAATCACATTCCCTCCAAACTTTTAATAGATTTATATCTCATATAAATGCCATTGAGTTGCAAATGAATGTCATTTCGTGTATGCAAAAATCTTTCCACTGTGAGGACCAGTTTTAAGAGCTTCACCTTCTTCCTTTTTCAGGAACAATGCAGATTTTCCTCAAAAACTAGTGGGACTGAGGGCCCCTTTGTAGCTTAGTCTCCTAAAGACAAAATTCTGCTAAAATGCTGTATAAAGAATACTTTCTGATGAGTACTTTATGGATATGATCCTGGAGATTTCAACCCTGAAAGCCCTTTTCAGTGACAGATAATTTTTTGAATCTTGTGAGTTTCTTCAGGTCTGTGAAGCTTCTCTTTTTTCCTACCCTGTGTCAGCAGTTTGCAACATTCAATCTTTTCCCCAACCTTTTGCTGCTACAAACCTTTACTCTTTTTCCTCATTTGCATTTTTTGTCAATTCCTCTTCCAGCAGAGAATATATGACATCTCTAAACAATAGTAATCCCATAAACCCCTCAGAAATTAAGATGTCTTACCTTTACCATTTTTGTTCCTTTTCCTTTTTTCTTTAATGGGTATATTACAAATCTGTTTTCCTAGATAGCTTATGACATAGCTCATGTCTCATAATTAGCTTTTGTTTGGTCATCCAGGTTTTATTTTCATCTCTGCTACTGAGTTCTTTGTTACATTAGTTAGGGAGAAAATAAAAAATGAGGAGATGTTTGCCATCTCCCAAATGGCAGCATTTTAATGATTGACAAAAGATTAATTATAAGAGTGCAGAGAAGTGGAAGTTACCTTCTAGTTCAAGCTGTCTTTTCTGACATTGTATTAATGATGTAGTACACTGTTCTTCCAGTCACCTGAAATATATTCTGGGAGTATCTCTATTTCTCACTTTTAAAATCCTGAAACAGGTATCGTCCTATGTCTTATCTAGGACAAAGACTGTATTATTTTTTAATTTGTAGAGATTTGCTTTATCACTTCCAAATAACTTTTATTTCTGTGCTGGTTATGCATAAAGATGTTGTTATGCTATCTCAAAACAAAATCTGAGTGCTAGTTGGAGAACACATCTTAATTCCAGTCATCCTTGTAATTTACATATCACACATTCCCTTATTATCTGTGTACTGTCTCATCCCAGATTATCATTAGGCTCTATCACTTTTGCTTTAGACATAGAATGGTAGGCTGCAAATTCTTCTTGTCAGCTGTTGAGAAATAAAAACAGAGTTTGAAACTGTTTGGTTTTACTAAATGAAATAGAGCCTCAACTATATTTTGACTAACTTTTTCCTATATTGGTGTTCATTTCAAAGTTATTATGGACAGAATAATGACATTTAGATACATCAGGGTAATTACTCCATGCTTTGGCATATTCAGTTTTCCACTGTTTTAATTGAGTTGTATATAGAAGTATTTAATGTGTGCTAAAGAATGCATCATAAAAAAGCCATTACATGTTCTAACATCTGTTGATATCTAAAGATCTCATTTTTTACTGCCTTCAGGGCAGTTCCATTTCGCTCTTTCTAATTCTAATATAGACTAGAAATATTGCTTGACTTAGATCTTTATCTCCTTGTTTGTATTCTCTTAAATCTTCCTTAGGCAGTTGAGGCTCTTATCTTTAGACATACTGCAAACAAAACAGTATCAGCTCACTTTGGACACAATTGCAAACAGTTTTCTGGCCTTTACTGGGTTTATCTTATTAAGTCTATTTTTTTGAGGCACTGGTCCTAGTTTCTGACATGTGCCCATGTTGCTCCAGGCTAGCCATTTCTGGAATGCATCAACTAATATATTCCCCAGGGAGCACACCCTGATGGTACCAATTCCATCCCTGCTTCTGTTTCAACAAAAAGTATAGCAGTGAAGGGGTAATATATGAGTTATGCATAATGGATTTCCATCTGTAATGTTTGTGAGTCAATCACAAGCCTTTCCAGCCTCCTCCTCATGGGATTGCAAACTACAAATGATTTCAGTTGTGTGTCACTCTTCAAGACCTAGTTAGATGAGCCAATGCTCCATGACCAAGTCCTTCATTCTGGTAGAAACAGTAAACTAGAACTTTCAGAATATGGAAATATATTTTGCAGATATGAACCCCTATGTCTGCAGGTCATAAATTATTGCATTTGCAATCAATTGGATGTTTCGGATCTTGAAAGAAATGATTTAAAATAATTTCATATTGGATCATATATTTGCTATGGCCATCAGGAGTTCTGGAAATGTAGGAGAAGAGAGAAAAATCTGAGATCTAGCTGCATGTGTTACTCAATACAGGTGTACCCTGTCCCTGGGGAGTCTGTCCTAGTAGTGGGAGAATAGTCTGGAACAAGAGATTCCACTACAGGCATGACTGTGTATTCCCCACATATGTCTCCTGGATTGACGATAACTGATCTAAGTGTCTAGGATCACAAAAATGGGATTTGTGATGTGAATAAAGTGGAAAAAGAACTAATAAAGAAAAATAGGATGAAAAATGTGGCAAGACTTGGCATCAGCTCTGGCTTGTATTTATGCCAGTATACCTTCTTTTGAGAACTTTCATTTTCTCCCTTCAAGAGCTCTACAGAAAATGATGGCATTACTCTAAGTAAAAAGAGGGATTCATATTCCAAGGTGCATTTACTATATTTTAAAGTGAATCTGTGATTTAATAGTTCCAATTGCTTTACTTTTCTGTACACTTGGTTTCCCCA
This sequence comes from Chloebia gouldiae, assembly GCA_003676055.1. Taxonomy (NCBI): domain Eukaryota; kingdom Metazoa; phylum Chordata; class Aves; order Passeriformes; family Passeridae; genus Chloebia; species Chloebia gouldiae. The sequence continues at coordinate 15,246,009 of QUSF01000001.1, forward strand.
ACTACATGGGGATCTATATAGTTCCCCATGGTCTTTTATCTTCTATTCCATACCTACTGTTTCCTTGGATTTTCTATTAAATTCATCCTCCATCAAGATGATTCATAACAACTAAGTGTCATCACTTAGGTGAGATAGTGAAATTTAGATAGAGTTTAACACTGGTTTATCACTGGTAATTTATGTTTTCATTAAAATGTTTGACAAAAATATATATTCAGTGTAACATAAAATAATTAAAAGTTTCATACTTTCATAAATAATGTAAATATATTGCCAGATGAAGAGTAAATATGTGTTTGGGAAATATATAGAAATTAGATGGTTTCCAAGGCAAAACCTGGAAGATTCACATATGATCCAAATTTGTATATTGAAGTGTAGTGTGAGAAAGAAAGGATCATACTTTTTTAAGTAGAAAACTTACAGCACAGCTGTGAACAATCATTGTGACAAGAAAATTGTCATGCATCAGAAGGCTGAGTGGGATATATCATGAAACTCCTGAGCATACAGAATGCTCCTCATGATGTTTTGTTAACAGTAGCTATTTCCTTTGCAGAGGTCTTTTGGATGAAGATGTTTCAGAAAATAAATGGATTTAGTTTTTATATATGATTATAATTTTAATAACACGTTTATATTCTCTTGGATTAACAAGCTTACTCTCTAGAAACACAAGTTTTTACAATACATGCAGTATATCTTAAAGGCAGCATTTCCAGTCTTTACTGTGATTGTGAACTGCTTAATCCAGTGTTGTGGAGTTGCTATTCATGATATTTTATCATGGATGTTGATATCCATGCTATTCATGGATGAGCCAATGTCTTCAAATATGATGATAATAAATAGTGTTTATATAATTCATAATTTCTGAAATTTGCAACTTTGCTAACCTGCTAACATTTACTAAAATGAGAAGAAATCAACCAGAGAAGAATCATTGCCACTATAGTGAAGAGTGATTTTCTGAATTATAGGAATGTTCTGAAGTGAGAGAACTGACAATTGCAGTAATTGTAAAAGAACCAAAAAATCCCAGAAGACAAATGGTAGAACTAGAAAAAAAGGAAAATAAAAGTAATTGCCATTTTATAGCCTTTTTTTAGACTAAAAAATTATACTTTCAGTTTAGGCACTAGATTAAAACTGTAATTACTAACACTTTCTCTGAAAAAGTGGACTTTAATCACATCTGTTAAGTTCATGAATAACTTGTTACAAAATGATAGCAATCTGAAACTTCAGAAAGAAATAAAACATCAGAAATTATGCTCCTAAGAACTTATCACATGTTTTTTTGACTTTTATTGCTGCACTGATTTAATTTTGTTTTCTGAATATAACTGGGCTCATATTTTTTTCTTCTAAATATCAGTGTACTGCAGGGTATCTGGGGTTTCAATAAATGTGGTAGAAGATGACCTTTATAGCAATTGCAGCAGATAATAGATTGTCAAATATGCTGCAGACTTTCCTTTCCATAGATTTGATTTTAACAATGTCAAAAAGAAAACAGCTGCTTAAATTTAGAGAAAATATAGAAAATAAGCTATATTATGAAATATGATGCAAGGTAGTGAATAATTTATATTTTATCTAACTAAAGAATATTTAACATTCTGATTCTCCTGGCTTTCTTTCTGTGTTCTTGTCTATATGTGATGAATTCTATAGATTTGAGATTATGGGCATTAACTATTGCATATTTAGTAAGAGAATTAAGTCTAGACTACACACCAGAACCATGATGTCCCTTTTTCCTGGTTAAGAGGCAATATTTCCCTTTAATGATGAAGAAACACACGTTTCTGACCATGAATAAGAAAACAACATGAATAGGATATGGAAGCATGCAGGATGCATTATAATCTGACCATCAGTGTACATTATTGAAATACTGCTGACAAGCCCTTGCACATGTTGCTTTAGGCCATTAATACATAGTCACACTGCTAATGAGTTATTCTGTCCCAAAAAGCATGTGATGAATGTCAATATCGAAAATATAACTTGCACATCTCTTTGATATGAGACTTTTTTATAGCTGGATTTTTTTTATAGCTGGATTTCCACTCAATGTTTAACATAATATGAAACTGCTAGATGTTTGGAGCCTGACTTTTTTAGGAACAAATAAGTCCCCTAACTAGTTAGAATGAGCTAGAGGCATCTCTTAATACAAGCTAGATATTTTACCTGGAGTTAATTTTGCTCCGACTGTTTGTGGAAATTTAAGACCATTGGAAATTTTAAAAATACTAGATCTTAATGAAAGCCCAAATATACTTTGTGAGTTTTAAAGTCCAAATGCTTTAAAATTTATTTGTTACAGTCTACTGGGTCTCTCTGGGGAGAAGTGGATTTTCTTCATAGTAGTCAGTATGGTGCTGTGGTGCTGTGGTTTTGATTTGTGACTAATACAGTATTGATAACACACTGTTGTTTTGGCTCTTGCTGAACAGTGCTTGCACAGCATTGAGTCTTTGTTTATTTGTTTATTTGTTTATTTGTTTATTTGTTTGTTTTTCCCACTCTGTCCCAATATCAGGTAGGCAGCACCAGCATCACAAAGGCTGGAAGTGCACCTTCAGTACAGCCAGCTTGAACTGCCCAAAGGGATATTCCATGTCACACCATGTTGTGTTTCATGACACAGGATTGTGCAAAGGAAGAGGAAGTCTTTCTTTGAAGGTATGAAGTTTGTCTTTGCAAGTAACCATGACATGGGTTGAAGCCCAGCTTTACAGAAAGTGTTTGAGCATCTTTCTGCCAATGTGGAGTAGTGGATAAATCACTTACTTTGCTTTGTTTGGGTGTACAGCTTCACTTAACTTATTAAACTGTCCTCTTTAAAATATTTGCAAGTAGTAAAAAATTAATTTATTCTTAGGCATTATGTCAAGTCCAACTCTCTCTTACAATAGAGTTGAATAATCAAATCAAAGATTATGGATGCATATATTTGTCCGTGAAGATTAGATTAATAGGCATTTACTTCAAAGTACAGATTAAACAAAAGAGTTTGCTGCTAGTCAGATTCTGATTTTTACTTTTGAGAAGTTTGACAGCATTTCAGAAGCTTCAGAGCTTATTCTTAGGTTTACTGAAACTGGGACTCTGGTCTTTGGTCTTATAGTCCATTCAGGGCAAGAAAGGGAGAGTCAGCTTCCCTGGTAACATTTCCCTCAAATGACTTGGTTGAGTTCAGAAAATATATTATGTCAGGAATTAGCTGAAGCTTTTATTTGTCTGAATAGTTTACTACAGGACATAGTAATATGGAAAAGAAGTAACAGTTTTTCTATCCATTATTTTTTCTTTGTGAAATCATATTACTCTCTTTCTTGCTAGATAGTTTGTGAAATAGCCATCAGAAAAAATATCAAACAACCTGATAATATCCCTGTACTTTTTTTCTCTTACATTTTTGTGGCTCATATAAATTTTCTTACCTCCTCTAGACCTTCCTTTAAGTGGATATGTAGTTCTCATGATAAAGTATTAATTAGCAGGTTTAGAAAAAGGAATGGTAGTGACATTCCATTGTCTGTTATTCATTACAATAGATTCTTTCCTGCTGTGCTGCTTTCTTCATATCTGTGCTTTGGTTTTCACCTCCTACCTAAGGGAAAATAAAGTACACTTCATCAGAGTTTATGTCATTGATTACTCTGCTGTGTATCAAGACAACTTTGAATTCTGATGCTGTCCTAGTTGACACTTTAGTATAATATCTAGGTTGTTAATAAGGCATTAAATGGGACTGGTCCATGGCAGGCTGTAGATGACTGTTCTTAGTTTAAAGGCATTGGAGGTCAGTCAAGATTCTTCCTCCAAGCAAGTAAAACAGTTAATACTTTGAAACTAAAGATCCAAGTATCTGTCATTTTGTCTTTTTTTATAATGAAAAAACAGAACCTTATATTGGAGCTGCTATTGGCTTTTTCTGCTTTATGTCGAAATTCAGATTGAAAATTTCATCCTGGACTTAACCTTAAAACAACATGTCATCAATGTAACTGCCAAGTAAATTCAAAGGCATGGTAGTTATTCCAAAGCAATTCATTACATTTACCTGTGAACAATATTGGAACAAATACAGAAACAGATGTCCCATTTTTACTCAGTATGTACAGAAATCAGCAAGTCAGAGGATGAATATGGATCCACTGCCCATTTCCTCCATTAAAATGGTTGACTAAAAAGCATACTTCTGTCTCACTGGACCCTGAACATAATTTTCCAACTGAGCAGCATTGGAAAGAGATTGTTTACATCAACAAATTTATAATAAAATGTCCTGTGCAGGATTTGTATCTGACATCATGGCCTTCTAGGACTTATTTTTCTTTCCCCTTTCAACTAAGTGGTCCACATTTTAAACAGATTACTTTGATTTTATTTTACCTTTAATGAGATTTAATGCCATACCCTACAGCTGAGCGGCAGTAATGCAACATGAAATCAATATATTGTTTTCTTAGGCATTTAGAACATAAAGTGCCAAAGATGTTATTGTGCTCAGAAAATGTCTTATGGTTTCACTACTAACAAAGTGCAACAATTCTTGTTTCGGTTTTTTCTCCCAAATACTCAATTCCTCATGTTCTTTTTGTTGTCTTCTCCAAGAAGATAACCTTTTTTTCAAAGAAATACTAGATATTTTTAAGCTCTTTCAAGTGCTCTAAAGATCCTGACATTTAGATATTTACTTAAGAAATTAAGTGTTTTTTTAGTAATTTAGCATATGTACGAAATAATCTTAGTATTAAAATCTGACAACTGTGGTGACTATTAGACTCATCTTCTCAGTGCCAAACATAAAACCTCTGCTTTTCTCTTCTGTATTACTTACTGTGAAAACTTTTACAAAATTGAGGCAGATACTTGCACTGATCCCTGTGCAGTTTTCTTCCCATTCATATCTCAAATTACCAAAGCATTTTAATGTTGAAATGAGTGATAGTTAGATACCAGGGTACTTGTAGAAGGCTGGCTCTAAACACTTGGCAGCTGCAAGCTTCTATTATACAACAACAAGGATAGATCACCTTAGCCACTATCATCTCTGGGAGTGTTGACATTGTAAAGTCACAAATCAGGAATCTCAGATGAGAGTGATATAAATATAGCTCTTTGTGTCAGTAACCGGGGGCTGAATTTGTAAATAAAACTCCAGAGGGTACCCTGGTCAGCAGAGAGGGATCACTGTCACTTTCTTAGCAAAAGGAAACAGATGGTTTTGTCAATGACACAAATAGGTACTTCACATTGAAATTATTGCTGACGAGTAATGGCAGTGAGATGTCTGCCTGTCTGTCCAAGGAGGTAAATGCTTCAATGTGATAAACACAGGAGTAGCAAGGATGGAGACAATCTGTCTAAGATTAGGCATGAATTTCCCACAGGAATAGGGAGTTATTGAATTATACTGGTACACTTTATGGACTGGTGACTTTATTTTCAGTTTCCAAGTATTTGATATTACATCAGTATTTTAAAAATGGCAAACAAAAAAGAAACTAAAAGCAAAATTATCCACTAATTTGTGCTAATTTAAGTAACCTGAAATATTTTTTTTAAATTTACCATTTTTTCTTCCCAATTCACAAATATTTTAGGGGCCTGGGTTCAAAATTCTTACCATAAGCAGAAAATTATCAAGCATCCAGTTTTAGGTGAACTTTTTGTCCAATAACACAGTGTATCTCAGTGGCAGATATAGAGAAAAACATGCAGTTTTTCAGGGCAGCATGTAATAATGAGTAAGACTATGGCTTCTTTACTTGTAATTCCTGCTTCATTCTGTATGCTCTTGCCACCTTTGCCACCCCAAAGCACAGTCCAATCTAAGTGTTGAATGAAGAAGCAATCACTGCTTCTGGAAAATTAGTGTTTGAGCACATAAAAGCTGGAAGAGCATCAGATACAGTACACTTAATTTTGATTGCATTGGAAATGCATTGAGGAAACATTTCCAATTCTCAGTTCATTTAAATAGCTGCTTTTAAAGATTCCTCTGAAACACTGTGGCTGGGACAAAGTAATATGCCTAGTCTTGGTTTTTATGTACAAATTCAGTATTACCTCTTTTCATACTCTCCTTGCAGCCAAGCAAAATTTCTTTGATGGAAGTATTTAAAAAGAATGAGTTTCTTGCCATTTCCCCCCCTCCTTGTTTCCTTAGAGGGTAATTCTACTGCTAGGCGATACTTTAAATCACCTTGACTAGCAAACCAATAGATTTTTGCACACCATTGCAAACAAGTTTTATAGTCACAAAAGAATGAGTCACAACAAGCCAAGGGGCTAAGAAGGATGCTCATGAACTCACCATAACCTTACACTCCTTTAATTGATTTAATGGAAAATGTGTAAAATATCTGTACCAGCACAACAGGATATACTGAAGACCATCAGTGGTGCAATTAAATAGAACAAATCACGTTAATTGATTAAACATTCATTTTTACTTGCCTAGTGTTTCAAAATAATGTTAGACTAGGTCAATCTGACACTGTTAAGTATATATAAAAGATACATGAAATTTTAATTTTTATTCCCATTTTTGGATGGGGCAATGTGGTGGCATACAATAATGAAACTGATTTCAAAGAACATTGATTAACCTGTAATTTCTCAGTAGAAGCAAAGGAATTTGAATGATCAATTTCATATTATTTTTTTTCTCTCATAATTTATTTGAATAAAATTTTATCTAAAAATGTCTCTGCTTTGAAAATCAGAAGTTTAGAAATGGGATAAGAATGTATTTCAATGCGGAATGTATTTACACATGTACTTGCTGTCTGAGCTTCAGAATCACAGAATGTCAGAAAATTACTAATTGGAAGGCACTATTGAGTCCAGCTCCTGGCCCTGCACACCATCCCCAGGAGTCACACCATGTGCCTGACACTTCTTGAACCCTGTCAGGCTTGGTGTGACTAAGTCCCTGGAGAGCCTGCTGCAGCACTCAAACCCACGCCTGGTGATGAATCTTTGCCTAATAACTCAAGTAAACCTCTCCTTCAGGAGATCTTCAGGAAAAACTGAAGAAGATTTGCCCTTGAGTTTTGCCCCTGGGCACCACAGAGAAAAAAACAGTGTCTGCTCCTCCTCTTCCCCTTGTGAGGCAGCTTTAGTGTGCAATGAGGTCTCTCTTCAGACTCCTCTACTCCAGGCTGAACAGACCAAGTTAAGTCATTTCTCATATGGCTTCCCCTTGAGGCCCTTAATCAGATTTGCTGCTCTCCTTTGGATACTCTCTAATAGTTTAATGTCTTTCTTATATTGTGGTGGCCAAAACTGCACAGAGGACTGAAGGTGAGAACACACCAGTGAAAAGCAGAGTGGCACAAGAATCACCGTTTGATTTTTTTCCTCAGTATTTTAACTCAAATGAAAATTCAGTGTCCCTCCAGCTAACGAGTGTCACATTAACTGGTTTTTGGTGGGTTTTTTTTTGTGTGGCAAGGTTTCAATAGCAAAAGGCTCCAGGGGTGGCTTCTGTGAGAAGGTACCAGGACCTGCCCTCATCTTGGGCGGACCTCTTGTGGTTGGCTCAAGCTCCAAGATAGACCCACACTGGCCAGAGCTGAGACCCTCAGTGATGGGGATAGTACACTGTAATAACATATATAAGAAAGGGTAAAAACTGCTGTGAAACAGCAAATGGACAAGAGGGGGGAGCACATGAGAGAAACAGCCCTGCAGACAAGATCAGTGAAGAAGGAGGTTGAGGATCTTCTTCACGCATAGAGCAGAGATTCCCCTGCAGCCCATGGGGCAGCCCATGGTGAGGCAGCTGTGCCCCTGCAGCCCATGGTGGTCTATGCTGCAGCACATATCCACCTGCAATCCAGGGACAGCCCCACATGGAACAGATGGATACCTGAGGAAGCCAGAGATGGAGCAGGGTCCTGGCAGGACCTGCAGCCCTCTGATGAGGAGCCCATGCTGGAGAAGTTTTGCTGGCAGGACCTGTGATCCTGTGAGTAGTCATTCTGGAGCAGACTGTTCATGAAGAGACTGTTCTAGAAGAGAACCCACATGGACCAGTTTGTGAAGAGCTGTCTACTGTGGCTGGGACCCCACACTGCAGGAGAGGAAGAGTAGGAGAAGAAAGGAGTGGCTGAGAAAACATTACAAACTGACCACAGACCCTGCTCCCTGTCCCTCTGCATTACTGGGGGAGACGAGCTAGGAAATCTAGGAGAGAATTTGAGCCTGGAAAGAAGTAAAGAGAGGGATAAGGTGTTTTTAGATTTTATCTTAGTTCTTGTTATCACATCTTTTTAAAATGGTAATTAAATACATTAATATTATAATATAATTATAGAATTATTTGTGTTGGAAGAGACCCCTAAAATGAACAGGGTCATCTTGAATAGATCAGCTTGGTCAGAGTTCTGTTCAACCTTACCTTGGTTGTTCCTGAGAATGGGGCATCCACCACTTCCCAGGGCAACTTGTTGCAGTGTTTCACTGAGTTTTCTCCAAGGCAAGATCTTTTTGCCATGACAATAACTGGTAAGGCACCTCCCGATCCTTGTCTCAACACATGAGCTTTACATAGCATTTTTTCCTCTTTCCTGTAAAGGAGGAAGACTAATAAAGTTACTTGGTAATGATTCATTCTTAGGATTTTTATTGTTGCAAAATAAAAAGTGAGAAGATATGGGGAGCTATGGCCATACACATACACAGAAGAGTGGAATTTTCTTCTGTCTGGCAAAATCAAATGTGAAGATTATTCTGTATTTTCTCTCTTTTTTTTCCCCCCATTTTTCAAGTCCCTTTCCATCACACTTAGAAAATAATTATTTTGTAGGTGCATACATTGCAGAGAATCATTGACTCATTGACACCATGTTGAAACTCAGAGAGACATTACCACTAAAATTTGCATTAAGAAGAGACATTTTTCCACTGGACTTCACATTAGATTGTGAACTGGTCCATAAAGACTAACTCCTGACTCCTGTAGCATGTATCCCAGAGTATTTACTGAAAATTTCAGAATTGCAGGTACCACTTGCAAGAGAATTTCCAAAGCTTTGATGTTATCCAGTGCATTCAGGACAAGCTTTTCCACTTTCTCTTCATTCATATTTGATAGTCCTAACTGTAAGAAATAAAGTCTTCCTTGGTTTCAGCAAATGGATTTTGCCCACTAAGGTAACAGATGGGATATTAGCATACCCAACACATAAATAGATAATGACTCATGCTTATTGTTGGCCTTTTGTCTTCTATTTCTTTGCAAATGCTATGTGGGCTATCTAACAAAACTCACATAAGCAATAGAGCTTAGAGGAGATACTTTATTTTAATTAGATCAATCTACAAAATGTTTTGCAGCCCATGTGGTGGCCTCCTGCTCTTTTTAATACACTATGGAGAGAGACTTGTGTCTTTATTTCCCTGTTTTTCAGGCTTTAAATTAACCCATAGTGTTACATTTGTTTCCTCCATTTTTCCCTCTGAGATACTTAAAGTATACGAGAGACTGCCGGAGATTGTGGATTCATCCAATCCACCAAGAACAGAGAACACTGCCCATGGTGAACATTCACTTCCTGCAGGTTTGAATCCTGATTTCAACTGGGAAAGATACTGCATAAGCAAACAGATGCTTTTTAAGGGGAAAATAAGTGCATCGCTTTACATATTGATTGTGCCATTGTATCTGTTTGTATGATATCATAGAACTTAGTGGCATATACACTGTTGGCTTGGTCTTTTTTCTCTTCTAGTCACTTTAATTAAAATTAAATCCTTCTTCTTTTCTTTTTTCTTCTTTTCTTTTCTTTTCTTTTCTTTTCTTTTCTTTTCTTTTCTTTT
>QUSF01000001.1:15256260-15424743 GCA_003676055.1 Chloebia gouldiae
CCCTTCCCTTCCCTTCCCTTCCCTTCCCTTCCCTTCCCTTCCCTTCCTTCCCTGTTTTAATTATCTTTCTCCTAGTGAAAATTTTTGAAGTCTGTTTCATAAATCATATTTGTCAGTGTATTTTTGAAGACTATAAAAAAATCACTTGGCAAAACCTGCAGAATCCATTGGATAACACTGTCTCAAAATAAATGTTCTGATGCCTATCCTAATGTATAGTGATGGTGAAGTACTTAAAATTTTATGTTTCAACTCATAGCTCTAGATGGTACATATTTGTGGCAGATGTCATGGCACATAATAGCCTTTCTTTAGTGTTCTGTATTATGGACATTATCTTAGCTTATGCTATTACTTCATAGGTGATAACAGAGCCTCTATGTTTCTAATTAACTCCTGGACTCTGTTACTGAAGCAGCAGAATGGAAACGACTGGTGACAGACAGCAGTCATTTCCTGACCAGGTTCTGGCTCTCTGTTGCACTCCTGTTGTCATGCTCTGCTGGAGCAAGGATATGGGAGCAGTGTCAACAGTGATGGCCTGTTCTAGTTAATTGCAGCTGCTGCAAAACAGGGTAAGGATTGAAGAATTTGGGGAGCACTCTGAGTTTCAACTCAGAACATTTTTTTAAACACAATTTGGGAATGTTCTATAAAACAGAGAAGCAAATAGAAGCTGAAAACCTCATTAAGTTTGAAAGATGGAAATGGAAACTGTCTGCTAACTGAATTGTTGTGCGGCCAGAATTTCTTACTGCAAACTGGTATGGATGTTCCTATGAGATTGGATGAGCAGCTCCTGCTCCATGACTTTTTGAACAGAACAGATAAGACACAGCATTTACAGAAGGAATTAAAAGTTCTCAACTTTCTTCTGAAAATGGATAGCTTACTAGGGAGAGTGGGAGGAAAGAAATATCCCTGAAATTGCCAGCTGATTGTGTTAATACCCTTAATATCATGGACATATTTTCTAAAAGAGGGTTAAACATTAAAAAATTGCTTTACATTTGTACTCAATTTTTACATTGATCTCAGTGTGAAGTTTTGAATGCTCAGCAGGCATGTAGCTCTGAATTTTGTGGTCTGAATTTGAGTGCAAATGTGACATTTTTGTCCATTATTTTTTCTCAGCTTTTGCTCCATTTGACTCCAATTTTAACATTTATGTTCTTTCATTTCATCCATTTATGATCAGTTAGAACTTCCAAGCCCCTAACTTTAATGAAGAACCTTGGTCTGTGATATTCATAAACATTTCTTCAACTTGTTCCATTTTTCACTCACACAGCATGAGAATACAAAAATCTACAAGGTAGAAAGAGTCAATACTACCTAGCTGCAAAAATGACTTTGTTTGACAATTTTCCTGAAGACTGGAGTAATATATAAATATACAGCAGACAAACGGGATCTACAGGGACCCCTTTAAGATCTTTATGAATATTTGAAAGGGCACCTGGAGCCGTGGCTACACAGGGCAATCAATTGCTATGAATTTTTATTTCCTCAAGTACTCAAAGGGAATGGCATGACAGGTATATGTATTATTAGCAAGATTCATTTAAAGAAATATGGGGCTTATTTTGATAGGACCAAGGGGGAAAAAACATAATTCATAACTAATCTCCTTTAAATTGATGTTGGCAAAGCTTATTACTTAATTATTGGAATTATTGTAAAAATGAATGCTTCCTATTCTTTTTAGATGCTGAATAGTCTTTTTTGAATTCTAGTACTGCTTCCTTAGAAATTTGAAAAGCAATCTCAGGAGCCCGCCAAAATGAATAATGAAAAGAAACACTTCTTTTTTTAATAAGAATTGAAAATCAAATTAGAAGTTGAAATTTTGGAGGTGTCCATCTTTCCTTTCTCTTTAGAGACTACTTTTCAAAAAATCTTCTCCTTCTGAAGGATGAGTTCAAACCTTTAAGCTAGTATTGACAGTCATCAAGTATTTTAAAATTGCATATTATATCAGAAACAATTAGAAAACTATTGTGTCACTGGAAATTCTATTGTCACTGTCATTTATGTATCTCTTTTGTGATGTTTATATGTAATAAGTTAAACCACAAAAATAATTATACATGCTTGTATTAAAGCTGTAAGAAGAAGCATTGTATCTATTTAAACTAAATTATAGCACCGTCTATTACTGTTTGTTTTTGTTTTTTTTTACAGGTGAGGCCTGTAAAATGTTGTTCTTAACAAAGCCCAAGTTCAAATGATACAGAACTAACTTTGGTAGGAACATTTATAAAAGGAGTAGGTACACTGCAGAGACAGAATACTGTACACCAGTATAGACATTAAGACTGTGGTTTGCTTGTGTGGTTATTCAACCAAATGTGTAGTCCTAAAAGTGGTGTGTAGGCACCTTTCTCTTTGAGATCTTAAATTCATTCTCAGAAATCAAACTATTTAATCTCCCATGACATTATTGGTTCCTGAAATTATTTGTGGAAGAACAATTTGAAGGATTTGAGGCAGAAGGTGTCACTGTTATTTTAAGTTACTCTAAGACATATGCTCCTTAGTTTTGACATTTTTCAGCTAGCTCAAACTTTTAGAAAGAATAAAATCCAAACCAGGTTGCTATTGTGTAAGTTGCACACAGTATGAAATAGTTGGTAAAATCTAAGAAGCCAGTAGGCAGGGATTAATACATAAAATAAAATATTTGCTTGGTGATTATTCAGGGTCCTCAGGGCATAAACATTTTTTCTAAAAAATCAATCTGAGAGAGAACTGTTTTCTCTTTAAAGTATTTTGTATCTAGAGGCCACTGGCCATAAAAGGTGTTGAATCCATTATAAGCTTGCAGGATTTCTGAAAATCATGTCACAGCTGAGTTTTTTTCCATTTCCTCAGATCAATTCCATAAGTACTAGTTCTGTAAAAGTATTTTTTTAATGCCAAAAGCTAAAATACATCTAATATATACACAGATCTGTGATCTTTGTTTAATGGGAGAAGAAGATTTAGTTTCATGGTTATTTCTGAATATGGTGTACTGAGGTGTCAGCTCAAGCTATTTTTGATCTACAGATAGTCATTGAAGGGTTGTTGACCTGTGTACACATGAAAACCTTGTTCAATAATTAGGTATACGACTGACTTAGAGGTCCTCCTGATTAAATAACAAATGAACTAAAAAACCTCAATATCAACTACTTTTAAACTTTTAAACACCTATTCTCCTTCCCCTGTAGGCAACACAGTAATTTAAACAGGAACTTGGCAACCAACCTTGTTACTTGAATGTCTCTACACTCTACTCCTTACTGTAGTTGACAACTCTATTTGTCCTTGTTATTTTCAGATCCTTGCTTTCTGCTTTCTATTCTACATTTAGCCTGTTATTAGAAACATTCAACCCTCCATTTCAATTGTATTGATATATGCTAATCATTCAAATACCCATATTGCAATTACACTGCATGGGCAGAATTTCCCTTCATGGCTTCAATTAAATCTTATGCTATAAAACTGAACAAGGAATTTTCTTCATTTCAATGTATGTAGGGAACAGCTATTTTTCTCTATATGTAGGAGGCTATATGTGTATAAGATTCAGGCCTTATGGTATTGTTCTGAGAAGGATGTCAAGATGATTAACATAAACAGAACAATTAAAAGTGCTAAAATGTCAAACTTTTTGAAAGTTTGAACAGAGGCAAAAAAGATGGTTTAATCAATTCAGGTAGTCAAAACTAACCCATAGGCCCATCGACTAAAAGCAGACTTAAGATTTTTCTGGCATGGAACACTGATGGCAAGACTGGAGACACCTTTCCAGACCTCTTTATCTCACTGGTTTTGCTCTAGCTTTTTGTTCTAGTTTCATACAAGATGCCACTGAATTACCAACCTTCCTGAATTCTCAGCATTTCGTAATTTTCCTGATCCCTTCATTGCTCTGTCTTTTCTGATAGAAGATTTTTTAATCCTCTCAACCAAATGAGAACATGAACATGTTCTTGAATGCTGCTCTTGTCTGGAGGATTTCACTAGAAGGTTCCCCGTGTTAAAATATACTTGAATATAGCATGTTTGTTTGGTTTTTTTGTTTGTTTGTTTGTTTTTTTTTTAATTTAAAACACCAATAGAATACAAAGCAATAGGGTAAAGGCAGTAAAGTGACATCTTCACTACCTAAAGTCAAATCCATTGACACTTTAGAAATGAGCAATACCTAAGTAAACATATCTGGAGTTTTCCTGGCTCACACTAAAATCTGGGATTTGCTGTAACTGTCTGAGAAACTCAGACAAAAAATGTCATAAGGATAAAAGAAACCATAGTGATACAGGTAAGTGATCAGTCCTCCTTGTAAGGATAATGCTCTGGCTAGAGGTAAACATGCAGAAATTCTATGAGTTGAATTCTCATACCTGAGTGCACGTATACTAATAGAAAATTGCTACATGGTCTGGTTCCTCTTTAATAGTTTTATAATTGTGATGTATATTTTATAATTGTGATGTTCAGATAACTGCCTTCATTTGGTGAAGGCAGTTATCTGAAAGCCACAGCAAAATCCTTGTTGTGGGACTGTAATAACACTGCTTTTTCATTTATTTAAGTAAGACAAAGAATCTCTACTATACAGTTGTGTAATTAAAAACATCAGTAAATAGGATCCACCTGTCTCAACAACAGGCATTCCAGAAGAAACTAGTTTAGGAGCTGAAACAAAGCCAAGAGGCTCAAAGGAAAAACAATAAATTTAAATAAATTTACAATCTAGAAAATACAAAGAATAAATTCTGCCTTATTTTCAGGAAGAAGTTCCTCAAAAATGGGTAAGACTGCAGTGTACTTGCTAGTTATACAGGTGGACCGTTTTTTACACGCATGAGTGGATAATGTAGCATGCCTTGCCAGAACAGAGAGGGGTTTTTAATTTGATATTCCCTTGTTCATCAAATGGATATGTCCTTCCTTTTTGTTAGACTAAACATAGAGAAATGTTGTGCTGATATGGCTGTAATGCTGAGTAGTCCTGACTGGCAGGAAGATAAAGATCCTTGGATCTTTTTTTTGTTTTCAGTCTTCGTTTCTTTGCTGCATTTGAATGATCCTGAGAATGTGTCTGGTCTTTCAATCCTTGAAAATCCCTCTCCTGCAAATCACCAGTCTTTTCATACTGTGAAGTTTTATGCTTAGGCTTCAAGACTGTTTTAATTTTCCTTTTTTTTCTCTAAAATAGTTAATGGGAATCTATGCTGTATGTGATCTGACTGTTAAAAACCTCTCTGGAGTAAAGAGAGGAGAGAAAGAATTTGTTTGCCCTGCTGAGGAACCATCTTCTGCCTCTGAGTCCACTCAGCAATCTCCTGCTGTCAGCTCTGTGCATTCCTCATCATTCCCTCCTGGTTTTGTCTTAAAAAAAGTGCAGCACAGAAGAAGTGATACAGCAGTTAGGTGCAAATGTCAGGAAGGATCTGCATCAAACCATATACATAAGCTCCATATAGACAAACTGCAGTTCAGGAGTGTGTCTTTGTATGTGTATACACACACACATATCATGTTTATACACACGAAAGGATAGGATGGAAGAAATGAAGAGCAAGAAACAGGGAAAAACCCTTAGGATCTGCACACAATAAACACATCACTAACTTCTTTACATATGCTGGCAACAGCAGCCAAGTCACTATGCTGACACTATACTATACAAACCAGTGAAGATTTAGATAATCATTACCACAAGCTATGTTTTTTTAGTGCACAAAAAAAAAAAAAGTACTTTTGGTGTATTTATTAACACTTCTATTGTATCAGTTATTTTTAATTTATCATTAGTTTCCAATGAATTATTTATTCTAAGAGGAAATAATTAGCTCTGTTACAAACCATCAATTTCCATGTACAAAACCTGACAATCTACAGAAATAATTTGCAAGTCTAATGCAAGTTCTAGATTTGTTTTCTCTATCACCCTGACCTGTTTCTGTCTTATTTACAAGCATTTTTCTTGAAATAATAAGTAAACAATAGCTGAAACCTTTCATATTAATTAGCATAAAATGGCATTTGTTATAGCAATATTTACAGCAAAGTGATCTGATGCAGAGAATTAGCACTGAAACTAAGAAGTGAATAAATACATGGGAATTGAAACCAAATTCACTAACCACACACAGGATCACGCTTTTAGGTAAAGGCCTTGCATTTAATATGAGATAGTATAACCCTGCTGTGTGGACTATGATAAATTGCTTAGTGTGTGTCTGCTGGGATGTGAGATGACGCGATATTATTCTTAACCCCAGAACTGTCAAACACGATTATTTCCACAGAAACTTGACAGCACTGGGAGTGATGAAAGGAAGCCTCTGTAGGGGAGAGGGCAGGAAGGAGACTAGAGGAACATTCTGCAGGTGTTTTTCATTGAATCATAGAATTGCTAAATTTGGAAAAGACCTACTGAGGTCATCAATTCCAACTGTTAACACAGCATTGTCAAGTCCATCACTAAATTCCTGTCCCTAAGTGATTTTTCCTCCACTGATTTTGATTCAACCACTTCCTTGGGCAGCTGGTTCCAATGTCTGACTACCTTTTAGGCGTAGAAATTTTTCCTAAAACCTCCCCAGTGCAACTTGAAGACATTTCCTCTTATCATATCATCTGTTATTTGGGAGAAGAGACAAACTCCCACCTCACTAAAACCTCCTTTAGTTAATTGTAGAAAGTGATAAGTTTCCCTGGAGCCTCCTTTCCTCCAAGCTAATCAATCCCAGCTTTCTCAGCTTCTCCTCATCCAGGTTGTGTTCCTGATCCCTCATCAGCTTCATTTCCCTCTGGACATGCTCCAGTACTTCAATGTCCTTCTTGTTGTGAGGGACACAAAACTGAACACAGGATTTGAGGTATGGCCTCACCAGCCCTGAGTACAGAGGGACAACCACTGCTCTGGCCACACTATGGCTGAAAGAAGCCAGGATGCTTGGCCTTCTTGGCCACCTGGGCCCACTGGTGGCTCAGCCCTGTTAACCAGCATCCCAGATCCTTTTCTGCAGGGCAGCTTTCCAGCTACTCTGCCCCCAGCCTGCTGCACTGCATGGGGTTGTTATGACCCAAGAACCAGACACTTGTTGAAACACATGCAACTGACCTCAGCCCATTGATCCAGCTTGTCTAGATCCCTCTTTTGAGCCTTCCTACCCTCCAAGCAGATCAACATTCCTTCACAGTTTGCAAACTTACTGCAGGTATCCTTGATCCTCTGGTCCAGATCATTGATAAAGATATTGAGCAAGGATGACTCCAATAGTGAGATGTGGGTGCACAATTTGTATGAATGACTGTTGTCAGAAGGGAAGAAGCCTTAATTTCTGTGTGACAATTCACAGGCAGTTCTATAATTTCTAGCACATCAAAAATCCTTGCATTTTTGCTGACACATGAATCTTCATCCCCTAATTCCATTGAGACACATTCTTGTTGAAGAGTATGCAGAGCCTGTAATAATGATGGTTTGATTTGTTCTGGGTTTTTTTTTTTTCTCATGGTAAACAAATTTAGAAAAAAATGGTATTGGTAGTGGCTTTTACTATTAACAGCCATTCTATATCTGCAAAAGTGAAGAACGAAGTAGTTAATTTATAGCAGAGCTAATACAAGAAGCTCTTACATATAGACCACTTGTGATCTCAACAGATTTGTCACTGCCAAACACCATCTGTGAGGTCCCTGTGGCAGAGCTTGTCTTACAGCAGCTCTTGCAGTTGCTCGTGTGGAAACTGAGTGAACTGCTTTGCTCTTGGATGTTGAATATTGAGCAGGGTTTTCAGGACCTTTCTGCCCAAGCTGGCAAAGGGCTGTTTGTGGGCTGCTGGGAGAGCTGAGATTGTCCAGCTGCCAGGCTCTTGGAGGGGATGGAGTGGGTGGAAGGTGGTGGCATTCTACTCTCAGGCCCAGTGGCTACAACAAAGTTAGACCTTGAAGGACTATGACATTGTTGCTGTGTCACATATGACAAGAAATGTACAAAATGTTATGGGAAGAGCATGCACAGGCCCTGTCACTATTAGACTGGCTCAGCATGTTTTAACATAATACTGGACAGTATCTTCTTGTTATGATCCACTCCTGAAGACAAGGGTAACTCAGGTTCTTGCGAATAGATCCTTTGGGGTGGATGAGAGTGAAACAACATGGTTGTTTCAGTGTTTATAAATATATCAGTGTTTATAAATATATCATTGTTTCAAAATTAATGGATAAATATATATATGTGTAGGTTTTGTTTTAGAACTATTTAATTGCAGGAATGACACCCTCTTTGGGTTTTATTATTAGGCTTAGTGTGAATGTGAATCACCTGATGTCTGGTGTGAATGTGACCTTCCCAGGGGGAGGGGTGTAAGGGAAGACAACTGGCATGATTAAAAGAACTATCCTGTTTCCTCAGGGTCTGATTCTTATCTGTCTCTAAGCCTGGCTTAAACATCAGAGGTTTTGCCACCACTCACCCAAAATCTCACCTCCTCCCCCTTGGAGCAAACTGGAAATTTCTGGTTTTACAAACATTAACTCTTCTGAAAAGTCAATGCCACCATTTCACCTTGCGTTCTTCTGGCCTTATTCATTGTGTTTATGTCAAGAAAGCTACCTTATATACTGCTCTTTTCTTTTTGTTGGAATTTTGTTGGCTGTTGTAATTGTCAGGAAAATGAAAGGTCACTCAGGATATTTTGTGCTGTGTGCCAAAGTACACCAGAAATTTAAATTCACTATTTAGTGAAAATCGGTGAAGGCTTTAACAGAGCACAAGCAGCAGAAAAACCTTCAGAGGCATACAGAAAGGGCTCTTAATTAGGGCTTTATCAAGCAGTACAGAAATAAGACCATATGAGTCTGAATATTAGCAACATTCTTTGAAACTATTTGAAGATGAGTAAAAGGGAAGTGAGCCACCCATGTGTTTGTTCCAGGCACATTGTCACACCAGGAGATAAGAATTATCCAAGTCTACATTTAGTCCTGAGAAGCATTAGGGATTGGTGAAAATTTTGGATAATTTTTCGCTTTTCAGAAGCAGCTCATCATCAATTAATTACTTGATTCTCTTGTTGCAGCTGCCTTCCATTACATAAAAAATGATCTAGGAAAAATTTATGTTATCAATTAATTAAAATGTAGACAGAAATCAAACTTCATCAAGATTGAATGATTTCCAATTGCTAGACATTGGAGAAAACACTTCTCCTCTCTAATATAGCTAAAAAAAGATTTCTTTTATTTTTCATGTGCAAGAATTACAGTAAAATTGAGCTATATCATTCTCTTTCCTCTAGGGCTTCCTAGTAGATAGAACAACCCAAACACTGTTGTAAAATAGTATTAAGGATAAAAGAGATAGCATGAATAAACCCAGCATGACTTAGAGGAAAACCTGTGGGAGAAAAGTAAAGATGCAGTGGAAGTGCCTTGACTATGAATTGGTGAAGGGGATGCCAGGTAACATATTTTATACTGCATCACTGCTCTGGTCCAGGGAAGTCTGTCTGCACAAGAGAAGTAGAGTCTGAGGAAAAATGTAACCAATAAAGGAGAAGTGATGCATGAAGAATACAGCCACAGTAATACATCAGGAAAAGTTTTAATAGTGATATTTCTTTTTTTTTTTTTGACAGAAAGATTAGTTTAAACTTTAAAAATAAATTTAAACTTTAAAAATTAATTTAACTTTAAACATAAGGAAAGACATATACTATTTTTATGCATGTATATGTTAGGTTTTGCCACGGAGAGAGCAATATAACACCTTTATTTCTGCCATTCTTTTAATATTGAGTTGCCCAGGCTGATTATATGTCTTTAACTGGATAGAGATACACTGCCTGAAGAAACCTCTGCCCTTGCCTTCTAGAGTACCCCTAATTTTACTAGCTAATTCTAAAAAGTTTGAATTTTTTTTTCTGCAGAAATAAGAAATTTATGAGGAAGATGCACTGTTCTTGATTTTAGAGTTTAAGCAACTTTTGATTTTAGAGTTTAAGCAACTGTTCTTGATTTTAGAGTTTAAGCAAGGAATTTGCTGGATAGATACCTGAATAGGTTCCTTCATTGCAAAAACAAAACTCAGCAAAAAGTCATGCTCTGACTTTGGTAGGATTAGGTTTAATGGTTTCGTGGCTTTGGTAGGATCAGGTTTAATGGTTTCCTGGCTTTGGCAGGATCAGGTTTAATGGTTGTCTAGCTTTAGTTTTTCATTCACATGTAAAATTATGCTTGTGTGGTGCTTGCACAAGATGATGGAGGCTCCTGCAAATGTAGACAATCACTAAATACACCCATATTCCCTTCACTTGGCAGGAAGTCTAGCTGTCTATTTGCTCTTCCAAGAATATAAATATTTTTTCAGCTTTGTTTTAAACAGCTCTGCAACTGAGAAGCTTGGAAACATTAAAATGTTGGTTTGAGTTTTTGTTTTTCTGGAGGCATTTTTTTTAATGAGAACTGAGATATCAAATAAAGAATTCCAAAGATTTCTTGACTATTATATGTAACCAATAGTGTAATGTATATATGGAATTATTTAATGAATCTTGAGGCCTATGAGTATTATGATTTGTTTGATGGTTAAAACATGCAAAGAGGTATGTGCCTTCAGACTAATTTAAATGCAGAAAATACTTATGAAGACTTGAATTTCTGTGAATCTTATTTTTATTTGTGGTGCACTTTACAGTGAATGGACCAAATTAGTCTGTGCATCTTTTTTGGTTTTTATTTTTGGTATATTTTTTTACATGATGGTAATTGCTGAACTATTTCAAATTGCAGAAAGCACAGCTGATTGAAAAAGTCCTAAAACTTTGCAAAATATTTTCACCCTATCATATTTCTCTATTTCCAAATGTCATATTGTAATAGCACATTGCAGAAATTTAACTAGGAACTTTTGATACTTCTTGGGATGCAGAGTCCACCAACCCATAGATTCAAATGCAGGGATAAAAGAACAACTGTCATTCCTATGAAATTTGGGTCAGCTAATGTGTAACTGAAGAAAAAAAAAAAAAAAGAGAAATATAACCAGTACTGAGACATTGAGTGCTTTCCCTAAAATTCAAATTCATTAGTTTCATTTTTCATTTGAAAATGGAATATAATTTCATTATAACTATTCTGCTTGGAAAAAAAAAGCAGAGGAATCTCTCAAACACCTTCATTTATGCTATAATGATACACTGGTTCAAGATGGCTGCTTTTACTGCAGCTTTCTATTTTATTGTTTGAATCCCTCATTGCTCTCAAAAGGATTGCAACATAAATCCTAGGAAGGTTGGGAGCAAATAGAAATCTGGAGGGCCAGATTTAGAGTTATGTGTACGAACCACACACTTCAGATTAATGTTGACTTCAAGAATTAGCAATACTAAGAATGATATTATAGTCCTTAAAAGTTCACGACAGGGTAACATAAGAGCTAAGCTTCTAAATCCATTAAACTTTAGTAGGTGAGAGCTGTTTAGAATCAGATTTGACTTCTATATTTTTTTAGAGATGTCAAAAACTCAGGGTCAAATGTAAAGGAGCCTTTGACCATGTTCTGAAGGTTATCTTAGGTTCCTTATTCTTCTTTCGCTCACTTGTTCTTTCAGTTTTTAATTCTTTTGCTCTCTTGCTTTTTCCTACTCAGACTTACTTGTTTTAAGTATTCCTGGATTCTAGTGGAAGAGTGTGACTACAAAATATACAGATATTTTGGCAAAATTTTGAAAGTGTGGAAGGGAATTATCTCTGCTGCACCATTGGTATTGATACATGAAGATATGAGATGACTGCAAGAAATTAAGTTAATGAAGACTGAAGGAGTAAAACATAATGTTATATTCTTTACAGAAAATAAATGTGGTAAAAATAATCTTGTATCTTTATTGTAGGACTTCAAATAACTTAATGATCAAATACTGATGATAAGAAACTTATTAGACATGCTTCTGCTAACATTTGTACTGCATAACAATCTTGATTTGGAAAGCTGAATGATACAGTATTACAATATTACAGTATTACAGAGTCACATGGATGTTAATGGACTAAAAATGTGTTAAAAACATTTTTTGGAAAGTATTTTGGAAAAGATACACTCCATATCCATTGGAATTGCACTAGCAACTAAATTAGGAACAATTCAGAAAATTCATTTTTTAATCACCTCATGTTATAGAAGACTGCATTTTAAAATCTATCTTTTGAAGAGTTAGAGGGTTTTATCTTCAGAAAACCTTTTGAAGTCTGATAATCATCCATCTTCTGAAACAAATGTAGCATTTGCTTGATGCCGTTGAATAACGGCTTCCTTTGAGCTTCCCAGTGACGATATTTTTAATGATTTTGCTCCTGCTTTTTGTCCCCTATGGAAAATTTCAAAAGTGGGCTGCCTTCTCTATGAAAGTTTCAAAACTTTGAAGGGAAAGGTAATTTCAAGGTTGACTTATTAAAAAGTATGAAAGCACCTGACAAAAGTGACCAAGATGAAGGAAACAGCTGCAACTTCAAAAGTGAAGCTAAAAAGCTTTAATGTACACAAAGAGGAAAAAGGTTCCCTTAATCTGTCATAAAGCATCTTTTGTAGCAGGAAGCAATACGAAGAACAGGACTGAGAACCAAGCCTTACCACACAGTATACTCATACTTCTGAGTCACTGGAAGCTCACTGCAATTGAACTGAAATACTTGTCTTTGGGCAGCCACACTGCCCAATAGAAGAAGGCTAAAACAAGCAAAAAGCAAACCCAAACACACCCACACATAAAGAGAAAACCAAAGATGTTATGTCAAATTGTATTTTGGTGTAGCTTCATATTCTTACCTATGAAAAATAAAACGTATCATGTATCCTGTTCATGAAGTAAGCTAACGTAGTTCAAGGTGAAATAAAGACAGCAAATTTTACCTGATTCTCTGAACATCCAGTCAGAATGACTATATACTATATTTGGTTATAAAAAGACTACTTAAAATTGACCAGATGTTAGAAGAAATGGTAAATAACAAAGATAATGGAGAAAGAGAATTTGAAAAGGTAGCAAAAACTGGCCTGACTAGAATAGCTCTCAACATAGTTATAATATTTTAAGTCTTTTCTATAACCTATAAAAAAGTGCTACTGTTAAATATGTAGTGGACACTTGATGACACAATGAATTTATTAAATGCCTATGGTAATTTCAGCCAATTCCCATATCATGATTAATTCAGCTA
Organism: Chloebia gouldiae; assembly: GCA_003676055.1. Lineage (NCBI taxonomy): Eukaryota > Metazoa > Chordata > Aves > Passeriformes > Passeridae > Chloebia > Chloebia gouldiae. The sequence goes on from QUSF01000001.1 coordinate 15,269,494, forward strand.
CTAATTCAAGAAAATTAATATTTGAAGCAAAGCCCAGCCTGTTGTTCATTCCAACTGGCTGTTTTGCAAACAACACAAACTTGTCTTTCTCTTCCTGTGATGTAAGAACATAGCATCTGCAATGAACATCTTGGTCCACAGAGAAGATTCTGCTGAATCCTATTGTATCTTTTGGTGACTCTATATCTCAGTGGTTATTTTTAAAATAAGTAATTAGAATAACTTTTTTTAATAAAAGGAACCTATTTTCTACTTGGACTAGAGTTTCCTCATTAACATCCTGCTGTCTTAGTGGTTTTTTTTTCTGTAGTCTTCTAGCAATGTTGCTTTAATTTTTTGGTAGAACCCTTTACATATACTGTAAAATTTAATGTATTAGGAATTCATGTAATGAAGCTATGATTGAATATCAAAATCTGAAGCCAAATGGTAAATTGAGTTTTTTGTAACTGGCCTGAAACAAGTGGGTGAGTGGTTTATTTAGTAATGCAGGTAGAGGTTCTTGCTTTGCAGAGCTATTTATGAGCAATTTTTCTACTCCTAGGAGGGGCAGAAGGGGCAGATAGCTATAAAGCCACCAATTAGTGTACCAGCAAGACCTTGGTCACTTTGCAAAATTAATTTTGTAAGGAGCTTCATGCTTAGAGTTCCCAAAAAAGTGTTCTCTTATAAACAGTTTAATGTGCAGCTTAAATATAGCCAGAAAAAGAGAAAACCACAAGTAATTACAAAACTCAAATAACTTTTTTGTAGTACCAAATGAAGAGATAATATATTCTGGAAATGTCTTTCAGTTTTATTGAGTATTCTTGGTTAATGACTTGACAATGGAATAGGGTGGAATGGGGTGTAGCCTCATAAAATTAGCTGATGATTCTCTTGTGGCATGAGCCACACTTACTTTGAAGGTCAGTATGAGAACATAGGAGAAAAAAACAAGTTTCTCAGTTATACACCTAATTCCTTTGTTCATAAAAGTGTCCTACTCCAGATGGTTTGCTGTTCTTAGGTGAGAGAAAAGACAAATTCCTGATATTTCTTTAACTTTTCTGATCATAATGGTAAGCAAAGTGCTCTCCAGCTCTTAAGTGTGTAGAAATATTTGTAATTTAGAATACTGGATGAGTAAGGTTTTAGAGGCCTACATTTTTATTAGAATTATAGAATGTGATTAGCAATCATTTTAGATACATACTTAGGTTTCTCCTTCTTCCTTAAAAATGAATGTTACAGTACTTCAGTTTAGTAAATCTATAGCTGCTGATTTTTTTTTGCTTCCTCTTCACCTTAGTTATGTTACAATAATGAATTGTTTTCTTTTTAATATTGTAAATTTGACTGCAGTGAAGCAAGCACTACATCATTGTCACACCTTCAAGAAAAACCTCCCCTAAAAATTAATGGGAGACAATGCTTCAGAGTAGGGAACATAATATGATATTTTAGGATACCTTTTAGGATAAATCATTTGAATGTATATTCATGCATATCGTTGTGGCAAACTGAGGAAAGGGTATAATCTGAAATAATTTTCTCTAGTCCATAAATTTTAATAGTGCTCAAACCAAGGGCCATAGACAAGATGAAGAATCTAAGCAAAAGATGCAAAAAAACCCCAGTAGTCAGGATGCACATATTAGGGAGACAGATAAATGAGGGGAAATTGATCACAGGGAATTATTATCCACATAAAATAAAAAATGATTGGAACACTCTGCTCCATTTATCACGTGCTAAATCTGTAGGCAGGATTTTGCTAAAATTCTTGTACTTATTCTTTGATGAGAGGGTTTAAATTTAAATTCTCAGGTCAATAGTTCTGCGGCATTAAATTTGCCTTCAGCTAAATTAAACAAGTTATATTTTCAATTTCATTTAGAAGGTAAGGATGGAAAGTCTATAGATACAAATGGCAGGAATATATCTAGGGTCTCTAAGGACCAATTCAAATAGGTTAGCCACAAAGTAGATTTTTTTATTACACTACTCCCATAAGAACATGCAGAAAAAGCCACTTTAGTATAGAAAGTGAATGACACATAATTTCAATTTTTGCATGTGAAGAGGATGAGTGAATTATACCATTCGTCTACAAAGAAAGCAGATACCTGAAATAGACAAAAGCCAACTAAAAAAAAAAAAAGGTTTGATCTCATTGTCTCATTGAAAACTATTCATGTTATTAATGTGCTTTTTATGAACACCTGAATAATCTAGTGAAGCACTGAGATAAGATCTGAATGGACTGGGCAAAATTGAAGAAGACAGCAAAGAAACTTTTAAGTTAAGGCTTAAGCATAAAAGAGCAATCTACAATAATAGCCTTTACTTACACTGTAGCGATCAGAGATGCAGATAAGAGAAGGTCCTCTAATCAGGATTTGCAGCCACTGTCAAGTCAGGTTTTTCCAGGAGCCTTTAGCCTTTGTGGGTATGCACCCCAAAACATGTGACCATGTGTAATATTTTTAACATAATATCCAGAACTTCCCTTATGGACATTGATATTATGGATTTAGGCTTAAAAAAACCTCACAAACTGTAAATTTCTGAGAAAGTCATAAAAATTCTAAGCATCATGTCCACCTGATTAATGTGTATGTATGATTAATCACTTCAATAATGAGAATCTGCCATTCAAACTCCTCGAAACAATGCAATTTTTTCAGAATACTGAGCAACAAAGCTTACATTACTTTTCCTGCACAAAGACCTATTGCTTATTACTCTGATGCTTGATCAAGATGACAGGATTAGACTGCCCTAACAAAGAGATTTAGTAAATTGGACGGTATACCTAATACACAAATGGAATTAAAGTACTCGTTTTAATCAGTTGTAATTAAAATACGAATTTTAGTATTAGAATAATTTAGGAATTTAGGAAATAGTTAAGAATTTTCAGTTTTCTGAATGCAAACAAGGCAATATTATAAAGGGCTATTTCACCTGTTTTATTATTATATTATTAATTTTTTCTTTTTTTTTGGCATTATGTAGTGAAATGCTACTTTCTTTCATGATACATGAGGTATATTATGATGGGGTTAGAGCAGTAAATACTGCTTTTGACTAGACTAGAGCATCGTGCAGCAAAGATGTCTAGATGGATCTTAGGATGAAAGAAAGATTACTGTCTGGCATTCTGCTCTAGGTTCATAAGACTCTGAAAAGGGTACTTAACATTTGAGGTGTTTTTTCCCACAGTATAATTTATTTAGTGGTTTTCAGAGCAAGCTGTGGAAATGAAAAAATAGACAAGAGGTGCAACTGCTGTCTAGAAAAGTGAGAGCTCTTCAAGTGTTTGTGGCTCTTTTTCTTAGGGGGAGAATGGCAATAATCAGAAGACTAGCAGGCACAAGTGAAATGTTGTAATTGAGTGCTTCATAATAACAATTTCAATGAAACAGCCTTAATATAAGTCCCTGGTGAGTTACAGAAGCTTAATAGTTACTCTAAATTATCTGCAAACACATAAATTGTTCTGAAGTTACTATATTTTAAATCTGGAAAACAAAATCTCTTTGCAATTGCTTAGGATTTTTTCCCTAAATATGGCACATCAGGGATTTAACTTTTTTTTGTCATCATTCAAAAGTGAGACCTGCCTGAAGAGGCTAAATTATTACCTTGACTCAAAAAATCAATTAAGAACCTTTTCTTCTTGTCAATAGCTATACTGTATACCATAGATTTAGAAAAACCTCTCAGGTTTTTATTTCCCTATTTCTCAACATAACTTTAAACAATTTAGTCCATTATGAAGTCTTCCTGTCTTTAAGAGTTATACTATACTATCTTTAGTATTTCTGAAGTTATATTCTTCCTGAAATATCAGACAAGCCAAAAATATGCTGCAGACCTAAGAATTGCTAAATTTCTGTATGAAGAATGGGGTAGAAAGTGGAACAAATATATTCAGTTTTGCCTGCATGTATGTGCTTTGATCCCTGTTCTAATTTGATGTCTACTAAATTTTACAGTATGAAGAGCACAAGAAAAGTTGTAATCCATTTGTAAGGATAATTCACCTATGAGAACATAATGTTTTAGTACTGTATTGCAACAACAGCTTTATAATGTATAAGCCTTAGCACCAGGGACATAAACAACCGAGAGAAGAGAGCCTGTGCAAACCTCAACAAGGACAAATTTGAGATCCTGCACCTGGATGCAAGACCCAAGTACAAATACAGTCTGGGCAGAGAATGGATCGAGTGGAGCCCTGAGGAGAAGGAAGTGTTGGGTGATGAGAAGCTCAACATGGCCCAGCCAGTGGTGTCCTGGCCTGCATCCAAAGCAGCATGGCCAGCAGGGTCAGTGAGGGGATTCTGCCCCTTTGCTCTCCTCTGCTCTAGTGAGATGCCACCTGGAGTGTTCACCAAGCTCTGGGGTCCCCAGCACAGGAGGGACACGGACTTTTTGGAGTGAGTACAGAAGAGCCCAGCAAGAAAGACTCTGCTATTAAGACAGGCTGAGAGAGCCGGGGTTGTTCAGCCTGGGGAAAAGAAGACTTTTGGAACGCCTTGCAGCAGCCTTCCTGAAGGGAACCTATGAGAAAGGTGGAGAAGAACCTTTTACAAGGACATGACATGGTGGGAATGACTTTAAGCTGAAAGAGGGTCAACTTTTGTGAGATAGCAAAAGGAAATTCTTTACTGTGGCAGCGGTGAAGTATTGGAACACGTTGCCCAGAGAAATTGGTGATGTTCCTTCTCTGGAAGTGTTCAAAGCCAGGTTGGATGGGGCTTTGAGCAACTTGGTCTAATAAAAGGTGTCCCTTGTCCATGATAGGGAGGTTGGAACGAGGCAATTTTTACAGTTCCTTTCCAACCAAAACCATTCTGTAATTCTATGAATCTATGTTAAGTCCTTTTAACTTCCTTTAACTATCAAACATGGGAGGTAGTTTTCATTTGCCACTGATGTCAGTTCATTTTCTACTACTCTGTCTTGAAATCACTCCTCAACCAGAAATAATTTTATGGTATTTCCTCTAATTGACACTGGTTGTGGAAAAGTAGCATTGTAATTTTCTGTCCAGAAATCTTCATTGTTACTTTAAATCGCTTGATATTCATTCTGTGGTTAGTTTAAGAAGTCCTGTGCTTTCTAAATTTAAAGAAATTCAGAGGTAATACAGCAGGCCAAGAAATGCACTCTTCTAACAAATCTAGAGAATATATCTAGATAATATTAGATAACAGAAGGACAATAAGGATGGTCCAGAAGAAGCCTATTGGCACGCTGGAGAGAAGGTTAAATACATTAATATACTCTATTACATAATGTAAGGGAAAGAGAAACAATCAACTATAAATAAATTATTTATTAACTATGGCATCTTCAGAGTTCTGAATTCTCATTTTTGTTAGCTATTTATTCATTCACTATAAATTCTTCATCTTCTGTCTAATGCGCATTCTATTTTGATTTCAGCTGGGATGTAGATCCTTTGGATTTAGTGATTCTGTATTTATCTACACTCAAATTACATATAAAAATAATGGTGCAAAAACTGGATTTATACATATATTTTGACTACACTGCTCTTAAATTCAATGAAACTGCTCATATGAGAAAAACTACACATATAATCAATGTAGTCAAAAATAATTAAGTGCATTCTGGTGTTTGTTTTTTTTTTTCCTCTCTAATGCTGCATTTATAAAGGCAAAAAGGCTAATACCTTTAGGGAGAAAAACCTTTTATCTGTACCTGGGTTCAAGCTGTTTAAATTTTTATCCAGTAGGTGTTTCCACTGGCTTATTTAGGTTTTCTTATATTTCCAGTAAGCACACATTTACTTATGGAAACTTTATAGAAAAGGGTCCTAATCTATAAATTGCCTCTTCTTATGGTTAATCTGCCCCCTACAGATATCTCTGCTTTGTATCAGCCTTTGAATAGCTCTTATATTGAATAACAGATAAATTCTGCATAACAGGCAATTTGTAAGGATAAGTGAGAAATTTCAATTGAATGTTCTCTTTTGTCCTAAGATTCTTGAGCTGGGCAGTATTTACAGGTATATGTATGAATTATTTCAGACTGATTAAAGTGATGTCATAAAGTACAATAGGATATTGTATTAATGGAATTTTACTTGTGAATTTTGCTGCGGTTCATTTGAACCAACTTTTGAACAGCCAGATTTGTAACACTGAAGTCTCCTAATGGGTATGGTTTTGATTTTATTTTGCCTTTTTTTCATATACGAGACAGCTCTTGAACTACTAAACCCATATGGGATTTATGTAGGTCTTGGAAACTTAGTAAATAAAATATTGAGAAGATATCAGTGTTATTGAAAGAAGAGTTCTTAGAAGTGTCTTACTGGCAACACCTTCCATCTGTCAATATTTCTGTTTCTTTAGTTATGTGTTTATTAACAAAATAATTAAGTTTCTTTCGGGAAAAAGACCCCAAAACTTCAAAATCAAAAAATAAAAATACAGTTTTAAAAATTTTTTTTAGAAAACAGGAGAATAGTTTATTATGATTCAGACAACAATCTTCTTTTCTTTACATAAAATAAATAAAAAAAGAAAAGAAAATATTTTGATGGAATGAGATCTAAATTTGGAGCTCATAATATATTTCTAATATATTAAATAATGTGGTAGTTTTGCTATCATTATTTGACTTTCATAGCATACTCCATTTTTTCCAAGGGTCTTTCAGACTAGTTAGCATTCTTCTCATGAGACAGAACATTAAAGGTTTATGAGAGGAGTATTTGTACCTTGGCCACACTTGGGTGTTCAGGGCATTAGTCTCATGGTGTGTACAGACCTCATAAATGCCTATAACAGCGTGGAAGACAGAAATGCACTTTGGGTTCCTGAGCATCAATGAATTCCATTAGTGTAACCTACTCTTTCAGCCCTTGGCATGGACAGCTTGGGAAGATCACTGTTGTTGAACCTAGAAACTCTTTTAAAATGGACACCGGCTTCTAATGTCTCATTATGAAGGATGAGTTTTGCATGCATTTCACCTGTCACGTCTCCCATCACTCCTAAAAATCCTTCACACAGTATGTCTCAGAACCCAGAGTGATAAATTGCCCCTTAACAGAGCAGTGAGTATTTTCAATGCAAAATTATGCAACACATCAAACGTAAGGGTTTGGGGACAGTCTTTAGTAAGCAGAATTTAATAAGAAATTAAATCAGGTGCTGTGCTGATTATGTCACTCATTTGCATATATAATTCAGTAAGCCTCCTTCATTCTCACTGTACTGGATCTCAAGAATTTTCATCTTCCTCCAGTGACATAGGAGATTATTATTGGCTTACTCCAGTCAACTACTAGTCAAACTCTTCACTTACACTGTCATGGATTCCAGTTATGGCACATTTTGCAAAGAAAGGAAATTAACGACTTGGAAAATATTTAATAAATGGGAAAAATACTACAGTTTAAGGGAAGAGTTAGATTTTTTTATTTTAATCTGTTTATTTTTAAGCATCAATTTTTGAAACATGGAACAGGTTGATGATGAAAAAAAATTCTTTTGAGATGCTATTCTGATGGCTTTGCCAGCCAAACTAAGCCTCAGAATTCTTAATCTTATATTCAACAAGGCTTAAAGAGTTTCTATAAGCTTTGTTGTCACAATGATTTGTTGTAGATAGGATTTACTTAACGGATTTTTGTAATGTATGTTAGTATATGGTTTCATCTAACTCCAGGAGGAAGTAAGAGTCCTTATCTAGGAAAAATGAAATTTAAGTATCATTCTGTCTTCTGTTAAAGAACAGGCTATATCTTCAAAGTGATTTTACTGACCTGTAGAATCATTCTAGCTATTTCAATGACTATGGATATATTTTGTATGTAAAGGATTATATTTTTAAACAGAAATCTCTCTCTATGAACCTCAGTTGAAGGTGTTTATTATGATCAGTGAATAGACTTTTCTATTGCATGGGTGATAGGAACAGCCTAGAACCATTTACATTGATAATGTATTTATTTTCATTTTCATTCTGCACACTAGTCCACCTCCTGAAGAGTTAATAGACATGCTTGTCTCATCATCCATGATTTCAATTTCCTCTTTGGCATAGTCTTGGGTGATTATTTTAACTAATGGTTGATAACAATTTATCACAAAAGAAAGAACTGGTACATTATTGGATGAAGCAGAGGTTGCTTCCTCTACAAAAATCTGTGTGTTTTAATTTCCTCACAAAATTTCCAAGTGCATTTGTACTTGTATAGATTTTTTCATGTCATGAAATGTTTCTTTCTGACAAAAATCAATAAGGAAAGAAATATTTCCAGTAGGATAAGCTACATATAATTTGATTTATGTCATCATTTGGTGTTTGGTTGCATGGAGGTTTTTGTTTGTTTGTTTTTGTGTGTGTTTTTGTTTTGGTTTAGTGTAGTTTCAGAAGGTAGATTGAAAATCATCTGAATTTTGCCTATCTAGTATTCTTCTCACGTAAAAATATGGATGGAGTGGAAGTTTTTGTGCACAGCAATACCTCTCCAAAAGACTTTTTTGAGGCTTGTTAGAAAGTTCACATAAACTAGACATAGCTCTAAGGAGATGGATTGGTGGGCACAGTGAAGGTTAGGAGACATACATGATGAACACAATTTGTCTCATGGCTGTCCTTATCATAGGTGCATACAACCAAATGTATTCACTGAGCATAATAAAACGCAGTCACCTTTGCAACACTCCTTATGCAGCAGCTGTTTAATTGGGCACAACAACATAGCAGTAATGCACAGACACTTTAGTGGCAGAATATTCCCTTCACTATTAGACAATTATGCAGAGAGTTAATAATGAGGGGCACGATGCAATTAGGAACATTCTATTTGAGTGCATGAAGTACAGAGCATCCAACTGAAAATATGCACTGGGACATATAACAGCCATAATGGCCAGGACACCAATTTGTCTGAAAGAGCAGCCCTCAATGTGGTTTTCTTAGGTAGTGTGAAGAACTTCTAAAAAGGGCAGAATTCAGAGCACAAACACCCACACATTAAAAAAATGGGCAAAATGTTACATTGTGGAAATGTAGACCTTTCCCATACTTTTGTAGACCTCTCCTATACTCCCATACTTCCCATACTAAATGTTTTTTTCCCATGAAATTTGGGAATAAAACATTTTTAAACATGCACTTTTATGTGACATTTTAATTATATAAAAAGAACTAGAATCTCACAGTCCCAGTGTAAAGCAGCTAAAAAAGATCAAAGTATTTAAGGTTATGCAACAGTGAGGTTTGCAAAATTAAGAAGCAGTTTGAACTTTGACAGCTTAATTTTTCAAATCAGCCTAAACTTCAAAGGATTTATCTTCTTTTAGAAATATATTTGAGGGAAAAAAAAAAAAAAAAAGAAAGGCACAGCCTGACATCTACTTATTGTCCCCATATTGGAAATTCCTTTTCTTTGACATGCCTTGTCTCTGAGGCTTGGATTTACAAGCAACTAGACACTGCTACACAGCAGTTTTCTAACCCATAAAACTTCCTTTGAGGGGAAACGAATATGTTAGCCTAAGGTTTGTGCTTTCAAATGGACTTTCATCCTCAACTGTTTCTTTTCATTATTTGAGGGGTAGTGCTTGACCTTGCTTTTCTGGAATGCGAATCAGGACTAAAATGATACAAATTGTTCAGGAGGTAATTGTCCAATTCATTGTTAAGAACACAATTATAAAATAAAACTGCTGTCTAAGAGTGTAAAATAAGGAGGTGTTATCAATGTTAAAAGTCAATGAGGATGGAAATTGCTTTGCATTTGTATCACTGTAACAAACTGGGCATCTGGGTAAAAATTATTCTCATATAATTCCAGAGAGCATCCTGTAAGCACAAAACCTAGAGGGCAAAAAGTTGCTTTTGACAAATAAAGGCTTCAAGCAGGCAGAATGCACTTGATAAAACTGAAATTGAAGTTATCATTTACATTTATGTGCAAAAAAGTGAACTGAAATGTTCTACATATAGTGTTACCAGCTTTTAGGGGCTGGTGTCACCTCTTTACTCAGATGCCACTTCATCTTGACTTTTACATTTTTAACATTCTGAAAGCATTATGTTTTGATGGGTTAGGGTTTTTTCTTTTTAAACATGACTAGAAATAAGTAAAAAAAAATGTGCTGATTTAGCTTCAAAAGGAAAAGCAATTGAATGACTGGAGATTTCTGGCTGTGGAAAAGTTGGTAATCACTTATGCTTAATGCCAAAAGCAAAATTCTGTGTTTTTGTGGTGTCACTGCACATTTATTTTGGTTTGCTGCTCTCTGTAATCTCTAAACTTGAATTTTTGAATTCAGTGTTAATAAGAAGCTAAAATCCTCATGTAATTCTGATGGCATTAAGAAAAGACAGGATCCAGCACTTAGTGCCATGGTCTAGTTGACGAGGTTATATTAGGTCATAGTTGGACTTGACCTCAAAGGTTTTCTTCAGCCTAATTGATTCTGTGATCTGTGACAGTAGGTGGCAGAGGTCAGACCTGGTTCAGAAGAATGAAAGAAAGGGATATTTGTAACTCTGAATGAATCCTTATAATAAATACTGGAGAGTAAGAGGAGCAAAGCTGTAGAGTGAAGCTGTCGATGTTGAGGATTCAAAATCCACAGTGCCTGTTGGACCTGTTGGAGTTATCAGGAGTTGAAGCACAATAAATTAATTTCTGTAGTGTATCTTCCAGTTTACTTGCCTCTGAAAGGAAACCTGTTTATATGTCTCAGTTTGCATGGAAAATTCATGATTCAAGGAAAAAAGTTCATATTTGAACAGGAAGTTGTGTATTTTTCACATTAATTGAGTGCTGTTCCTTGAATTTGTAATATAGACATTTCAGGGCTTTAAAATTTAGATTAGTTTTAGTTTAAATAGCCCTTTCCATTTAGTTTAAATAGCCCTTACAGTCTATTAAGATGGACTCCTGCAGTGCGTTTTCCCATTTCATTTTATCCATAAGGAGTCACAAATAAATGGACATCAAGTCAGAGATGTTTGCATAATAAAGATTCAAAAGTGCAGCCTACCTAGAACAGTGATGGAGTAGCTTCTCTTATATGCATAACTTTACTAATTAAAATAAAATTTAATTACTGTCTATAAAAAAATTCAAGTCTATATTGAATAAATAAGTGCATTAAATGAGTGACTTAACTCTTGCACATATGGTTCCTTGGCATTTGTTTCCTACACATGTTGCAGTATTTTCTAAAACATCACATTTGTAATATTGGCTAATAATCTTATCCTGTATGTAAAATGATAACAATTACAATATCCTTAATAGAATTACTTTATCAAATAAAATCAATGAAGAACTGAGTATGCTGGTTTAAACCTGAGAGGAATGTTGGAAAAATAAGTATGTTTTTAAGGGTGTCAGGTCTCAGCAGAAGCTTTATTTCAGTGGATTTCTCTTTTCATTGTGTGAGCAATTTTTATGGCGTTCATACTCTGTGGTGACAGCAACAGGGCTGAAAACCAGAACTGACTTTTGTAATTTCTATGAATTTTCAATTCTATAATATATTCATGCATGATTTAGCAATTTATAAATTCCATTTTGCATTAAGTAGATCTCTCATATCAATATAGAAGTAGGATCAATATAGAAATAGAATTATTATATGCTTCCACTAACTCAACTGCAAAATATATATATGTATATCTATATATAATATTTTCCTTTATTAACTTCTAAATTTTTAAAAATATTTTAATCTTGTTTTCATCAGGAAATGATAGTTTCTTGTTATTTTTAATTCCTAAAGAAGAAAATAAGTTTTTCTTACACATATAGGTATCAAATGTGTTTTTCACCTTGTAAATTGTTGCATGGATGTATTTTTAGCTTTCATTTCAAGCATCTCTCATCAAAGAAAAATGATGGCAATTTTTTTCAGGTGATTAGCCTGGACTTGCTTTTCATTTCAGCTCTCAGTTAACATGTGGGACCTGAACGTAAATGTTCTCTAGCTGATTCCCAGACATTAGATGGAAATTCTGTTCATTCCAAGTAAATTTTCACATTAACTTTGCCTGAGGACTTTGATACAGCAGTACTAAAGATAGATTTCTAAATAAAGCATCATTATAGTGATGAAAGGCTCTTTTATCTGATTTCTAATATACACTTCACCTTTTTTCAGTTCCTACTATTTATTAATAAACTTAGATTGATTCAAAGTATTTCTCAGATAAGAAATTAAGCCCAAAAATTTAATCTGGAATATAATGCATTGATGATAATCAACATGATTTCTTTCTAACATAAAGCATCCATGTTGAAAAGAAAGATTACACCAAAATCTGAACTCTTTTCTTTTGACTATCAAGAGAAAGAGGCTTGATAATTTTCATTCTGTGGTTTAATATTTCCATTTTATATTAAACATGAACATTCTAGATATAAACCTTAAGGCAATACTAAAATAGAATACATTTGGATTTACATTTTCCCTAAAATCTGATTTCAGAAGGATTTTTTGTCATCCTTTCTCGTTATTCTTATCACTCTCTAGGACTGAAATTCTCTCTCAGAAGTCTGAAGGGCTTTGCTGTAGACATATTCCCCTTCATTAAAATATTCTAGAATTTTTAGAGTCATCTTCTTAGATTAGAACTGGCAGAAGAAAGTCCAGATTAATTTAAGAAAATGTTTATTTGAGTCTTGAAATAGTTTAATAAAAGAGAAAATAAGAAACTTTTTTTATTTTTTTTACATGCTGATATAGCTCTGTGGTAAATATTTGAGTGCTAGTTACTGTCCTTGTCTAGAGGAAAAAAAAAAGAATGTGTATATGAAACCTCTCATTGTCACCAACATAATTTTTATTTTATTTTCCTGTCTTCATTTTTAGGGCCCTTCTTTACAATAATTTAGTTTCTCTCAACTGATGCTGCTGTTATTTAAATATAATAATTTCTATTTCTAAGAAGTATTGCAGATCACATTTTATGAAAAAAATTTGGTTTTGAAAGGTGCAATTTTCTGTTAGGGATTCCACTCTTGGCTAGAGTATGACCTTGGAAAAATTAGGCCATGCCTTTTGTATAGCATCTCCAAATTTGTCTGCAGTCTCTCCTAGCAAGTACTAAGGCTAAGATGTGATTATAAATTTGCACGAACTTTTGGACTGCACTGTAGTGTGATAAAATACTGGCAGGAAAGAGTTGATAAGAACAGTAATGATTCAGCTTGTTATTCTGTGACAAATATTTTAAGACCCCTCTCTTAATCATTTCTGAAATTGTCTACTGATGGAATTACTCAGAAGGAGTAGCAGTGAAATTCTAACTTACTTGTATATCAGTCAAGCTACTTAAACTGGGTAAGATTTTCTTTTCTTTGATTAGCTTATTTGATGCCTCAATCAGTGGTTTTCCTCTGGAAGAAAATAGAAAATGTGAATGCAGATTAAAAAAAAATCCAGAAAGGAAAAAGAGGTCATTCATCATAAAAAAGACCCCCTAGTGATTAGTTGGCATTAAAGTATTTGAAAGTAAACAAGTCAGAATGTTTAGAATATTTTAAAATAAATGCTTCTTTTTAACGGAGAAAATGCCATAGAAAATGGAATCTCAGATAATTATCTTATCTAAGTGTTCACAGTGAGACATACCCCTTATTAGTCCCTCTGTATGTGACACTGCTGATCATGCTAACGTGCATATCAGTCCTACTCTGTGACACTGCCTGGAACTTCACCAATCAGCATGATACTGCCAGTCAACCTCATAGTGTTATTTAATATACAAAATCTCATTAAAACATTAAAATTGACCATTGCTCATTAAAAAATTTGTACATTAACAGCCATCCTATCTCTCTTTTGACTATAATTTGAAATTAACTAATGATTTACAGCTTTGTGTTGCAGCTTCTTGCTCTGGTACTGAATAGCCAAAATAAAATCTTTTTAATTCTGGTCTTTATAGATGCTTATCACAAAAAGATAGACATTGTTATTTGCATTTCTCATCAAGATAGCAGAAAAAGATAATTTTCTCTCAGCAGGAAATTTATACAATGAATATTAAATAGTTTATTTTTTGTATAACTGAGTTAGATCAGTCTACCTTATATGCAATCATTTTTGTTTAAACTAAGGCTCAGATTGTATCTTCAAGGTTAGGTCTTTTCCAAATGTTCTTTACATTTGGCAATTGGATAGCTTCTCTGGAATTTATAAAAAAGCTGAAGAATGGCTACACATGACCCTAAAGAAATGCAAATAAAACACACCAATGGTCTCAGTTCAGAGTGACCATTATGAGATACTAAAATTTAGTCATTGAAATTTTGTTAATCGCTTCAGACAGATGTGCTCTTGTGTTGAAAAAATACTATTTTCTTCCTAACAAGGAATAATATTATTGCTGGCACAAAAAAAAATCTGTTTCCATCTATGTCATGCAAAGGACAAAATGTAAAAGTATAAAGCGGTTGCATGATGATCTGTTTCCAACATTCCCTCAAGCAAACACACTTTTCTATATGCAGCATCTTAGTCTGACACTGAAGATGCCTGTAGGCAAGGGAAATTACCTGTGAGCACTGAGTAGTAAATAAATTCCCATTTCTTCTGGCAGAAGATGTTAAAAATAAGGCTATGTTTCTGCGTATTTGCACTTAAAGCTCATTATATAATCAAGGGAAAACAGCCACAGGGACATTAAATCTGTTAGACTAGCAATTGTAAGGCTGTCTAAGTGTTTTTCAAATCATAATTTTATTGTAAGAAAAATTCATCTGCAATTTTGCTGTCATTAGAGGGTTGTGCATATTTTATTTTTTTAGGGTGCATTGATTTCATGTTATGCATAAAAAGAGAATATCAGAGATATGCAGTCATTCTGGTCCTCCTTTCAAATACGCACTGTACTTACACATTAGCATTCCTTAGTTTTACATTTATAGTCAGTCTTTTTTCACCAAGCTATCGAAATTAAATACAAATGAAATGTTAAAGCAATGGTATTTTTACAGTCTTACAATCATACCCATCCATTCAGTTAATGAATAATTTAATTTCCTTGACTGACTAACATTTGAATATCTTCTGCAAATTTAGCAAAACATGAAATTGCAATGTTGTCCTTTTCCTAAGAAATGTTTTCTCCTTTTTAAAATACTGCATTATATCAAGCTTTAAACTATTTCCAGGCATTTTTTCACGATGAACTGGAAGACTTGACCTCTAGAGGATGAAGAATTCTAGGCTTCTAGCCAATTTAAGGTACTTTTCCAATATACTAATATACTTTCTTCTGAGAAACTTTTGAGTTTCTCATACATTGTGTGGGAAATGGAAAATCAGAATGGACTTCAGGCCCGAAACTTATTAACTGAATAATTTCCAGTAGCAAAGCACCTTATTTTTCTTCCATAACACAAGTTCAGTAATAACCTTGCTCTAATTTTATTAAAAAACCTAAAGGAGTTTAAGGTTTTCTTTGTATGGCATAACTTTATCCTCAGAATTTGAACATGAGCCTTGGAAAAATTTCTACTGCCAGAAGGCTGAAGTAATGTACAGTTGCCAGTTCCTATATATTTTTCATCATAACAGAGAATAATAATAGAGAGAGAATAATAGCATAGAATAATAACAGAGAAACTCCAAGATACTATTTTTTGTGATGAAAACTTTATTGTTTTAGGTATGTTGTGAAACAACTTTTTAAAATTATTTGAATATACTTTATTTTTTATCTCCAACGTTTTGAGACGAGAGAATTTTCCCAATATTGTATGGCTATTATCTACAAATAGGGGGAAAATTTTGTGTAGTTTTACATTAGTGATACTATTTTATTTCTCAATTAAGACTACTATTTTTCCTTTCCCCAAATCCATCTTTGTCTTTAATTGAGAGTCTTTAATTGAGATTATGGAAACAAGTAAGCTTTCAAAAAAGTGATTGCTTAGTTTAAAATATATGTTTTAATAAAGGGACTACCAGCCCATAATTAGTAAAAAATACATATATTAAAAATTTGCTTAATAAAATTATCCTACTGCCTTGCTGTTCTGGGTTTGTGTTGCAAAGTTATGGTAGTGGGGGAGGGTCTATAGGTGGCTTCTGTGAGAAGCTGCCAGAAAGTTCCTCCATGTCCAACACAGCCAATGCCAAGTGGCTCCAAGATGGACAAACCACTGGCCAAGACAAAACCCATCAGTAACTGTGGTAGTATTTCTGGGATGATGTATTTAAGAAGGAGAAAAACTGCTGTGAAACAGTAAAAGCGTCTGAAGAATAGAGAGAGGAGTGAGAGAAACAGGTCTGCAGAGCCACCAGGGTTAGTGAAGGAGAAGGGCAGGAGGACTCCAGGAGCCAGAGCAGAGATTCCCCTGCAGCCCATGGGGTAGCCAGATGTGCCCCTGTAGCCATAGAGGAGCAAAGATCCACCTACAAGTTGTGGAGGACCCCCTCTGGAGCAGGAAGATGTTTGATGGGATCAATAACCTCATGGGAAGCTTGCCCTGGAACAGGATCCTGGCAGGACCTGTGACTCCATGGAGAGAAGATCCTGTGCTTGAGCAAGACTTGTGACCCCCATGGAAGGGGCCCATTCTGATTTGCTAACTGCATCCCATGGACAGGACTCACATGGAAGAAGTTCCCATCTGTAGGAGGAACCCCATACTGGAGCAGGGGAATAACTGGACATTGCCCGTGCCTTGTAGGTGTCCCTCTGGAATCATTTTCCAGAACCTAAGCAGTGACATCAAAACATCGTAATATAAATATGTAAACAAAATGTACAGATCGAGGAGGAATCTTCAGCCTTCTGGACTGGAATCACTTGTGAATACAGAATGTACAAAACACAAGCTCTATATATTTTACCTCTTTACTACACACTAATGAGTTAAATTGCCCCTTCTAGCACCCCATGCAATATGTAATTATAATTCATTGAAGAGCAGTAAAATGAATGTTCTGTCCTGAAGAGACAAAGGCAGGTGCGTTTCTCGATCAGGAGATTTCATATATTTAATAAGACTCGGTAGAAAAATTATTGTAAATAGAGGAAGAAAAACATCTGAAGGAACCAGCAGCTGGAACAATTGGAAGTCCTGGGGTTTGTTTTCAACTAATTCTCATTTACAGCATGAATCTGGCTTCTGACAGTTATTGGAAAAATGAAATTTAATTATGATTTTAATTTTTTTCCCCACAAAACTGGTTCTAGGAATTTTTTTTTGTTGTTGTTCTTCATAAATCATTCTTAATTCTTCTA
Source organism: Chloebia gouldiae (assembly GCA_003676055.1). Lineage (NCBI taxonomy): Eukaryota > Metazoa > Chordata > Aves > Passeriformes > Passeridae > Chloebia > Chloebia gouldiae. The sequence goes on from QUSF01000001.1 coordinate 15,286,750, forward strand.
ACCATGTGAAGTACCTAAATGGAATAAGAGATAGTTGGAAAGATGATCTGTTAAGAAGAATTTATTTTCTGACTTTCAGAATCTTGTAAGAAATATGCAGTCAATCCATGCACCCAGTCATGGATTCATATTTTCAAGCTCAGATAAACAGTAAATCTAAAAAGAGTGCTTGATGGAATGAGTCCAGATCCCCAATATGCAGAGAAATTGTAGAATTCATCTTCCTCTAAAAGGATGTTTGAGGAAAATAGAATCCACAATAACTAGATTTTCATGCAATAAAGACAAAAGGGACAGCGAGCATTGTTTGATATTACACAATGCTGTCAGAGCATTTCCGTCCATAATTTGTATTTTGACCTATGCCTTTAAAAAGGCCTTCAGACATCATCAAAATGCTGATTTCATCATTAACACTTGACAGATATCTCAAATGCTTTATTAGCCAAAACTAACAGTAAAATGAAAAAAAAAAAAAGTGAGCTAAGCCTAGATTCAATAAAGTCTGATGCCTAGGAGGTAAGTATAACAACAAATAAGTTTTGGAGATTTTTTTTTTCTGCATAGGATACCTCAGCTTCTAAAGTAGTTTGGTTGACTCAGAATGTTGAGCTGAGCAATGCAAAACCATTCAGCAGAAAATGTGAACAGGCTTGTATCCTAAGATTCATCCTTCTCTGAAGTTTAGATGCTTAAAGGATTTCAGAAAATACTTTCATCCATTCAAGATCCTGACCTGAATGCAGTAATTTGCAGCATCTGAAGAAGTGAGCAAACATCACTGCACCCAAAAGGGGTGAAAAAATGGAACTCTGAGCCAGGAAGTAAAATATTTTAAGATCTTTATCTTGAGGAATTTGCACTCTGTGCTGGTTATGATTTGGGTAGAGTTAATTTTCTTCTTAATATGTCATATGGGGCTGTGTTGCTGTGTTTAGTGTTTGTGCTGAAAACAGTGCTGATAACATAGGAATGTTTTCATTATTGCTGAGCAGTCCTTACACAGAGTCACTGCCTTTTCTGCTCCTGACCTGCAAGGAGGCTGGGAGAGAACGCAGCCAGGACAGCTGACCCCAGCTGACCACAGGGATACTCCATACCACACGGTGTCATGCTCAGCTGCATGAAGAAGAAGGGAGGGGCTACTTTTGGAGTGATGGAATTTGTCTTCCTAAGTGACTGCTACATGTGACAGAGCCCTGCTGCTCTGGAAGTGGCCAAACACCTGCCTGGTAATGGGAAGTGGTGAATGAATTCCTTGTGTTGCTTTGCCTGTGTGTGTGGCCTTTGCTTTATCTATTAAACTGTCTTTATCACAACCCACAAATTTTACTATTTTTATCAATTCTTCCTCCTGTCCCAGTGGGGGTGGGGAGTGAGTGAGAAGCTGTGTTGTGCCAAGTTGCAGACTGGGGTTCAACCATGACACTGTCATGTCTGCTATGGGGAATTGACTATACATATATATTTTCTCTTCAAGCTTTGCCCAAGCTATAGGTCTAGAGATGCTTGCAAGTGAGGATATTCATTAAGTCTTCTGCTTCAGGTGTGCGCCTGTAGAGAAAAGAATTTAATGGCCAATTTAATGGTAATAAATTTAGTAAATTCATAGCATTGTACAAGTGTAATATGATGCTTCATGCTTTATATAGCAAAGCAGTAGCAGTCATTGCATGCCATCTTTTTGTTATTTGAGACCATTTAGGGAGCAAGACAACCTTCCAATATTAGAAGCGTGCATTTTATGAAAAAAGAAAAAAATAATGTTAATAAACAAATGCTCAATATTCTCAAGTTGAAGCATCAATCTGTGTAGAATTTTTTGTTTAGTAGGTGAGACCTCTATAGCATTTAATACATGTTTATGACAATTTTTTTTTGTTTTCTCCTCTTTTTCGTAGGAATAATTTCAATCTCTCATTATGTACCTTAGAAAAACGTTTACCTCTCCCAAATGATTTTTCATACTAGTTTTGTTTCAAGTCCATAAAGTATTTTGCAGCTTGTGACTTTCCCGTGCAGAAATCCCTTGCTTCACTGACAGGTTTTTGCTGTAAATCAGTTCCATCTGAATAGATGGTCCCCAAAGTAATTTTCCTTAGATTTGTTTAGAGGCATCTGACTGGAATGATTTTCAGTTTTCATAAAAGCAGGAATCCATTGCCACTATTGCCATTACTTGCTATATAGATATCCAGCACAAACACACTGATGATACAAAGGGCTCCAGGGATTGAAGAGTTTGAATGAAAAAACAAGTTGGGGGTTTGGGTTTGGTTTTTTGCTATTTCTGTGACTGTTCTTAAAGGTTAATTTGAATACTTTGGGAAACTGTTTTATTGTCATCTCTCGTTTAAAAATATGAACTCAAAGGGTAGGGTCATCCTTTAGATAATCCTGTATAATCTTTATATAGTTACTATACATGCTTTAATAAAAGCTTCGGAAGATTGAAAGCAAAAAGATAGGCTACATTAGGAATGCAGCAGATATCTATGCAAACTTAACACTTTACATTTGATAGGAAACATTTATTAAATATCTTAAAGATTTCTGTTAAAACATTGGATGAAGAATTTTCAAAGAGAACAGCTGATACAAAAATTTCATCCTTAACCAGTTAGTTTATATTTTGGTGAGGTATCTATTTGAAGAAATTGCATAACTTAATTTAAATAAATTCTTTCAATTTTCCATTTGAAATTACTTTTGGCAGCTGCAAAAGAAGATAATTTTGCAAGCATGTACAAGGACATGTCTTATTCACTGAAAATTTGTTATATGTATCTTCCAGCATACAGATCTTAATAACTTTATTGTTTTTCAAAATTAGAGCAATAGAACAACTTTGATACAGGAAGCTCTTTGAAAAACGGAACTTTTGATTGCCTAAATTTGGTTAGGAATTCTTAATTATTCTAAAGTTTTATCTAAAGCATTACAAAATATCACTTTCAGGGATAAGGAAATCTTAAAAATGTTTTCTTATATCCTAATTAATTCTTCCTTTATATAGAAATTAGAAGATCCTAGATTTAATTCAGATTTACATTATATTCTGAGAGATAAAGAGAAGTGTATAAATCCATATGGCATAAATTTCACAACTCCAAAAGCAGGTTTGTGGTAGATGCAGTGATTTCAAACTCCATTCAGCAATTCTTCATGATAATCAACATGGCTGTGTTGGCTTCCTTTTAATTGCAAGGTGCTAGAACTTTGAGATTTCCTCTCTGTTAACAGTTGTTCACCTCTGTAATGAAAAAATTATCTTTGCCTCGAGCCCCATAACAGAATCACATAAATATAGTGCAAGAACTGTTGAAGAGGGATGCAGAGAAACCCTGGGACCACAATGGTCAGCAGAGTCTTCAGTATCATCCTGGGGTAACCACAGCTGTAGAATATGATCACTTTTTTAAGCACTACTTCAAGGAGAGGAACAATGAAAGGAGAAAAAACATTTTAAACTGGCATATCTTGGCTAAAGCATACAGCAGGATGAAAACAGAAATCTGGTCATAAATTCTATGGTATGGTAAAATTCCCTGTGTATGAAATGCCTGTGTTTTCCTACAGTTTTTGATAATCTTATGACAAAATGAAGCCCTTTCTGTGGCATTCCAGTCCAGTAAAATTAAACTAATACAAAGCACTATTACACTAGATTTTCTTTCAAGTATTATCCAAGTTTTATTTGTTTGGTTAGGCTGGTTGGTTGGTTGTGGTTTTTCAATAAATTTCAGACAGTTAAATTATAGCAAAAGGGGAATTTTCTAGGTTTGGGTTTTAATGTCATAAATCCTAAAACTTTCATGGATGACTGAAAGTATAGTGTGGGATTTCTTGGACACATGATTTCTATGAGAATTAGTTATTTCTTTGACATAAATGGCAAATAAGAGTATGATTCTTGCTATATTGTCCAGCTAAGATGCTTGCAAGTATAAACAAGCATAGAGAAATTTATAAAAGAAGCATTTAGTCATGCAGCAGAGTTTAATGATTAGAAATATTTTGAGTGTCTGAAGCATCAGAATAAATATATTTCAGAACTAAGCGTCCAAGCTTCACTGAAATTTTACTCCACAATTTAGGTTCTTTTAGGTTTGCGTGTATGGGAAATGTATATGGGAACTGAAAGGTTTCCTTTCATCCCCTAAATCCTGGTAAAATTACAGCCTGTTTCTACCATGTGATTGTTGATTTAATTGATCAGCAGGGCTGATGCCTCGCCCATCTTTCACATGACCGCTGTTCAAAGCTGGGTGTGAGACAGCAGAGAGGGGATTTAAAAGTTCACTTCTGGTTCTGTTGTGACATGAATGATTTATAACCATGAGTATTTTAATGATTCAGTTTCTTGTGAAGCCATCTAAATAAACAGTTGCATTGGCACAGCTAGAAGACATCGGCTGAAGGAAAGAAAAGAAATGAAAGTGTTGGGGAGTGGTTGCCAAACCAGCTTTTTCATGGAACAGAAAGTTCATGTAGCAGCTTGAATTCTTCAGTACTCACAGGACTTAAATTTTTTTCTTTTGCACATGTGAAAGAAAATGTGAGCCTGGAAATGAGAAGACACTGGGGTGATTTAATTTCAGCCTCTTAGTACACGAAGCGTGCCTACAAGAGGGTTGGAGAGACATTTCTTACAAGAGCATGCAGTGACAGGACGAGAGGGAACGGCTTCAAACTGAGAATAGGTTTAGGTTAGATATTAGGAAGGAATTCTTTACTGTGAGGGTGGTGAGGCACTGGAACAGATTGCCCAGAGAAGCTGTGGGTGCCCCATCCCTGAAAGTGTTCAAGGACAGGCTGGGTAGAGCTCTGAATAATCTGGTCAAAAGGAAGGTGTCCCTGTCCATGGCAGAAGGGTTGAAACAAGATAATCTTTAAAGTCCTTTCCAACCCAGTCTATTCTATGATTCTACAAAAAATAGGCCTTATAGCTAGAATTTAGGTCTTGGACTTCAAAGTAAATTACTAGCATGTGAATTAATATGAATATTTGGAAATGAAAATAAAATACATTTAGTCTTTCCAAAGAAGAGAAATTTGTATATTTCAATGGAGTCTGATGCTTTTGACATTCAGGAAGTGTTTCTTTTAATTTCATTTTTTCCTTTTTGTTGGCTTTTTTGTCCCAGGTGGTCCAAACTCTACCCTTTGTAAAATTTGCATCTAACTTCAATTTTTTTTATTAAAAAAGGCAACCAAACAAACTAATAGGAACAAAAACCAACCAAACAAAAAACCCAAAGAAAATCCCACAACTCACTGATAAATCTTTATTTCTCTTTTCTTTTCTTGAGAGAAGAATTGAGAGCAGCTCTAATCTAATGACTGCACTACCAGCAAGCATCTTAAGCCACATGTTTCTGTTTGATATTTCTATTAGCTTTATTATTGGAAGCCCTTTAGAACTGAATAGACTGTGATTCATTTGGTGCTGTACAGCATCAGTAAGAACTTGTTCATCATTAATCTGAAAGAAATTGTTAGGCAATGAGTTCTCAGAGCAAGGTGAGCAAGATATAATTCTTCTTAAGTCAATTAAAATTTCCTTTGTAAAAAGAAATGCACCATTTATTCTTTGGTTTTTTTATTTCTTTCTTTCTTAATATAGTTTTTATATATTTTGTCTTTCCAAAAACCTTAAATTAATATTGGATAAGTAAAATTAGAAATAAACAGCTTTGTAAGGAAAGGTAAGTGCAATATAACTGAAGGAAAATTCAAGACTGTAGGACAAAAAGCAAAGGAAATACACCCCACCAAAATACCAAAATAACTCCTCTCCCTCCTGAGAGGAAACCTTTTGCTCTGATAGGGATAGGGATTTCTGATGTGAAATCAAGAGGCATAATTTTTAAAAAGATAATTTTTGTGTAAACAGGTCTGAGTTAATTTATTAATAATTTTCTGGTTTGACTCTGCCTGAAACCAAACTGCACATACCATATGCTAGCATATGCTGGTTGTAAAATGATGTGTGATATTCTTGCAGTGAAAAGGCTTTATTCCACACCAATTAGGCATGCCTGGTTAAAGATACCCATGCAGTAAAAGTAATAATGGGTTCACAACAAAGACTGCTGTGATCATGCAAATCAGACACCTGAAGTTCAAGGAGCTACTACTTAGAGAAAAGAGGTGGGGGGAATCAAGGAAAAACTGTTATAATGGGACAGTAATTATGTTGCATCTGTGATCTGGCTGAGACATGGTTTCAGAATAAGGTAGCAAAATGTCATACATGCTATGGGATGGAATATGCAGTTGAAAATTAATAGGAGGAATAAAAGATATGTACTGAATATTTGACCTGGAAATGTATGAAAGCAGAGAGTTTAAAGGGAAATAAATGCTGAAACATCTGCTGTCTTTGTAATTTAGTAGATACTTTTGTTTTGCAGATCATTCAAATTCTTTCTGATTATTTTAGTCTTCTCTAATGTACAGCAGTAGCTGAAATGGTGAATAAATGTTTGTAAAATGTCAGCTTGTTTTCTATTTAAAAGAAGAATCCTTTTATGTTTCCTCAGCAGCTGCTACATTTAATAACTCTCCCAGATGTCACATTTAAATTGTGTTTTGCATTTACAGCTATGAAAAGCACTGGAACAGAGAGAGCCTTTAGAATTTCAGCAGCTATACCACAGTTTCTTAGAGTTATCCAGCTCTGTAATTACAGGAAAAAAACTCTTGATGGTGAAAAAAATGTAAGACTTAAATAAAATATAAATATGCAGCAGCATACTATAGATATGTTATAGGGTGCATTTCAGTTGAAACTAGTTTTCTGAACAATAGAATTCCCACTTTCTCTGGAACTTTGGTAATGGCAGCAAGGCTAAATACTATAAAAAAGTTTAGCTGGTGTAAGGAATTGGTAGTATTCTGAAGATTTTGCTATGAAAAGGCATCACTTGCAAAGTCAATCCCAGCTGGGTACCATTTAAACATCCACTGTATACAATGGAAAATGGATCAGAAAGTTACCTCATCCTACAGAATTTAATAAATAAACTACTGGTCTCCAAACTCTTTACAAAATACCATGGAAAAAGTAGAATTTGTAAATTTGATTGAAGACATTTGGTACTGGGGTTTTGCTTAATTTTATACATTCACACATATTAAAAAATTTTAACTCAATCCTGAAATTTATTACCCATTTTTGTCACATATCAATATACTGTTGAAATATTTTATGATTGTGAGTTTCTTTTAGGGTAGTGAATTTTTTGGTGTGTGGTTTTTTTGTGTGTTTTTTTGTTTGTTTTTAATTTGTTTGCCCTGTTTGGGGTTTTTGTTTGTTTTGTTTGGTTTGGTGTTTTTGTTTGTTTGTTTTACTATTCATCTGGTTTCTAAGTCACCACCTGTCAACATCAGGTATTGAAACCTCATTAGGGTTACAATAGACTTGCACTGCTTGTGTTAGCATTTTAACAGTTATAAGCAACAGTGTCATCTCCTATTGTCAAGCACTAAGCTCAAAGCAGCAAGTTCTCAGCTGCTAGGGAGTGATGGAATCCTAAAATATCTCTGATTTCATCATGCATATATGACTCTATTAGTTTTCTCATTGTAGTAGTAGGGCAAGCAACACTATGAAGTAAAAGTAAAAAGATAACCTTTTCAATTTCTAATTTTAAAGCAGTAAAGGAAATATTTTACTTGATATTAAAATACTTTTGATAAAAGAATTTTTGGTGGCACAGCCTACTTCTTGTTGGGAGAAAAATGAAAGCTATATCCAAGATTATAGCAGAAATTTGGTATCTGGAAGCTGAAAGTATTTGTTAGTCATTATATTTTTAGTACAGTTTTAGTTTTAGTTGCATGTGTTCTTGTAGGGACCATTACAGGAAAGACTTTAGGAAGGAGAAAAGAAATAGTATTAATTCAAATATACTTAATTTGACTCCTGATTTTTGATTTCTTCTATTCTTTGTTTATGCACTCTATTTTTCTTCAAAGTAGTAGGGATTTCATGGTTGGCGATGGGAACACTTCTCCAAGTGTGAAATGAGAGTAGCACAGTGCTAGAAGTGGAATGTTTCCTATTTATTATATGTGACTCCCAAGCTGATGCTAATCTTTGTAGGAGATCTCATTGTGATTGGAAGATGAGGTTCATTTCTTGCATCCTGGCTGTTATCTCCTGTCACACTCTACTGGCTGAGTGAACAAGCTGAGCCTACTGAAAGCTTTATAGATGTATTAATATACATGAAATATATTAATATGGCCATTTTACATGTGTATGTGTGTTGGATTGCAATTGAATGAGTAGCCTTATCTCATCTACATTTGTGATGTCGCAGAAGCAAAGGAGGGTGTCCTATCCTTCAGGTCCTTTTGAGTGATCTGGAATCATTGTTGGCTAACAGTAGGACTGTACCACAGGGGGAAAGAAGATGACTCTATGAAGAGAAGTGAGAAAAATGCTCATTTTGTTTCTCAGCACTTTAAATGTGCTCTGTGCCAGAACAGAGATAAATTCCAGGCCTTTAATCCATGTTCTGAACAAGCTATCTGAAAGACTTCTTTGTGGATGTCCATTAAACTGTCTAATTCAGTCTATGAATTTCTGAGTCCAGAATTTCAGTTTAATATTTAAAATACATCAAATTATACACCTGGAGCGTGGAATCCTGGTTATATTTTACTTGAACTTTATCACTACCACAGCAAAGAAAGGATATTGTCCTGGTCTTTTTTTTTAAACAGTCTTTTGTTTATTGGAAGAAACAAAATTTATCATGAGACAGTATCTGTTTATCTCTTTATAAGGTTGGTCAGAGGCTGTCTCTGGTTATTTTAAAGACCAGAATCTCTTGAATTTCCCAAACAATTTCAGAGTTAGGAGAGAATTTCTAGGTTGCTTATTTGGTTTATTTCTCTCTGGCTAAATAGATGCTTACTTTGCAGAGGTACAGCTATGGATCTGGTAGTGAAAAACTACTTTTATGAATCAGAGGAGCTTAGTCTGGCATGTATCATCCTAATGCAGAACATAAAGACAAACCAAAATAGTTATTCTCTGAAAGTGATTAGATACAAGGACCTGGGGAAATTATTTAATACAAATAACTGTCCTTTATATATATCTTAATTTAGGGGGGAGTAATTCACTCAATAAAAATAAAAGCTTTCATTTCATGCCGTATGAAATGTTTAAAATGTGTTCATAAATTTTAAAGCATTGTAATATATTTAATTTTAGGATGACTGTTCAAAAGGCTTGCATTGAGAAACATGCCCCTCATCCCCCAGTCTCCTTTCTCCTCAGTAGTAATAAAAATAAAATTCATTTACAATTCATACATATTTGAATGTCTTTTAGAGTACATTTTTACACTTGTGGAAAAAAAATATGTACACATTTTTCTCCAGCTGGAGTTTATGGTTTTTAAAACTTCCCCACATGGTGGACAAAAAGAACTTAAGACTACTGCTGCTAGTTTTTAATTTCTGCTGAGATGCTATTTTGCTGTTACCTGAGAAGTTGTACATGTATACCAAAAATTTGCTGGAAGATAACAAGTACAGACTGGATATGAAAAAAATGCATTTAATCAAATCAGCTACTCTGCTGTATGAACACCAAGCTAGTCAGGTTCAGGCAGCTGTCATGGTTTTGGAATACACTAGAGAATAGGAAATCTCACAAATTTTGAGATTTCAGAACATTTTTAATAATAGAGTATTGAAATATTAATTTTAATTCATATACTTCATTCTGTAATTTCAAAATTTATCTGAAAACAAATAAAAAAAATAGTAGCCTATGCACTTAGTTGGATTTTTTAATCCTAACAGATGTTGGATAATCACTTTAAATATCCCTCTTCTAATGAGAAAGTAGGCAATGTATAGTACTTAGTAGCATGTAAAGAAAATACAAATTTTAGTTTGTTTACTGCAAGTGAAAGTGTTAACATTGGAGTCTTGGGGGTATTTCCCTTGACAAAGGAGGTAGTTCATTCTTCTAAGTACAATACTAACACTAATTTCAATAGAAATTCTGTTTTGCTAAACCTGTCATTTTTCCCTAGCTCTGTTCCTGTTGGTGAAAAGATATTGCTTTATACATATTCCAAAGACCTTCTGAAGAGTCATAAAAAGTACTTTATACTCAAAGTACAAGCCAAGACAGAATGATCCCATCTGTGTCCTGACTCTGTGCATGGAAAAAGTAAAAATTACTGGAAGAAATGCCTTTGGAGGAAAAGCTGAGAAACTCAATCCTTCAAAGTTTACAGCACAGAAAACATGCCAGCTAGGACCATTATGATGTTTCTGTGTGTTCTGTTGTCTTTACAGAATAACTCTGGTCATCTCCAATCTCTTAATAATAAAATTTAACCATATACAGATTTTTGTCATCTACATCTCTACCACACAGAGTGCCAATCTAAGAGGGCTAAACCACACACAGGGAATAGCAACAGGTCTTTTTAGCTGAATAATCAGTAATAAATAACTATAGATGTGTCCATAAAAGCTAACATTGTGAAAGACCATCAGGAAAGTCCTTCTTCTTCTGCTGTTATTTTTACTAGAGAAAACAGTGTATGCAGACTTGAAAATTATGATTTTGGTGCCTAGAATCACTTTAAATTTGGTTTGGTTTGCTTTATCCTTAAGAATAAAAATTAAGTCACATGAACAATAAGAAATGCTTAAGGAGATAAGTATGCAAATGCATGTGAGTTGAAGAGAGGAAAAAAATATTCATTGGATATTCATAGCTGCACACACTAACAAGGGACTCCAATCATGCACATATCAGCACTGCTGCAGTACTCCAAGAAACATAGACTTGATGTTATATAACCCACAGTTTCTAGAAAGAAATATCATAATCTCCTCCCAATAGCCAGGCAAGTATCCTTAGAACTTTCCTTGGTTTTATAATAATTGTTGGAGGTATCCTGTGCATCTCAGTTATGTGGTCTCTAAAATTGCGTGTTGTTGTAATTCTATCAAGAACTTCTGCACCACCAAATAATGCAGTACTTCTTGATAGGGCCGGGTTTGCAATCCAACAAGCTGCTTAAAATGAAAATTGTGTCTGGGGAGCTGTCATTGTAACAGTATCTGAACCATTACACACTACTCTTCAACATATTCATAGAACATAGGTCATAAATTTATATGTAACCTAGAGAATGAAGGATGCATTTTATTGGATGCATTTTATATAATTTTAGTAAGTGATTTTAAGATTGCTTATTTTTCAAACTGCTCACCATGTGCTGCAACTACACAGGTAATAAAACAGATACCATATTCTATATATGTACTTATTTGGGTTTGACTGCTTCAACAGTTATTTTTTAGGAGCATGGACTTAACATTTTTTGGCTTTCGGTATCTATATGGTTTTTCTTCCACACATAGAAGCAAAGTTAGTGGATCTTTTTTCCTCCTTGGTGTTTTCATAATTCCGTGTTTTTAATTGCTCTTATAGTGTGCATAAAATGAAAAACCACATGGAATGAATCATACAGAGTTTATACAAATTGCTCAGGACATCTGAAGAAACTTTTAATATTCACCTCCTAGACATGATTATGATTATGATTTCAGAAAAGCCAGATAGCTCAAAAATACTGTGGAGAGAAGAAGATAGCTGAACTTTCAAAAGACAAAAAAAAAAAGAGAAAGGGAATATTTATTACTAGTACATGTAGTAAATGGAGAACAGTTCAATAGTTTTTTTTTGTTTTGGTTTGGTTTGATTTTTTTTTTGTTTGTTTTGTTTTGGTTTTTTTTTTTGTGATGTAGCCATATGTTTTCCTGTCTTGGCTTGTAGTTGAGAGATGAACTTTCAGGATAGGAATGTACTTAGGCAGTGCATATCACAACACACTTCATATTCACAAAGGGAACTACTGCTGCTGCTGCCAAGAAATTAGTATAGATTTAAGACCTGGACGGTAAAATGAATAAACATATTATTATTGCATCTACAAACAGAAAAAAAAGTGTCAGCAAAAATTAGCATAGGACTTAACATCCCATTTTGCCCTGGTACCTTGTCTCCATGAATAGAAACCTCTTGAAGGTGACCTCTAGCAAATGTGATGTATACAAGGGTCTTCCTCCTCAGCTTTCAAATGTGGACTAGAGCAATGGCATAAACTGCCCACCTGCCATGCTGTTCACTGCAGTGATTATCCAATCCTGGCATTGACTTCAGTCACTTCCATTTTTGTGTAGTCTGGAAAGGAGATAATGATATTTTCTTGTACAATATTTTAACCACTTGGGCTATTTTTTTATTCCATAAATGGTGACATAACAAGAAAATAAACAGTAAAGTTAGGAAAGTTTTCATGTATAATTCTTACTTTTAAAATGAAAAGGGGACTGGAAAACAAAGAAAAAGTTTTTTAAAATAAAGAATTTTTTTTTCCGAATTAACCAAAACAGGTTATGGAGCCATAATTATAGGAGAACGACAGATACATATGCAAGAAAATATAAATATCCTTAAAACTAAAAAGTATTCTTTAAAATTATTTTATTCATAAAAATTCATTCCAAATATTGCCTGAAGAGAAGCTATTCTGGAAGAGTCAGGAAGCTTAGTTACATGGGTATTTGTCTCATGGAAGGTTTGAAGATAATGATAGCATCTGTGATGCAAATTAAACCAGGGTAAATTAAATTAAGATTTTAGTATCCCATTTATAAAACTACAAAAAAAAATCTTCACACAGACATGGTCTTCCCTTGTGACAATTGTTCATATTTTATAAATAGTGCCCTGAACACTCAATGAATCTTTGTGATGCCTTTCATTCTCTGTATTATTACCTGTTTTTTCACCAGTAATACAGATAAAAAAAATTAATTTTAAAGCTGAATAGAAGCAGAGGGAGACTTCTTTTTTCAATTCAGAAGCCTTTAAAAAAATTTTCTTAACACCTGTTCCAGGTTAAACTCATTTGAAATTTGTCAACAGAACTCCATACTGAGCTAATCCGTGTAACATTTTCATTGATATTTGGTCTGCTTTATGTGTACTTAAAACACTGAGGATTTTGTGGCTGAACATTCCCAGACCATCTCTGCAGTAGTTCTTTAATTTTTCACTTTTGTAATCCATTTTCTGAAATTTGCATCTGGTTCCATCTGTCATTGTTGGCAATTGAAGTTCTGTTTCAAGAAAGTACATTACAAAGTGATATTCTGACTGTCATTACAGTATTTCCATTTGATTTTTAACGGTAAAGTTTAAATCTGAGTAATATTTTTAAAAATAGCCTCTTTCTCCTTTGGATAAATGGTTTTTGAGTTTAGTAAATAAACAACTATTCCCAATGCCTATTGTGATAGATATTCTGTATTGCAGCTGTATTGCTGTTTTTAATTAGTAACTAATTTAGCAACATCACTGTAATTTTACATGGTAATTTTTACCATTAACGTTAGGGAGTTATTATAATGCAAATTTTCATTTAGATAAAATATGTACAATTACATCTTTACCAGATGAGAAATATTCTGTAATTGTATTCCTGAACTGAAAAATGAGTGGCATATGCTGTGGTATCTGCAGTTTAATTAAAGTTTTTAGTAGCAATGGTGCTGTAGGCATAGCAATGAAATAAAATACAACTATGCTTTTGAGAAGCCTAGTAAAAATCTTTGCTTCTTTGTGTCTACTTTAACCAGTAATGGCATCAGCATTTAAGCTGTTACAGAAAAAGAACCCATCTCTATTTTAGTTTATAGTCTTATTTCTGTATCAATAGAAGTATTTAATCTTATAAAGTCATAATTAATATAGAAATAAGCACATTTGTATTTCATGTTGTGCACTTTGGGGCAGGGCTTGAGGGGAATTATTTGGATTCCTGGGGGTTTGAGTCATTTTTCTGCTTAGACCATCCTTAGGCAGAAGCTTCTTATGAAATTTTTTGCGAATTTGCATAAAGGAATTGGAAACTCCAATTTAGTGATCACATCTAATACATAGAATTACAGTTATTAATGCATTTGGTTCTTGACTCAATAAGGGTTTTTTCCCTTTGTCCCCCGTGCAGGTTTTAGCAGATTTTTAATATTCAAGTACTACTGATAATGATCAAATGTCCTTGTCAGTATTTTGAAGACACTCAAGGAGCAAATCACCCCTCCAGCCTCTCTCCCTCTCCTGTGACAGTGAAATAGTGCTTAATGGCCACCATTCTTCTCTCACAAACTTCATTACAAGGTGTAAAGCACCTTGACATTTTCATGGATGTTTAAAAAAAATGTTAAGATAAAGGTGAAATAGCCCAAATGTTAGGCACTGTTGCCTTGTTATGACTGATCAAAAAAAGGTTATATCAACACTTCCTGACTGGATTTACATCCTATTTCTTTTCCATGTGCATTCCAATTTGATTGTAACTCAGCTGTAAATTCAAATTCACCTTTAATGCACCCCTCTACAATCCTCTGTCTCAGAGAACTTGGTTACTTGAGTGATTATGCTTTGAATTGTGTAGTTACTTTATGCCTTGAATAAGTTTATTTAATTCAGGTTAATTTATCTTTTACATTTTGTGTTGTCACTTCAATTTCCTTCATTTACTTTCCCCAGCTGTTTTATTAACTTTATTCCATTGCTCCCCAAACCTCAAAACAAATGCAGAGTACTGAATGTGTTGCAAATTCAATAATGTAGACTGAAGTGATGTAAATCAAGCAATAAATGAACAGGTTAGCTCTCTTTACTAGGCGAAGAAATATCAACTTCTCCTAGTTGAAATATCAATTATAGGAAATAGATAGTTCTCCTAATAATTCTATATTAGGGGAGGAAAAAAATGAAAAAAAAAAAAAAACAAGAAAAACCCATAAAACCCACCCTACCAACTAACGAAATTAACTTTTTAACATTGTTACAGAAATGTCACATTTGTGATGTGGTGTCACGTGGTGTGTCCCATGGTGCAATGTAGTTAGCCATAATTAAATAAGACTTGGACAAAAAATCTTATACTTAGGAGGTGTTACCCAGAAATGTGTAAAGAATATGTATTTTCCCATGTCTCCTTTTCAGACAGACACATACAAAAGAATGATTAAACTAGGAATATTTTATTGGTTTATCACACAATGTTACAGATGCTTCTGTGTTGTGAGAGAAGAAAGTATTTTAGAAAACTTCCTCAGATGTATTGCCTCTGAATAACATGAACAATCTGTAGGAAACTGATGAAGAGAGAAAGGATTCCTGTTTCACTTGGAGTGGCAGCAAAGAATAACAGCTCTAAGATGTTGTGGTGCAGTGTTTCCAAGGCAGCAGTGTATTTTGGTGCTTTCTTTCTGTATTTATAAGAGTTTATTTTTTAATTAGATTTTATTCCTGTCATCATGGTTGGAGATATATGCTAATGGAATGCTCATAAAGCGAAGTTCCTTACAAAAAAATTTAAAATGTACCTAGAATATAGTTCTCATGTTCAAATTATTTATCCTGGCATTATCTGGTTTAAAGTTACATTATTTCTTAGCATCAAAGTAAAAATTATTTTTCGTAACATGCCCCCCTTTCTATAAATCACTAATTTCTTGCAACAGGTGCACTTTCTGACTGGATTGATTTACAATTAGCTCTGATCATTCACCCCACAGTTATCTATGTCATTATCAGAAGTTAAATCTGATGCACTCAGAAAGGCTTTGACCTGTGTTTTCATTGCCTCCTTAGATTACATTGAGACAGCTTTTTTGATATGCCTTTTCTTTTGGCCACATATCTTTTTTTCAACTCAAATAGCACATATCCTGCTTCTGTGATGAAGGTTTGCAGCTTAGAGCCCAGCAGGAGCAGATATTTCTCCTTTTAGCCAAATTGGAGGTTTCAATTGCCTCTGAGTTGAGTTTGGTAGAGTTTAGCAGCTCAAGTACTTGCTGAAAAGGCAGACGTGCCAAGCATTCACTAAACTGGAAAATGTACCTTGAAGTTTCTAAAGGAGTGAGGAAAGGCATACGGGCATCATAACCTTTAAACTAAGGAAATGGAAAGAGGAATACAGTGCTGGCAGCTCACCTAGACTTTCTTAATGTGTAAATGTCACTCGTTGGAGGCAGAGATCTCTGCTGGAACAAGTTTTCTGACATAAACGCAGAAAACAGTTCTGACCTTCTAAGGCAGGATGATTCACTTGTCCCTGTCCTCATCAACATTTCAGGACAGCCAGAGGTATCAACAAAGCTATTGTCTATTGTCTGTGGCCAGAGGCTTTATATTCACAAATCTAAAAAATAAGCTTTAAGAAATAGTTTAGATAACATTGCTTGACATGCAAGGAAGCTTCTTTTCTTAGCTTTTATCTGCCAAGTGCTGCTTCTGAGTATGCTTGTCTTATGTTCCACAAGTCAGATAATCTCTTGAATAACTTCAAGGATAATAAAATCAGTAAGACATTATATTAAGAATGAATTTAACCCAGAAGAACACAGAGCAGCCTGTCCTGAAACTGCATTCTCTAATTATGTTTTGCTTTCCTTGTATGGGTGTTGCTCAGTAAGCAGTCTATAAGATAACATGATCTTGCAGATCTGTGTATTTCACAGTCCTATCCCTTTGCATGTCATAGATGAATATGCAGTCAAAATATCGTATGAACATTGAAAGAAAACAGTAATTTTTTGGAGTATTTTTCTAAAAAACATAAAACATGGAAATATAAAGGTTTTATTGGAATGGAACACAGTGTAGTTACTAGGTATTAGTCTAATGATTACATTTAAATCAATCCAAATGTGACAGTACATTACAAGGCTAATCTAATTTTAACACATCTGCATGCTGGAGATGATCAGGATATCTCTAAAGCAGTTACTAATTCCCCAATTTATTTTGTTTCATTTTTTTCTTTTCTTTTTTTTTTTCCCAGATGGGAAGGGCATTGGCTTGCTTTGTTTTATGTTCTCTGCACAAAGAATAACACAAATACACATCAGGAGAAAAAAAAATATCACAGTATAAGGACTTAAAACTTCCTCAGGTCTCACATTCAATCCACCCTGAAAGGTGATAAAATAGGGGCGATGTGAATAGGCATATATTTTATTGTAAGATTGTTTAATAAGCTTATTAATCCACTCCCTCTATTAGTCACACCTCCCTCCATCTCTGATGGTAGGGGTATTTCAGTGTTGATGTGCAATATTGTATTTGAAATAAAAGCTTTGGTTAGTATTGGTATTATTTTTTTTCTTAGTTTTATAAATTGAATGCACCATGTTTCCAATATTTATTTTATCATTAAATGAGCTACACCTTCATTTTCATACAGTTGGATCCAAAGATATATTTGCAATGTCTTTGGTAATCCATTTCTGCTTCTTGACCAGTTGCTGCTTCCTCTTCTGCTCAACTGCCATGTTTGATTCCCTCTTCTTTAGGACTGACTTTTCATTGCTGTCTTTTGCTCAGGAGTTTCAACTTCCTGTCACCAAATAGGCTTGTTAATGGTTTATCCCAGGATTCTTCAAACTTAAATCTTTATTGTTCTTTGTTGGTCTCTCATCACTTTCTGTTCCTCTGCTCTGCCCAGATAAAGACACATTTTGTGCTGTATCCCGCAGCTTGAATCAGGTCTGGATTTAGTTTAGCAAAAAATTTAGTTACAGATGGGTGTAGAAAGCATCCATTCTGCTTATTTTTCTGACTCTGAGGGGAAGATATTTGATCTACTGGTGGAACTGGTGATATGAATTGCTTTCCAAGATTCCCCAGCTGGTATTCCTGATTGCTCGTTTTTTTGATACCTTTCTCACCCCAATATTTGAAGTTACTGAAAGCGAAGGGGATGCACAGAATAGTATATTTTTATAAATCGTTGTATCAAACAATTTTGAATATGTTTTCATATATCTGACTGAGCATTAGGTATATAGGTTGGCTTCTGAGAGGAACAAATGGCTGTGAGGTTTACTACAGTAGTATATAATGAGGAAGTGCTGCATGTATAATCTTCCTAGCTAATCTCCATGACTGTGAGGTTCATAGTCAATAATTTGTCTAGTCAAACATAATTTCTATCATTTGTTGAATGTCTAGAGTCTTATATAAAATACAAAAATCTATGAACTCTACTTATAAGTTACTCAATTATGTAGCCAAAATATATATTATATATTGTTATAGAAACAATTTAGCTTTAACATACAATTATAGATTATTATAATGTAGCACACAGTTCTGCAGTTTACAATGCCCTGTGAAAATAATGTATCTCTTAAATGGATTTCTAAGGTCATTAATATTTTAAGCCATATGAAACCTTGAAACCTATATGCAAATAAAGCCTTACTTTACAGAGTCACCTAGATTTCTGTTTGCATAAAGAAACCAAACACCTTGTTTATTCAGATAGTCTTTTAGAGAGTTTGCTTTATATTTGTTGCTTTGTTTTTTTTTTTTTTTTTTTTTATTTTCTTCTACCACTCAACTTGGATGATGCATGGAGTGAGAACTGAAAGAAAATTATGAACTGTTGGTAGGACAATTTTTATGTTACTTTCCAGCACAGCATTTAGTAATGTAGTAAACACTGAACACAATGTACAGGCTGAAAGTGTGTGTGCCTTTGTTTTGTTTTTCTTTTATCCTCATCATACATTTGACGTCTTTCTATGTTTTGAAGATTTACATCACAGCTTTCAGAATTGCAAATTCTTAGTCCTTCATGTGAATAGGAATGTTTTGTCTTTATGATAGCATAAATGGGAAATGTAACAAAACTCAGCACCTTTCCTTTCTGCTTTTGAAATAGAGTTTAACCTAATTTCTTATATCACATTTCCATTTTTGTGTGTAGTTTTATAGGAAAGTTTTCATTTCTCTTTTATCAAAACAAATTAGCTTATGCTGTTCTGTATTCAGCATGTCCTCATTCAGTTCAAAATTAATGCTCTGAAGTGCTTTAAGTAAAACCATTAGTATATTCCTCATTAAGGTTATACTCACATCTGGCATGCTGGTTGTGTTGTGCCTAGTGAAGGCATAAAATATGTAACAGGTTTTTCAGTGAAAATGTTTGTCTTTAAAGTATAAAGAGATTCTCAGAATTGTGTTTTTTTTTCTTTAAATTCTGTATATATGTGAATCAGAATATATTGACCTTTACAGCATGTTGTGCACATTTCTGCACTTGATATTAGAGCAAAACTAAGAGAGAAGGAAAGAGATGTCAAAATTGTCATGGTACAAAAAATTCCTCTATTTAACAGGTTTCTCAAAAAGCCAGTAATAGTAGTTTACATACCTCCTCTCTTTTAAAAAAACAGACCTCAAAATCCAGAGATATTGTGCTACTGTATTCTTTCCTTAAGAGCAAATCTTGTTTTTCTTATTTTTCTTTTTTTAGATGAGTGAAAAAAGAATTCAATCCTAAAACATGGGATTGGAAAGGATTTCCCATGAGCTGAAGTGTAGCCATGGGCGCTCATAAGGGGCACCTTGGGTAACACACAGCATTGCTTTATAAACTCCCATTTAGAAGTACAATTTTTTATTGTACTCTTACCATCTCTTCTGTCTTTTGTAAGCCTGTAAGAGGTTTGTTGTCAGTTTAAATTTATTTATGGTCAATCTGTACACATTTGTTTCTGTGCCAGTTTTGTTGTCTAGTTAAATAGTTTATCTCCCCCGCAGCCCTTGTGTGTTCTCAGCTGAAGCACTTATAAAACTGTAATCATATTCCCTCTCATTTATCTTTTTGCTGAACTAAGCAAGAGCTTTTAGTACATTTGGAAAGTAGGTTCCTGGCTCTTCTCATCATGATTAACCCTTTGCTGCTGCTTAAAAAATAATTGTATAACCATATTCAAAGGGAGTTGTTTTGATTTTAGTTAACATGTGGTAGAGCAATAATATTGCACAGGATAATGACCTATGAAAGTGAAAAGTGCATTTGGATTACAATCACTATACACAGATTTTCATCTGGATGTTTGAGGAGACAAGGACACCTGCTTATTTGTTTGTGTTTCCCCTCTCTCAGGTTTTCCTTCCCTTTTGTAGCTGCTTAGACCCTCTGAATGGCACCATGGTGCAGTTCTATAAAGATTTCAGAATCCCACCTCTCTAATAACCTTTTTCCCCTCCTTTCAGAAATATGGTCACTGGTGGAATGCTGGTCAACACTCATAGTTTTTGATTTTCCTGCTTCTAAGGCATACTAAAAGCCATTAATAATTTATAGTATATATTGTTACCAATATATACCAAAAATCAAACAAATTGTTGTAATACTTTTACCTTTTCTTTTTTTTTTTTTTTTAGGAGGTGGAACAGAGTTACCAGGAAAATATAAAATATTTCTTGTTTTGTCTTTGGTTTTCGGGTTTTCTTTCTTTTTTTTTTCTTTTCCCCTAGCATGTAATAGTGGAAGGCTAAACAAGACGTGAATTATAGGCATACTTTATGTCAGCCTTTATTTTGAAAATAAACTCTCTAGATTTCACTACAAGCCATAAAGCTTCATGTTTGGTGAAGTACAGAAATAGATGTAGTGAAGGAACCTAAAGGAAAATTTAAAAATTTTAGTACAAGATCTTATTTGATTTTAAATAAGATGTTCTGGTAGGTAAGAATCACAAACCTGAGTCTTGTGAGATTTCTTTTGATGGTCCCTGCTGATTTATAATTATAAAGTCTGAAGTTAATGCAAGAATGTGCCATAATAGCACATTTTATCAAGGAAAGGAGGAAGCTGAGCTGCAAAATATGCATAAAAAATATTTTTTTCCAACCAGCAGAATATTTATATTCATGACTAAATTAGTTCCTAATAAATTATGCATAGCCTTATAAAGTTAAATGAAATCCTGAACCATACTGCTATAGATATGCTACCAGAAGCAACTGCTTTGCAGCAGTTTCCACAAACCACAACTTTTATTTGCTTTGATACTGTTAATATAAGCATTTATTTGTATTATAAATGCTTTCTTTCTTAATTTTACCTTAATATTTTTAATATCCTAATTCAAATGCTTTACATTCCTTTCTTTTCTTATCATTTAAGAGTAAGATTTTTCAGACATTCAAGTTCCAAGATGGTGTTTAATACATCTTATAAATTATTTTTATGAGCTTTTTAATAAAAGCAGGAAACCAAGCAATTTAGGTTATATCTTAATTACTTTAAAAAATCAAAAGGGTCAGGTGAAAGAGGGATGAAAGATCTGTATGCTCTTATAGTACAAGTGGCTTTTATTTTTTTTAAGTTACATTTTTTTTTTCTCTTCGGAGTTAACTAATAATTTATTCATTAATTAGATACTGATGTCTATTATTTATATACCTAAATTAGAGCATATCTATCTTTATTTATCTCAATGACATACAATAACCCAATTACATTCTTCACAGATGTCCCCCAAAAGGTCCCAAAGTTTTATGGGGAAATAGTTGTAGCTTTATCCACTAGGGGCATTTCACCTTTACAGCATGACCACTCCTTAAGTAATGAGAATGACTCCACGTATTGTGTTCTTATGTTTATATTTAAAAAAAATATTTCTTCAGTCATTCTACCAAGAATGACTGAAATTAAGAATTTTCCATTATGCGCTTTTCTTTTCAGAGAAAATCTTTTTATATAACTTTCAAAGAGAAATTACTTATTCTTGATTGTAATAATTCAGCTTTGAATAGTATATCTCAGGCAAAGGTATGAAATATTGTTAAGACTATTTTGTAGGGGTTTTTTGTTGTTTTTTGGTTTTGGGGGGTTTTTGTGAGATTTGGAGTTTGTTTTTATCTATTTCTTTAGTTTCTTATTTGGTTGCAACTGATGAATCTATTGAATTTCAAAATTAGTTTTTTTTCACACGTCATTTCATTGGGTAAATCTGCAAGGACAGAAAACACCACTCTTAAAGTAAGTTTTGGTTCTTGAAACTAAATACAGAGAATTTTCTCTCTTGCAACAAAGCAGCTCATGTTGGCATGTGGAGGTGACATTGATGCATATGGAGCATATGCACAGAGGGTTAGAAAATTATTCTAACAATGACACCAGGCCATTTCCTCTGTTCTAAATTTCTGGGTTTTTTTTGTTACTGCTAGCACTGAACTGATATTCCTAACATAGAGGGGATCTTCCTAACATTGTAACTTCATTATTACTAAAAGCTGTATGAAATAGGACTACTTTGCAATAAGATTTATGTTTTATTACTCAGTAAAACAAAAGTTATTTTGGTATTTTTTTTAAAGTAGTGTTTGTGTTGTAAAGAGAAGAACTAATTTAGATACTAAAGTGAAGGGATTTTGCTTTTCTACTATTGAATTATGAGAATTAATTCTGTACTAATACTTATATATTTAAAAAAAATCTAGGGATAAATCTAGGGATAAAATTACTGCCTCTTCAGAACTTTATATTGAATTAGGTACCTTTTTGCTGTTTCTATGTAATGCTGCACTTTCATTTAAAACACAAATAAATAGCAGTTATGTAAGCAAACAAAAATGAGAGCTATACTGAACAATGACTTTGGCTAAACACTGCAAGGAAGGGGAGGTAAGGGAAAGACTTATTAATCAAGACTTTCATGGAATTTTTAACCAATATATTTTAGTAAGAAAACTATAGGTGAGGTGGAGAACACTGCCAACATTTGTCACACTGAAGGGACTGTAGAATGCTCACCCTGATTTTGTAGCAAGGCTTTAGACAGAACATCGTGCATCACCTATCTCTGTTTTAATGTGATTGATCTTTTACACTTTCAGTGATAATGTTGCTAGCTCAAAATAACCACAGTGCTCTAACAGCAGTTCCAGTGCATTACAGAGCAGGTTTCATAGAGCAAACAGAACCATGATTTCCCCCAAAAAGAAACAATACTTGCAGGTAACCACCTTTTTTGCAAAGAATATACTCTGTTAATCTTCATACTTGTTCTTGCTTTCGTTCCATTATTTAAAGGGATGTTAAGAAAAAAATGTAAGTTGTATTATTCCCTGCAGCTAGATGTCTAGTGAGGCAAAGTTAATGACAGATTAAGAATTCAGGATTTGGTTTGGAAAGGATAAAATGTTCTAACTTTGGTGAAAGAGGGAATAAATTTAAGGAGTATCATAGAATCAATATCAGAAGAATTGCTTTTTTTTATATAAAGTTAAGTAAATTTACAAGCAATGTAGTTTAAAGCAGAAATGAGAATAAATATTGTGATCCTTTCAAGGCAGTGTTCTTCAATTATATTCTTTTAATATATCTCTGTTACTATTCTACTGCTTCCAGAAAACCTTCACTTGTAATATGGGATACTACACTTGTAATATGGGATACTAGTGTATAAAAATCAGATTTCTAACTTGGATCATCTATGCATTTTACTGTTTTGGTGATAAGAAAAAACAGATTAGCCTGAAAGCAGTCCTTTGGTGTGTCTGGGCATTACTGAAAAGATTAGCTATATCTACTGAAATAGGATTCACACAAGAACAATTTATGACTTTTGAGTTTCTGAATATTAGACTCAGGTCCAGTTAAGGAAAAATGCTTTCAGGACATAAGTACTGTTTGATTAACAGCTTATACTTATTTTTCAGTTTCTCAGATCTAATCTGTGAAATGAATATAACAATATTTTCAACGTACTAGGAGGAAAAAGTAAGTGATATGATGATGGTGGTGACGATGAGGATGATGAAATGGTATACAGAATGAATTTTTTCTTCTCCCTGAAGATGCATTTGCTATTTCATTCTACTCTTGCTCTGGTAATTATCTGAACTAATGCAAAGCACACTCTCTATGCAGATTGAAACATCCATAATGAGCTTTCTAGTTATGAGATGTAAAGTCTGTACCCCACTGGCTTAAAAAAGAGTTAGTGCATTATATGAATTGCTGTTGTGCAAGAAGCAGTGCTCCTTTGCACACAAATGTGTGCATGCAACAAAATGTGTCATTGAGTTCCTGTTATTCAGTAATCTGGACTTCTACAAAAAAATTGAAATAAACTAAAAATAAAAATTAATGCTTCTCAGTTGCATCTAGTCTATCCTTATTCATGCTATTTGAATTCAAAGTAACTTCACTAAAGGTGAAAATTGTAGCAGTATGAAACTCATGTCATTAAGCTCAGGTTAACCAGCTAAATATGTACATCGGAGGGAAAAGCTCTGTATGCTTATAAATGTAGAGCAGGAACATTTATCAAAGGAAAGGAAATGTAGGAGACAGCTTCCTTAGAAATTGCTTTTTTCTCTCTGCTAATTACAATCATTAGTTGATTGAAAATGGTGAAAGGCGCCAAGTTTTTAAAATGTTGATGCGTCTTGAAGGGTGTTTCACTTTTGGGGGAATCTGTGGCTTTCTTTTTTGGAGGTTGGTGGTTGTTGTGCTGCGGTTTGTTTTTTTTTTTTTTTTGTTAGGTTTGGTTTGGGTGTTTTTCTGCATCTCTGATTTTTCACACACTGAAGATTGCCTTGTAGTTTTCCTTTCATGACAAGGAGAATATTCTCTGAGGTGACCTTCTTCTGAGTAGTCTGAGGGTAGATTATAAATTGCATATAAATATGACAGAACTCTTCAAGTGACACATTAGGATACATCTGGTATATTTACATTGTTAAACTGAAGCCTGTCACTTAAAATTCAGTCCTAATTTTCACCTACTTATCTGGATCAATCTGATTTAGGGGTTTTAAAGTTCTGTCTTTCAAAGATATTGAGTGACAAGTAATCAAGAATATAGAAAGAAAGAAAATTATATCTAGGGATAAACATATTTACATCTGGTTGTTAATGTTTAACAATTATTACTGGATTTTTGTGATGCTTACATGAATATTTAAAATATTACAGAATATTTAAAATTAGACTATTGATTACTATTTCTTATGGTAATAAGTCCCATAATGTCATGTAATGCTTGACAAGCAGAGAGATGTACCACAGGAAGGAAACTGATTTTTTTTAAAGTAAAAAATTTAACTTGTAGCATAGCTTATAAGTTGTATTCAACTTTATTAGTTGACAAAATAAGAAGCAAAAATGAACACAAGATTAACAAAATATGGCAAATTAGGTGCACTGTTTAAAAATTATGAACAAGGTAATAATCTGTCATCAAAACAACAATGTTCTGTGAAATTCCTGTGGATAAAATGTAATTATAACATGGCTTAGTTTACTGTTTTTAAAGATTTAAGATAATGGCAGTGAAAAATGTCAATAAATAATGAGAATCAACAGCATGGTATTCAATTACCCAAAGCATTACAAGAATCTCAAAGGAATGTTTTTTTTGTTATGATAGTTGAGCTTCTTCAATATGATATTTTAGCAATAGTAAAAAAATTAAATAATGTGATTGTGAATAATGTAATATTTAAATTCAATTTCAGATTAGGTCTTCCAGGAGGAAAAGCTATTATTCAGTTAATACTTAAAAAATTTTATTTTTCCAATTTCAGAAAAAATAGTATCTAAGAACTTTTCATGTGCAATTACAGTTGATAGGCCAATTCCACAATGCCCAGAATTTTAAATAAAGTATCATTAATTTTCTTCTGAAAATAAAAATGGTACAAAATAACAGTCAATGAAGGGCAAGAAAAGAGTTTTGTTGTGTATGAAGCTGAACTGCATGTTTTGAAACTAGCAATTAATCTTAAGAAATGCATATTAATTTGTTGAAGAACCTCTCAGAGAAGATACCAGTGTCAGAATATTGAAAAATATCTAAACCATAGAAGAAACTAGAAATCAAAAGTACATGAAGAAACACCCAGTTAGTATATGAGAGAGACTAAATAATGACATCAAAGTTTATGAAAGTCAAGTTAAAAGTATAGATTCAGAATTATTATTTTGGTTAAAATTTCAACTGAATAAAATAAATGGTATTTCAAAGTATCAAATGTTTATCAAACACATGCACTATGAATTAAATTATCAGGAATAGTATAGTGTTTATATTTTAGAGATTGTTTACCACAGGTATCACAAAGAAAATTCTTTAAGGAAATGGTTCACATTGATCAGAAGATCTCCACCTGATAAGTCCTAAAGAAGATAAATTTGAGCACTACAAACTTATTTTTTGTCTGAAGGTTACTGTCATTCACTTAATATATGCATATATAAAACTCAAAATTATTTCTTAATGCAGTAACTTGATAATTCCTGAGGTAGAAATCAGAATGGCATATTTGATGATCAAATTTTCCCATTCATTCTAGAGATTAAAGGTCTGAATTATTCACAGAAGGAATCAACTTTTATGACGTAAATTGAGAATTTAACTCAAATTTTTGTGATTAAATTTGGTATGTACTTGACAAGCAGGAGAAATGCACTGCACTAGACTGTAGATGGAACGTGTTTGTCTCTCCAAGTTTCACCTGGGTTTTATATATCATTTGTAGTGCTCTGTCATAGAATGCAAATTCCTTTGAGATTTGCTGTAAATTATGAATGTCTGTACACAGATTGGTACTGAGCTCTTGCAGGGCAGAATAGAAGTGAATGTGACAACTTTTATTTTTTTTCCATTGTGAACAAAATCCTGGAATGCTGTCTCATTTTTGGCATGTGTTTTTATTTTTTCACTGCAGTAGTAGAAGAAAGACAAGAACTTTCCTCCACATTTTTATTTCTAAGCAGCTTCAGTGTATGTTAATGAAGGAACTTTACATAATTAAATTACTAATGTAACCTCCACAATTTTATTATTTGGAGGCTGTGCCAAATCAGGAAGACTCCTGATTAATGTAATGCTGGAAAATAATATTTTCCATGTAAGATGTGGCATGCCATCATTATACTGCAGGAGTGCGATGGAAACTTGTTGCTGAAAACTTAATTGCAAAACTATGAAACCAAATGACCATGGCAACTTTCTGTAAAATTCTTGAAGGAGCTTCTTATAACAGTATAATCACTACAGTTCTATCACTAGGGGTATGAAAAACAGTATTATTGCAGCAAAGACTAAAAATATTTCAACTCACAGTAAGTTACAAGAATGTGGTATATGTATCCTTTATTGTTATATTTTTTTTTATCATTTCCAGGACAATCAACTAAAGAAGTATATTTTCATTTGTAGCCTGTGGAGGGTTAACCACAGACAGAAGATAAGCCTTCACACACACCTGTGCACTCAGGCCCTCAGAAACTGATATGGAGGAGACAAAAGGAAGAACAAAAACAAGAAAATTTTTGGGTCAGGTTTTGGACAGTTGAATCCAATAAGTAAAGAAAAAGAATAACTGATACAAAGGCAATCCCTCTCTATCTCCCACAGGCAGACCAATGCCCAGACATTTTTAGTGATAGCCACTCTGGGAGACAATCCCTGTTGGGTTGGGTTTTTTTCTTTTTTTTTTTTTAAATTCCTGAGCATGATTTTTGGAATATCCCTCTGGCCAGTTCAGGTCAGCTGCCATGTTTGTCCTCCCTTCCAATCTCCTGCTCACCCACAGCCTACTTGCTGGGCAGGAGGGAAGATTGAGAAAAGTAAAGGTGGAAGGGTGGCACATCTGGTTAGAGAAATTGCAGTTAATGGCATCAAAACAAAACAAACACACTTTTTCTCCTGAACACATGCTCAAGCTTGCAGAAAAAAATGATCTCCATGTATGTTATACTGTTTTTCTAAGGAAAGTGCAAATTTATTTTTGGGAAATGTGAACTTGTATATTGTATCCTAATGGAATTGGGAAGCACTCTCAGGAGCTGGGAAGCCAAATTGTTCCTGACTTTCGGAAATAACTATGTCAAGCCCTGCAATGCAGATTGATAACATGAGTGCTGTCTTAGGGGTATTTTCCCTAAAAATTCTGTCTGTTAGTTATATTTTGCTTTCAGGAAGCTGACACTGATTACTTGTCCTCTCCCAAGGGGGATGATTGCTTTTTCAGCACCTCCTGATGTAATGGTGTCTCTCACATAGGGGCTGAGGAAGGGCTTATTTGAGGGAGTGAAAGTCTTGCCAGATATGAGTAGAAACTCCATGACAATACCTCAAACCAGAAGAGAATGTCTGAAAGACTGAAAGTACTAACTTATGGTGACTATCTATCTTTCACTAGATAATTTTTAAACTATCCTGTCCTGAAGCTAACGTATCTTTATTTATGAAAATGATAAATTTGCCTCCTAGTATTTTTAAACTACTTGAGGTCAGAAGATATACTTAAACAGTTTTCAGCAGTGGTTTAATCTCAGTTTGCCTTAAATTAACTCCTACAGAATTTTGCCCAGGTTGATTTTGGATGGATTTACCACATGAATAACAAGTCAGTTTCCCTTTCTCCTGTCTTGGTTAGGAAAGAAGCATACTGTTTCTATGATACCTGTTGGGAATGGTGACTTTTTAGTGGTGATTGTTCTGGAAAGCATTTGACCTTGCAGACAATTTATTGAGCTGCCCTTTCTTTTTCCATCTCTGTTTTATTTATAAAGAGATGTGCTCAGAATGAGTAACTTATCTTATACCAGTCAAGAATGACTTATTTCTCCAATATGCATTTTCACATATTGATTAAGCTTTTTATTTTTTTCTATCCTTGTATTTACATTTAGCCCTTTTTTTTTTTTCTCAGAAATGTATTTTGTCTTTGTTTATGCTGGTTTATTTTGATTATTTAAAAATGAAATTTTAATCCTAGTGTTAGAAGCATCCAGAGGTTGGATTTTCAGCTAATAGCATATTTTGTGTAAATGGCGTAGTGGTGGAGAATCAGCTTTCAGTTTCATTTAAATATTCTATTCTTGTTTGCACCCTGTTGCTCCATTTGAGATAGCCATAATTTAAATAATTGAATCGATGAAAAAAATCCAGCAGTGTAAAGCTTAACAGTCTATTCCAGAAAGGTCAGATACCAATTACTGTAATTTTGCATAAAATGAAATAAGAAAGCCCGTTCTTTTCACTTCCAGAGAAAATGTTAGGATAATCAGGATTCTCATGGGGCTTTTTCAATCAATAAATGTTTCAGTGAATGATTGCTGCAGCAAAATTGAAAAGCATTGTCCTCACTCCTGCAATTATAATAATAACCCCCTCCCTTGATCTGACTGGGAGGGCTAAAAGGAAAGATGGGCAGCACAAGAGAGGAAAGAAGAAAAGTCAAAAGTCTAAGACTGGGTTTTTGTTGTCAACAATGCTAGTAATATTGCTTTTTTTAACATTTTATTATAATTGTTTTAAAACTATGTCATTTTGTTTATCTTTGCACTCGTTTCACTTTTTCAAAATATTTTTATACGGTTTGGCAGGAAATCTTTGCCTACTTTGGGTACCTGAAACATAATATGTTTTGTAAATTTTATTTTAATCCTTCATGCCATTCAAGTCCAACTACACATCACAAGGCAGTGCCATCTGGAGACAGCACAGCAAGCTTGGAGCCAGTTTGTTTTCGTAGCAGGAGCAGTCTGGTCACACTAGTGTGGCATTCTGCCTGGTTCAGCAGCTTGCTGAATCGTTAAGTGTGTTTCTCAGGTAAAGCACTGTGCTAATATAACTACACAACTTTCAGCATGCAAAGCATTTTCAGCATCTCAGAGAAATGCAGGATTATGACATGAACATGTACTCTGGTCATTCCTTGGGCAGGGATGGCTTCCATCAGTTCATGTCATACAACCTGATCTCTGGCAATGTTTTCACCTGGTCCAGAAATTCTACCAGGGAGGAAGTTGAATTTGGTCATCTTTTGACTTGATTCATTAAGAGCATCTGGAATTTATCTGCATCCCACAGACTGCCAGTAAAAGAAGCTTACTTGTAGCCTTCCTGCTGTTCCTTCTTCCTGACTGCCTCTGTTTCCACTCTCTTTCCAGAAACATGAATAGAAGATTGGGTAATTAATGCATGGGTCTATCTGCTTTGCAAATAAGATGTATTGGTAGAAAGATTTAGCAGAGAGAGTTGCATAAAATATAGCTAAAGAAGATGCCATATGTAGTTTTAGGCTAACCAAGGGTAATTTAAATAGCTAAATAGGGAGTACTTTGTACAACCTCTTCTGCTTACTTCCTTCTGAGTGCTGTTTTTAAAATTATTTTTTTAAGTTGATTGCCCTATGTGCTGCACAGTATTTCTTGCAGAGAGTTGCCAGGACATTGACACTAGGAAGCAAATATGACTGAGAGTATTTTGTGGACAGCTTCTCTTCGACTCTGTATTGCATAGAAAATTCATGTCCTTTTAAACAAAGGCCAAATAATTCTTATTGATAACTAGTATGTTACAAAATATTTTGATTAAATGCACTAGAGTATGACAATTCACACATTGTCTTATAAAAATGTCGAAAAAAATTTCCCCTTCAAAATATTTGCCTCTTCACACCTTTTTCTCTCTTAAGCCTTTTTCACAAGGCCACTGCCACAGTCACATAGAATTTCTCTGTTTGAAAGTGGTGCTTAAGGATAATTAAGTCCAAGCATCAGCTGGACCTCCAGTTCAGTCCTCACAGGACTGTGTAAAACTAAACCATAGGGCTGAGAGCATCATTTGGATACTCCTTGATCTCTGGCAGACTTGATACCACAGCCACATTCCTAGGGAGCCGACTCCAGTGACTGGGCAACTTCTCAGTGAAGAACCTTTTCCTAATGTCCACTCTGAACTTTCTCTGGTACAGCTTCATTCCATTTCCTCATGGATGTCCTACTGTAAAGGAATTCAATCCTAAACAAAGTGGTGATTTTTAAAAAATTGTTATCACCATTATTTTTTTTCTTGCATAGTGACTGTAATTCTTGGTTTTATGAATTACCCTCAATACAGCATGTCCTGTTTTGAAAGCCAAGTTTTCATTGAAATTCTTTTGATCTCTAATGAACTTCTGAAAGTTATCTGGAACCATCTGATCAATTTAATGTGTTCTAATAATTTTATAAGGTCTTTTTTTCTGGTCTGGTTGTTGTTTTCCTTAGGTGTTTACTTAATCTCAGTTTTGGTTTTTCACTTTCTTTCCTTACTTTCCTGGGATTCAGATCTGAGAGAGAAATAGGAGAAAGCTACTCATTAAACAGCTCTAATGCAGTTCATTGAATGTACAGATTCTTACAGGTCCATCAATGAAATTTCTAATTTATACATTATTTATCTTTTACATGAAAAGCTTTCTGTAGTATATTCAGCTAACAATTTCTGGTAATTTCTAATATATTTTTTCATGCTTTTCATTATTCCTGTTCTAATGTACTGACATATTTCTTTTGCACTGATTAGGTAACATTTTTCTTTTCCTTTTCATTATTTCTGGATAGCTAGCATCTCTGGTGGGGCTTAAAAATCCCCACCAAAACCAGATTGTCTGAAAATGTCTATTCTTAGGGATACACTGATGTCAAGAAATATTATAGCAACTAGAGAGGCCATACACATTTACTTTAGCTGTGCCTCATTAAACTTGTTTAACATGGATATTCCATTCACTTCTTTATTTGTGAAATCACATCAGTGTCAAAGATAGCCAAATGTAAAGAAATGGTTTTGATTAATAATTTTCAAACTGGGGAAAAAGAATTATAATTCTTAAAGTAAACCAAAGTTGCAGTAAATTTAATGTCAAAAGTACATTCTAAGTTATGTTTTTTTGGAAAGAATCTAAATCTTGACACAGATTACTGGGTGAAGAGTTGAAATTGGTAATGTGGTATCTATGCCTCATTTAATTAAACAAATGTCCTCATTGAGGGCCTGCAGTGCATCTTTATATTTACAAGTAGTTTTGCCTGAAGATATTTTTGTATGTGCGTATCTTTTCCCTAACTCACAGTGTTCCTGTTCAGAGTTTTGTTCAACTGCCATTTTTTTTTCTTTCTCCTGTTTCTACTTAAACCTTGGAAACTTTTATAATATTCTTAGCTTTTTTATTGATACCCACTTCATTTCTTGTTGCAGAAAAAAACCTCTTTTCTGCAATTTGTAAGTGAATGGAAAAACACCCCATACATGTGATATGATAAAAATGTGATAGGAAAAAAATTTGGAATTAAATGTCACTTAAAGAATACTAAAAAATAGCACATAAGTCTTCTCTCTCTCAGTAGAATGATTCTGTAGGTGTATTTAAAGCAAGCTAGATGGAGGAAAAACACAAACCAACAACAGAGAAAACCAACCAATCAAAAAAACACCAGCCAAGGAAAAAAAATCCCCCAAATTTTATTGAAATTTTAAAATGTAGATTTTTTTTTGTTTTTAAGTATTTTGTCATCTTTTCTAATTCTATAAAGAAAAAAAATCTGAAACAATCTAAATTTAACTGAGACTATAACATATTTTCTTCATGTCTTGATTTGGTCACCTGTCATTATCTGAATTCATAATTTCATTTGCTTAAAAGGGTGGTGAACACTTCTCACCTTCAAATATTACCTTACAATTAGTTATATATATATTGCTTGTTTTCCTAAGAATTACACAATTCAAATGTTGTTATTTTTAGTTGCAACACATTTACTGTAAGTATGTTCAAATATTAATTATTAGTGACTTTGAAAATCTGTTTTAAGAAAACAGATCCATAAAAAATTTTTGTAGTCAAGTATAAAAGTTGATATGTGTCTTTTGTAAAGTGTAGTGGCAGTAGTGATTGAGTTTGCCTACACATAAAATAACAATAACATGTTTCTATCACAGACGTAGCTGCAATAATTAGTTAAACTTGAATAAAATATTTGTTGCCCTGTGTTAAAAAAGGCAAGGTCCCTTGATTTTTCAGACATCCCACATAGAAGAACTTATTAGAAAATTACCTATCCATGCCAGGGGGAGAATTGCAAGAGTAAAAGTGAGAAAGTTTGTGGCTTGAGATCAAGTCAATTTAATTGGGAAAGCAAAGGCCACACACAAGGAAAGAAAAATAAGAAATTCATTCAGCACCTCCAATAACAGGCAGGTGTTCGGCCATTCCCTGGAAAACAGGGCTTCCGTCACCCATAACAATGACTTGGAAAGAAAAACACCATCCTCTGGACATCTTTCCTTGTCTCCCTCCTCCCCAGCTCTATGTGCTGAGCAGGATGCCATACAGTAAGGAATGTCCATATGGTCATGGTTAGTTGGGGTCAGCTGCCCTGCCTGTGTCCTCTCCCAACTCTCTGTGCACCTTGAGCCATCTCATTGGTGGGGTGAGGAACAGAAAAAACCTCTGTGTGAGCTCTGCTCAGCAGTAATGAAAATCATTCTCATCCGAATTCCAAAACACATCACTGTACTCACTACTAGGAATAAAATTATCCTAGCCAGAAGCACCAGGACATTTCTAAGGATGATGCCAGCATGACGTCCATCAGGCTGCTTTTTCCGTTCAGATGCAGAAAACCCTGTTGGCTTTATGATTTTCCAGATGTCTGCAATGCTAATAAGACCTGTGTCCCTTAAAATCTCAAAGAAATTATTCTAATTTACTATCATGTTAATACACTTGCTTTTTCTAAAATTTTTGTCTTGCTCTGGAATTTATTTCTACATTTGCCTTAAATTGATGATATCACAGTAATGCATGATGATGCTCTGAAAAATACTTCTACTTTGACAGGAAACTAACTGTGCTAGTGTGACTTGTGTCTGAAAACCAAAATTCTGACCAAATATTTATATATGCAAAAAGCCAGATGAAGCATGTACTTTCGCAATCAAGAAAATACTTTAAAACCTTTTTCAGAGTAATTATTTGCTGGAGAACACTGAAAACCAGACAGCTGCAAATTTTTATTGTTGGTTTTGTAATCAAACCCTCCCTAAACATTAATGTTTCCAGGCACTAGCCCTGCAGACTCTTAAAGGGATACATACTAAGATGCCGTTCCTTCTTTCTTAGACATAGTCATAAATTCAAAGGACTAATTCAACTTTTTACTCTTACTTATTTGACTTACTGGAAGATTCTTCAGGAAGTACAGGACTAGATAAAGTGTGAAAACTTTTTCTTCTCAGGAAAACATTTATTGATGTCAGTGCTTAGTCTTGGTAAGACTTGGCTGTATTATCGTATCTGGGGACTTTTCTGAATACTTCCTACACTCCATAACCTATTTCCTGAGGTAATTTTCCAGTCTGCATTTGTGAGGTAATTGCTGGATCAATTAAAAAAAAAATTCCCTGGTGGATGCAAGTTTTCTCTTTTCCTTTCTTTGCAAGAAGTATGTGTCATCTTTGTGCTCATGTGGTCTGCATGAGTCACAAAAATGCTTAATTATGCTAAGCTATGAATTCCTGGGGCTCTGGTACAGTCCTATTAGCATGTTGAAACTGTTGTGAGGCCCTAAATAATGAATTTCCAGATTTTCGGTAATGCAGAGGGTTATGAATGTTTCTATGGCTGCCTTGGGGATTCTTGCTTTGTTTCTCAGGGATGGGAGATGTATCCCAGGGCAGCAAGTTGTGAAGACCAATCACATCATAGGTGCCAAGGAATATTAGGCATTAAGCATATTAACAACTTTGTAGGATATTGTTGCTGTCCTTTGATTTCTTAATGCTGCTTTATTTAAATTGTTATCACTTATCATGAGGCTGTACACACCAGTCCGAGATGCCCTGCCAAGATAAAATACTGCCCTGGCCTATGCAGGTGTGCAGAGACAAAGGACATTCTTTATAATCTGCAGAGCTGGCTATATTTAGAATCTCTTTCTTCTTGGCCCTTGGAAAGTTTCTAATTAACATCACAGTATGTGCTGCACTGCAGCTGTACATGTTGTAGGGGTTATGATTTTCCCCAAAACCATGAGATGTGCTGCTTCTCAAAAAAAGATCTATAAAAGCAGTGCAATTGTAGTTGAGGTGGCAGATGGAATTCTACCTAAAAGTATTTTTGTTTTGTTGCTTGGTTTTTCCGTCCTAGACATGCTTCTTAGAATGTTGGGGGTCTTATACAGACTTACACACTGTAATGGATGCTGTTATCTGGCAAACAAAATCATAGGATGGATATATGTTCATTTGTGACAAGTGACACCTTTATTTTTTTAATTTTTATTTTATTTTCAGGAAAAGGAGATTCTGCATCTGGTTATTTGCATTCCTGGTTCTTTTATAAATGAAGATTCTGGTTTTACTTGTATATAAGTGAGGGACAGCATATACTATGCAGTGTCCTGGTCATAAATGACTACTATAAAAATATCTTTTTGTTTCTTCTGGCCATTTGAGGTCTGATAGAAAAGTATCAAACTATTCCAGAATCTTCTGCTTCTGCAGTTGGAAAGGAAGCCTGTGAATGCATTTATATTTCTAAGAGAAAACAGCACTTTCAGTGAAAGCACTTTTGTCCTCCAACAGCCCTGGGGTTTCAAGGTTCTGAGCTCTTTGCTTTTTGTGATTCAGCAGGACCTGCAGAATCATGATGGATGGCTGTAGCACTGTTCAGTCTTTCCTCCATATGTCTTGTTGATTGCATTGAAGTTCTGTTAGCACAGTCAGGAACTAGATATATAATACACTAGGATACAGCTGAACATATAGTTATGATGATGAATAGTTATTTTTAACTTCCCTTAATAAGACAAATGAGTGAAATCTTCCTGGTTTGTACCTATTAGTTGACACTTTTTGATCCAGTACAAAAGAGTGCATTGCATGAGGTCTTTTCAACAACAGTCTGATTTATCTTATTTTGCAGAAAAGTGATACAATGGACTCCTGCAATGTTGAACAATGACTGGCCAGAAATGAAGTATAAGTGCTCTGCACAGGCAATACAAATATTGATGTATGTATGAAATTGTACCCCAATAATGTGGAAACTGTACTCTTCAGTTTAATAGAAAAAAATAACAGCAGTAACAACGCTCTTCTGCTTATTTTTCTGTTAATCAGAATAGTCCAAGCAAATGAAAACTTTGTTGATGGTGATAATATGAAGCAGTGCCTCAACACTATATTTTTTAACACCTGTTTTTAATGAAAAATTAAATTTATATTGTACTTTTTTTGTTTGTTTGGGTTTCATTTGTTCATAATTCTACTGACATAAAACTTAGGAACTTAAATAATTGCCAAGACCAAACGGATGCAATTCACAGAATCACAGAATAGTCTGAGATGAAAGACACTCGCAAGAATCAAGTCCACCTGCTGGCCCAGAGGAACACCCCAAGGGTCACACCATGTTCCTGAGAACATTGTTCAAATACTTCATGAACTCTGACAGGCTTGGTGCTGTGGCCACTTCCCTGTTCCAGCAACCAGACAGCCTCTGGGGAAAGAACTTTTTCCTAATATCCAACATAAATCTCCTATGATAAAAGTTCAGGGTATTCCCTCAGGTCCTATCACTGATTTTCAGAGAGACTGATGTCTCCCCCTCCTCTTCCCCTCAAGAAGAAGTTGTAACTGCAATGAGGTCTCCCCTCAATCTTCTCTTCTCCAGGCTGAAGTACCTTCAGCCACTCCTCATACGGCTTCCCCTCACGGCCCTTCAGCATCTTTGTTTCCCTCCTTTGGATGCTCTCTAATAATTTAATGTCTTTCTTATATTGTGGTACCCAAAACTGCCCCCAGCACTGGAGGTGAATCTGCTCCAGCTCACAGCAGAGCAGGACAATCCCCTCCCTTGCCCAGCTGTGCCTGGTGTGTCCCCCAGGACATTCTTGGTCTTACTGGCTGC
Source organism: Chloebia gouldiae (assembly GCA_003676055.1). NCBI lineage: Eukaryota > Metazoa > Chordata > Aves > Passeriformes > Passeridae > Chloebia > Chloebia gouldiae. The sequence goes on from QUSF01000001.1 coordinate 15,323,381, forward strand.
CAGGGCACTGCTGACTCCTGTTCAACTTGCCATCGACCAGGACCCCCAGGTCCCTTTCTGTGGCCCTGCTTTTCAGCACCTCATTCCCTAGTCTGTCTGTACATCCAGGGCTGCTCCATTGCAAGTGCAGAATTTGGCACTTGACCTTGTTAAACTTCATAAAATTGAGAATGGCCTAGTCCTCTATTTTGTCAAGGTTTTTCTAGAGGACTTCTCTGCCTTCAAGGGAGTCAACAGCTCCCAGGTTTGTATCATCTGAAACCTTGCTTAGTATTCCTTGGAGTCCTTTGTCCAAGTCATTAATGAAGATGTTGAACGGGGCTGAGGATGGAGCCCTGCAGAGCCCCACTCATGAAAGATCCACGTCTGATATCACACCATTCATTATAACTTTCATGCCTGACCCATAACCCACTTGCTTTCTTATCACATGCTGTGTTTATCCAGCTATGGCCTGGATATTTTGTCCTGAAATATCCTGTAAGAGATGGTACCAAAATCTTTCTGAAATCCAAACAGGTTGCATCAACTGGCTTCCCTTGGTCAGCTAGGTGGGTTACCTTGTCAGAAAAGTAAATCAAATTTAACAAGCAGGACTTGCTCCTTGTGAAGCTGTATTGTCTGTGTTTTCCTTCAGATGTTTCTCAATATCTCCGGAATAATCTTCTCCATGACTTAACCAGCTACTGAAGTGAGACTGAGAGGCCTGTAGTTTCCAGGGTCACCCTTGCCCTTGTGAAAATTGGGAAGTTATTCAGTTCCCAGTCAGCTGGGACCACGACAAGTTCCCAAGAAATCCTTTGAAATGAGGGAGGAAAGAACAAAAACATTCCTCCCCCCCCCCCCCCCCACCGCAAGTCCTATAAGCTAAAAACCTGATATGTTTAAAGAGATCTCACATTTTGAAAGTGACAGGTTTTCTGTTTCTTAAGCCACTGGTAGATCAGGGAAATTGTTGAGAATAAGTGAAAGTTCTGGAGACGACAACTTTATTCCTGGGTGAATGGGGTATCAGCATTAACTACTCAGCTCTTACGTCTTCACAGCCATCCTTCTTTTTCCATGATGCACTGAAGCTTGTGCTATTTTCTGCACACCTGCTTCTTTTCCCCAGGGGCAGTGGAGCATGACTCTGGCTTAAATTAGATGATGTTTAGAGAACTGTTGTCAAAGGCATGAAATATATCAGGTGAAAACAACTTTGAAACAGAGCTGCTCACCTTAGGATAAATGTTCTGACAAATAGACCCATCCTTCATGTTTTCAAGAGCTACATTTGGAAGATAAAAAAATTCAGATGTTTGCTAAGGAAAATATAAAGCTCAAAAGATCTTACAGAGGAAGCAAGTCATCCTGCCTCTGTGCAGATACTGATTTAAAAACAAAAAAGCTAACAAAAATTTTTTTTCCTACACCAATTTTACTGTATAACCCCTCAGATGATGTGGAAAATGTTTTTTATGATTGATTTAAAAAATTATTATCCCTACATTGTCTGGAATATCTCATTTTCATTTTATAACATTTACATCTGTGGCTACAATATCAAACCAAAAAAAGGAAATACATACAACAATTTTTTTTATACTTCTCTTTGTTACTTATACTAAATAAATTTACACTTTTTTAAGTGGTTATAATAATTTCATTAGTGGCTTAAGATCAACACCTGCTAGGAGCTTTTCAAAACCAGAATAAGGACTACCACCTGCTGAATTGTAATTGTTTTATATCACTATAGAGTCTGGGAGACAATTTTCTTCTTATTTTTAATATTTTAAGGGTATATCTCTAGTTCCACTGGAGTGTGGAATACTCTCTGCTTAGAAAAGTGTTACAGTTCTGCTGTTTGCATTTGCACTCTCTTTAAACACTGAAAGACTGAGACTTAAACCAAAGATTGGATCAATCCTGGATGGATCTCATCATATAAATCTAGCCACATGCACTTTTTTCAGCTGGGGCAGAGTTAATTTTCTTCCCAGTGGCTGCTATGGGGCTGTGTTTAGGATTTGTGCTGTACACAGGTCAGATAATACAGAGATGTTTTTGTTACTGCTGAGCAGGGATCCAAGGCCCTTTCTGCTTTTTTTGTGCCATGCTGCTTTGGGAGAAGACACAAGCTGGGACAGGTAACCCAAACTGACTGAAGACATATTCCATGTGGCATCATGCTCAGTATATATAGTGGGGAAAAAAGAGGGAAGAGGGAGATGTCTGGAGCGATAACGTTTGTCTTCCCAAATCACTGTCATATGTGATGGGACCCTGCTCTCCTGGAAATGACTGAATACTTGTCTGCTCTTGAAAAGTGGTGACTCAATTACCTGCTTTGCTTTGCTTTGCTTCTGTGTACAAATTTACTTTCTCTTTTAAGTCATCTTTATATCAACTCCTGACTTTTCCAGCTTTTACCCTTCCAGTTCTCTCCCCAGTCCTGCAAGTGGGGGAGTGAGTGAGCAGCCGTGTGGGGCTTGGCTGCTGGCTGGGGTGCAACCATGGAACCATGCTATATGATAATTCATAAATTATTAACAAATCTGTTTCCAAGGGGGACTATGCAGAAATACTGAGAACTGTGAGACTTCTGGAACTTGTACTTTAAATGGTAGGCTCATGTTAAGCAAGAAATATTAATTCAGTCAGTTACTAAGATATTACAATATTGAAAATCTGTATTTATCACTATAAATCCTTTGAAATAATTTATGCTTAATTAGAACTTTGACTCAAAATTGCTGCAACGATATTGCTTGTCTGAAGAGTTGTTTTCTAAAATGTAGCTCATTTTGTAAATTGAATTGTAGATTACATTAGATTCCATTAAAATCCCTTTAACAGTTGTTTTCAGACCACTTTTTAGTGTGAAGAATTCTATGGTACTATGTTTACAGTGAAAATAGAGATCTTCTCTGAGTTGATGCCCAATTCATTTGAATATTTTTTTTAATTATACTGTAATTGAAAGATGCTGTAATTTTCTAATACTTAAGTCAAGATTGATATTAATTCTGTATGAAAAGCCACAATGCAATTGAGGCTTGAGGGATTTAAAATTTCAGATATTGTCTTTTAGAGACTAAAACCCAAAAGACTTGACAATAAAATTGCAGCAACAAAAATGAATCATGCTATTTACAGTCTTTGAAGAGTCTGAAAAATTTTACATGGGATTTTCTGTGATGGTGAGAATTCTAAAGACACAGTGAATTCCTAAATGCTTGTGAAATTTAGTGTTAAATATTAATATTAGATTCTGCCATGCTCATGCAAAATTTTATCCAAACAATATTTAAATAACTAGAGAAGACAGACTTCTATGGTTTCAATAGTTGTGGCTTTCTTTATTTGTTTGGACTGCAACTGGGTTGTTTTGGATCTACTGCTTTTAAGTGCCTAGTTTATTTCCCCACCAAAAAAGAGTTTGAATATCCAACTGCTTAAAGAGTATTCAGTTTCAGCTGGATATGTTATGATTTAGAGGGGGTGTAGAAATCAGATGTGTTGAGTCCACTTGTTTTGAAGTGTTTCAAAATCCATTTCTAATTTTTATGTTAGGTTCTGCTTACAGAGTAGAGAATGTAATCTTGGTATTGTCCCTTCTGTGTTTCAGCTCAGTAGCTAACATGCTACAGGATGAGATGCGTAGCACATGTCCATGGCATGTGTGGGAGCTTTTAGTGCTCATTCTTTCTCCAAGATCCAGAGAGGATTTGAATTGCTTTGTGAAGATCTTGTCCATTGAATTTGGGATCCATGGTGTCTCAACCTGTCCAAGTTGTGTATATGTGATTTGTTTTTTATAAGATTACCTTGAAACCCACATACAAATCTGTACTGTATGGTCTCAAGGAACATAACATGTTGATACTGACAGGATGAGTACATTTTTTTTTTCTGAAAATAGGTTTTGAATCATTTAAATCATTACAACAATGGATGTCAGCAGAGCTGGCTTAAGATGAACTACTCAATGTTTAACTTATGATCCCTATACTTTTCAGATGTATTCAGAGAGAGGGTGTCATGAAGAGTGGTATTGAGAGCAGCTCCCTTTGTCTGATGTGATGATTTCTTGATGTGAACAAAGTAAAATTGCATTAAATACTTGATAATGTATTGTTACAGCATGCTGAAACAAAGGAGTGTGCTTGATGAGTGATTTCTCTTATGGCAAGGAACATTTATGCTCAGGCCTATAATTGCTGCACTGCAACTCAATTGATTTTCTGTATCTCCAGAAAGCTGAAGATCAAATAAAAGAAACTGCATTAATTTGCTTAACTGCCAGCTAATTTCTTCCTAGGGGTGATTAGACATAGCAAATGTGCCTATAGCATTTGTTGAAGCTGTCCCCAAACTAGTGTGAACACCAGATTTTCCTGTGTTCTGTGCTGAATGCTTCAGCTGCGACCTCAGCAAATGTTGAATTGCATGTGATTTTGTGCAGCCCAGCATGTGTGTGCAGCAGCTCTGACAGGTTCAAGGCAGTTCAGGGGAACTCAGCCAAACAGGTTGGACAGCAGACAGATGTCAGCCTATTGCACCTTGAGTACACCTGGTGTGTTTGCATGTGCCATAGCAAGGATGTAAGTGAACCAGAGCCTGGGGAAGACACAGCCTTCTCTCTGCCTTACAGCAGTAAGGTCTTGATGGAGATCATTGGAGAAATGCTCCAAAGAAATCTCTCTTAGTTGTAGTGGCATTACATGCTTTGACAAGCAGTGGGAAAAGCTTTTCAATCTGGTAGCCACATCACTCATAACCTGAGGATTTATAAAGGTTTAAGCTGTTGTTGAGTTTGTAACTTTTTCATTAGTAAATTGATTCTTGAGTTGCCTTAAAAAATACCAGTGCAGGCAGAAAAAGAAATAACTCTAAGCTTCTGCATCTATTAATTTTTACTTACGTTTACTATTACTTGATGGCCTTTCAGTGCTTTTGAATCACCATGTTTATGGTCTTTAATGCTGCAAAAAAATCAATAGGACTAAATACAGTTTTCTGCACAGTTTTCTTAGAAGCCTTAATAGGAAATCATGCAGTCTGATGTAGTTGAAAGAAGCTCTTCAAAGCCAAAGAAGAGGTGGAAAACCTTTCAAAAAATCTCTTGGAGAAAATGTATATGGGTTAGATTTTTTTCTAGATAAGTTCTTTGCTTAGGGTTAGGAAATTAAGTGGCTCTTAGAAATGAAAAGACATAAATGAACCCAGTAATTTGGTATTTTATTCTGCAATTTTTTTCATTCATTCATCCTTGGTAAGGAGTAGACTTTTACAGTCAAATTGATTTTTTTAATAGCATAGCATCAATAACTCAGTACTTTTTAAGAGGGGGAAAAATAGTCTAGGCAAATCCCACAGTACATGTCAGTCTTTCTTAGTGCCTATTTTTCTTTTTTTCCCCTGGGATAGTAAAATACAATTAATGGCTACATTTTGTCTTTGCTGCTCCCAGGGAGCAAGCAGCACATGTACTAACAAGTCCCCAGTCATCTCTGAGATGGTTTGAATTCCAGGAGTAGATAAAAATAATGCAACGTGGAGTCATTGCCAACATCTTGGTCATCTCGGTCTACAAACTGCATAAGCAGTTGAGAGAGAGAGTTTGAAAAAAATTTTGTTTTCTCCAAGCATAAACATGAAAACAGAACTAGATTTGAGATTAAAAAAAAAAAAAAGATAAAAAGATAGTCTTAATCTACCCAGCCTTCCAGGTAACAGTTTGAACAACATCCTGCATGAGTGCAGTAGCTGAGACAGTTTGGGGTCTAGTGATTCAAATTGCTCTGTAATTTTGGATATTTGGATCAAAACTCTCATTGTTGAGTGAAATTTGCCTGATTTTAGTCAAGAACAATAAGAAAGAACCATTGCATAAGCTGATTTTTTTTATTAACAAAGCTGTATTTAGAAAGAATGCCTTTTCCAAGAGTTTCAAGAAGCTTTTTTCACAGTCTCTTAGAAGTGTCACAATAATACTTAGTGAATGTCAGTGTAGGCAGATTACTCTTTGTGGGTGTTAACGTGATGGATGCTACCCCAAGTTAATTAACCCATAGGCACCTTAAACATCTGTGGGAGCAAAGTTAATTACCTAAGTTGAATTGATGGGTTTGGCACCAAAAGTCTTGAATCATACTGGCATGATCAGTGGAGCCACTGATACACTGTAAGACACCGTCATCTTACATCCCTGTAAATTGTCTGTGAGCTTTCTATAGGGAGAAAAAGAAATGAGAAATTATTTCATAATTGCTCCTCCTTCTCTTAGAGACAGTTTATATTACTGTAGAATGTATATGAAACTGGTCTAAATCACTGTGCTTGAAGTAATAGAACTAGCACTTTGTATTAACAGAGTAGAAGATAAAACTCAATTTACACCAGATATTGTGGGTATGTTTGCCTCAGCAATGACATTGGTAGAGGACAATATGAATCTCTGAGAATTTTATAATTAAAAATATAATTTTAAGTGTATTTGGAACTTAACTATTTTCTAATGCATTTTTGAACCCTAGGCCTTCAACATTGAACTTCCTACACTGATTCAATTTCTGGTGTCCTAATTGCCCTTATTACTTTCCCGGGAGAAATGTCTTCATTACATTTCATAACTGTAACATGGATTTTAAAAAAACCCCACAACCCTAAAAACTCACCCAAAAAGACCCTTGAAACCAGGACTTTGAAGCATTTGAGTGCAAATTATGAAAGACTTGTGAAAGCACATAATGTACTTATGCAGATTAAACCAGTCCTCAAAGGGATTCTTACACGTTAAAAGAACATGTAAAGATAAAATTTAAAAGGTTCCACAGTCTATTTCAAATTAAATTTGAATTGCTTTCAAACTTTTAAAACCCCTTCTTTGTTTCATTTTCTGAAGTTTAGTTATCTCATATACTGTTTGAATTGCACGTTTTTCCTTCAAGATATACTGTATTAAGAATCTGGCTTTTTCAGGTGAAATGACCTTTGGATTTGCATTGTCTGGGAAAATGAATGACCTTTGATATGTGCTCTCATTGATCCATTCTAACCACTGTATGGTCAGGGATTCAAACTATTCCTGTTTCAGATGTATCTTTCACTTTCCTTACTAATCTAATAGCATGTCAGGAGTCCTCCACTGCAATAAAACATTGAAATGAAGTATTACTGTTTCTGCAACAAAAAAAAAAGTGCTGTATTTTGTCCTTGACTGTCTAAAATAAATAGAAAAGCTGAACAGAACTCATGTTTTGACACTTGACTTTGTGCAAAATTGTATTATATGTTAAGGAAAAAAATAACTAAATCTTGTACGTAATTGGTTTATTTTGAGCTGTTGATGTCTGTTTGTAGGATTTATTATAAGTAGTAGTAGTAGTAGTGTAGAGTCATTAACAATTGTTCAAATGAAATAACTGAATGACTTAGAGGATGTCCAAAACAAAGTTCCCCCGTAAAAGAATGGGTTTTTTTACTATTTGCATATATGAAGGTTGAAATCCTAATATTTAATTTTATTCATAGTTGACATAGGTTTATAGTTTATTCATAGGTATTGACAGTCACTTAATTTACGTCATATCTTACCTCCTACAATGTGCTTTTCCCCTTATGTCTTTCCTACAAGAGTGTTTTCTGGTTCAATAGAAAGTCTCTCTCTTGAGACATTTAAGAAAAAACTTTCTACCTAATCTTTGGAAGAATATGAGGAAGTGCCATGATGTTGCCCTACAAGTAGCCAGATATTTTGGTAGTAGAGCAATTGCCAGTGTAACAGCCAAGAGAATTCAAGAAAATGTTGAATAATTAGAAAGTTATTTGGGTTGTTTTGAAGCTGGGGTTTTAATAACAAGACTGGAACTTGTAATGGTGACAGAGAGAATTTTTTCCTTGGTTTAACAAAGTCTTCACATATCTTATGTATGTTTACACACTTCTACTGCCTGATATTCTCTGGGAGCTGGGAGCTTGTGTGTCTGGCAGATCTTTTGTTTTGTTTTATTCTCCCAGTGGCAGAGCTTAGGCAGATGATAAGAACTAGTTTTCTTTAAGTCTCTCAGAAGAAATAGTCATGATGAAGAATCTCTGCACAAAATTACTCTCTGCAGGTGAAGAATCAGCCTAAAAGTAAAAACTTATAATCTGGACCATGTGACATTTTATGCTTTTCAAAGATTAATTTTAATTTTAATCCTGCTGTCAGAAGAAGGTAAAGCAGGTATTTATTTTGAATGGCAAATAAATTTACAGATATAAATATATCATATTTTTAATGTCAAACAGAAGATGAATTTACTTTAAATGATTACCATTCTTATCTAGAAAACTGTTCAAAAATGAGAACATGAAAAAGCACTTTCTGATAATTTGAAGTTACTGTTCAGTTTTTATTGTTTATTTTGAATGAAGAATGACAGATTTTCTTGAATGTATGAAGATTTAAAAAGAGATGCAAGAATTTTTCATGTGTGGTCATACTGTATTCCATTCAGTGTGTTATGCATCTTTACATTATTTTAACCAATTTTTTTGAGTTAGATTCAAAAATGACAAAAAAATTTCATTGATTTTCTAAAAACTAAATTTTCCCACAACACTTAAGTTGAATTTCCTATTGAAATAGATTAATTCCAGGTATATTTTCCTTCTAAGGAAAAATGGAAGAGCAAATGGAAGAGTTTTTCTTAATCATACATATTACATCATTATTGCCTTTGCTAATGTGATAGTATACTAATTGTATAATAATGTTCATTATTATGCAATTAATTGATTAAATATATCTATCTGAGATGTAAGTACATGCATAATTTTGATTGCTACCTTGTAAAAATTGTATGAAAGTCCTCTTAGCAGCCAGTAATGATATCCAAGCAAAGTCATAATTTAAATAATATTGTACTATAGTGTAATTACATATTATAATCTTTTGGGTTTTGGTCAATGAACAGGATGCAACTGTAAAGAAATCTGCAACAATCAGATAATTAGAGATGAGTAGATTCTATACTTATTTTTATTTTTCCTTCTCACCCACATGAGATTTGAGCTTTTTCCTGTGATTTTAGTATTCTACAATATTAGTTAAAAAAAAAATTTAAATTGGCTGCAGTTTTTTAAATGTATCCCCCTTCACTTCAAAAAAAATAAAGATAAAAAAAATTAACTGAGTTTTGTCTGACATTTTCAACCACCCTCGGCACTGAAGTATATGGTTCTGCACTATATTAAATAGTTTTGTCTACTTGAATACATAACATCCAAAACCAAATGAACATCTTAAATGTGTATAGTAACAACTCAAAGACAGGGAAAACTCAACCAGTTCAAAATCTCCCTCTGCATCTCTCCCCCCAAATAAAAAAATAATTAAAATTGAATGGAAGACAATTAATTACATAAATTGTGCACCCATTTGATTGACCAGTATTCAATCTTCTCTGTATAGGCAGGCAAAGGAAAGATTGCAAGTTTGGATGCACAGAACTAAAAGATAAGACAGAAATCAGAAGGACCTTGTAGTGATGATATGCAATGGAAACTTTCTACCAGAGATATCCTTTTGCAGCTGCGCTAATGAACTGTTAACAAAAACGACCAAAAGGGCTGTGGGATAACTATTAACACTTTAATACGTGGCATGTTACTTACTTACCACATTATACAGAATATCAGGATGGTGGTGTTGTGCAGTTTCCACTTTTTCACTAATTACTTCTGGAAAGAAAGAACAAGGAAAGCCTAATAGGGAAAAGATATCACTTTTTATGTATGCCATATATAACTATTTGAATTTAAAGTTTTGCTTGACGAGAATGCTGCTCATGCTGATTCTGCTTACCTTTTTTTTGAGTAGTGCTGAGCTGACCTTCGTGTGCAACTCTCAGGCTTAGGCTGACTGATTGGTACAATCATGTACCATCAACTCTAATTATTAATCTTTTTGATGAGTTGCTCATTGCCTTTCTTCTTTTGCAGATGAATCACATAGCAAAAGTTTTAGGCAGCTGAAAGAGATGTGCAGAATAATAGGTACTAATGTGAAAAATGGACTTGTTTCACAGAACATCTATCCAGGAAAGATGAAAAAGGAAATACAGACTTTTGATTATAAATCTGTATCTCAAAAATAAGGACAGAAGTAAATTCTTAACCTGAGGTCTTGTTTTTGTCCAGTTCTTTTCATTATTAAAGTTTTCTTCTCACTTATTCCTTATGAATCTAATTATTCAGCTCAATGATATTATCACATTATCCAGTCTTGGTAAGTTGCCTTACACCATTCTAACCCTTCTTTCAGAGTACTTTAGATTGCATAAATATGAGTGACTTTTGTATACAAGACTCTACTTCTTTTATAGAATTACAATAAATTTAGTAGAGTAGGCACCAAAGTGATGATTGCCTTGCCTTCAGCTTCATACACCATCCCCATTTAACCCACTGTGAGATGTGTTTGGTTCTGCCAGGTAGAATATGGAGAATATCACCTGCATCAGAAGACATACTGAAAGTATGCATAACTTTTGTCACACTATGCAGCATTTCAGAGCATATATTCAGCCTTTGTTCATCTATGATGTTTTTGTGCTTCAAGAAGAAAAAAAAATAAAAAGAAAATTCCCTGTGGTGAATTCCTTAGCTCCAAAGCTCTGTTGAAAGACTCTGTGTGAATGTCTGTGTGAGTGCATTTGATATAGTTGCCCTCCTTGGAAATAAGGTAAAAGTTTCCATACAAAGGGTACAACTTACTACCCCTTCTATAGTGATTGAGAAGTTACCATGTGTTTGCTTACTGTGCTCTTAATGCTTTAAGATGGGTTGTAAGATATTTAGTTAAAGGTTTCTCTACAGGAAAAATATTATAATACACCAAACAAACAGTAAACTGATTACATCTAGGGTCATATTCAAATCCAAATGGATCATACAATTTTTCTGAGATTGGTAGACCAAGAGGATTTATATTAGATGAGTATCTGGCTGCTCTGTCCCTGATTTAATTTACTTTCACTGCATTTTGGGATCATATTTTCTCTTTACATATGGAATACTTGCATGGATGAGAATGGAGGTGATGTTATATATATAAGTACTAAAAAAATTAGGTAAAATATACATATTTTTTAATTTATATGTGTTTTTCTCCGTGTGTACATATGTTTTTCCCTAAAAAATATTTTATGTGAAAATCTGCTTGATTTCATGAAAAACAGATAAAATTATGAGCTTTATTTCAATGATATTTTGACTATGGTGGAAAAAAAAAACATTGCAAAGAATACTAAGTAAAAAAGCAGCTTGTCTCTACATCTTCTTAATAACATGTTAGGACTGCTGCTTTCAAGGATGACACACAACCAAGACCATTACTGTAATTCAGCAGTTATGTTTCGATAAGTGTTGGGATAACAATCAGTTGTCCTGAAATGCATTAACTGAACAAGGTTTTTAAGGAGTAACCAGAAACCTGAGCTCCATCACAGGAGGCCTATCAATGGAGTTTTAGTACCCACCAGGAATCAAATTGTTGAAAAAGGATTTTGTATATACTGAAACCTGTAGGGAAAACATTTATGTTATCACAGGTACCTCTGTTATAGTAAACTCTTTGTTTACCCTTGCTCTTGCCCATCTTCTAAAATGGCTATTTGAGTGCTAGACAGGCACTACAGTCTCACTGAAGACTTCAAAAATATCTATTGTTGAGTCAAAAATCAGTTGCAATATTTTTTCTAGACATGTGAATTCCAAGGATTACCCTTTGACATTTGTTAAGCCTTCAAAGTTTTCAGTAGGGCTTCTAGTTACCTAAAAGTTCTGTCCAATTATAATTCCATTGATTTCAGTGCTTCAATCAATACTGAGATATATTGGACCTCATGGGAGATATCGACCTTGGCTTCACTTAGTCTGTGTGTAACTTGTAGCCCAATGAATCATAACAGTTAAGAAGGATTTTCTCTCTGTAGGGTCTTGAGAATATTTATGAGTATTTGGTTAGAGGAATGGAAAAAGACTCTACTGCCTCCATCTTTTCTTGGAAGATGTAAACAAGGCAAAAGTTTCCTGGAATAATTAGTGCAGATTTTTGTTTTTTACTTTTCATCTACATTTTAAGTAATTCTAAAAGTAAACCAGCAAGGACAATTTGAATCTTAGAAACATTACCTGAATCTTGTTATGTGATAGTCTGTTTTATGGGTCAAGGAGAAGAGAGCCTCCCTACAGCACCAAGCGAGCTGTTTGGCAATTCTCCAAGAAGTGAAAATCCATTTTTCCTTAGAATAAGTAAGAGAAGTGTGATCTGATTTCATTCACTGCATTCTGTGCATCTTCACTCTTTTTCTCTTATCAAGAACAGGTCAACTCCTTGACCAGAGGTAAGAGTAGCTAGTGAAAGGTACATTATCCACCTTTGCTCATGCAACTGAAAAAGAGGATTCTGATGTTCCAGCTTCTTGAAAAGAGTCCTTTTTCATTGAGGTGGTTTTTTTTTTTCCTAAAAGGAAAGGATAAGTAGATTTTTTATTAGCTTTGTTTAGGTTTGTGTAATGAACTGTGGCTTTTGACACTGAATAACATTTTGTGAAGGATGTATATGACAAAAAGGAAAAAGTCAAGCCACAATATATAAATAAACACTTATCTGATTCTCTATTATTGCTGATTAACAGTTTTTTCTCACTGAGTCCGTGTACTAAATATGAGAAAAGTATTATGAAATTTTATAAGGGATTTTCAGAGGATATGACAGAATAGTAAGCATTAAGTAGTAAGACAAGAGGTAATGAGCAGACACTGATAAACAGGAATTTCCACCAGAATATGAGGAAGAATTTCTTCACTGTGTGGGCGACCCAGCACTGGAACAGACCATCCACAGAGGAAGCCTCCTCCACTGGAGACATGATCCTGTTCAATGTACTCCAGGATGACCTTGCTTGAGCAGGAAGGTTGGACCAGATGACTGTGGTTCCTTTCAACCTGACCCATTCTGTGAGTCTGTGACTCTGTGATTGTGTGATTCTGTGAATATGATTTTTTCCCTTTTGCAGTAAATACTGTCAAAGCACCTACAGAAACATTTAGTTACCTGCACTGTGTTCTATTTGAAATCTCTGCTCACTTTTCAGTATTGCTTTCAGTTGCTGTGCATGATTTGCTCTAGAGAATTCTCAGTCCTCAATCAACAGAAATGTGCTAAAACTCCACTAGTTGTGTATGATAACAGCAGCAATTTGAGTTGTAGATTTATAGCAGACAGAAACCTAGCTCCTGTTAATAAAAAAACCAATAAAACAAAAAAAAAATACTACAGGTTCTGTACCAGCAGGTCCCACTGGAGGGATGGTGGTAAAACTGTGCATGTGTGAGTAGATACACAGGTATGTTATAGAAAAAGAAACCAGGCAGTGACAAATGGATCTAATTTCCTTCCATGAGAAGGAGAAGGGCTTATGGATTAAAGACTAACAAAAAATACAGAGTGTTTTGACTTAGCTTCTTTATACTCTGTCTTGATTTCCAGTTAGGGGAAATATAGTCTACAAAAAGAGTGTTGGAAAATAAATTCACAAACAGTTGGAAAACTTTACCAGGACAGAAGTAATGATTTATTTGCTTTCAAAATGAAGACCAGCATTATATAACCACCTGGGATTTTTTGCTGTCGTTTCTGGTAGTTTCCTTTTCTCGTCTCTCTTTTTTTTTTTTTTTTAATTGCTGTTACTTTAATTCATTTTATGTTTTCTGGTTGAATAGGAGAGACTGCCTGAAATGTTGATGCAAGTGAGGAAGGGCAGCAACCATACTGGCTAATAGACACACTGGATAACTCATTACTTAACTAGATGGGTTAGAAGAATAAATGTACAGTCCTGAGTGCAGGTAGGGATAACCTGGCATATAAATAGAAAGGTGAGACACAGCTGACCTAGGTGCAGCCTCTGGAAAATAACATAATGGGCAAAGTAATTAATAAATTTTATCTTAGCCACAGGTGCGTAACAAAAATGATGCTGTTGCTAAAGAGATAAACATTCTTCTGAGCTGTATAAATATGTGCAGTTTTTATACACACTTGGAAATTATCTTACTCTTGTATCCATAATGGCAATGCTTACCTGTAATATTGTGACCAGTATAAGACACTGGGATCCCAAGAAAAATCTGGATCAATTGGAGTCCCTGTGAGCCAAATGACAGAAAATCTGGAATTATCCAAGAAGAGAAACTGAAGTAACTGAGGATGTCAGAGAAGATGTACTTTAGAAAACAACCAGATAATACTTTTTTTTAATATACAAAAATATTCTTCAAGAAGATAGGAAATAAGCTGTCCTTTGTGTTGTGTTTATATACAAAACCACAGGGTTTAAATTACAATGAAGAAAGATTTCTTGATTGTGCAGGAAAAAAAAAAACTTCCAACGCTATTGTAGATGGATTAGGAAAACTGAAATATCAATTCTTTCATGCTCTTAAAACAAATTTATATGACATGACTTTGAACATGAACCTTCCAAGAAATTGGAAGGTATTTTTTTAGGTCTAGTTTTCTAGAATTCTGTGGTTATAATTATCATAACCTCAAAACAAGCATTCTGGACACTCTGAACATGATGGGTGTTGTGGTTTAACCCCAGATAGCAACCAAGCACCACACAGCTGCTTGCTCACTTTCCCCTGGAAGAATGGAGACAAAAATTTGAACAGTAAAAGTGAGAAAATCCATGGGCTGAGACATAGACATTTTAACAGGTAAAGCAAAAGACCCTCACACAAATGAAGCAATACAAGGAATTCATTAACCACTTCCCATGGACAGGTAGATGTCCAGCCATCTCCAGAAAAACAGGGTTCTATCACCCTTAATGGTCACTTGGGAAGACAAATACCATCATTCCAAATGTTCCCACTCTTCCTCCTCCTTCCCCTGACTCTATATGCTGACCATGATGCCATATTGTATGGAATAATCCTTTGTCAGTTGGACACAGTCCTGGCTGTGTCCCCTCACAACTCCTTTTGCACTCCCAGATTCCCCTCTGATGGGGAGGGGTGTGGGAGGAAAGGCCTTGATTCTGCATGAGAAGTTCTCAGTGATAGCTAGAACATCCCTGGGTTATCAACCCTGTTTCCAGCACAGACCTAAATCACAGCTCCACGTCAGCTGCTGTGAAGAAAAGCACCTCTGTCCCAGCCAAAATCAGCAAAGTTGCCCAGACCTTCTGACACACCTGAAATCTTAGGAGGTGAACAGTGAGTGTTGGCAATGGGTAATTCTAGGGATCAATGCAAATTTATTTTACAATAACTTCCTGAAAACCTGTTTCTCATTCTTTAGGTTTAGATGCTCAAGAGAGCAAATCTAAAAATCTCCAGATCCCTGTAGTAAAGGTTATGCATTCTTAGCCTTGTTTCAAAGGAATATATAGGATTAAAATACTTTATCTGATTGTAGAGTGAGCTTTGATGTTTAGAGAGAAATTCCAGTCTTTCTTTTTACTGTCTAAAAATACCTTGCCTTTCCAAAACTTTAATCAGCTCTTCATTGCAGGTGTTCATACCCCCATGTTAACTCTTGCTTAAAAGGCAGTATTGTAGCTGTTTTATTAATCAGGTGGGGTTTATTTTAGACTGTTATATATTTAGAATGTTGTCCCATCTAATTTATATTTCTATTTCTTCTAACTTCAAAAAATAAATACTTTCTTTGCTTGCTACATTCATTTCACTACTCCTCAATGTGGATCAAACTTTGGTTTTTTTAATATATGTTTTGCCATAATTTCTTCCATTCCTTCAGAAATGAAGTTACTGTTTATAATTAAACTACATGTGAGAAGAGTCAGAGATCTAAATCTATATATTGCTCGTTTAAATTGCCAAATATTGTTTCATGAATCAAAAGCAATCCCTTTCTTTTTCCCTTCCCAAAGTCACTGTCCAAGAACAGTAATTTTTAATTCTAATATTAAGATGTTCAGTCTCTTCATTTTGTATATTTCATTAACTGAAGCTAATGATCAATGTTGAAGCTAAATAAAATGCAAATGAAAAAAAAGTCATTCTCTAATTGACTCGTGTTTGTTGAGTTATCCTATAGACATAGGAATTATTATTCTTCCAGAAATGGCAGGATGGTCATGTGGACTCTTGACCAATCCTCTTCATCCCTTATTCCTTCTTTTGTCACTAAAACCCAATACCAGCAATAGACAGATTAGATCTGTAACAGAGACAAGAAACAGACATTCCCATTTTGATTTATCTGAGTATAAAAACTGAGGTTCGGAAATGTATTCTGCATCTTATATTATTCTTAGCAGTTTTGAATAAGGCAGAAGTGCAGTATCCTTTTAAAAATTAATACTTGAAAGCAATTTCCAAACCATATTTTTTTTACAGTCATGATAAACATGATTTCAAGTGCCATTTTAAATACTGCAGTAAAATATTGGTTTACAAACTATGAATTATGATTTATGTCTTATACTAATATAACCAAAATAACAGTATTGAAAAAATTGAAAATACTAAAATTTGATTTTAATCTAATATCAGTATAATTTCTAAAAAATGCTACAGAAGCTCTGAATATTTATAAGATATTCAAAGTGCTCACTGCATTAAGTAAATGTAAAAATTCATGAAGAATTTTTAAATATAATATCTAAAGGTTTTTAAAAATCTGAACGGAAGAACTGGGGATTTCACAAATATTTTGAAATTAAAAATTTGGACTGTTGTGTGTTTAATATTTTATTTTTCAGTTTTGTGAAAGGTAACTTCAAATGGTTTTATTTTTATGGCAATTGTTTGGATGTTCCCTTTCTTCCTTCAAGACTTTGATCTTACCTGGGGGTATCTTAATTAGGGGGATTTTTAAATTGCATTTTATTTTATTTTTATCCTGACTTTTCCCCTTAGTTTTCTAGCTGCATTTTGGATTTACCATATATCTGTAATTTTGCTGGCATGACTGTCTTTTCTCATTGAATGAACTCATATTCTCTGGATAGCTGTGTTTATTGACTGCATTTTATGAAGCATGTTGTAGTCTATCTCTGCTGTTTTATTTCTAAGTTTATTTTTTTCACTTCAAAGCAAATTAGCTCTCTGGGCTGACTTGCTGAGTTTGCTGCTGCCAAAAAATTGCAGGCTTGTTTTGTTTATCACTGAATTCTCTGAGGCTACAATATTGTGCTACTGTATTTACATCTCAGTATGAGGTTTGTGGTTACTACTTTCTTGGATCATTTGCCAGGAACTTTATTCAAATAAATCTTTGATAGTGAGGCCAATGTATTTTTGATAGTAACTTCATTTTTGCTGTTGACTTTATTTTCAAATAAAAACTTTTTGCAGGGTTTTGTATTGCTGTCATGCAATTGGCCATTATTATTTTTAAATTATTATTATTGAAATAGAAACTATGTTTATTTTCTTGATTTATTTGAAAGTATGAATTAATCTCTGAAAGTTTGAATCAGTCTCTTCATCCTTACAAGAAGGGCATGGAAATAAGAGTATATAGAGTTTTCCTGTTTATGATGGAGTATTATGGGTGACATTTTGTTTCCATGTAAAACTTCTGTAATAGTTTTTTATTGGGCTAGAATGTGTTTTCTTCAGAATTTCTGACTACAATATTGGTGGAAAATGTATTAAAATTTTACATTTTCCTCCATTTATGTTTACATACGTATCTTCTCTTGTATACTATCAAGTAATCTTTAGATCACCACTAATTAACATTCAGTATATTCACATTCAACACTTATTTTCTTTTAACCTTCTGGTGAAAATAGTGGTTTGACATTTTATTATTATCTATCTAGTAGCTATGAGATATTAGGACTTTAAAAGCCTTATTTGCCTACTTTTTCCTCATGGAAGGCAACAGCACCATGATTAAACTTTCTGCAGTATATAAGCTGTTGCAATTGAAGCTTTCTCAGGTATTTATGTCCTTAACCACTTTATTTATTTAGGGTATCAAAGGTATCATAATATTGTATAAAAAACCATGAAAAAACTGTTAGCATTGTTGGTGAAACATATAATTATTAATTTTAAATACACTCAAAGTCTGGTTTGTGGTTTTGTTTTTTTTTTTAATCTTGAAGAAAATTTTCCAACCACACCGTTTACTCTCCCTTAACATTCAATAAAACTTGTGATGAATGAGCTGCTATTAAAGATGTTAATTAAAAGTTCATGTATCTACATGATTTAAAGAACAGTTTTCTCAGCTGTTAGTGGCTGGAGCCCTTCCTGTGTCAGTGAGGCACCTGCTGAGAAGGTGTGCTGTTTTCTTCTACAAAAATGGTTAAGTAGTCTTCTGACTGTCCTCTATCTCAATATCCTTGGCAGAGAATTCTTGTCTCAGGGTTCACAAAGAACCTTAATGTATCTTAGCAGACTCTAGACTTCTAATACTGAAATTATTAATTAAAGATATTTAAATTTAGGCTTTGGGCAAATATGGAATTTTTGGCTACCAGCAACAGAATTCAGTTGAATTGTGTTTTCCACTTCTCTATATTTCATTTTTATGCTTTCATTTAATTTATATAAACTCACACTATAAAGGTTCTCTCTTTCACTGGGTGAAATGAGATATATACACTCATTTGATTACTCAGAATCCTTTAAATTTATTTCCTCCCTCTATCCTGCAGCAGAGGGGCCGTGATAGAGCAGCTTTGATGGCCAATACACCACACTGTCCAGCTAAGTTAAATGCAACAAGTTTGTCACATTTCCTCATTTGCTACTGCACAGATATCAGCAGTAGCATGTGTATGAGGAAATAGAATGTGAGCTGGTGCATTAGATAGAGCAGATCTAGTAGGGTGCTCTATCAATCCTCCTGTGCCCAGGGATACAGAAATGGCACACACATCATGTAAAAGGAAATTATGATAAAGGTGATGCCTTCCTTCCTTGTTGCCATGTAACCAGGCTGAAACCTGAAGAGAATGGAATGCAAGTTGATAAATCTCAGATATACGGACATTCAGGGTCTGTGCAAGTAAATGAAACAATCCTGGGGAATCTTTCTGGACTCAGCTGTTGGTGATGATAAGATGGTAGAACTGATTTCAATAGACCCAGCTTACACTGCTCCAGGCAGTTTTTCAGCCTTGCTTAGGAGCTGATGTGTGCTCCAGAGCTTCATACTTCTAATTATTTTAACTCTTTCTTTACCATTTAATTTGCTTTCACTGTGGACCTCAGCTTCATGCCTACCTGCATTCTTCTGTTGCATTACTTTTCTCTCTTGGTTTCCTGTATGTCCTGCTGTAAGGAGCACCGTTGCCTGTCTCAAACACTGCCAAGGCCATGAAAGGGATTTTCCATAAGATAAATCACCAGAGTGAGAACTTGAGATGAGCACAGAAGGGAGGAATTTGCAACAGGAAGGTGCTGATTCCTGGCCTGCTGGGGTCGAGACCTGGCTAGCACATCCTGGTTTACACATATGGACAAAATTCCCACTGTGGCAAACTGTGTGAAAGGAAGCAACTCCTCCTACACATATCACCAGTCAAACAAGGACCACCACGTTTTTTCACATTAATCAACCCCAAGGGATCTACTATCAAAAACCTCAATTATCCTGTCTCAGAAGTGGCTTCTAACACCTGCCCTAGTCCCTTTTTACCCTTCTATCTCTTAAATATTTCACTATATTTTTGAAGTAGCTTTAGAAAATGAATAAACATGAGCCAACACAATATTTGGGGCTCTAACGTTGCCATGTGTAATGTTTCCTCTTTCACCTTTTGCTATGTAGCTTGTAAACTCTGAGAAAATCCTGTGTTTGCATAATGGGACTTCAGCCCCAACAGAAGGCACTTGTGTAATGAAAATGATTAATATAGTACATCACTGTTAGAGGATGATTCCAATTATGCAGAATAGTAATGAAGGTGCTTTTTTCAGGTCCAGATTCCTTTATCGGATTTGTTTAAATTTAGTAAGCATTATAAAAGCTGTGAAATGTTACTGATTTGCATTTCAGAGTGGTGAGAAAGCATAACATCGGGGTTTTAGAAGTGCAAATTTCCTTAGTGTCTTTCTTTATGAGGTGTTCTTGGATGACAGACTCAGACTTGATTCACTACCAAATAGAAATACCATTGCACTCAGATAAATTTACATGCTTACATAAGTCCTCTATTATATGAAAAAAAAAATTCTTTCAAGGACAATATTGAAAACCCATTTTACCTTTTTAGACTTATGTTTTATCTCAGGAATTTTAAACTGGATTTAAAACAAGAAAGGTCAAAAAAATTGTATTAATATAACCTATGTTTATATATATATTTATTATTAAAAGTATTCTTTACAGCTGTATTTAATTTTGTAACTCTATTTTTCCATTCATATTAACATCACATATTAAAGATTTTTTTCTAAGACTGCAAAGAATTTATCTTTTTCTATACCTGACTTGAATTTGTTCTTTGGTATTAAAAAAAGAAAATAGTAGCAGCTTTGTTATATATTTTCACAAATTCTGGTTTGTGAATGAGGTGTAATTGATCTTGATGGATAACAAAAGGGTTTTTTACTGAACTAAAAGATTGTGGGCATTTCTTTTTAATATGTAACACCTTATAGAATTTTTTTAAAAAGTGCGCTTTGGTAGCTAATACTATCCCATTTCTGTTTTTTCCTTGAAAATTAACATTTTCTTAAGGGACCACAGAACTTTTATTGTTGTTTATGCAACTGGAACTCAGTGTTTTTGAACTGGTATATCAAAGTTAAGCACATAGTATTTCTGTGGGTAATAAACATTCTGAAGTTCTTTGGGAGATTGATTCTAAATAAACTTCTGATATCAGGAAAAAAATGTAGCTTGCTTTTATGCCTGCAAAAATTCTTTTCTTTTAAATACAATAAAGCTAGTCTTTCTCATCTAAAAAGCCCCCTAAGCATTACATTTCAATATTAAGTCAGAAATACACTCTCAAATGGAGTTTCTCTCTATAGCAGAACTCAATCACTTCTGCAATCTAATATCTCATTCCTATTGCATTAGAAATTGGGTTTTAGACAAGAAAAAACTCATTCACTGCTCATAGTATGCAGTACAAATAAACTGCTCAAGATTGAATTCATATTCATTTTATATCCAAGATCAAATCTAAAACTTTTTGTAAAAGTCTTCATGTAAAGCTTGAAGATTACGACTGCTGTGATGTATCCAGGGTTTTAATTTAACTTTATAGCTTAGATAGTGATGCGACATGAAGGGGAAATCTAAGGAACTATATGTTTCTCTTTTTTTTCTAATTTTAAGTAAATATCTGACCTTCTGATGCATTTAGTTGTCATTTAAATTTTATAAAATAATGCAAATAGATGCTTAATATAAAAACAATACCCCCAAACAAGTTTTTTTTTTTCCATGCAACCCCTGTAACTTATTTAAGGACTTCACCTCTTTACTATAAGACTTATGACACCTTGGGGCTGTTATTTTCATAAATAGCAGTTGTGACCTTATGCTTGTGGTGCCATTTCTATACTGGGAGGCAAGTTCAGTTTTATTGCCAAACTCAACATTTGTTATGAGGTTTGGTGGCAGTATTTGGATCATGAATTTTGTGGCTGTGGAGACACTGTAAAAAAAATCTGGTGGCAGAAAATCTGGTGGCAGAAAATCTGGTGGCTCATCTTCCTGTCAGTGTTAGCTTTTCATGTGTCTGTGGTTACTTCAAGGATTATGTGATTTCTAGTCCTGTCCTCTCTTCCCAACCCCTGCCTAATATCTCACTCTGCAGTAGTTAATGGAGATCCTATGGGTACATTAATGAATACTGTAACTCATTGCCAAAAAGAATAATCAACACATATTTCTTTGTCATGATTTTGATGTGGATTTTTCAGAAGATTGATTGATATAGTAAAAAATATGGAAACCCAGCATATTTTCAGATCCCATGGTTTGTATTTAAGTTTGGAAATAATCTTAGGTGTTGGGAACAAGGATATACATATACTCAAATTACCATAGCCAGAACAACATGGGCTGTTGATGCCTAAAGGTTTTTAGACTTCTTCACATTTGTAGCTCTGCAGATTTATAATATATAGTACTTGAGCTTCCAGTACTTTCCTACCCTCTTTCATATTTTACCTAATTCCTTATTAATATATTACAGAAATTCTGGTAAGTCTTGTTCTTCAGAAGACAGTTTCTGACAAGGAAATCTCTTTTTTTACCAGAACTTTAGAGACATAACAGGAAAATAGGTCAAGCAAGCTGCTGAACCCACTCTGAGGGGCTGACCTAGTGGTGAGTTCCTAGGGTAACTAATCTCCTATTGGATGTACCTGCTAGATATACTAATTAATCAAGCCTATAGAATTTGTAAAAATACTGTATCACATGTGCATACAGCAATACTTTGTGCACCTGAAATCTTTCATTAAAGATTTATTTGGCTTTATATTGTTATTTTTAATGTTGTTTGGAAAGGCTTTATGTTTTACACCAGGCAACACTGTCACACAGTAAATAGTTTCAACTGAAATTTCTAAGAAATTTTATCTGCACATTGGATGTAAGGGGAAGTCTGAAGCATCAGTATGTTGGGCTGTAGCACACATATTTGGGGTGTCTTTTGTGCTGTATCTTTTTCTGATGGATTTTTCCAGTTGATACAGTTTGACTAAGACCTATTGTTGATAGAATGCCTGTTTACTATGGGGCATCATACAGAGGAGATATTGCTTATACTTATTGGTTATTTAGTGCTTCTTTTTCTTCCCCCTGCCTCTTTACTTTCCAAAGTCTCTGAGCACAAAATTAGTAGCCTTTTTATTGCTTGAATTTGATTGCAACATTGGTTTAGAAGCCTTTTCATTAATACTTTATTATAAATCACTAGCAGTATTTCATAGGACTGAAACCAAAATTGTTCTTGTAAGATCAAGAACATTTCTGTGTGGATATATCTATTAGTTTGAGACAGATAGATTTATTATGGTAATTAAACTAAAGTCAGACAATTAAGAAATAGTATTCATTTTCATTAGAGCAAGTGATCATGTTTTTTCACTTTTTATAAATTTCATTACATAAAAACTAAGTTAATGATTTGATTATCAGGCAATTGTTTTGATTGAAATTCTTGTAACAGAAGTCTCTATCTTGAGGCAATGCAACTCTAAATCAAACAAAGGATCTCTTCATTAAGCAGAGCAGAGCCTTAGCAGAATTCTTAAGACCTCTGGCATACATGTGCCATAAACAGGAAGAAATCAATATTAGCCCTCCACTCAGGTGACAATTACAATTTGCTAACGCTGGCTCCTTAAACAGTATAGCAGTTTTACACAGTAAGAGAAAATTAGTTTTAGAATTTTAGAATTTTTCAGGTAGCTTCTCTGATCAAGAGCTGATGGTAATGTGTTGAGTGCCGCAGCACAGAGATTAGAGCAGTGTCCCTTCCTCTAGTGGCACTTTGCAACATGCTCTGCATTCTCAGTGATAGACACATCTCTTTTCCATAGCCTTAGTGTCTACTACATTGTAGAGTCAAGATGTTTTTTCAAAGTCTGCAAATCAATCCCAAGTAAATATCCTTTCTGTGATTCATGTCTTGAATTTGTAAACTTGAATGCAAACTATCAGTAACAAGTGGTAATACATATGATGACTTATGCACAGGGTGCAAGGAGTAGCAGACTACAAATAAATTCTCCTCACTGCTGCAACCACAGCCTTAATGAAACCCTATCTGTATTATTCCTTATGTTTTGAAGAATGCAGGAGTGGAATATATTTACTTACTTATCTTTCTGATGTAAATTGCTCTGGATTTCATGTAGTCTCTTTCTAGAGAATTACTCAGACAGAATAATAAATAAAGTAATTCTGTAGATGGAGTCAAATTGGATGAGAGTGAGAATGTTGCAAAAAGATTATTCATTTTTCTTTCATTAAAAAATTGACATTGGAAACAGAGATATATTTTGTTTTCATTATTTTCCTCAGGATGCAATATGACATAACTCTAAGGATAAAACTGCAGGCTGCACTTGCTGAGGTAACAATCCAGATGGTGGGAAGGTGAACTTGAAGATGTGACTTCCTAGAATTTGGTCCGAATTTCTCCTACTGAATGAGACTGTTTAAAAAAACACAGAACCCACATCAGATTATTCTTCAGCTATGCCTAAAATAAGCATACTACAATGTTGTAGTTATTTCTGTTATAAGCAAATTCACAATGCTTTCTTCACTTAGTGTAATGCAAGCAATTAAATGTCAGTTTGACAATAGTGAACACATACACACTTTTTGCAGCACCAGAGATAAGCATCATGATCCATGAAACAGATACCAATAGAGTTTGCTCAGCAGAAATCAGTTCTGTCAGAAATCTCAAGAGAATGACCCAGAAATACTTCCATTTTTAGAGTGATCCTAGTCTCCTTTAGTTTCATCAGCTCCTGCTATTCTGAAAAATATCAAATTAACACCAATTTAAAGACTCCTTAGTTGACACTAAAAAAATTAGTGACACCAGAATAGGTAAAGTTGTGATTCAGGGTCTTGGTTACTATTAATGTGGCAAAAGGTAGTATAAATTCAATCTGAGATGAGAAAATTTGAAATAATTTTTCGGAAATATAAAGAAATTTTAAATCACCAAGAATGTCTCTATGGGGATTTTTTCCTGTATTTCAAAGAAATGTTATAATTATGGCATCACAGCTTGCCAAGAAAACACTTCAGAAAAAATAAATAAGATTTTGAATGGCTGGTCTTGGTGAGTAGAGATTACATTTGTTGGGGGTTGTTGCCATGGAAACAATTATGAGAAAATGCAAAGCAAGCAGAGATTTTAATAATGATTATTTTAGATTACAAAAATGTCGTAACTTATGTGAACATTATGAACATTGCTTTTTAAAGCTTCCAAGAACCTACTTCAAAAGTTTTATGTCTTACAAAAGAAAAGTATTTGGAACAAAAGGAAAACAAAACAAATTCCAAGGTGAGATAGCTCAAAAACATCCATGAACTTTTGGCATTTACAACTTTAATATCAGAGAGTCATTGCTAATATATTGAATTATATGAAAGTGCAGCTGTCACTTGCCAGAATTGTGTGAAAAATTGAAGAAGTGAAAATACACATCCAGAGCTTATGGTATTACAGGGAACAGAATTGTCTTTTCTTCAGAATTGTCCATTTCTTTAAAATTCTCTTAAAATTCTGAGGGTTTTTTGCTAGTGTTTTCTTTTACAGAAAAAAACATGTTTAGTGTATCACAGCAAGCCTGTTGTAGTGCAGTGCAGTGTTTTTTGATGAGCCCTTAACTTTTGATGAGCTATATTTATAATCATAGTCCTGGAAAAGTACTATTATAGCACTAGAAAACTATATGGGCATGGTCATATGGTCACTTGCAATGTTTATTTTTAAACAAGCACCAACTAGTCTTGGCCTATGCGAGCTGCCATTATTCTGGCTGATTACCAGGTGTGGTTTGCAATTTGCAGAGGTCAAGACAGGGTAATATGAAAAACTCACGCTGTTTTGAAGGACAAAATTCACCTTAACACCTTATAGAAAATGAATTTCATACCCTAGGATGGCTTCAATCCTGTTTGCTGGTTAAGCTGGAAGAAAAGAAATGCACATATATCTGTACATTTGTAGAAATTAGTCATTTTGTTTGTGATATTAAGCAGGAACTAAAAATAACATTCTGACAACTTCATCTGCATTTTTTCATGGTAAAGGATAATTTAAACACCGTGGTACAAAGATCTTATGGATGTATTTTCGGCAAGCATTGTGTCTATGTACATATATATATAAATCTTAGAGAATATTTGATTTCTAATCCATAAACATTTATCATGAAGAAACCCACGTTTTGTGGTGTTAAGTGATAGTCCATATCAGGTAAGAATTACATTGCAAATTGTAACAAAAAAAAAATTGGTTTGTAAAACTATGTAAATGAAAAGTAAAACACACAGACACATCAGAAATGAAATGGATGTTTGTTATAAAATAAATATAAGACTGAGGTTGAATAACAGCATCATATTAGTTACTTTTTCCAAAATAATCTATAAAATTTGTGTAAGAGGTGTTATTATATATAGGTATTTTTATACATCCTTAAAATAGAAGAACAAAACCAAGACCCATGTGAAATAAAGAAAACAATGTCATGAATATGCATTTACTATTCAGTTAATTTTTGAGTTTATTCCCCTAAGAATAAAACAAAGCAGATTCTCTTTTTCATTAAAGCACTGCTTATTTTTGCACAAAAAAAAAATTTAAATTTTATTCTGGTAGTGTATAACTTAAAGCAGGAAAGCAGGATATTTAGACATTTTATTTTGTTAAGAGAGGGATTTTTTTTTTCCAGAAGTAATATAATCTGAGATCTCAGAGCACAAGTAGTTACTTTGCCAATCCAGTTGTTTAACAGAAAATCAAGAATTTGTTTTAAAGAGGGAAATATGTTCAAAGATCCATCCAAATAATTTCTTGGTCTCAGTTTACATAGAAAGAGCTATTGAATATACTAATCACTTCACCCAACATTTCTGTATTCTCTAATTTCAGACTTATTATGACGATTAATTAATCGGAACAACTAGGAACAACCCCAAGGTTTTCATGAATCCTTTTTTTTTTTTTTTTTTAAGGTACATATTGCACCACGCAGGGCAATTATAAACAGCATTAGCATAGGAGTGAGGCTAAGGGCAATGCTGCCTCTCCTCTGAAGAATACAAATAAAAAGACAGTCTTTGTATCTAAGCAACAGTCCTGCCTGATGCTGAAGGAGAACATCATCTCTCATGCCTAACTATTCCTTTAACATGAATGAGCCCCTGGAGGCACTTGTATGAAGACTTGCTTATGCTCCAGGGCTGCCATTCTGCAAAATTTAAAATGTAGTACCTTATTTCCTAGGTTTAACACAGTTCTCCAAACAATCACAGGAGAATTGAACTACCTCAATAAATGACTGCATTCATATCAGTTGTTGAGATTATTACCACGTCCACCCCTACTTCAGTCAAAACAGTTGGGAGTTTTTCAGATGTCAGTGTAGAAATCATGGCAACCAGGCTGTGATTCCTACCACACAGAGCTCTCTGCTGAGAACTAAAACTAATTCAGTCTGAAGGATACAGAACTTCCTACAGCTCTGGAAAATAGCAATAAAATCATACCACTGAAACTAAGAAGCCATCTTTATAATGTTTCTATCTTTTTAAAATTTTGAAGAGCGAGAAGATAATGCATTAGTACATTTTCTGATAAGTTTTTTCACTGTTCCTATGAGTGTAAGACCATTCTTGCATCATTAATACTGTTCTTGATGATGTAAGAATGGTGGAATGCATAGAAAGCTGTTTAAGACAGGCTAGAAGTATTGCCATGGACCCAGAAAAGGATGCTAATGGGAAATGAAGTGGCAACTGTGGGTTAGTATTTGCAAACAGAAAGTGTGAACACACATTTGTGTTGTGTGGATCTATGCATGGACAAAATGTTCTTTGAGATCTTTTAGTCCTAAAAGCAGTAATCATTTTGCTGTTTCACCTTGTCTCTTCAATGTCATAAAACCCTATTCTTGAAAGCAAATTTTGTATTAAATCTCCAAGTTCCTTTTAGATTATGAGTAAACTGCAAATTACTGAAACTGGTGTTAATTCTGCTCACTGAGGAAACATAGAGACTTAGTGGTAGAAATAGGGAAAAAGTGTTTTTATTTACTAAGTTTTGAGCTTTGGGTCCTGGAAATAACTGCAGAATGCATGTCAGAATTTTATTTATAGGGTAGGCACATATTTGTCATTGTCATTCTTTGAGGGTACTAGAATCTCTTGTTCTGATAAACCAAAAGCCATGGTTACCCAGCCTGTGTATTGTGTCAAGCATAAGGTCTGCTAGTTCCTAGAATGTAGATTTATCTGATTTTTAGTTTAATATATAAGGAGTAATTACATAAGGTCCAATGCTCTTTAAGTGAGAATGGCATCTACATCCAAACAATTGTCTGAATGAGAATAAGCTAAGGAGTGGAGGTCTTGCATTTCCCCAGCAACAAATTGCATGCAATACTGTTAATTAAGACATAAAAGTCTGTAACTTTTAAAATAACTAATGGATCTCTCTTTAAAAGCTATATAATCTAGGATAAAATCACTATCTTTTAGATGCACTGATCTTCCTTTAATTTTTCTACTAAAGCAATACATCTTGGGAGAACAGCAGTCTTGGTAAATCTGCCAGATAAGGAGGTGGTTTCCTTTTTGTGGTTGCTGAGCCAGTCTGAGCACCTGTTCTGCTCTTGTGTAATTTCTCTGCACACAGCTTCAAATAGTGTTTGATGATCACCCACAGCATTTGTAATAAAAACTGAATAAGAGCTCTATAAGACAAAATAAATGCATCTCTAGTGAGCTTGACTGTGGCTTTGAGATATGGAAGAAAATATAGTTATTCAATATTAAATAAGACTTTCTCACTGAAATAGAGGTAGACATTGATCTTCAGTTCTGCAGTCAAAGAAGAAATAGACCAAAGTCTGCTTTTATTTTGCTGGAACCAGCAAAGGAAATTTAATTCAAGAATGAAGAGTAGTCACAGGAAAACAAAGCATACAAACAAAATCTTTTCCATTTGGCAAAAAGACTTCATCACACTACTCTGTATGTGGACTTTGCAGTGGTAATCTGGGTTTTGCAGTCCCTGAGTTTGAATGTAACAAGAGCCAGGCTTAAGAAACAGCTTTCATCTGAAGAGTTCAAGAGTATGAATACCAGCACAGTGACTGTTACCTGCCTACCTTGTGCCAGTTTATGCCTAAAACTGATGGATTCTACTGATTTCAGTACAGCAATATCACTCACGTGACCATGTGCTTTATTTGATTTGACAGTCAGTTCCTGCAATTAAGTTCAAGGTATTTGTTTGAACCTTATATTTACTTCCCAATCACTTGAGAAATGGGTGATTTTTTCAGAGGTTGTCTTTAAATAGTCATGGAGCTTTGGTTGGCCTTGAATAGTAACGGAGCTTTTAATTTTTTCTCCATTACTATTCCATATTTTTCCAAGGAGTAGTTCAGGAGTGAGGGAGGAATACTGTTGCTCTATGGATCTCTTCAAAATAATTTTTCCTTGTTGATTTTGCCAGTCTTGGTTTGGTATGACAAAAAACCAATTTGCCTTGTTGGAGTTTCTGTTAGTCCATCTTAAATGTCATCAACATACAGAAGAGACCTCTGAGCTGTTTGTGCAGCTCCTGGATTATGCAGTGTATCATGGAAGGGCACTGTCTCACCACAGTACCATCTGCTTGGAAGTGCAGGGGGAAATGCTGAACACTTCCCTTAGTTTCATGCCATAAAAACAGTGAATAGGAGCTCATTAGCCTACAGCAGCTCCCATTGTAATCACATTATAGTCATGCAGAGAAAATTGCCTGCCTGAACAGTAAGTCCTTCCTATTGTTTAACACCGTTTGGATGCTGCCTGCCATTTCTGCAGCCCAGATCACTTTAATTGTTTTCACTGCTGGAGAAATATTTTGTGGACTTTCAATTTGGACAACATTCTGCAATGTCTAGTGAAAGTTATTGCTTTATAGAGCAATAATCTGAATTGGAGCTTGATTTAAATTTTTCTCATGTCATACAGTTTTGTTTTTGTTCACTTTCTTCAAGGAAAAATTAAATTATCTGGATAAAAAGAAAAATGATTAGTTCAGATACCAAAAAGGCAAACTGTGTAAATAGTAATCAAGTAGATTGCAAGCTCTCTGAAATAGTACTACAGTACTTTTTACTCCTACCCCCCAAGTTGCACAATCCTTGCAAATTTTTTTTTTGATAATTGGTATGAAAAGTGGTAAGCAAAATATGCTCTACAGCAATTTGATTTTTATCCTGATGAAGGTTAAACAGAAGTAGTAGATGGACTGAACCCTTTGTGTTTCACAGTGGTTTCCACTGTTGTCCTTAGGGTTGTGCTGATTTGCTGCAATGATAAACTTAAAAAAAAATATTACTTACTTACTTTACAGGGTTAGGTTTGAAAAGCACCCCAAACTATTACTCTTCTAGCAGTATATACCAGTGAATGAAAAGAAAACCACTCAAATATAATATTATTCTTCCTTTTCTTTCTATATAAAACCTTAGCCTTTCTATTTTTTACTGTGCTGTGTGTAAGGCTAAGCATTGTGAAGCAGTTTACTGTAATGTGTTGTGCTGCATGCATATGTTCCAGGGAGGTAAATTTGGTTGTGGATGTCAACACATGTGGATTTCATCCTAAGTCTCCTTCCCTACACTGTGAATTCAGTGAGTACTAACAGTTAGTATCTTGCACATTTTGTTTAAATGAGGTCATCAAAAGGCAACTATGTAGAATACTTCCCAGCCTCTGAGATCTTTCACATTTTTAATTAAAAATACTTACCATGAAACCTCCACTCAGGGTTACCAAATGAAAATGTTAAAGTATTCCATTGTTTTATATTTTTCCCATCTATCTTTGCATCTCAGTTATGACTCAACTGAGATACATAAAAGCTCCTCTGTAACCTTGAAAAATCAAATGTGGTGATGGTGGTACCAAATTTGGTGTTTATGGTGATGATAAAAAAAAAATTCATTTTGTTTCCCAACATACTCAACTTCAAAACCATGCTCGGGTTTTTACTTTATTTCTATGCTTCCTCAGTGAAAATAATTACACAGGGAGAATTTCTGGCCTTACTCAAGTGAAAGAGAATTTTTACTGCTTTTCATTTGAGACAGAGTTTGAACATCAGTAATGTGATTTTTATGCAACTTCGTTTATGTTTAGAGTTTTGGTATAACAAAGAATATGAAGAGGTAGAAAATATTTCAAACAGCCTGTGGTCTAGGTACTGTACTTCTGAGATACAGATGAATTCCAAAATTTTATCCTTTATCTTGTGGTGTGATGAGAAACCAAGGGGAATCCTTTAACCTATGTATTTTTTCCTTGTGCTTTGTGTCTTAATTTGCTTTCTTTAAACCCTGTTGTCCAAGCATTTTCTTTTTAATTCATATTGTAGCCACCCTATTCCTTATGAGAAACATTTCAAATTGTCTGGAAATAACCTTGGAACTTCATTTGGTAGTATTGCACCATAGTTTGGCAACTGGTGAACCTAGGGATGACATGCATCTCATACCTGGGGCACTGGAGCACAGCAGGAATGAAAACCAGTTTATTTCTATTAAAAGCTATTGTGATTCTTCTTTAAAATTATTTTTATTTCAAGTAAAAGCCAATAAGACTCATCTAGTTTCTTGAATTTGAACTTTATATGCACATTTGGCATCTAAGATACAAATATAATGGAAATATTTTCTCCTTAAACCTCACAATTTTGTCACATGATAAAAGAATTACCTACTGTAGTCTATATAGGGAAAAACTACTGGGAATTCCACAATATTTTAAGAATTATTTGGAAAGCTATTTTAAATCTTCCTGATATGATCAAACTGCAGAACCCAGATTCATGCTTTTACAGAATTCTGGACTGTTTGGAGTTAGTTGTGAGATATTTTAACTATTAAAATGCTTTTATTAGTGCTTTTTTTTTTTAAGGAACATTACGGTGCTAATTGATAAGATTAATCTAAACTATTATGGTAGAAAATTTAAAGGTAAATAATATGTTTTAATTCCTACGTGCTCCTTCCTTACCCATTCATTTTATTTTAGCAGATAGGCTATTTTTCACAGCACTTTGTGCATTATACTTGTTTATAATCCAAGCTTGGCTAATTACAATTTTAAAATGTTATTTGTTGTCGGTAAGGGCAGAGAGATTTACAAACAGGTAAATGTTTGGAATTAATATGCTATTTTCTTTAAGGTTTAAACACTTCTAATCCCCTATCTACCTTCATTAAATATCTGAAATTGCTGTAGTCATCATTTATGGATATGCATGTTAATCTTGATTAAAGAATAAATGGGGATATGGTTTCTAAGTACCATATAATTAAGGAAACAATCATAATCTCATGAAAGATAGTAAATACAAATTAAATTATTTAAGTCTGAATTATAAAGTGCTAATAGACTGAAATGTGATTTAAGCATGAAAAGCTATAGATTTCTGAGACCGTATTTTTGGAAATTGAAGGGTTTCCAAGTATGGATCCAATACAATGTGCTTCATTTATTCAACAAACACTGTGCCAGTTTCCCTCTGTGTTTTGCTGGTGTTTCAGTGGGCTTTCCAGGGAAATTTGTGGAAGGCATATTCAGAGAGAATAGATGTTTAAAAAGACAGTTCTTATTCGAGGTGAACCTCAGAATTATGTTATCGGGTGAGATGAACGAATGTCTTATGAAGAAGGTATGAGGTTTCCAATCTCTCCAAATCACCAGCTGTGTAAACTGTCTTTTTTTTTCACATTGTTTTCCATGTAGACTTCTGCCAGAAGTTTGTTTTTATAACGATACATGGAAAGATGGCTCACTGTAGAAGTCTGCAATTACTTCGGTTTCATACTGGCTTTTGAGATATCCCAGCCTCATCAACAGGATTTCAAATTTTCCTCTTGCTCACCACATTGCTTTCACTTCTTTTCATCTTAGTGTCCTCAAAAAACTTTCAAAGTGTATTCCTTGCTCTGTCACCTCCACCATCTATATATAAAATAGCAATGGCTTTAGAGATGTTCAAACTGACCTTCCACTGTGCCCACTTGGATTGACAACCCAGTTGTAATTTATGTTTGTTGATTACTTGCAGAGTCTTGGTTTGCTTTGCTTGAGCTTTAATAAAAATTGTCTTTATGATAAATTAAATAGATGCATTTTTATTGGTTATCTTCACACATGTGACAGAGAGTGACAAAGTATTATAGAAGGAAGATCATGATTGATTGATGGGAAAACCTCTCCCCTCACTTTCCTTCTTATCCCTTGCTCTTTTTGTAGCTAGTTTTTGGTATATCTATTGGTAAAAAAATTGAAGTATAAATGTATTGCCTCCTTTTTTAATTATCTGTTCTTCTAATTATTCTTTACTTAAAACCTTTATTATCTTGTTTCTATCTTGTCTATGAAACTGATTTGTTAATTTTTAAATAAGAAAGTGTTCTTTTTACTTATTTTCTGCATTCCTTCCTCTGTTCAAGCACTAACATACAGGGGGATTCCATGTATGTTTTGTTTTACAGAATAAATTTTATTTGCTCTAAGCAACTTAGTTCATTTTCCTTTCTCTGGCAAGGAATTAATTGTGTGCAACCATCTCTAAATTGAATTAGTTTGCAGATGGTCCTCTTATTTGTATGCTTTAGAAGGATTAAAATCTTAGGGTTCAAAGTACTGAGTGACCTCTGCAACTTTAAATTTTTTCTTCTTTGTTTTAAAGCAATTTATTTATCAATTCTAATGTCCAGGTTTTTATCCATGAAGCTTTTAAGCTTATTAGGAACCTGCCATCTGGAACAGTATATTAGGAAAAGCTTCTCAGAGGAATCTCTTGTAATTATAACATATTTGTTTCAATGTGTGTGCTTAAAAATTTTATTTCTTCATATCAAAGCTTAGAAGTCAACTGAAACTCATCTCTCAGTCAAATATGCATATAGAGTGAATTAAAATTTGAGGGGGCAGGATACACCATCTAAATGAAAGCAGATGAGATATTTGGAAGTGAAGGTTGATCTTGATTTATGTGACACCTGAACAGACAGGAAAACACAAGCTTATCAAGCCTCACCAATTGCTGTTACGTATATTCCACTGAGTATAACTTGGATAAATAATAAGAACAGGTGATTTAGTTTAATAAAACTATACTATTCTTCAGGCTTATTTATCTATTATAATCCAAGTAATACTGTTGTCTGTCATTAATTTAAATCAAAAGGTTTTTTAATGACAAAGTTAATTTTAGCAATTTTCTAAATTTAAAAGAAAAACTGCAAGCATAGTATTTTATACATTTTACTGTCTTCGGTTATTTCTTTAAATTAAGAATGTTTGTTTGCTGTTCAAAATATATTCATTAAAGCAGTTATGTTAGCAATGAAAGCATACAGAAGCATGAAAGGAAATGTTAAATAATACACAATAAATACAAGATGCGATAGCATGAACAAATATCCAGATTAGTTTGTAGTAACACGCCTACACATTTTAGAGTGGTATTGCTCACAACTTGGAAATCAGCTGAAAATACTAATGTGGAATTGAACTCAGATATGTTGCCACTAGTTCTACTGGCTCTGGAATGACTTTGAAACACTTTGTACTGTGTAAAGTTGACTTATCCTTTATGTCTTCAAATTACTGTAACTTAGATCCGTGACAAAGGGAGTCGCCTGGAGTGTGTTTTCTGTTTCCTTTTCACTCCTAACTCTGCACACAATGCAGAATATTGATTCTGGGTTGCTGAGAGTCTTCCATGTTAAAACACTGAATCTTGAAGACCATGTTGTCATCATGACTGGAGGATTTTTAAAACTCACAGATCTTGTTAAAGGCTTCATTCTTATTTTCATGGATTTCAGAAAGACCATCTTATTTTTATGTCTAAGTATTTTTAAAAAGGCTCAGCTTAAAAAAAAATCTTGTAGTCTTTTTAGATGCAGTCCATGAGGAATAAAATAAAGGTAAGAAAACCCTTTTTACAGGATCCATTTATAAGTTAATTATTTCAAACATGATACTTAATC
Organism: Chloebia gouldiae; assembly: GCA_003676055.1. Taxonomy (NCBI): domain Eukaryota; kingdom Metazoa; phylum Chordata; class Aves; order Passeriformes; family Passeridae; genus Chloebia; species Chloebia gouldiae. The sequence continues at coordinate 15,358,145 of QUSF01000001.1, forward strand.
TTCAGTGATATTGTGAGTTAAGCAGGAATTTAATCATTATTTCAATACTGTCTATGTGATTTATTTGTGAGAATATTTTGGGAATATTCTATTCATCAATTTTATAGCTTGTTTTATGATGCTAAATATCCCATATTCATCTTTAATCCTTTGCTAGTTACTGTATTATGGAGTTGAAATACCTGTTTCTTCATTAAAATTTACATTTTTCTTTTGGGAAACTGGTTTTCAACCCCCTCCTTTAAGGAGTCTTTCAACATAAGTGGACCACTGGTGTTCTGCATTAGGAAGTTTGATAAAAATCCAGAACTGTTTCATAGCTCAGGGGTCCCTTTCTTAGTCTGGCTGGAAAACTGTTAGAATAAACACAGAGAATCAGGAGGTTGTTGGAAGCTAGTTTCTAGTGATGTTTGAAGTAGTCCCTAAATTTATTTGCTTTATGTTGAAGAGATTTTCAAGAAATTCTTCCAGCTGCTGGAAAATTTGGACACTCGTGCCAGCCCTCTGTGGATAAGTGATAACTTAGAAACTGTACCAATGAGCTCTGTGTTGCTGCAGGATTTCTCCATCCCTGAGGAAGCAGCTGCAGGAAAACATACATTTTCTTATTATTATATGAGCCTGGGAAAACTGTATGAATTCCATTGACACAGCAGTACATTTTTCATTGCTTCCATATGAAGCTTTCTCATTTGAAACAATGCTTGTATCCTGGAATGCATGGGGAAGAGTGTGGCCAGCAGGCCAAGGGAGGTGAGCCTGCCCCTCTAAATGACTCTAGTCAGGCCACATCTGCAGTGCTGCGTCCAGCTGGGCTCCTCAGTACAAGAAAGACAAGGAGCTACTGGAGAGGGTTCAGAAGGGGTTACAGGTCTGGAGTATCTCTTGTATGAGGAGAGACTGTGGGAAGTGTGGGAGGTTTATTCTGGAGAATAGAAGACTGAGAGGGGTTTGCATTTAGGCATATAAACATCTCTAAGGTGGTTGCCAAGAGGATGGTGCCAGACTCTTTTCAGTGGTGCCCAGTGACAGGACAAGGAGCAAATGGCCATAAACTAAGAAGAAGAACTTCTTCACACTGAGGGTGGCAGAGCACTGGAGCAGGCTGCCCAGGCTGATTGTGTAGTCTTCCTCTCTGGAGAAAAGCAAAATCCACCTGCACGTGTCACCTACACTAGGAGACTGTGTCTTGGCAGGGAAGTTGGACAAGATGATCTCCAGAAGTCCCTTACACTACCTAATCATCTTGGGATTCTGTTACACTAGTGTATTTTGTGTATAAAATGCATAATTCTGTGTGGGAGTGTAGATAGAGGATTCATCTTCTTTCTTAACTACTTCTAGGATCTTTTTTCTTAAGTGTTGATTTGCTAAATTACATTTTTTACTTAAATACTTATAAAAATAGGGGAAGAGAGGTAGACTTTCAGTGCAGTTTCTCGCCAAATTTAAACTTGAATTATGGTATTTCATGTGAGTTACAAGTGTGGAACTGTAAGAATTGAGTCCTTGAATTATGGTGGAGAACAACAGCATTTTTGATATTTTTTTCATCATATTTAGAAGAAAGGAGAAGCATGATGTCATGATGATATGACCTCTTGTAATTGCAGACCTTTAATTTTCATCTAGTCAAACTGGATCAGTCTTTCAACATTTTATGTCATAAAATTTTTGTTTGATCATATTTTGTTTGATGAGATGACAAATCTGCCCCTCCACTTAACAGCAGTTTTAGTGATTAAATATTCACATTGTTAATACATAAAACCCTATGTACTTATTTAAAAGAGAAATGGATAGCAATTGCTAGCAGTTCTATAAATGAAAATGGAATTTATTTCTAGCAATAATAGAAAAAATAAAACAATAACAAATCAATACTGAAGAATTAAAATACAAATAATTTTAATGATTAAGAGACAAGAAAAATTTAAGAGGAATAGATAATTTTCTGTCCAAAACTAAGGAGAAGGTTAAAAATGTTTATTAGAATTCTATTAAGCCAGGAATACTCAGGAATACTAATATCTTGCTCTTATCCCCTCAGTAAGATTTTTCTTGCTTCATGCAGTGAATATAGGGTTCTCAGAAGTATGTCTTGTATTAAAAGGTTCAGCATTTACTTCTTTTTTGTCCTATTTACTTTGAACTGGTACCCCACAGGGAATCTTGAAATGTGTTTTTAAAAAGATTTTTTAAAAGTGCTGTCCACTGCAATTCTTCTTTGATCATAATCAATTACTTTCAATATCACTAAATTCTGAGTGATCAATAATCCTAATATGAAACTAATGCTACTAACTTTACTTATGCACATTTTTATTGTTATAGCTTACAAGATATAATAAAGATATTAAAAGTGCATTAGACAATCTAATTGTGCAAAAATATAATTTACTGTTGCAGTTTTTTTAATTTTGCTTTGTTTTGGTTTTTTTTTTGTTGGCAAGCAGTCTTCTTGCTTTTAGTTTCAGCTGCCTGTTGATATTTTTTGGCTTTCTAAATAATAATCTCCTTTTAATATCTCTCATTGAATAGAATTTTGCTGTATAAACCCTCATGCATGCTAACTAATCCTTTGTCATATATATCCTGTTCAATGCTCTTATTACTATTTTTTTAATGATTTCATCAAATCCTCAGAGCAGCTTGAAGATGAGTCCAGCAGCACTCATAATCACCACTGTGACTATGATAGCCTCTGAAAATATGAAAAAATTGCACTAAATTGAATTTTTTTTAAATACATGTTGTCATAGATATTAAAATCATCCATTCCTTTAAATTTGGCTATCTTTACAGGACTGGGAATCCTTGTTTTTGACTTGTCCTTTTCAGACATAATTTTTAGCATCTGGTAATATTTGTTAGTCAAAATGTTAGTCAGCTCCTGTGATGAAATTTAATTACTCTTGGATAAAAGATAAGCGTCAGTCATAAAATATATGAAATATGCACAAATTATTCTGCTAAAAAATGTTTTACAAGCCACAGGGATGTTATTGAAATTAAGTTTGTGTCTAATAGAGAGAAGCATCATAGATGTTCTCAACCAGCTCCACAAATCAAATGATTGCTCCTGACACAAAATCATCTGCAGTTGAGATATTTGCCTAAAGTACAGCAAGGATTTCATGTTGATAATAAGTACAATTCTTTTGGAAAATACTACATGCCACACTTTAAATATTTCCAATATTATGGTGAAATCAGATTTTCTTTTTTCTTTTTTTTTTTTTTATGAGCTCAGAGGTGCCTATCACTGTGAATGCAGATGAGATGAGATGGATTTTAATTAAATTCTGCCTTTCATTCTGTGAAGCCTGGTGTCTGATTTATATTGGTTTGCTGGACCTGTACACATTTTCAGACATGGTGTTTGTGCCAAGTGAATATTTTTTGAGACTGTTTCTGCAATGACATGTTTTTAACCCTGCTCTCACATTGAGGATTTTCCCAGTAACTTCACTGAAACTAAATGAGCCTTTTCATGCAGTGAGGATGGAACAGAGCTTTCTCTTCATCTAGACAGAAACATCTGTCAATGACCAATTTCAATAAACACTGATCCTTAAATTTCCCTTCTTATATTAAAGGTTTAGATATAAAGTACCATAAAAAATCTTTTTATAAATATATACATACACACATATGTATCATTACCATGTATCACTATTTAGATTTCTAAAGCTAGAAATTATTTCTGAAAGTAAAAAATTCAGATATCTCTGTGCAGACATTCTGGGTTACAGAAGATACAACAAAATTGAGGACCAATGTGTGTATGTTGACTGATCCTGATCAATCTCTTTCAAAAGGGAGTGGTTTAAATGCCCTTACAATAAAGCAGAGAATATTGCTGTATGAGAAAAGGGTCACAAATGTTTCTGTTTGAAACAATTAAACTCACATTGAGCTGTGGCCATCACAAAGGTTCATCCCTTCTCCAGTCAGCAACTTTTATTTCCTTTGACCACTTCTATTTAGTAAGCTACTTTCCTTCCAGATTAGAGTGATTTTTTTGCTCTAATTAAATCTGTTACATCCAGATTTCTTTTAAAAAAACTTTTGAAGGTAACAGCTAGGTTTTTACAGCCAAAGATGAGGGAAGAGAGGGAATTCACTTGCCTCACTGTTGTGCCTGATGTGATCTTTGTACCGAACAGTACACCACTGCTTAATAAAAACATTATTAGAAAAAGTTGCAAGGTCTGGGCTTTTATGTTGGAGCTTGCTGCAAAGATCTTAGCATAGCACACTTAACTTTGAAGTAATTAACTTGAAAATTCCGATATGGCCCTTATTTTTCTAATGTGGTATGTAGTACTATGTAATATTGTTATACAGACCACTTTTCATCATCTAGATCTGTCAGCAGGAAGATTTTTAGGCAAAAATTCTGCATTAGAAGCCTATTGACTTGATTAGAGCTTTCTGCTAACAGTCAAAAAACAACGGCAGTGACCAGGGTCACCTCCAGCAGAAAGAAAGTTGCAGTTCCATGACAGCTGAAGGGATGTGTTTCCAGCAATGCAGTAGTGCTGAACACCAGCTTGTGCCTTAGCAGTGACTCAGACTTCCTCTTGCCATATAAACTCAGATATACATCTTCTGGTGCATCTAGCCAGGTGGAAAACTGTTTGTGGCCAGCTGGACAGAAATAAACACACAGCAGGGAACTGTAAAAGCTGTAAAGAGAAGACCTAAAGGGACTCTGCCCTTCATCTTTAGGATAAGGCTTACATTTCTGAATGAAATCACAGCATGTCTGATGCCCTCATCACATCACCTAGGAGCACATGTGGAAATGGAAAAGACAGGAAAGACTGGGACACACTGTCAGGCAAAAAGCTCTTGATTGTTTTTTTTTTTGTGTCTGTATTCAGCTATCAGGTGTCTTCGGCTACATAACCAAGGGCCTTTTGTAATTATACTTTTCAGTAGCTTGATTTCATAATTTTTAATTTTCTGTACCAAGTCTTATAAACACCTATTAAATTTGGCTATTTTTATTTGAATCCAGAAGTAGCCACAAAATAAAAATTCCTTGATGTTGACTGGATATAGTGGGATCTAGTATTTTGAGTCTGTGAACAAAATTTCAGAGCTTTGAACTGATCTGGAAATAAGCCAAACATATTTAATACTTAAACTATAATGCTAATAAAAATAATATCAAAACTCTTAGGTTAGCCAAAGTTTATGCTGTAGCTTATATGCTTGATGGAATAAAAATTAAAGTTGAATGTATCATCAAACCAAATGTCTTGCTTTTAATGGGCTATAAAATTTCATAGACACCCTTGTAAAGGCAGTCTCCCATATTATATCAACCATAATATGAACGTTAATATGTCCATATATCCTAGAATTTAAAAGAAATTCAGATTCACAATTAATTTAGAATCACAAAATACTTTGTGTTGGAAGGAACCACCAAAAATCCTCAAGCCCAGCTCTTGAGCCAAAGGTGCCTACAGGGATCACACCCACAATCTTGGCGTTATTGATGCCACACTGTAACCAACACCTTGTTCAATATAATTGTTTCTGTTTTCCCAATGAATGATGATGATTTATGTGCAGTACTTTTCTTGGGAAAACTGCTGTTCACTAGAGACTTGGTTGAGTTCAAAAAGTACATTTAATTTAGAACTGCACGTTTCACTTAAATAAGATTGGTGTAGCCCAACTCCATTAAATATGAACTGAGAGAACGAAACCTATTTTCTTCAAAAGTATTAGAAAAACATTAAAGAACATTAGACACAGGACTGTAAGCCCTGTCCTGCTGTGAGAGATAATGTTCCCTACCTAAAGAACGGGAAATACAGAAGCTGTCCTACTGAGCTTACAAATGCATCCTCAAAAGCAGTATATTAACATGTCAGATTGGATGTTCAGTTTATTATGCCTTCAGAAAAGGTATATTTTTGCCCCTTGGAAAGGAATGTACTAGAGCTGAGGTAGCAATGAAAAGCTTGGGTAGCCTATTAAGTTTAAGATGTCTTCAAAGTTAACATATGAGAGATTCTGTTTGGAAATAGTTCGTCCAGCTGTGGACTCATAATTTCTTTTCGAATAGGTACTGTTCCCTGGTTAACTCATCTGAGCACAGACCATATTGGCATTTATGGTCTATGACAAGCACACTTACCCTCTGTAGAAAACAGGGGAAGCAAGAAAAGTTGGAAGAACATAACCTTTTGATGCTTTGGTATGAAAAGAGAAATCTATGGGAGAATGTGCTATGCTATAAAAGCTATTTTTTGTATTCCTGTTGATTGTGTATGTTCCTATTAATATTCCTTCATGCTTTGACTCAGCACTGCCCAGGAGTGTAACTAAAGGTGAAGTAAAGAAGAGAACAACTTGTGTATGTCTTATAGGGTCTTCTCGTCACCATGCCCTCATCCAGTAACCTACCCATGAATGTGCAATAAACTGTCTTGACAAATATAAGTTCTGCTGTGGCCAAAGTGTCCTCTATTGGTTTTTGCAAGTAGGCACATTTTAGATAAATTCTATGTATATTTATAATTCCCAAAGAAAAACTATTGGTGTTTTATTGGAAAAGAGAGAAGAATCTTAGCCTGTGACTGCTGTGAAAATAACTAGATATACCTTCTGAGATGTAAATTAACTTCCATTTTAAGATGATAATTTCTTTTTTCTCTTAACTAAGTCTTTGCAAAAAACAAAAGGTAATGAAATAAAACATTTACATGGCAAGTCTTAAACAACACTATATTAAAAGGATGTTGCATGTATTTTGAGGTATTTGGGGTGATGATAATAACTTCCAGCTCCATTTGCCACAGGACATTGATGTAAAAACAAGCATATTTGTTTGGACTGGAAAGAATTCTATTACAGATAACTATAAATTTCCATTTTTTTCAGAGTTTGTGAGGCAAAAAATACAATCAATGAAAGTCATTAACAGCCCTGTAAATACACAGTGCAGAACTGGATGGTTAGAAGTTGTGTTCAAATAGATTCAGAAGACGAGAAATTATGACAGTTCAAAATTTCACACTTGAATTCAGACAGTATATCTTAAAAGAGCCTTTGCTTTTGATAAGAAGCACTACATTAAAGAGCTCTTTCAAGCATTTTAGAGGGGATTTTTTAAAATGTATGAAGTTAAAAACAGATATGCAATACTTTTTTTCAGATGCTCAGTTCTTGGATAAAATAGTGGTATCAGTCCTGAAGAGTGATTTATATTTAAGGACTATCACAAAAAAAAGAAAAAATAGAGGGGAGGGGGTGTCATTTACAAGGCTAACCCTTCAGATGAGGTTTAGCCTTGGATCCCGATTTGAGGGAGATGTTTGTCTCCATATAGAGTAAATAATAAAAATCTGGATTTACTTTGATTCATAGCATCTGTCTCAGGCACGTCTGATACTAAGAGCTATGCCAAGAGTGATACTTTGGAGCTGTAAACTCCTCCTATACATTACGTGTGGCAAGCATATTTTTCTCACTCTCAGGATTTTTCACAGAAGTGCACAGAGAGAAATGGAAGACAAAACAACTTCTATTTCTGCTCCTTGTTTTTCCTATGTGGAATGTGTTTGGAGAATTGTTTACCTGGAGTGAGTGCTTGATTGGATTCTGGTGAGGATTGTTTGAGCCTGATGGCCAATCCAATCCACCTGTGTATGGACTCACGCAAGCAGGGTCACGAGTTAGTTAAATTAGAAATAGAGTAAAGGAAAGTAGTATGTCGTTTTAGTATCCTCCTTTTATATAGTATATTAATGTATTTTACCATAATTATAATAAAGAAATAATTCAGCCTTCTGAATTGAGTCAGACATTGTCACTTCTTCCCACTGGGTTCACCTGCATCTACAACAATTACGCACAGTTTTGATGCCCCTTCAGGAAGCTGTTAAAGAATTGGAGACCCTGCAGGCTTGGAGGCATTCTTAAAAGTCAGGAGCCCAACCCTTAGATTGAGCATGCTTTATTCGTGTCCATTCCATGTCAGAGCTGAGTCCCCATCCTCCAGAGAACAGCTGCCTGCTGGGCAGGACCAGGATCAGAGGCTGTAAGGTATTCAGCTCAAGGCAGCAGCCTGGAGCCTGGATGTTCTGTGGATGTAGTCTCTTCTAGCTATTTTGGCTAACAAATGAAAGAAGCATTGCAGCATCACTTCATGTGGCAAGAAATCAGGATCTATTTGCATATCTCCTCCTTGCAATGAAACTAAGCTGTCTGAAACATTTTTTTTTCATTTTTTTCTCCCTGACTATGCAGGTGTTGAATGGCTTCCCAAGTATTCTACATTTATTCAATTAGCCAGATGGATTGTTTTGTTGGTTTGTTTTTCAGTCTCATACTGCAGCTGGCTGTTTTTCTCAGTCTGGCTGCTAGGATCTTTCACTCCAGACTGGTAGTGTTGCTGATTTAGCCAGGTGCTGGCTGATGTTGCCAACAGAAGCATCTCAGGGATGGCACTATGCTTTTCAGATGTGTGTTCTTAATTCTGAGTTCTGAGAATGTTCCCTTGGAGGCTTTGGCATCGCTGCTTTCTCTATGAATTTGTTGGCCTGGATACAAATTCTCCCATTCTTTCGTCAATGTGATCTGAGAAATAGCATTTTCATTATCCTCCCTCTCTTATCTGTGTGTAATGACTTGGGTACTGTAGTTTTCCCCAGTCAGTTTACAGAACACATGATCGTGGCATTGCTGTGGTGTGATGACTTTTATGGCTTTCCAGCTGTTAAGAGTTTTTGAGGTAAATTGTCAGTAAAAATTGTTGGTTAGTACTTGATGCTTTTTTCTTGTGCATGCAACAGTATATTCTTACCTAAATATTACTTTTTTAGACTGTTAACATTTCAAGTATGATATGTAAATGGACAAATATATTTTTCTAACTTAGGACATCAAAGTCTCTTTTAATGAAATAGTTTGATCTGGAAGTTAATCTCTCCTGTAAATACTGAAACAAATTATGACCTACTTATTTAGAGTAGCTAATGAGCTTTTGGTCTTTCATATTGTATTATTTGCCTATCTCCTTATAATATGTGGTGAACTTTTCAAGTACTGAGTTTATATTTTTTTTTCTGTAAAGCAGAAAGCAGTTTTTTCTTCTAGACTTCTTTCAAAGAAAAATAATGGTAAAGGAAAAACTTGTGCAACCTCAAGCTAATTTAATTTGTTTTCTCAAATTCTCTGAAAACCAACATAAGCTACTTACTGAAACACATAAGATCTCTCCTGCTCTGTTAAAACATTCTTTAAATGATACCTAAAAATTTTTAGCTTTTACATATTTTCATATATTTGTAGCTTTTTATATTTTTCCTAATACATGCTTGTAGCTTCTCGAACTTTTCTTATCCTTTTCCCCTACAGTTCAGCACACTGCAGTGCTTTATAATTCTTCTCTTCTTATGAAATAGTTCAGATATGGAAAAGTAGCTTAGGAACACATTTAAATACTGATGTCATGAATCTAACATTTGATTTCCTCATTCACATTTCCAATCATACAAATGGAATTACATCATGACACTCAGCAAATTTATGGTTGAATGAAGAACCCCAGCATTCCAGTCTCACATTTTTCTTCCTGTATTTTCAAAGTGCACTAATCCCATTTATTACTTCAACCCTATAAGTAGGTGGAACTGAACTTCATATTCTGTATCAGATTGATTTCTAGGTTATACCAGTTTAGTCAACACATCTAGATTTCATTTAATCTGGATACAAAAGATAAAGAGCAAACAAAAATAAAAATTCATTAGACATTGTCCTAGTTCTGGCCAGGACAGAGTTAATTTTTGCCGTAGCCAGGAGGGGTCATGGCTAGAACCTTGAGGTTATTCCATACCACCACACTGTTATGTGTCCATCAGTATGAGAAATCTTCTTCTAGGTCATGAAATCCTATTCTTTCAGATTCCATCTGTTTGCAATATTTTCAAATTTGTTCTAATGAAGATTAAGCAAGATTTACTATTGTTAGAAAGGCAGATTGTGCTTCTCAATCTTAGAGACTTAGGCCTTTAAGCAATATTTTCTGTACAAGATGCTTCATCACAGACCTGAAAGGGGATATGCTAGATTCTAAGTCCACAAGATAAATTTAATTGTTGCTTTATAATTTTTACATTCAAACTAAAGTAGATCCTGTGGTTCAAGTGGAAAACAGTAAAGAATAGTTTTGCAAATTTTGTGTGTGTTCATGTATAGAAATAAATCATCAGTTTTCCTGGCAAATTTCTGGAGTCATATATTTTTTCTAAGAAACAAAGAGTATTTCCCTTAAATGCAATTTCAGATGCTGTTTCTTTAGAGTATCTCTTTATCTTGCTATTTATCAATCTAGATAATCTTCAACAGTACCAGAATACAGTGTTTGGTCTATAAATACTACAATTTTGTTGATGAAAGCTCAGATGTTTAATTAACTTGTGCAGATATTTCAAGTAATTCTGCTTTGTAAGAGTTTTACAACTTACTTGATTCAGATGGACAGAGTCTTCAAATGATCTGTGATAATGTTGCCTTAGATGTGCACTTGTATGGACATTTTTTCTGGCTAGGAGTGACTTGAGTGAAGCTACTTATGACATTATTCCACTTGAAAATGGTGTTCTATGAAATTTCCATTGTATAACCATCAATTAGATTGTTGGAAAAGACAGCAGGCTCTGAAAGGAGTGATCCACAGCAATTTCCAGCAAGCAGACTGAGGCCTTGGATTGTAGCCTTTCTTTCCTTTTTTTTTTCTCTCAGCTGCCCAGGTTCATAGCCACCAAATGCAGACATTGAAAACAGGGAACAGTCACATTATTTGTTCCTCTAGGAATGCACATTACTCCTAGCATAATTGAATAAGTGATTGTGCCAGGCAGTAAAGCGGAGGTTGCCATAGGGGTGGCTTTTGTGAGAAGCTGCCAGAACCTTCTCCCATGTCCACCAGAAGAGGGACCCATGCTGGAGCAATTTGTGAAAGCCTGTGGGAGGGGTTTGCATTGGAGAAGTTCACAGAGGTGCTCCACACAGGAGCATGGGAAAGTGTGAGGAGCCCTTGCCCGGAAGAAGGAGTGGCAGGGACAAATGCGATGAACTGACTGCAACCCCTTGTGCTGCTTAGTGTGAGGAGGCTGAGAAAATCAGGGGTGAAACTGAGCCCTGGAAAAAGGGAGAGGTTTGGGGATGGTGTTCTTTACAATTTGGTTTTATTTCTCATTACCCTACTCTGATTTGATTGACAATAAATTAAACTAGTTTTCCTATGTCATAAATGAGAGGTTGGTCAGTCTGTTCAGAAATGTCACTTAGGGAATTTAAGAACCTGTTTTGGCCATGACAGTTGAGCAGTGCTGTCGGGATTCAAGAGGTGGGGGCAACTGATGGATGATCAGAAGCTGATTTATTGGGCCCAACATGGTGTTTATATAGAACCTCTTAACACTACAATCATCCGATGACCTTAAACATTGCCTATTATGGCAACATACTGTTCTTCTTGCTTAACCAATAATATCACAGTTCATCATTTGTGGACATCCCCACCTTTCCTTTACCTGAGTTACTGTTTACTGGTTGTCTGCTCACATGTCCTGCTCCTTTTGTTCTGTGTGTTTCATCAAATATCCTGTTTCCACAACCCGCATCCACACAGTGCCTGGGTTGTGTGGCTGTGAATTTGCTGGGTGGTGGTGGGAAAATTACATAAACAAAGTGCCTGCAACAAGTCACTGATGTCTTCCATATTTCTGTTCATGGAACATGGGTGCTGGAATGCATGAATAATTAAATTATTTAAGCATTCATGCTAGGAACATGAGAAGTTTTTGAGAACTTTTAAAATATCAGATGGCTCAAAAGCATAGTAATGTTCAATGGTTTTAACCTAAATATGTCTATGCCCATCTCTGATATATTAAATTGCTCTAGTAATAATCTCAAGTAATTTTTGTCTCAGATGGGAATTATGGTGATAAATGATGCGATAGGAAAACCACAGAAAAGCCCATGACAAAATTAATATAATTTGGATAATGTGCAGTTAATAATGCATTGATCCATGCAGTGAATGATAAAATAATCCCCAACACTAACAAGAAAACCAAAATCCCAACACTGAATAGCTTCACAGTCAGCATTTAGTTCCCCATCTCAGGAACTAAATTAATTGGGGGTAGTATGTTGGGGGCAGTATGTTGGTGACAGTAGTGTGAAAGACTATAAAACATAAATCAATTAAATGTAGACTGTAATTCTGGCATTTTAGGGATCTCAAATTTTCAGAGTTAATTATGAATTTTCATATTGTTTTCATGTGCTTAGAGAAAGGAGGTAGTTATGTTCTAATTATATACAATTGCATGTTTGGGAATGGGATGAAATTACTTGGAGTAACTAAACATGTATTCCAGTTTTCAAAAGACACAATACAATATGTTCTTAATTCAGTGGATCACATCTATTGTTCTTGCAAGACTTTCCATAAAGGTTTATAGTTTCTTAACTATAAAGGAGATGAGGTATCAAGATAGTCTGAGTCATTGCTAAAGCTTTATGACTCAGAATTCTTTGCTTCAAAACAATGAAACATCCTTACAAAAGATACAACAATGCAACTGTTTTGGATTTTTTGTTTTAAACCATAGTTTACTTAGCAAGCACATTTTCATCTACAAGTATGTTATTAGGTAGAATTTTACATAACAAGGCAACAAGCACTTCTGTCTGCAAATGTTTACTTTGTGTAAAAATATATTAATATATGGAGAAATACATCTGAAGCATGTAATTACATTCACCTATTGCTTGCTTTTCACTCTAAGATGTGTTGTTTTCTAGATTTTTTTTCTAAAACCTTGATCAGAAAATTGAATTTCTTTAATCAGTTTTTTCTCCTTATATTATTATATTATACTATATTATAATAATTTAATTTAATTTAATATTATTTAATTTGTAGGGTTTTTACAGTCGTATTCTGTGTGGAAGATAAAAGTTAGAAAATATTTTTTGCAGAATAACATAATATTTCATCCATTGTCCCACTTCTGTGTAAAAACTCACTAGTCCTTAAATTGTGATTTAAATTGAAGTTCTATTGACATTTTATAATTTAAAGACTAATTTTACTTATGAAAACAGATATTCCAGAAGTATGCATTTAGGGTGTCACTCTGATTCTTGAATGTGTCTCATCATCTAAGAGGGAAAAAGGGACAAAATGAGGATCCATGAATTCATAAATCCCTCAAAATCCCCTGAATGAGAACAATGAAGAGAAAAAGTCTGTGTGGCCAGTCATGGTCCTCTGCTGGAGGTGGAGGTGAACTCAAACACAGAAAATAAATTGGAATAGAAATTTAACTATGTCCATGACATCTTGATGAAGTTCCAAGTTTGACATACTGCCTGTCACCTCCTATCCCAGGAAACATTATCTATGCCAGTAGATTGGCAGAGAGCATATCATGACTACTGTAACCTCTGTGATAGTGTGGGCATTTTGGTGGTGTAGTTTTTCCAAAGCAGTTTTGAGACACAGGCATAGCCTACAGAAGGTTTCCATTTCAGCCTGTCAAATGCAAGTAAAACTTCTCAGTTTCCTGATATTGTTAAATGTAATTTTTGTTTTTATTTTTGTTTTTTTTTTTTTTTCATGCAGCAGCTAAGAATTCTTTTAATGTGGAATTATTTTAAATTTTCTGCATACATTTTGGATAATATAACTGTTATTTGTTCTGCATTTCCTATGCTACATAATGGCTGTTCCCATACACTAATGGTTGTTCCCATACATGAATTAATTTATTCTTTAGATGGCAGGGCATTTTTCAAAATTTATGAGGAATTTTGTAGATATTTTGTATAAAAATTATATATTTGTACACAATTTTGGCTTAATTAATATTAATTCTGTTAATATTTTTAAAGAAATATTACTGCCTGTCAATGCAAAAATCTGATCAATTACATTTCACTTTTCTAATTTACAGCAGTTCAGGTATAAAGACAGAATTTCAATGTCTCTTTTTTCCTACCCTTGAATCTACTTGGAGATTAATCTCATACCTAAGTAATGCTAAGTTATCAATCAGTCATGCTGCTAAATGTCAAAGGCAAAGAAACACTGCGCAGTGACTGAACTCTTGTTCTGAAGAAAAAATCTGTTTCTCTTAGAGAGTGAAAAAATGTTTTAATTTTTTGATGATATTTACTTGAGAAATGGTAGACAGGAAAATTCTGTGTTGTATTGTTGAAAAAGGTATTTTAAAAAAATGAAATTACTTGTGTTGTGCTCATAGTTCAACAAAAGAGGAAAACAGTCTACTAGCTGATGAGAAAAGGCCATTAAAATAGGAGAACATTAAGAGTGATGACTCAAAGACACTGTCAGTGAGATAACAGATGAAGAGACAGAAGTTTGTAAGGCCAGAAGATAAAATATTTCAAGGTTTCTTTAGCTGCAACACATCAAAGACACTATAAACTTTCATGCCTGCTTTCCACTCCCTCTCCGCATTCTGGCACGTGCCTGATTAATGCTGCTAGTACAGTGTTTGATGTTTAAAATAAATGTTTTCAGGTACTTGCACTTCCTGTTGTCCAGGAGCTAGTAGAAACATAAATTGAATTACACAGAGAACTAGGAAGGAAGACTCTGAAAAGCATAGTGCTTTCTTGGTACCACTGAGGAGATACTGCTGCTCATATTTCTTTTTTTCCCTATATCTACTGTGTTTTGTTACTGCTAAAACGTCTCTAAAAGAGATATCAAAATAACAGAAAATATTTTCAAGTGTGGAAAGCCTAGGTAATTTTTTGATCCCTCTGGATCATATTCTTCAGAAAGTACATCTCCACTGATATTTGCTAATTCCAAACTTTTTGAGTGTGTTCAAGATGTTAGGAACAATCATTATAGGGTCATTTGGAGTCATCAACTTAATTGCTCTAAGTGATGTGAGAAGCACAGCCCCACCCTTCTATCCAGCCCCATTTTCCCTGACTCTCCATGTTCTCAAGCACACACAGGCAGACAGATCCTGCCAGTACCACCATGGACTCTCTGCCTGGCACATCTGCCCAGTGGCTCCTTACCTGCTTCACAGTCCCTGACTCACCAGCTGGTCCTTGCTTGTTCTCTACCAAATTTATCTCTCATGAACTCCACATTCTCAAGCCCTCTGCAGCACATGGACCTCCTGCTGACCTACTACCCTGGTCCAGACCTAAGGGTCCTTTACCTGCCGTGGAGTCCAGCTGAACGTTTGAGAGGAAGCTCTCCAGACACAAGCCCACACAGAAGTGAGCGCTCAACTGGTTTGGGGGAAGAGGAAAACACTTGTCAGCCCCTAGCAGCTGGCAGCAGGCACACAGGCTGTGCCTCATGGTTCTACTCTACTGGCCCATGCAGAAACCTCACTCCTCTCACTCACAAGTCCTCCCTGTAGCAGGATTTGGGAGCCCCTGCTGCTGGAAGTTAAAAGCCCCAGCTCATTTTGGTTGCTGTTGCTAAGGCTTCCCTTGCTGCAGTAGCTGACACCACAGGCCAGGGGTGTCTATACCCCCCTGACACCCAGTCCACTCAGAGTCGCCTGCGTGTGCATGCAGGGCACACGTACACGTGGGACAGAGGCTGAGACCATGCACTGAGAGAACTGAGGAAAGAATTAATGATTTTACAGGACAGACTGGTGGTCAGGCACAGACAAGTGAAGTTATCCTCTTTAATACCCTTTTCTGCCTTCCCCCTTCCCAGATTCCCTTCAGTTGCGCATTGATTCATCAGTTGGCACAGTTCCCTTGCCCTCTCCAGCTGCAGTATCCTCCTCTTTGCCTCCTTACCACTTGAAAAGACCCGGGTTGACTGCAGTTTCTTGGTGGCCCACCAATTAGTGTGAATGAACAAGCACATTTCTGCTTATTGTCTTCATTAGGTTAATTGTTCAGGTTTTGTGTCTTTGTCTCTCCCCTTAATCATCCCAATTTTGCAAGGTCATTAGTCAGGCAATCATACTGAAGAAAACCAAAACCTTCTCACCTCCACACCAATTAGTATGATTGATTTGGTTTATTCTTATCATAACTTGCCTTATCAATTGACACATTTGCCTCTCTAAGTTTTTGTTTATGGCTCCTTTGACCAGATACCCTTAAAAGAGCAAATATCATCCTTCCATATACCGTTGCAGATTGTTTTTGTAATTAGTAAAATGAGTACATATAAATTTTCATTTACTGCAAGCTTTTATAGCAATGGGTTTGTGATAGCTAAATAGGTCTTCCTTTGGACCTCAAGATTTTCTTTGTTCAGTGCATCTAGTTAGAATAGATGTTAACCTGAAATACTGTATCCTTTGCAACAATTTTGCATATATATATACACACACATATATAATTAATTTGAAGTGTTGTCAGTGATACATTAATTATAGGAGTAGAGGTCACTGGTTTATATTTTCCTTTTTTTGCCATAGGATAAGTCTAGAATTATGTTTGTAGAATTACTACATATTTATGAAATATTTCTGATATCAGGCTGTGTCCAATGTTTTTGACCATAGTCATTGAAAACTGTAGCCTTTACAAAATTGCACATTTACAAAACAAAGAAACTTTATGCTTTCATGCCTTAAACAGTAGTTGTATTCTAGGCTACAAGACTAATGGGTGCAAAAGTGCCGTGGAAGATTATTCAGCATCCTTATTGACTACAAAACTGAAAGATAACACTGACTGAGAAGGTAAAAAGCTCTCTTAGCCTGCTAATCCTATATTTAATTACAGCTTTTGAAGAATGTCAGAAAAACTGCCACAGTGAAAATGCTGACTGACAATTTAATCTCTGATATCTAAAGAATCTACAATTAATTTTTGTGTGCAGTTCAAGAAAGTATTTGCAATGAAAAAAGTCTTTATTTTACTGAGGTAACAAGAGAGACTTGGATAAGATTAAATCACAAATTTAGTTAAAGAAAACAGAACAAAATACACCCCCAAGAAAGAATACCCCCAAAAAACAATCAATCAAAAACCCCCAAAACTAAAGAAACAAACACCAAGACACAGAAAATTAGGAGTTAAAAGAAGTTTTAGAGATTGTAGACAGAAAGAGAGATAATTATATACTCCCTCAGAAGTCATAGACAAAATCATAATTTTAGACTTTTATCTCCTCTCAATTGAATTTAGCTTGTCTTTTTGTCCCGTTCAAAGGGCAGACAAAGTAGATAGAAAGAACAGACACCTCCTACTTGCTGTGAAGTCTTCCTGCTTTGTACACAGTACACATCTTTCTCTGTTCCCTGGGGTGCATTTTTCTGTCCTTCTCTTCTCTTGTGGATGGCTTTGCCTGATGTATGCAAAAACATGATATGATGACTGCTACATAAAACATGAGCAGGAATTGCCTGCTTATATCCAAACAGCTCTGCTTACTTGCTGAGTATGTTCCGTGTGCTCTTTTCTTTCATTGACTCTATTTATGACACTGAAAAATGGAAGCAGAATTCTTTTCCAGAGCAAGATACCAAGAGTTTTTGGATAGTAATCTAATTTTCTCTGTCTATGTAAAACCTAAGACTACATTTATTAGCCCCAGCTACCCCACAGCCAGATCTTTCAGACCTTGAATTACAGCTTGGAACAGGTAATTTTCTTATTGGAGTCCTGGAAATATGTTACAGCTGGAGTTTCATGACCATCTACTTGACAAAAAAGAAGCCAGTTTGTTTTTCAGGAGGCAAAAATTGTCTTTACCGCTCAGGATTCTTTGTTTTAATTAAGGTCTTCATCTCATGCTACACGTTCTTCTGTTTTGTTTCCATTTGACTAATTAAGATAATGAAACAGGCAAGAGATAGAATTTGTGGGATAAATATGATTAACACTATGATAAAATTATTTCATGTTATATCCAAACCTAGTTTTTCTCAGTTTGTCTAAAGGAAATGAAACTTAGAGAGATAATTTTTTTCCAATACTCTTCAGAGAATCATTTAATTTTATCAGGCTTTCATACTGACACTCAGAACATCACCTGAAAGAAAGCCTTTTCCTTTCAGAAAGCTTGGAAAAGCTTAGGTGGGTGGTGGCTTCAATGCAATCTGTCTAAGCTAATAAAAACAAAAGAAGAAAAGAATGTGATATCTGCTTTAGCTAGTAAAAAAAACAACATATCATGCTAATATTTAGAAACAATATTCTGTTGAAAGAGCTGCTTTCTCTATTATGTTCTGTGTACAGCAACAGCTAATAAGTTTTGTCTAATGTTTCATTCCTCTGATGTGAGATAAGAGGAAAAAAGCCTATATGTAATAATTAGATATTAAAAGTTGTTCACTTTGATTTTAAAAAGGCTTTGCCACGGTGTTCCACAGTGGTCTGTGCTGGGAAATAACAATCTGGAGAGGAGTAAAACAGAATGAATGAAGACATGATTGGACCGTCAGGTTAGTGAACTGAAGTTAGTGTCTGGTGCTTTGCCTGGAGGTCAGTAAAAATTGGAGGATCTCTGGAGTCTCTGCTTGGATTTGGCCTGTTTCTTTCCTCAGTGACCTGCAGGAGGAAGCAGAAGGCACCCAGGTATATTTTCCAAGTCTAAAGATGACAACAAACAAGAAGCAGCTGTTGACAGGCTTGGAGGCAGGGCTGCTGTACAGAATGTGCTGGGCATTCTCCAGCCTGGAGAAATGGGATAACAGAGACATTGTAAAGTTGAGCAAGAACAGCACAGGCCCTCACAGTTACTTTTTTTTGTATTTATATATAGACAAGAAAAGGTGATCAGGAGCATAGAGCCAGGCTCCTTCTGGTGGGCAGGAGGTTAGAGCTGCAGAAACCACCCAAAGTTGCCTGATCAGCCTGGATTATTTTATGATTTTATGAGCTTCTGAAGTAACACTAGGTATTTGGATTCTAGGAAATCAGTATTTTTAGTCAAATTTGTGTAATGACCTCTTGAGCTTAATACATGAATTACAGGACATCCGTTGCCAAATATAGCTTGAGAGATTATTTGTGTTGGATTTTTTATACAGTGATACATTTCACCTACATTATCACCATTCCTTCTCTGTCATGTTCATCACAACAAATTTGGATATGTATGGGAATTCATATCTATACTTTTGCACTCTTAAATTTTACTGATAAATCTTATTTTTCCTCTGTTACCCATTGACATAAATTAAAGTATGAGCAAGAATTTTTTTATAATTGTAAATAGGAGCCTGTCAGTAGGGGTATTGTAATTAACTAGGGGTATTTCATGACCAGGTACTTTTGTCCTTTCTCTTAAGAAAGGCCAACTCTTAATGATGACAAAAACATGGTTGATTTCTGACAAGAGAAAAAAAAAATGACCATGACTTTCACTGCAAAGAGTTTTCCTTTGAACTAGAAACTTCTTTAATATAGATGAGAGCTGTTCTACTGAAGCTTTAAGATAATAACTTTAATTAGGGCTTATTTGAATTTTTAGTGCCTACAGTTTAAATAAGAATATTTCACCACATCATTATGAGCATAGAACAACAAATTCATGGCTGGTTAAAGAACGAGAAGAACAATGGAAAAATTATCAAGGTATTTTTTTTCTTTATTTTCTTCTTTTATTTTTTTTCCCAAGCTAGATGTTTGTCAGAAAAACAAATGAAATTCACATACACACAAAGGGAAGTGATACTAGATATACTAGCATGGACTGTAACATATTTTTTACCCTGGGTAAGTATCAGATGTAGATCTTTATATGGATCTCATTAAAGCAGTATAATTTATTTACACAGTCTCATGGTGCAAAAATTTGGCTTTATTTGTGAAGATATTGTCAGTTTGCATCACAGTGTGTTTATTAGAGGAATATACTTCAGGACTAAGGATGTTAATTAATGCTGCTGCAAGTAAAGTAACTTGACTGCAAAAATGCCATTTTGCATTATCTCTGTAAACAACTTCTGCTCCTGCTGAAAACCTCTCTTATCTCAAAATAGGATATTAAAAAAACAAAGAAAGAAACAAAAATCTGATTAACTAACTCTGCCACAAACCAATTTAATTAAATTATAATCCTCTTTATTTTAAATCTAATTCTGTTATGATCTCCCACTCCATTTTTGATGATATTAAGTAAGTATAATTTTTTTGGTCCATTTTTCTGTGCTCCTTTAATTTTTTTTTTCTAAATATGGAGAATTTTTTTATGGTGGCTGTTGCATTGCTGGAAAAGTGTCCCAATTGGTTTAATTAGTGTCCAGTGTAATGCAGTAAAATTTAGCTTTCAATTAGCTATCATGGTCAAACATTGTCCTCTTGAGCTTGAAGAATAAAAATTCAATACTTCACTCTCTCTATTAAAACATTCTCTTGGGTTACAGAAGCAGATTAAAAATGATGCAATCAAAGGTGGTGAATTTGCCAAATGGGCCTTTGTAACTAACTCTAAAAGGCTAGGAATATTTTCAGCATGTTAGGGAATAGAATGAGAAGTGGAGATATCATACTAGAAAATTGCATGATCTGGCATTATTGCAAATGGACATAATCCAAATTTTTTTTCTAGAAAGATTCCCTTTGTATATTAAATTTGCTTTCAGTGAATTTTTTAAAATGCTGTTGCAAGAATTGTTTGTTCTGCTCACATCTGGTCTTTAAAACACATTCATTAGGCAAATATTTGATGGTAATTGAAGAAGAAATGTCATATTTACTGTCTAATATCAAAACACATGACTATTGTATTAGGATATTCTTCCTCTGGATCTAGTATTATGCAGACAAAACATGATTATAGCATCCCAAAAAACTTGCAAACCAACCTAACAAAAACCCCGACCAACAAACCGATCAACCAAACAACAAACCAACCAAACCAAAGGACCCAAAAAGCTTAGAGGAACATCAGGTATGCATTGCAAACTGCTATTATACAGTTGGATTTTACACCTCTTCCCATATTCAGTGTGTTTTTTGTAATTTTTGTAATTGTAACTTTTTTCTGTAATTTTTTCTTCATTCTAGTATTATATACCAGAGCTGTGCTCCTTCCTTCCTCCCTTCCTGCCTTCCTAGAATTTGGTTTAGTTTTAAAAATCTAATAGCTATGGAAATCAAGTTTCTCCAGACATTTCTGATCATCTAGTCTTAAACTTTCTTAGACATTACTGATCCTAGTCATAGGATATGAAGGTGTAAGACTTTTAAAATATTCCTGCTTTGAGTACAATTATAATATGTGCTGAGGTATCCTAGATAGGAAAAAATTACTGTTGAATAAATCTTTCATTTCTGTTTTGTGATAAACATAATAGTATTTTTACCTTGTGAAATGACTGGGAGGTTGAGAGAGAGTATAGCTAGACCTAAAATAATATTCAGTTAGGAATATATGTTGGCTCTATTGTCACAAATCAGATTTCACAACCAATATAGAGTGTATAATGAACCATGAAAGGTAATTTTTATTTTGTGCTTATATAGGTTTATCTTTCTCTTTTTTTCCCAAGGGGGATATTTAGCCTTGCTTATCATTGCCTGTAGAAATCATAAAATAAAATCATTAAATCCTTCATAAGAAAGAATGGTGGACATGAGATATTATACTGTAACCAATGAGTCATGCATTACTAATTTTTCTGTAATTTAGAGGACCATGTCTCAGAAAGAGCTTTTCATATGACAAATTTTGCAATGAAAAATAGTTCATAGCATTTGTTGTCATGAAGTTTTAGAAAAAAAAGTTCAATGACATTTAAAATTGTTTGAATACATATAACTTTGTTTTACGCACTGAGATATAGAAAGATTGACTAAAAACTCTAAAAAAATTTCAGATTTGTGGCAGTATGACTTAAAACTAGAATATTATTACAGTATGTACCAAGATCTGAATGCTTTTTCTGCTATCAGCGGGGTACCATATCCTGCAACAGGTCAATGCAAGAAGAACATCTCTTGCTGATCATTTTACCTGGATGTGATTTCATACTTGTTTTAAGACTAGAAAGTGTAAGTTGTAGATGGATTTTTTGACTCTTCCCAGTTTTCAGACTTTTAAGTCTTGAATCTTGCTAGTGAGGTCAGGTACAAAAATTATAAATTCCTGTGCCACAGCAGAATCTGGAATATCATTACAGCTTTTGTTCTTCTTCTTCACCTAACCTTTTTGCTCTTGGAATATGTTATCCATTTTACTTTTGTACCACAGAAGTATTTACTATCAGAGAAAAAGTCTGCCTTCAAATACTCATCGAAAGTCTCATTCACATTAAAGGATGTTCTTCTCTGTGTGGTGACCTCCAAGTCCTCATTCTGGCAAAAGAAAATACTGAAATGTATTTGTCTTAAACAGGCCGAATAGGTGTCCTGAGTATCAACTTTGAGCAAGCTTTTAAAATATCAGTGGAAAAAGGTTTTAATGCATTATAATTTTGTAAATCTTAACAGAAAATTTGGATCATTTCACATTTAATGGCAGAATATATAAGATTTAGAGTCAAAAACAATTCTTATATCAAAATAAAATTAGTATCTTTTCCAAATTCTACCTGCAGCTATCTGAGACCTTATACATGCTTTGAAAATGACAACTGACAATATTAGGTATTCCTTTATCTGCAGTATTAATGGTGACTCACTTATTTCTTCTTTCTGTGACTGCAATATATACTAATATATACTGTGCAATATTTAGTGATGTATGCAAAATATATGAAGTTATTGTGTGAAATGGGATTATTTTGATGGAGAGAGAGCTGGTAGAAACAAAGGGGCATGAGTAAGTAGAAGAGTCTGAGATTCTAGGATTTCTCAATGAGTTTCTGTTATTTCATTGTCCTACTTAGACTGAATTGATTAGCAACAGTAAATGTACCAACACTGCTTTTAGCCTTCTGCTACCTCAAGCTCTCTTGACAAAACTAAATAAAATAAGGTGAAAGACCATTCTCTGGCTTTAAGGCCAAACTATAATACATATCCTTGGATTGTCTTTTGACTATTTGGTAAGACAGTTTCCTTAAGGTATATCAATATAATTTTTGTTTATATTCTTTTCCCTTTTCAGAATGTCTAAAATAGGATGAAATTGGAATGACAGGCTACTTTCTTACCAAGAAATGGACAGTACATATTGAAATCCCTAATGTTTGTCAATTGAGCAAATGCAGTTCAGAGCAAGTGATGTAGAAGCCTGGAAATCCAGGGGTGAATTTGAGTTGTATTGACCAGACAAGTTTAAAGTACATGGAAAGTTGCAGTTATCTGTGCAGTTTCTTGTATATTATGGCTCACTTGATAATTCACATGATATAGACTGAGGTCTGAGCTTATGAAATTAGAGTTTCTACTTCCTGACCCCATTCAATCCTTGCAGAGCTTTTGTTGGTTTTCTTGTTATTAAGCTTGTATTAACTTCATCTCAGAAAATAAAAGTTCTATATAAATAGCAGTCATGAGAAATGAAAGGAACCAAAAATCTCTTATGGATTTTAAGGATGTTCATAAGCTCTCTGTGAAAATACATGAATTTGGTAGTTATGCACATCCTTATTTACAACAGCTCTGTAGCCACAGAAAAAATTCTTATGTGTGTGGATTTTTCTACAACAGGTTTATTCAATCAGATCTGAGTCTCTGAATATAAAGTATGAAATATCTTCTTTTCTGCTGGTCTGAATGAAAACGAAGAGAGATATTACTTTCAAAAATATTAGCAGTGTCCTCCATCCTTGGTAGAAAACAAAACATAATTTAATATTCCTTTACATGGTCATGTTATCTCAGTCATATATGCTTACTTTTAAAAAATTATTTCCATCCCTACATCTTTTTCTTCTTTTTTATTGGTGGGATTTCTAATTCTCACGATGCTTTAAAAGTAAGGTGAACATAAATTTAGTAGAAAATATTAGGAAATCCACTAAAATATTTGACCAAGCTATATAAAATTATTCTACTAAAAAGAAGGTGACTCTCTAATGAAGAGGATAACAATTCCTTTTTTTACATTAACAGCAAGAATTCTTCTCTAATCTAATTCTACCTAATCTTATTATTTTGAAATGTATTACTCTGAAGATATCCCCATCAATGTGTTTATGTATCCTTCCTAGCAGTCTTCTACAGCCTTACAAATGTAAGACTTCCAAAATCAGAATTTTAGGAAAATTATTATTCAGAAACTGAAATATGATGCTTATGCAAATGTAAATGTATAGAGGGTATGTAAAACTGAAGCTTCATTTTTAAAGGGAAGGAATGATAACCACCCAAAAGGAGATAAAAATGGATTTAAAGTTCCAATCTCCTCTGCAAATCCTTGATTTTGCCCTCATCTAAATACAAGGGATAAAAATAGAGTATAGCTTCATAATCATGGTTAAATCCCAGGACACAGTAAACTGTTCACTGATCAATATTAATGTTGAAATTAATATTTTTGTTATGAAGCTACTTGAATCAAAACTTTTGTGCAATAGGACTTATTGTCTGAATACTAATTTTCTACCTGTTCTTTGTCTGTCTTTCTGTACATGTTCATTAAAACTTCCTGGGAAATGTCTGTGAACTGGTGTTACAGGGATCATTAATGGCTGGTTGTGTATATCAGAATCATTTCAGGAGAAAGGACCCCATATTTGAAAGCTCTAAAATCAGGAAGATAATTATTCACTTCTGAGAATTAAGGTTTTTTCATCAAAGAAAATACAATGGCCTTTTTTCTCTTTTCAAGTCCTTTCTTTTTTTCTAATTTTTGCTCTGGATATATTTTGGACATTCAGGATTTCTTGACAGAGAAAACAAAGTAACTTGTGTGAACAGAATCAGGCCATGTTCATGGAAGTAACCAGCTTATTACTTTCTGGGACATCCATAATTTTTCTCTGCATTATGAACAGAGTCAATTGTAACTAACCTTTAGTCTATGACGTAAGTAAATTTACTAGTAAAGAATTGCTTCACTCTGCTTCATACTTATTTTAAGAATCTGTTTCCAATGTTTTGAAGTATTCTTTCCTCTGCTGGTATCATCTCCCCCACATTAGAAGAGTACATTAAAAACCAGACCAACTAAAACCAAAAAGAAACAAAATGGCAAAAAAAAAATCCAACAAGACAACAGAAACTCCAAACAAAACAAAACAATACAAAAAATAGCCCAACCCAAAACAAGAGAAAAGTCAAAACAAAACCCAAACTCAAACACCAAACCAGATCTTTCTATCTATTTTAGTCCACTAACCAACGTAGAAATTATAAAAAGATGCATAGTTGAAGGCTGAGCTACAAACTGTTTTTCTGGGTGTTTGAACTGTGCAGGCCTAATAGTGTTTTGGAGAGGAATGTGCACTCTGTCCCACTGTTTTAAAATCATGTCTGTGTCTCTGGTTTACTTTTTCTTGTAAGAGCCTGTGAAAGTCCTATTATATTGGTGCTTGTTTCACAGAGTGGCCTGTTGAAAGGTTTATACTATCTTTACTTCTGTACTGGGATCAGTTCTGTGATAAAAGTCCATTAGTCTTTTGTTCCATATATATATATTGCACATCTTTTTTATTTCTGATAGGAAAATTTAGCCATAGAAGAAACAATGATTCCTCTCAGGAACGTGGTAGGAACACTTTATCTGTCAAATTATATTTTTGTATGGATTCTTCTTTTCTGAACAGCTTCACATGAGAAGATTAGGATATGAAATCTCC
The DNA here is from genome assembly GCA_003676055.1 of Chloebia gouldiae. Lineage (NCBI taxonomy): Eukaryota > Metazoa > Chordata > Aves > Passeriformes > Passeridae > Chloebia > Chloebia gouldiae. Next base: position 15,383,857 of record QUSF01000001.1, read on the forward strand.
TTTATCTCTCATCTCTGAGAAATGCTGTTGCTTGTACATGCCAGAAATATTTCCAATATCGCAGTTGCTGTATTTGCCAAGCCTAATGTAAAAAGTATGACAAAGATCCAGAAATTACATCTGTTTGTGAGCAACCTGATTATTTTCTGTTGTTGTGACTTACATATTTTATGTACACATACATATATATATTGCTATATGTAATCAGCCACAATATTGTTAAGCTTAAAAGAGACCAACAACTCCAATATGTCATGAAGTACAAAACGCTGCACACTAGTAGAATACACAACCAAAACTAGAAGATAGGCTGAGGAAAGGACTGCTGATAGTTTCCTTCCACCAACACACCTTAACAAAACCATAACAGAATTTGTGATGTCTTTTTTTTCTGATACAATCTCTGTATTCTGATTTTTCCTCAGTGTGAAATCCTCCCTTCTTTTTCTCATTTCACTTACTTGAAACTGTACATTTTCACCCTGAACTCCTGTTATATTTTTTCTATTTCACATCCTACCCTACCTCATTCTACCATCGCAGATCTTTACCAGTGATCAACATCCTCTCCCAAGGTATCTTTTCCCTCCTAAGTCATTCATCGCTCTGCTTTAATCTTCTCCATCTGGTGGGACAGAACTTGTTGGTGACGAGCAGAAACGCCACGCTGATGTGATGTGCCACTGAGCAAGATGTTGTCATCTTGTCCTTTCCTTTATGCTTCAGCTGGCCCAAGCAGAACATCCATCAAGGCCAGAGACAAAAGACAAAGCATCAGCTAAAAGATCTGTCATTGGACGTGGCCTTGCTCAGGGATAAGGTAGGAGTGCTTTGCTGGCGTTCTGTCTCTAGATGGCACAGTATGCATCGCATAACAAGGCTGTGCTGTAAACATCTGCATAATAACACATTGTGTATAGTGAACAAATCTCAGCTGTGCATTACGTTTAAAATATTTTAAGGCATTTCATTTGAAATGTCCTTTCTTAAATGCCTTCTCCTCTTGACAGAGACTTTTGACATTTCAAAATGGTTTGTGAGATATTCAAAGCGCATCAGATGTATAGAGAATTCTTTCAACCAATGGATCCCTCCAAGGATTTCCAAATTTCTCAAAATTGCACTAGAAAATAGATACAAAGCATTGTCAGTACCCACTGATAATTTGTATGTTAGTGTTTGTGAAACTCCACTGTATACTTTCTTAAACATATTTCTTCTTTGCCACACTGCTTTAGCCACATAATTGTGTTTCAAGACATGACATTTGCAAAGTCCAAAGGCTCTTATCGGGCATTTACTGGCCAGTACATATTACCTTAACAACACATACATACATAAATATTTCATTTCACCTACAAAATTATAATAATTTGTGGTTACTCTTAAATAAAAATAATTCTGAACAGCCTAAAAGGAGAGGGAGAAAACACCTTTAATCCTTTTATTTCTTAAAGTCACTGTTCCTGTGAATCTTTTATTACTGTGTTTACTGTTAGGCTTGCCACCATTTATTTTGATTAAGAGGTGTTATACAGCCTTTTTAAATGAGAAGAAATAAATCCTCCTGTCTTCATCTCTTTCTACCCCACTGTGAGGGGAATGGTGGTGTAAGTTTCATTATATGGAGAGAGAAGTTGATCTTTAATAGAGTAGACATTCTCTGCAGTTACACTTTACAGCTTTTGCTCTATTTTACTCCCCCTTTGGTAAATCTAATTTTAGATATGAAGCTTCAGATCAAGAAAAAATCATATGTTAAAACATAATAAATGCACAGTTTTTATCATTAAAATTTATTCGGTTTTTGTACATAATTTTTTCTCTACTGGTCAGATATTAGAGACTGAATAAAGAACAACATGAGTTTAAGAGTAAGAGAAATGTTGAATGAAAACAGAAATAGCTGATGCTGTTCATTAAGCTGCATTATTTCAAGTTTATTTTCCTATTCTCCTTTTTTTCCCCCTTATTTTCCCTTTCCTTTTTCTTTTTATTGATTTTTTCCCACTTTAAACTATTGCAATAAACTCATACATTTCAAATATGTTTGTCTACTAGGGAAGTTCTTTTTTTACTATGATTTATATAGTTATAGTCAGCCTGAAGTGTACCTTAAATAAAAAAGTAGCTTTTCAGATATGAAATTTAGAAAATGGATGATCCTACAGTGTTGTGCACTTATATTCTTTACACATGGAAGACTTAAAGCAAGAAATTGGGAAATAGCTTGAGGAAACAATCTGGAGGATGATAGAGACAGACAGAAAGCTAACATGTAAAAATGGGAGTTCGTAGCTATCAGTGATATCTTCAGCATGCCATAAATCACAGATATTTATGTAACCATTTGGCCCAGAGCATCTCTTATGACGTTGAGCACCACTCAGTGTCTTACAACAAGCTTAGAATCTTTAGTATAGGGGCAGGTGAAATAAACACATTATCTACTTTTGTTCAGCTCAGTTGGTCATGTAGTCCTTGCAGAAATGCTAAAAAGACCCAAATACTGCCATGGGCACATGGTGCCTGTGCATCATGGGCTTAACAATAACACCTTTTGTGTTAGACTAACACCATGACACTGACACTGTACAATTACTTCAAGAAACCAAGCAGAAATAATCATCAGGCAAAAAATTTGATATTAATTCCGGATTCTGAAGACATAACATCAAAACCTGAATGAGATAGATGTCACAAAGTTTTTTTTATTAGCATCTTAGTGATATGACACTAAAAGTGAATACTTGCTTTAATCGGGAAACAGAAATGGTTTGTGGGATGATTGAAAACACACTTTTTTTCTTTCTGTGGCTAGTGATACTTGTGTTTTCACTTGTAAAAAATGTGTATTTGCATTTTCTAATATATGAGTAAAGATAACTGATTTTTTACACCTCACTCAAAATTTAAAAGCTGTTTCAAACAACAAATTTATTTCATCTGAGCAATACAATTATATTTGAAAACATGACAGTTTTCTAGATACAAGTGAAAATTATTTGATGTGCTTTTCTTCATATTTTATTCATTTTTTCAACTGTAGAAAAAATACTAATTCAGAACATTCCTCAGAATCTGTTACTGATGAAAGTAAAAAGCATGTGGCCTTGTGCAGTACTGTCATTTCTAGTGTTATAACTGGGCCATCATATTTAATAAACTTAATATTTACATATGTTAATAGAACTAGTTTTTACCTGTGTCCAAGTATGTCTGTGGGTATGTGTTTGCCACAGTTTCTGAGCTAAAGGTTAACTTTTTATTTCTACCCCACTCTCTATTTTGGTCTCAGTTTTGATCTAAGATGCAGTCTGGGTAGTGAAAATATTTTCCTTAAACTGTCTTAGTTAGTAATAACCTTAATGTTCTGTATCTTCTTTTTCATTCACCAGAGAAAATAAAAAATATTTTAACAGGTCTACCTTTAGTAAATCCACTTTTAATAATCTGACATTTTTAAATACATATTATGTGTTGTTTCATAAAAGGATAAACATTATAGTCTGATAGATGTTCAGGTGATGCTAATGTAGCTTGTTGATATTATTGTCTCTTAACTACTGATCTTGTAATTTTTTTCAGTTCCATCATAACTATAACTAGTATGTATCAATATCACCCTTTTTAGTGTTCTTCTCTTGTCACTTAGAGCTCCTTTTTTAGTTTTCTCAACAAAAGACATTCTCACAGTATGTTTGATACTCTGAAATGCAGGATAGCAAACTGTAAAAGCATTAGAAAATGCAAAGTGAAATAAAACCCCAAATGGTCAAAACCCAACAGGTCAATTTAAGTTATGCTAAAGTTTTGTAAATGGCACTCTCAAATATTATGACAAAATCAGAAATTGATACAGACAAATTTATGTTATAGCTAATCAAAGAAACTAGCAACTAGTTAAAATTTCTAAATGTACTTATGGTACCTCTACTTCATGTAGATATTTTTGGGGTTTTTTGGGGTTTTTTTTTGAGGTTGGTTTTCTTTTTTGCTTGTTTGCTTTTATTGGTTTGTTGCTTTGTTTTGGTTTTATTTGTGTTTTTTTTCTTTAAATAAAACTACCATCTTTTTTGTTCTCTGTTTGCAATGTGCCTGGTTGTTATGAAAAGAGCTAGACATCTCCATGACAGCACAGTCGTGTCAGGCAGTGTTGTTTTGTTCTTTGGTCTATGAGTATCATCTAACACTGAATTTTGATCTAATTTTGAAAAAGATCCTCCTTTGAGTAGAGAGTAAGACCAGAAAACCTCCAGGGGCAGCTTTCAACCTAAAGCATTTTGTCATTCTATCTTACTTTTTTTGTGATGTACTATTCTTCCTCTTCTTTTTCCTCATTTTCTTCTTTCCATTCTTCCTTTTCTTATTCCTCTTCCTCCTTATTGTGATTTTTTTCTACAATCTCAGTCTCTAAAATAAGGTAAATGTTATCTTTGTTTTCCAAAGGAATTGAGACCTTAGAGATTTAGCTGTTAATTTGTCTTAAAAAGCCCCTAAAATTAGTCATTATGGTTTCATAACTTTACTGATTTAATATTAGAGCAAATTTACTGATTTAACTTGCTACTTTTAGTGCAAAAGTACGGTAGCTTGCATAATTTAGCTTAAATAATATGCCATAATTAGAACAGTCTAGGTTGGCAGGGACCTTCAAATTCTCATTACTACCTTTGGATCAAAATTGAGATCATAAAGCCAGTTCAAGGAATTCTGCCCTATGATTTCTACTTCTTAAGTAAAAAGTTTTTAGGCATTTTATGTCTGAGTTTGCTTATGTAAAATGAAGTTAGGACAATTCCAGGCTCATAGTGTTCTGGACCTGCTGGTATTTTTCTTAAAAACAGGCAATTTTTTTGAGTTCATCTTTAAGATCACATAAGGGAAAAATAATAATTTATGTGCAATAATTGGTTGATATTTTATATATTTTTTTAAAAACAAAATATAGGAATTATTACAGGAAGAATAAATATTTACTATTTCAAAACAGTCTATAAAATACTTCAAAATTCAAAATTTTGTAGGGACTTTCCTTCAAAAGTACCATATTGAGTGAGAGTGGGATCGAAGATGCACAGGAGAAATGAGCTATGGTACAGAAGACATTCTAAGAACAGGATCTGCAGATCATATAAATTTAGTGTGATAGCACTAAAGCCCACAAGGTTGCATGACATAATAGCAGCTTAGAATTATTAATTTATAGCAAAAGACTATAGGTGTGAAACAAACTTAAAGCTACAATCAGAACTGTCAGTAGGCTAATGGAAAAAGATAACTTGGTTATTTAGTCAACTGTGGTACTTTTTCTGTGGTATTATCCCCAAGCAACTGGAAAAAGTAATGTAGTTCTTTATTAATTCACTTGAACAGAATTCTGGTCTAGATGCACTCAGAACACCTTTTTCACACTATCATCCTTTCACTTACTTACACATCCTTTCACTTATTCTTTTAGAAAAAATTGGATAAAAATGTATTCATAATAAAAAAAAATTCATATGTTTCTAGGCAAAAATTTATTTTTTTCTTACCTTCCCCATACCTCTTAAAGCTTTGATACATTCTGTTATCTATAAAGCCTATAAAATGTCTTTGCCAAATATGTAGATAGGATTATAAAAAAAAAACAACTCAGAGGAAGAATTAAATTGCAAGTTCAAATAATGGAACAATTTTGTTTGTTCTATGCTGCCTTTCTATATTCTATATTACTTTCTTTTCTTTTCTACTTGTATTTTAGCTATTATTCTATTTCCTATATAATTTATTTTCCCTTATTCTATGTTTTATTTGGGACCACTACTTAAAGTGTATGTACATAAATGTCTTAGTTCAGACCAGAGTTGTTCATGGGGAGTAGATATCCTGATAATTCCACTTAACTCTCTTTGGTAGCTTTGGGTAGTCAGGAAGAGTGAATAGTAGATTTTTTTCAAGATGTAACTGAACAGAAAAATATATTGCAGAAGATTCATGGGATCAGACTAAAGATACTCTAGTCTCTGAATATATATGTACTGTACACTAAGTATCATCAATACCATACACTTTATTTCAGAAACCTGCTCAAATTTGGCCACACTTTTATGGAAGCAGAATTAGTTTCCTTGAGAACTAGTATTCAATGAAAAATAGCTCTCCCACACCCTTACCAGGTTAACTAACATTTTTCAATTAAACCTTGACTATGAGGATGGAAGAAAACTGAGGATTTGAAGAGTTGTGATAAAAAGATTGCCCTGGGTTCTGCCCAGGTAGATATTTCCTCTTAAGGGTGTTATTTATATTCTAGTTTCCTGATTATTTCTCCATGCTGCCTCATCTAGAAATGAGAGAGATTATTTGTTGTTTCTTTCATCCAAATACAGTACACATGAGGTGTACTTGCTTTGTTTATTTTTTTATTAGCTTTCTTAGGTGTTGTTATGGTTGGTCCTGTTCCAGCTATCAATCATCCCAGGTGTCTATAGAATCAAACTGCTGCTGATGACATATGTATGTGTGTGCTTTTACAAAAACTCTACATGGGAAAATTAAAGTATCTCTATGGCAAAAAAATGGCTGGGCAGGCAGGTTTAAGCTGAAAGAAGTCTTGAATAATGGTGACTGGTAGAAGAACTTCGAGACCTTCTATTTGTTTCATAATGAAACAGAATGGTTGTGTGCCGTATTTTAAAGAAATTATTAATTTGCCTATTCTATTAGGAATTGAGGGCATAAATTAAGAGCTCCCTGCAGTCTGTTCACTAAGTGAAAGAGGTGTTTTTTTCATTTCCATTCCAGCTCTGAGTGCAATATTGATGTATGTGTCTTCATTTCTCACAGAACAAATATAAATTTATGGGCAGTTGAATCAAATTTCTAAAGTGGTTTCAATTTGTAGAGTTCAAATATTAGTATGAATTGATTTTTATATTTACTGTAGTAACCATCCAGCAATGAAATATTTTCTGCTAATAATTATTTGTAATTCTTGCTTGCATAGTGTATCCATTTATCAAATAATAATACTGTTGTTTTCCTTCTTCTGTTTACTGTGCTTATCAGGTTATCAGGTATTTTTTCTAGAAATTTAATTATCTTGATCTAATTTCTTCATCTTATTTCTTTCTAAATGAGTAACTGAGAACATTTTTTCTGTAATCTCAGTTAAATACAAAAAGAATGCCCATCTGTAAGGTTATGGGAACAAATAACAAGGTGAATGGGAGCTATGGTATTGGTTTGTCAGATGGTTCAGGAATATGCAGATAGCATCACTTATGGTGAGCCTGACTCCACTGCTTTCCTGATAAACCTATGCTCCAGCACAGGGTAGCTTTAGGATACAAATGGCAGTCGGTGACTAAAAATTTGGCTTAGTGTGATGGAAAGGCCAGCACACAAGCTCAGATATTTTTGTTTTTTAACTTCTTTGAATGAACAACCCAGAGGGATCAAAATCAGTATGTCTAATGTCTGGATGGGGACAGCTTGTTCTGACTCAGGTTGTAATTCCAGTCAAAATTAAGATTTTTCTTCATTCAAAATATATTTGAAGGCATTTTCTCTATTTGAACTATGAATAAGTCTGTTACAGCACAGCGACATCCCAATGCATGTAAAGACTCTAGAGGAATTATTGTAGAAACTGAGCTGAAGACCTCTGATTCATAAAACATAAGGTTTTTCTCGTGCAAGCCCCATTTAGGTCAGGGTAGCATGTCTGCTATTACCATCGTGATCAGAGGCTCTCTGCTAGGGGGAGATGACAACGCTACATGTTGTTTTGTGGAGTGCACAGCTGCCCTTAAGCATATGGTCTTCTGCTAGTGTTTGAGGAAGCTCTGCTGGAGGGATAATTAGAAATTTTGTGATAAAGTCTCTGCTCTTCAGGCAAAATAATCGTAAGAGTGGTGAATTAAAACAAGCAGCAGAACATCAAGAAATATTTAATCTTCTGAAACAACCTACTCGGCTTTAAAGTGAGTGTTAACGGTGAAGAAATATACTCTTTGCCAAGGAAGACTGTAATCCTACCATTTCTCATGCCACAGACAGAGAGAAATGTGCATCTCTCCTTTGAATAAAAGTGATTCTCCACTTACTGGGATAATAATGTCTGTGAAAGTTGGAATCAGCAGTGCTTAGTAGCAAGAGATGTTCCAAATTTGTTCATGTTGCATGGTTTATAAAATACTTGCATTTGTTTATGAGACTGAATTGAGAGTCTTAGGTCTTAGGAGTCTTAGGTACATATGCTTCTTCCTCCTCTTCTTAAAAGAAAAGGAGAATAAGAGATAATAAATGTGAAATTACTTAATAAGTGCTAATGAGTAAATGAGTGTTCCTCTCATCGATATTGTAATCTTTCTCTAAAGTTCTGTTTGCACCACTGATCACTGAGGTTACCAATGAAAAGTGTCTTCAGTTTCTTACTGTGTCATAAGAAGGAAGAAGGTATTGCCACAGTATCTAATAATATGAATAATCTACTCTTTGCTGAAGAACAGAAATAAGCAATTTGTGAAACATTTGGCTTTTCAGCAGATTTGTATCTTGCAATTGTATGCAAATGAAATTCAAAACACACCACCTGCAATAAGATGACCACCACTGCATCTCTGGTTGCAGTTTACACCAGCCTTTTGTCTGAGCATATTCTCTCTTAAATGAAAATCCATGTGCATTGTTTGGTTACACCTGGGCTTGTATATAAGGAACTTGGGTGTTTCTGTGCCATTGGTAAAGTTACTCCCTCATATTCCCTGAAAGCAAAGATGAAAATCAGCTTCTCTTAAAAAGTGTGGCTGGAAAAAGTAAAATTTTAAAAGATAGATGTGGGAATAGGTACAGTGAAAGAAAACTTAATGGAATAATATGAAAATGAACAGAGAATTACAATGGAGAATATGTCCTTGCTGCTTTACATAAGCATCTCCTCACCAGTTAAACTGCTGAGCAATAGCAAAGACAGTAACTATCTGACTGGGCCTATCGTAATAAATGCAAAGGAAAACAAGAAAGATGTCAAATGTTGACTATGCCTTGAATAAATAAGCCTGGTTTTTAAAAGCTGCTTGTTAAGTGAATTTTTCCCATTTTATGACTTAAGCAAATTGATATTCCTGCTGGCAGAGAGACAAAAAATACTGAATTTAATTGCATGGTTTAAGGAATAGGTCTTATATCTTTCATATTTGAGTGTTTTAAGGGCTGGATGTGATACTTTGCCTCAGTTCCCATAGAGAAAATGTAAAACACCTGAAAAAGAAAAAAAACTAGGATAAGGATTATAATTTGAATTCACATAGAACACTATTTAAAAAAATATTTTATAGGGTAAATATTTACAAAATTAATGGGCAAAATGGGCAATATCCATGCTATTCATGTTATATTAAATGAAACAGTTCAACATAAGTGGTCTTTATAAATTCCAAAATGAGCACTGATATCTGTCTATTGGAATATTTTATATTGTTTCCTTCTAGGATGCAAGTTTCTCCTTAAATTTCATTAAATGCTCTCTAATTTCAGGGATTCCTAGTATAATCCCTTTTACAGTGCATTTTCCTGAGTGTTTGCATGTGTAATCTGAATTAAATATGTGATTCTTAAATTTTAGTTTAAAATGTAAACATTCAATTCCCTGAAGGTAAAGGTAGTATAACTGCATAAAAAATGTTGCAAGGTCTATAGATATATTGGTCACCTCGGTGCCTGGGAAAGTGATGGAGCAATTTCCAAGCACACAAAGGTCAAGGCCATAAGAAGTATCACCTTGGATTCACTTGATCGGTCATTCTTGACCGACTTGATACATGTCTGTGACAAAGTGACTCTCTTGGTAGAAGAAGGGAGAGCAGTAGTTATTGTCATTCTGTCTTCCACAAAAGCCTTACAGAGGAGCTGATAAGTATGATCTGGATGATCAGGCTCTAATGGTCGATTGAAAACTTGTTAGCAGGGCTCTGAGTAGTGGGGATCACTGTATCAAAGTCTAGTTGGGAACCACCAGTGTACCCCAGTAACCAATATTGGATCAAACCCTATTAAGGCTCTCCACTAATGAAATGGATGACAAAGTGGTGTGTACCCTCAGCACCACCTGGACTTCTGTGTCAAGTTCTGGGCTCCCCAGTAAGGAGTCACAGGAGGAAGTCTGACAAATAAGATTATTTGCTTGCACAAGCAATCTTTTAAAGAGTTGGTGTTTCAGGGAATGAAGACCAGACAAAGGCCAGGGAGTTTCATGGAACACTAAGAGATTGGCTAGACAGATTAGGAGGAAGGAGACAAAGTTATTAGCTGAGAATAAGCTGAATTCTTAAGGAACCACTCAACTGCCAAAAATCAGTAACTGAAAATGAACTATTAAGAATTAGAAACACCAAATGAACCAAGCACACAGAATGGGTCTCTGGGAAGTGACTGCTCAGCAGTTCAGGCAGGGCAGCTACTCTCCACTGTCAATGAGTGTCCCACGGGGGCAGAGGCTGCCAGTGCCTCTGGTGCTCAGAGATTCCACCTCTCTGTCCTCTGGTCCCCTCTTCTCAGGAGCCTTACAGACACTTCATTGTGTGTCTTCTTGGAAGCTGGCCTCAAGCCCTGCCTTTGTAAATCTTTGTCTGCCATCCTACTCCGTTGCTGCACGATGGGTGCTCAAGAGGTTGAGTAAGAGCTCCCGGTGAGCAGATTTGAGTGAGAAGCAATCAGCAGCACGGCCAAACTGCACAGGTGGCACCGGGCTGAACCCATCACATTTATAAAGAGCTGCACTTGGCAGGAGCAGGTGCTGCGCTGGCAGGGACTCCGTGTCAGATTTACTTTACTGGATGATCTAGCTCGGCAAACATTCAGCATAGATGCTTGTTCCTGCCTAATGTTAAGTAGCTGAGTAAATGGGATAGAAGATCTCTGCAAGTGCTAGATAGCTGCTGAAAAACACAAGGTCTTGAAATGTATTAGTGCACAAGAACTATTTTACTTGTTTGACTGCTAATATGCCTAATTTGTACATTACATCAAAGAACGATTGCTTCCAGATTACCCAGGAGCTTGAAAAATTCTCAAGGGTCTGTGTATATATTCCCCAAAAGTCAATTTGTAGAGAAAATTTTAAGTGTGAGCTTCAAATCCAAGAGTCTGAACAAGATCTCAGAAATTTCCTCTACTTTCCAGGATATTTCTCTTCCTCAAAAGCAAAATCTGCTCCCAAGTGTCCTGTGAGTTAATTATTTTGAAATGTTGTCTTTTTTTTTTTTATATTACTAAATATATCACCCTTCCTCCAGTTGCATTTTCAATGAAATAAATATTGATATGAGAGCTAAGGGTGAAAAACCATTATTAAATCATACAGATGCATTGTAGAGAACTTGAGGATATTGAAGGGGATACAAAATTGAAACAGATCTGGATTTAACTAGTTAATTTTGACAACCTTCTTCTTAATTTCATCTTCCAATATCTATTTGTCATTTTTGAAGAGTGAAATTTAAGTATGACTCACCTATATTTTTAGAAATCATTGATTTGTATTTGAGCTGCTCTTGTGTAAGAAGAGTATTCCAAGAGTAGAAGACTTTCATTATTATAGATTGGGATTTTACCCAATCTACCCAATTACCCACAAACCCAATTACCTCACAAACAATCCATGTTTGTAAGGTAGTTGCCATGACGATATTTAAAGTATATAATAATGTTAATAAGAAAGACATTTTTTAGACTTTGTCTTACAATCAAAATAGCAAATTCTCCTGTATCTGGCTACTGTAACACTTGTTAATGAGTCAGCCCATGAACAGTTGAAGTAGATTTTTGGCAGTTTGTGTGTGAATGTGTGGACACATTCTCTTCCAATCTCCTCTTGAGCAGCAATAACAACAGAAATAACAAAAATTTAAGCACTTATTTTATAATTGATGTTACTTTTTAAATGGCTTGAAAAGAATCTTTAGAGTGATACAGTTTAATGTAATGAATATTTTTCAATAATAATGTATGGTTAGGTACCTGCCTTTCTGCTGTAGATGATTAGAAAACTCAGTGTTGTGATTATTGAAGTAAATAATTGGATGACTTTTTTTTCCAGTATAAATGTGACACAGCATGAAGAGAAAGTTGAGAATCAAATTGTTATATCATGCTGATATTCTTTGAAATAATAAAAAAAAATTAGAGTTCAGTTAGTTTAAGTGTGACTTTATTTTTGTTAATGTAGATCTCGGTCCATCATCCTTAACATTAATGTAACTTTTGCAGGCAGCAAACCATGTTTGGTCCTACTATCCATTACAGACCCATTTAACAATTAAGATACTCCCAGTCAAGTATAATTGGCAAAATTATTTTGTTTTACTGCTGTCCCCTTTGTAGTCATGCTTCTGGTGATCTATAATAAACAGCTGTTGAAATTTCACTAATCAAGTTATCAGCTTTTTCTATTTGTACGGAATGATTAGCACAGATTGTATTAAGGAAAAAAACAAGTTTTTAGATGCATGACTACTTTTATCCACAGCATTAGCAAGTAAAACAGCTCTAAGGCAGTAATTTAATTTACTCTCCAAGTCCATGTCATTTTCAATCACGTTAAGGTTTTGGGGTTTTTACATCATTACATAAGGTGCTAAACTGGCACAGATATCTGCTTTGTCAGGAATTTTTTTTGGTTAATTTTTTAGTTAACAACTAAAAACCCTGATGGGGAGGAATTGAATATTTGCGTATGGGCTGGCCAAATCTCCGGTCCAAATAAGACATAGGAGGTGAGCACCCACCACAGGAATCTGGATTTTCAACCATATAAAGGAGAATGTTGATCAGAACAGATCTTTTGGAGGCAGGATGGTGCCTTTTATCATGCTGATTGTCCTCTTTTATACAATCCAGTTGTAAAACTGCCCATGGCATGAGAGCATTCATCCCTTCTGGTTCAATTAGGTTGGTGTGAGAGGCAGAGGCATTTCTAAGGAGGGGCCATACAACATCAGAGACCCCCAAAGGTCTCACAGACTCATTCCTGAGGCCAGACCTTCTGCCAGAGGTCTGCACATGATCCACAGTTTTGAAACAGATCTGGAGCCCTTTGCAAAAGACAGTGTAAATGTATATGTATATGTATGTATATTAACCCATTAAATTATATATTTTGGGGGCTTTCCCCCACCCATGACGGATCAAGATTGCGACCATCGCTTCAGCTGATACCTCCTTGCTGGATCCGAGGGTGGTGATATATCTTTCTCTTATCCTTTCCTTCTCTTCCTTTCTTTTCATTATGCATTTTCTAAAATGTTATTTTTAGTCTTCCATATTGCTATATTACCATACATAATAACCAAAACAGCTACATACCTCCTTTCTATTACAACCAAATTGTTATAAAATAAAACTACTACTCTTACAATTTCATGAGAAAATTATAAAACAGGGATTTCTGCCTCTCGACAATGAAACCTGCTTTTTTTATTTAAAGACAAAACAAATGTAGCTGCATTTTTTCAGTGATATGCAAACATGCTAATTTTTAGTTTAAATAGCAAACAATTGGTTTGCAGCACAGGCTGGAGGATGAGCAGGTCGAGAGCAGCCCTGCCAAGAAAAACTTGGGGGTGCTGGTGGGTGAGAGGCTGGACATGATCTAGCAACGTGTGCTTGCAGCTCAGAATGCCCAGAAGGACAAACATGTCCTGGGCTGCATCCAAAGCAGTGTGAACAGCAGGGAGAGGGAGGGGATTTTACCCCTCTGCTCTGCTCTGGTGAGACCCCACCTACAGTGCTGCATCCAGCTCTGGGGTCCCCAGCATAAGAAGGATGTGGAGTTCAGAGAAGGAGCTTGGAGAGGATCAGAGGACTGGAGCACCTCTGCTCTGAAGACAGAGCTGAGAGAGTTTGGACTGCTCAGCAAAACAATATGCAGTGGAACTGACAGAGGGATTATTTACAGTGACAATATTATGTATTGTGACATCTGCTTGGAAAAATGAAAAAAACCCAAACTTCTGGTCTCATATTCGGATAGTTTCTTGTTGTATTCTTTTTTAACTGTTATAGAACTCTGCAGTTCCATTACTTTGTTATTGTTTTCTTTCCTTTTTCACATATTTCACTTTTACAGCATGCTGTACAGAAATTGTAGCTTGTTAGAAACATGTTATAGAAGAACAACACAAGGAGGTTATTTGTAAACACCTGGAAAACTGAAATCTTGTCTTGACTAGACAAACACTTTCAAACAATCTGAAAGATTTTTTAGAATATAGTTCTGTCCTTGTTTCGGCTTGAATAGAGTCAATTTTCCTCCTAGCTGTTATAGTGCTGTCTTTTGAATTTAGTTGAGACTAATGTTGCTAACCCACCGATGTTTTGGTTGTTGCTAAGTGATGCTTACCCTAAGTGAAGGACTCTTTAATGTTGCATGCTCTACAAGTAAGGAAATGCACAAGAAGCTGAAAGAGAGCATAACCAGGACAACCAGTCCCAACCGGCCAAAGGAATATTCCATACCACAGAATGCCATGCTTAATATATAAACTGGGGGGAATTGGCCAGGAGATGCCAACTGCTGCTGAGGAACACACTGAGCACTGGTCCACTGAGCAATTCCATGTTTGTCTGGGACTTTATTTCTCTCTCTCTCTTATTTTAATTATTCTTGTTTTATTCTTGTTCTATTTTATTTTGTTCCAATTACTAAGCTGTTCTTTTCTCAGCCTGTGAGTTTTGCTTCTTTTTTTTTCCCAATTCTCCTCCCTGCTGTGTCAGAGGGGTGAGTGAGAATCTGCATGGTACTAAGTTGCCAGCTGGGGTTAAACCACAAGGGGTTCCCCCTCTATCAGACAGCTTAAGAGTCCTAGGGAAACTGACTTGAAGTGGGGAATCTGTCTCTTAAATAAAAGAGATTTCCTTGCTAATCCTGCAACACACTGGTGATAAATATGAGGAAAAACTAGGACTTACAATGTTACTTTTGTTTATTTAGAGCACTTTTTTTCTTGCCATAAAGCTTATTTTTCTCTTGAAATGTGAAGATCTAAGAAGCTACAATGTCAGTCCTTTTCTCCTTTATACTAAATTAAGAAACACGGTGAAAAAGTAGGAGAAGAATATCCAGATGTCCTGGTAGGAGCATGCTATTGTCAAGGGGAAACACCTTCATTATAAGCATTGGCAACTCTGGTATTCGTGGCTTCAGTGAACATTTAATTTGAGTAAAAAGTTTCTGTAAACTACTATGTTATATTCTTATTTCTTTTATGTTTTCTGTTTTCACATGACCTCTATGCTTATCCAAGATAAATGTCTTATGTCATTGCTAGAGGATAATGAGTTCTTGTGGGAACCAGACATGGAGTGCTATAAACCAAGGCCCAGGCTGTTTGTGTTTAACACACCAGACAAAACAGTATCAACATTTTCTGTTTACCAAATATAGAGCTGCTAAGTACTTACAAAGCAGAACGAGTTGCAATTAAATCTATTTACCAAAATGAGTCATGTATCAAGTTATGGATTTGTTTTGAGTTGTGCTATTGACATTATTTTTTGCATAGGTGTATTTGCAATTTCCTTTCTAATTACCTGCTATTTTTAAAAAGCAATCATTTATGCTAAGAGAAGAAACTCTTGTTTTTATAAAATCCTTCTGTCAGAAGAGGTGACTTCCTGAATATAATGTACAGAGTAATTTCAATGCATTTAATAACTGTTCTCATGGAAAATAATTGCATTGACACAGGAAATCCAAAGAAAGTATCCTAATTGTTGAAAAAGGAAGATGACAGATTAATGGCCTTGTAACACAGGCATAGAAGAGCAAATAGAACACTAACTGAGAAGTCTAGATTTTATTCTTGGTTTGGGTACATTTTTCCCATTATTTTTTTTCACTGCTCACTTGTGTAAAATTTAATTTCCTGGGATGATGTAACACTCATTATTTAGAGGAATTTTACAACATATTTGGTGAGAACTTTTAGATACTTGCTCTGTTGATTGCCTCTTTTTCTCACACTAGATTAATTTTTAAAAAATCTTAACGAATGCATTCTGTAGCTAAATGTTAATGCTTCCTGTTTTAGAAAATAATTATTTCTTTATCTTGATGAATATGTTTAACATCTGGCACTTTTTTGTATATTCTAGCAAGGTGCGTGTAGAATTGTACATGTTTTTTTCTGTGCAAAAGCCTGATGTTATCAGAGTTCATTCAATTAGTGAACTGTAAAATGTCTTTTATGCTGTTGCTTATCTGTATTTTTGAGGGCTGCTTTCTGATGATGAGAAACAGCTTGTTTGACACTATTTGTTGTGAACTGTAAATGGTCAGCTGGAAAAGTGCCATGATTTTTTCTCTCATCTCCAGCAACAAGTGGAGCACTTGGAGTTCATCAGAATCTGAATTCAACTGTTTGACCTATGTTTTTAATTTGCACTTTAGAACACAATAATTTAACCAAGAAAGAGTGAAGAGATCCTTAAACAAACAAAAATAATATCTATCCAGCTTATTTTCAGTAAGGATGGGACTCAACCTTTGAAATACATTTTTTAAACTTTGTTTTTTTCAAATTCAGTTTTCCTTTTTGAATCTGACATCTATGGGACCTATGTATGCTTATCTCTGCATACCTGTATGTCATACTGCATTAGAAAAATGAAAAAAGAAAATAGCCATATGTCTCTTCCATTTCCCAAATCCGTAGCAATTTCCTTTCAAGTTGCAATACTTATTTTCTCACAGCAAATAGTTTGCTTTCATGCAAATAAAAGTAGGAGAAAAAAAGAAGGAATGAAGCAAGAATATAAATTAAATTTAGCATAACTTAAGCTGTATATGTTGATATTAATATTGCATTATGACTTTTCATATTTAGAGAACTAAATTATTCTCTTGAAATATATAATTACAGTTTTAGTTCCAAGAAATACCCACTGCCAGTGATATTCTTACATTGAACATATGGTTTGCAGTTCACAATGTGAGACTTCAATAGATCAACTTTCTACTTGTAGCTGTTGCAGAAATTCTTTATGATTTTAAGCAAGCATTGCAACCTTTACATGACTCCTTTTTCTGCATACAGTAAAGTATTTTGAAATGGTAGGGATTATATAGCTCTGCCATATCTGTACTATCCACAAAAGCAGTAGGAATCTCTAATCTGTAACAAAAATTAATCCACCTGAGTTGTCCCCAAACCCTACAGGGTTAAAAGATGTTTCAAAGCCTGGTAAATTTGCAGCTTAGCCCTGCACTTCCTGGGTACCTCTCCGGTCTGGTTTAAGTGTCCCTAAAGAGGAGGAAGGTACACCAAGAAATGAGCACTATCAAAAAAAAAAAAAAAAATCAATATCCACCTCAGATAAAAATACAGAATTTAGGACATGATAATTGCCTTTTTCCTGTTTCTTTTCATGTAAATATATTCATACGTATGCATATACATGTTTATAGACACATAAAATATGAGTTTAGAATGCAAGGAGATTGTAGTAATGTTTAGTGAAATTCTTTGCTATACTATTGTGACAGCTACTGCTGTATTTTTCATTTCTTTGTGGATTTTCTTGTTGTGCTTTCTGCCATTAAATATGTAAGCTGTGTATTCATAAATTGGTTTGTCCCCAATGAATTCACATTTCTGGACCATGACTTTTGTTTTTAATATAACCATAAGTATAAAGAGTTGCCAGGATGCCGCTTTTCAGGGGAAAGGAGAAATTGAAATAATTTTATTTCCACATGGATTTAGTAGACCAAATCTTAAAGGGCAAAGAGATTTCTTTCAAAAAATGCTTTGTCATACCAGGCCTTTCTCTGTGGCCTTTTAGAGAAATCCTACCACCATAGAATATTAATTGTTAAAAAACCACCAACAGGGCAAAAGTGCTTGTAGGCGCTGCTTTTTTGTGAGTTTAATTTTTCATGAATATAATAAATGGCAACATTTATTATATTCATCATAATATAATAAATGGCAACACTATTATATTCATAATATGATATGGATATTATTCGTATTATATTATGAATATAATAAATGTTGTGATAAAGAAACTTGTTTTGTTTACAAGGCCATATGATTATGTGTTCCCATTAAGATGCTCAGAAAGCTTTTGGAAATATATTCTCTTATTCTGAAAAAAATTTCCTTTTAATTTAATTTAAAGTGTGCATGCAAATGTATGCACAGGTTTCTGTATGTTCATCATCATCTAGGCCATACAAAACCAAAAAATCCTTTGTGTCCCGCATCCAAATAATTTTGATCAAACAGGCAAATCAGATGTACTTTTTTACTATCTCAATTTACATTATTTTTCTGTAAATTAACTTCAGCTAAATGAGACAAGCCTGTTTCTAAAAGCATCCAAATATAAGAATTGAAGTGCAAATCAGTAATTCAACTTTTCATTATAGCTATGAACAAGACTTAGAAGAAGCCAAAGAACCAAGTGTTAATGTTTCAGTGAAATATTTTTTATATTCCTATGAACCAAGTGGGAAAGGAAAGCCTACATCAACTCTCTCAGTTCTGCAGTGTTGAGTTACAAAACCTTTCATGTCAGGTCTTCAATGTCCTGCTTTGCTTCATACAGTGAAGTTCCAATCCCAAGAACCATTTAATGTCCTGTTTCAAAAAAAAAAGTTAAAATTCTTAGATTTTGGAATGCCTTTAGGAAACATAAGGTTGTTTTGGACTATACTGGATAATGTTAGTTATTGACAAGGGCTATGTAATTTTGCACTCTGATATATGAAAACAGAGTTATAACAGAAGTTCTATAGAAGGTTTTAATTTACTGTTTTACAATTATTTACCTTAAAACAATTGTTTACTGTTGCCTGCTCTATGAGAATTACACCTTTCCTGCCAATGAGATTTTTTCCTTCCTGGCTGAAAGCCAGATGTGCTCATAAGAATCTCTTTTCAAGTTACAGCTAACTGCCAGCAGCCATGAAATAACTCACATTCTTTTAAAAAAATATTACAATATATTTTTGCTCTAATTTGAAGAAAGAATTATGTATAATTCTTTCTATTTTGCATGTAACATAAGAAAGAATAAGTGATTCTGCATGAATGTTTCCTGTCACACTGACATACCTAGGGGTGAAATTCACCTACTGAGAGGCAGTTGCAGACTGATGGCCTGTTTAATTGCTCATACTAAATAGCCAGGTTTATAGTACAGACGTTAGAGATTTCCATCAGAGAAATATATACAGAAGCTTTAGAAGAGTTTGTAAATTGTCACCATCAATTATTGAAAGCCCTTAGCTGATATGGAGGTGCTATATCTATTTAAGGTAAGAGAATAGGGTTGAGCAGCTTTTATAGGGCATGCAGCTGCATGGAGGGCTGTGTCCATGTGTGTACTTTGCATCCTAGCACTTCACTTGTCAGAGTCATTTGGAGTTGGAGGGAAGGTAATAATCTGCTGTTAATAATCTGGAAAAATAATGTCAAAGGGGAAGGCAGAGAAAGTTAAGCTTCCCTCTGAGACCACAGACATGAGAATTCCCAAACTCATAGATTTACAACCTTTTTTCTCATAATTATTTGCTCATCGTCATGCTTGTCCAAATCTTTGAAAAACACCATTATTTTTCCTAAGTATCCTACATAATTTTATTTTCTTGTTTGGTTAAAATGTATGAGAAATGTGTAATTGTTTTTAATTGTTACATTAAAGAAGCCATATCTAATGAAGTCTGCTGGTATGAGTATACATTGCACAGGTTTTTAACAGACTTAAGGATACCCGTGAAGTCCAACACTCCTCAGCACCTAGACAGAATAAAAACAACCTGGTTTTCATATTGTTCACCCCAGATACAGGCAAAAGCCTGTGGTGGATTGACTCTGACTGGACATCGCACAATGGCCTTCACCACAGGATGCAAGAGAATCTCTGCTCTGGCACCTGGAGCACCTCCTCCCTTTCCTTCTTCACTGACCTTGTTATCTGTTGTTTCTCTCACATATTCTCCTCTTTTTTCTGCAATTCCTGGTGTGTGGGTCTTTCTTTTCCCTTTTAACTATGTTATCTTCAAGGTGCCACCACTGTCACTGATGATCTCCGCCTTGGCCAGTAGCGAATCTGTCTTGGACTGGCTGGCATTGGATCTCTCAGACATGGAAGAAGCTTCTGGCAGTTTCTCAGAGGGGCCACCTTGTAGCCATTCCCGCTACAAAAACCTTGCCATACAAACCCAATACAAGAGTAAAATATTTTCAAGAAAATCCTAGAAATGGATGAGGCTGCACAACTAGGATGATATCGGGTAACTGCACATAATATGGTGTCATTTTGTGCAAGAAATAATTTAATCATCAGTATGTTTGAAAGGTGCATGTTGCACAAGGAAAAAAGAAATCAGAGTATCTTTGCCCAAGTTAAAAGTGTTATGAATATTCCTATGTAAAATAATTTCTTCTATACCTATTATTTTATATAAGATATTTTTGCTAACAATTTATTTTCTTTTTACAGGTATAAAAACAGAGCACTTTTTGTTCTGTCACCTAAACTTCAAGTGTTCTCTGGTATTATCCACTCTGTGCTTTCAAAATAATTTGTCTTTGCTAGGCACCAATATAAGTTATCTTGTTCTCTTTCCTCACCTTGCACTGTTGTATCTTTTCTGACGTATTTCTCACCTGCCTCCCTTCTAGACTTTTATGTTGTGGTATCCATGACAGTTCAAACTGGTTTTACTTGTGTATTTCAGTGAATGCAGACTCTGCCTTATGTTTGGAGTAATTTTTAGAGAAAAATTCCTTTCAGATTAATATAAGATAACTTTGATCCAATATTTTGATTTGTATGAAGTGGCTTTGGTGATCTACAGGGTTTAAATTGTCCACTCTTTTTCTTTGTTTGTTTTATTCTTTACTAGTTAAGAATGTTGAGAATTTCTGAAATTATAATGTATTTCCTGGCACATTCTTCTTCTATTCAGTTTTCTTTCTAGATATATATATAGAAACAAAACTCACTAGTGTTTAGCCTCTACTGGCAACTTCTGCTATTTTAATATTCCAGATAAACTACTGATTTGAATTAGAGTGTGTTTTTCTATGCTATGATTAGTGATGATGTAGTTATGAATGGAACTCCAGATGTTTGTGCTTCTTCCGGTTCCTCTTATACAAACCAAAACAAAACTAAAGCAGGGAAAAATAACCGTGCTTCCTTCATACCTCAGTTATTAATACTAAGAAGGCTTGCAAAGTATGTTTACTAGTTTTGAGTTTTGTTTTGCCAAACAATTTCAGCACAGAAACTGATTATCATGTATAATGTAATAAGAACTTGCAAAAATCTTGCAGTCTTGAAAAGGTATTCTGCACTACCTCATACAAATTATTTTTGTTGACAACTCATTAATTTATTTCAAGATGATTAATTGCTAGATGTATTAACACTCCTGTTAGATCTCTGCTGCTAATGTGGAGATTTAGTTGCATACTTTTTCCTAAAGATACATCAATATATAGAGTCTTAAAATTACTGACAGTTCCAATTTTCTGATAATTTTATTCTGGTATATTTAGGGATTGTCATGTGATAAGTATGACTAAGCATAATAATTCAATTTGTTCTTACATATACAGATCTTTTTCTAAGCTGGGAAGGTTCAAACTCTGTTAAAGATCAGGAAAAAGATTTTAGGAATTGTATTTGCTTTGTGAGTTATCTCTGTGGGCCATCAATTCCTTTACTGAAATGCTTCTTTTCTGTTTGGTAGAAACATGAGTATTCAATGGCACTTTTGTGTGTATTTCTATCTTTGTGTCCTGAAGTATATGTAATCAAGCACAGATGCACTGCCTCAAGGTTCTCGGAGTTACAGCTTAGCTAACAATCTTCACTTTCCTCTAGAGCAGTTTCACTGCTGTTTAAATCAAAGAATCATATTTCAAAATAGTTTTATTTACTTCCATTCAATTACTAAGGACAGTACTTCTTTAATTTTTCTGCTTTGTTTATAAATATTAGCTATAGAAAGCATGAGTGAATAACTTTCTCAAGTGACAATGGAAGAAGTGCTTGTCTTTGAAACTTAGTGAAAAAATTCTTACTCAGAAGATAAGAAAAATTACTTCAGTTGAAAAAAAAAAAAAGCCCAAAACAATAAGTAAAGATAATTGACTGTCTTACAAGAATTCTCTTTGATCTACAGCTTTCAGTGTATTTAGTCTATAAGTATTTGTTGCTAAGCATGTCTTATGACACACATTTGAATGTAAACTGCTCTGACACCTTTTAGCTGGTGGAGATTTGCCTCCCTCCCACCCACAAACACCCAGAGTGCAAGTACAGGCTCTTCTTGTTATGGGGTATATCTCATACTCTTGCATACCCTCCCTCAGGTTGCTCCTGATGCTGGTAAATTGTCACTCCAATGCAGCAAAGGAGCGTCACTCAGAAGAATTCCACTGATATTACAGAGTTCAGGGGCAACGGACTTTAGTATACTCATGATGAACACCACCTTTGGAAAAACATGCATGTTCAATTGACAGTTCTTCTCTGGTGATATAAAATCACAGCACACTAATAAATCAGGTCATTTATGGCAATGCAAATATTACATCAACGAAAAAGACAGCAGCATTGAATTTCTAAATCTTTCTGTTCATCCAACGGGAAACAATTTTCCTTATGCAACCCTTTTACTGATGGCCTATTTTAGTTCCATTTTTCCTGCTCTAAAATGTCTGTGTTTCAAAGAGTTGTTCTACAGAGACAGGTTGCTTTTTGATAGATGATCTGATGATGTTTCTATGAAAGCACTTCTGCTAGAAATACGTTTCTGCTTACAGCTCAGGGAAAGCTGGTACAAAATACCCTGACTTCATTCTAAATCTAATTTCACATTCTCCACTTTCTATTCATTGTTTTTCTTATTAACTTTAGATAAGATAAAAACACAAGCTGGAGGCACAGTATTTTCTCCAAGATTCTTCCCTATGGATGTAATTTACTAAGTTTAATAAAAGCCAAGTGTGAGAAAAATTTATCGTATGTCTTTCTCTTATCAGATCATCAGAAGTTGCGTGGAATTTAGCTTTTCCCCACTGTATACTCTAGACACTTTTTTCAAAATTTCTGTTCTCTCTCTGTGATGCAGAATGGGCTTGAACAGAACAGCAGAACTGTGGAGAGGGACCTGAAAGTTTCCCTTAAGGGATGTTGACATCAGGTGGTAAAACCAAGTGTGTCCCAGTGTTGCCAAGGAACAGCATACTTGCTAGTGCAGGAGGTTGATGCGTGTATTTCACAGAGAAGGGAGAATTTTACTGCTCTAAACAGGGTGCTGTGGGCAAATTGGCACACTGTGAATTCATTCTCTGTGATCATTAATGCAGGTCTCTGTTGTTCAGTATTGCTCTTCTCCAAAGGAGAAGTCTCTCAGGAACACATACAGCCAATTTCAGTAACCTCTTTGTACTTCTGCTCCATTTTGTCTTGCTCATACTGAGAAATTTTTCCTAAGTTTTCTTCCAGTGACAGTCTGGAAGCATGATTAGAAAGATCTTGCTTAGGCTCGTGCATTGGACTGGTGTAGCTCAAAGACCATCCTGTTACTCATTTTCTTATTCTCAAAAGTAAATCTAGGCCATTTCAAATGCAGCATGCAAAAAGTATCTTCATGTAAGTGTTTTTGAAAATTCAGAAAAAAATCCCAAAACATGATTAGATGTCATATGTAACTTAACTAGCTGGATAAAAGTCTCTATTTGTGTTAATCTCACAGTACCTATAAAGCTACCTATCTTTCAAAAAAACCCTACTGTCATGTGCATGTCCCTCTTTGTCAAAACTATCTTTTCTACCTTCTAGAAAGTAATGGAGACTCATGAAGAGCCTCTTTGCAGTAGTTAGAGCCATTTCAGAGCCTCAGGTAGTCTCAATACAATTGTACTGAATACATGAACACCAAAAGGGTTTTTGTTTGCTTTTTTTCCTTTTGGAGAGCATTCTTTTCTAACATGGTCTTTTTTGTATCTGTCAGTATCTTAACAAAATATACACTTTCTTTAGGAGGATTTTTTTTTCAAAATATATAAAATACTTCATAGAAGTAGTATGTTTATTTATACCATACACTTAGTTTAATGTTATTTCCATACTTAAATCTGATAAAAGGACTAGTTTTGTGTGTTCCTTATTTTATTAAATAGTTATTTAAATCTTCACATTTTTTGGTTATTTACTGTTTTATTATTCTTGCAGCATTTATTTTCCTAGCTCTTAGCTGAACACTTGTGTTGGCAGCCAAAGACTAGTGGATTATGGGAACAGAGAAGTGGAGAAAAACTTCTGCAGAAGTTTTCATCAACCCAATTGTAAATAGTTCTAATAAACTGAACAACATTCAAATTAGTAATAGGCTTTTAGGCTTACTATTTTTGATGGGAAGCTGATGCAAAAACTCCCCTGTCTGTTATTAAACAAAACTTACCAATGCTCATTCACTCCAATCTTGCCTTCAAGTGTAGAAAAGTGTTTCATACTGTTTCTTGTCTACTGATAAGGAATAATCATACCTCTTTTAAAAAGCTCTGTTTATCTCCATGTGACAACTGTAGCTCTGTGTGAGGTAGTCTGATGCCAGTCACTTGTACCAATTGCCTCTATCAGAGGGTTCCTAGCATGACCACAAGACACATCTCTGCATCATCTAGTACAGTACAAGCCTATACAGAAGTATCTATGAGCAGAGTTTCTGGCATTTTCAGCTGTCAGCATCTCTGATTCCTGACTGTGAGCCCATTGCAGACTGCTTTTTCCCTGTCTCATGGAAGCACAAAAATCCATACAAACCTTTCCTACTCCCATGTGTTCAATGGCCTCATTAACTCTTACACCTCATCAAAAGAAGCCAGAGCAAATAAGAAAGAAGAAGGGATCAGTGGGAAAGATTTATTTGGCCTCATTGCCACTTCATGCCACGTTAAATTGACCATGAAACTATGACAATAAGACTGAAATTAACTGAGACACTAAGCAGGTCTGATAGAAATCTGTTACTTTTTTTTTTTTTTTTTTTTTTTTTTTTTTTGGTGCAGTAGTGGTGGGGCATTGTAACCTCCTGAACAAGAAATATGTGTTTGTTATTCTCCTTTGGTTTTGCCGGGTGGAAAAATGAGATTTTAAGTAATTTATTTATATTTGATTTTACCTGACAACTCACTGTTCTCTTCTGCTTAGCCACAAGTGAAAATGAATAGCACAGAATATTGCCATCTTTTAAGATAATTTTCTAAAAATATTCTATTGCTAGGGATTTCAAGCCCAGATGAACCTAAAATCAACAAAAATTAATCTGGATATGGTAAATAGGACTGAAACAATGATTTGGGGGGAAAAAATCTAATTTATTTTATGACATTAGGTTGTTGTTTTTCTCTTTTGTTTGTATTTTCATTTAAAAAAGTTCAAAAAGTAAGGATTTCTAGTCTGACGTGTAAAAGCTGACTGAAATATTTCTCTTATTATTTTTTCAGCCTATGAGTTCTGAAAAATAGTAAAATGTACAGTAGGAGAAGAAAGTGAAAAGGGTCTGAGCACTGCTGATCTGACAGTTCTATTGCACACTGTGAAAGACCCTGGCACCTTTTTTCCTTGCCTTAGACTTTTCAACAGTGTGTGCTTTAAGATTGCTTCAAGAATCACTGGCAGAAGTATCAGAAAAGCAAGTTTAATATCAAATTGAAAGCATGACAAAGTTTACAGACAAGGTTCATTCTATTACTTACTAGATGATTAAAGTGCGTCAAGGAAAAGCAAACAAAAATCCAAAATCAATGAATCGAAACTGAAATAAACCCCAAACTGTCTATGTGGAGGCTGGGAGGGTGAGGAGGGAAAAGGATAGGAAAGGATAGGGATAAAAAGGAACACAGAAGACCCCCCAAACCGATGAGTCACAAGGTACACAGTAGAGCATTGTGCTAAATTGAGCTTGCACTTGAATAAAAGTTTATTCCTAAATGCCCAACAGCACTTAAACTTAACAATACTTAAGTGATAACTGAAGCTAAACAGTTTAGCAAAAGATTAATACAGAATTCATCAGAATAGTAACTTGTTTACAGGCCTGACTTACTACAAGTGTGAATCACTTAAGAATCTAGGAGAACAACACTCGTGGCACATTTGCTGTAACATATTCTCACTCAGGTGCTCACAGACAGAAGGAGTCTGTACAAGACACATACCTGTGTGAAAGTTCCCTTGAATTCAGTGAAGTTCTCACTCCAGATGCCTTTGTGGCTCCTTGGTGGGTGAAGGGTGGACACTTGAGGAGCTGGGAGTATCAGCCCAAGATCCATTGCGGTCATTTGGTGATTCTCTGAGTACAGCCAACTTGAGAGTTGCTGGCTCTGAGAGGCCCCACTCAGAGGGAGAATGCTGTTTGCAGTTTGCTGTGGTCTGGGAGAGCTCCCAGAGTTTCCCTTTGGACCACCATTTACAGGGTCGCTAGAGAATGTGCTTTAGTAATAGTAGTTGTCAATCCTGGCCACAATCCAAATCGCTAACTTTCTCTGAAGGTTTGATAACAAAAGCATTATTCCACTGGCTTTGTTATTCAGGCAAGAAAAATAAGTTTCCAAGGCTGTTCATTAAGAACCAGGAGCTTGTAAGACAGCATTAGTATCTGGGAGCAGACAGTGTTTCTGCTAAGATCAAGAGAAGCTTAGCCCAGGTGCTGCTCATCAAGGCTGAGGCCTAACAAGCATCTCTCAGATCATGGTGGTTACCACCTGAAGGGGTGGTTGCTGCTGGTGGTGGTGGTAAAATGACCACCACAAGCTTCCTACCCATTATCTCATTATTTTAAGAATTTTTGCATCAATTGCTTATTCAGGATTGCCTTTCCAAAGAGATATTGTTCTGAAGTTCTGAGTCTCATAAGTTATGAAATGTGAAAAATCATAGTTAGGAAAACCTCATGAAACAGAAGCACTTAGAATCATAGAATATACTGAGTTGGAAGTGACCTATCAGGATCATTGAGTCCAACTCTTGGTGCTGTGAAGGACACCCCAAGAGTCACACCATGTGCCTGAGAGCATTGTCCAAATGCTTCTTGACTTCTGTCAGGCTGATGCCATGACCACTTCCCTGAGGAGCCTATTCCAGTACCTGACCATCCTCTGGGTGGGAAACCTTTTCCTGATATCCAACATAAATCTCCTCTGACTCAGCTTCATGTTGTTTCCTCATGTCCTCTCACTGGTCACAAGAGAGGAGAGATCAGTGCATGTCCCTATGCTCCTCCTTGTGAGGATATTGAAGACACTTCACTGTCTGACAAAGAATTAAAAAAACAATTCTTTATCAAATATTAAGACACTTATTGCCACAACAAACTTGTGAAACATTATAGTTGTCTTGATTTTGCAAAAGAAATAAAAGTTGTTGTATAATTATGAATAGAAGTAAATTTGCCACTGCCATGAAAAGGCTGTTTGTTTGTCTCAGTTTTCTAGCTAAAATAATGGCTAATGTAAGACTATGTATTTGCTTAATGTTTGAAAGAAGATTGAATTACAGAAGTGAAAAGCACATTGTGAGAGATTTTTAGGGTAATTGTAAATATTATTTCTCAACTAAAAAACAAAACCAAAAGGACATTGTAGGGCATTTCTCACCTCTTTTCCACAAGATAAAAGACCTTAAGGACTTTGTGTTGGTATTTTCCATTAAGATGACAATCGATATAATTTGCTTGTTTATCAAGACACAAGGCAAGACAGAAGATTGTTATTTCCCTAGCATACAAGAACAGCAGTAAGATTGTGATAATTGCTACGAGATAAAGTGAGACTAATGGATTGTGTAAATTGGATGGATTAATTCAAACTACTTAGGAATGACAGATTTGCTGATTATTTGGATTGCTCCCTAATTTCTTTATGTCCATTGTGCCTTCATGTAAAATCTATCATGCTGGTGTGCATTTTTATCTCCTTGCTACTGCCTTGGTAGTTTTTACAGTTTACTTGCTTTATTATAATACAGTTGTACAGATATGTCATAGATTAATATACCTAATAATTAGCACATAACCTTGGACAGTAGGTTGTCTTTGTTATCATACTACAACTTTGATTACAGAATGGCCTTATGTGTAAGGCTTTCAGCAAAAAAGAATATAGAGATCAATGATAAAATGTAATGCAACCATAATTATTATCATCATAATCTTTGCTGACTTTAATAATACTTCACAATATGAAGACTTTTCAGAAATTATATAAATACCTGTCTTTCTAGAACAATAAATAAAAGAGAAACTTCAAGATACTCCTTTGTAAGGTTTCCTGACTAGGTAAATAACACAATGACCTATGTGTAATTTGTTTAGGATTTAATTTCAAGATCAAATGAAAATTTACTAGTGTTATCAGGAAAAATACACATAGACATATAAAGAGTCATACTAAAAAAACCCTGAACTGACAGATGTGTTTGAGCTACTGGACTCCTGCTCACAGCATGCAATGCTTGCCACAGATACTGTGCCATCATTTCTTCTCAAGACACTGGAGTTATCTGGATATGCAGAAATACATTCATTTGAGTTTATGTTTTGAACATATTTGTTTGAGACTAATATTTTGATACTGTGTGATCTAAATTGTTTGAATGAGAAGCTTTTGAACAGCACCTGCACCTAAAAAGGTAGCTTAGGTGACAAAATTTTTCTGGTGATACTTTTCCTGGTGATGTGTGCAATATCTAAAGAAAGCTCTATCAGAACAGAACTCACCAGCTTCTAAAATAACACTTTGACATGGAGGATACTTTCACAGAATGAAGATTTCTGACAAGTTTTATAGTTTTGCAAAAGCAGCAGTCACCTGTTTAGGGCCAAATTCACAGATGAAAGTTTCCCATTGCATGTAACACCTTACAATCATAGAAAAGTTGATGTTGAAGGTACTTTTAAAGATTTTGGTGAGGATGCCTCCTGATGTATCATGGAGGCATAGTATGCATTTCTAGACTCTGTTAAGGCTCCTGAGGGTAGCACATGCTAACTTGCTAGGCAAAACTGTTCGTTTTGAGGAATGTCACAATTTCTCTTTAATCCAGGGGAGCTCCATAGCAACATTTTATCTTTACGTATACAGGTATGCATGCATATGCACAATCACTTTGGTAGGATTCCTTGCTTTCTTTTGAAGTTTTTGGACACATGTTCTTTGTGCATCAGAACCTGGTAAACTTATTATTTGTTGTCTATGTGCTTTTATATGGAAATATTATTAAACAGACTCATATCTGCAGGTATTTTGACTATTTTTTTTCTTTCTCCACTGTAAGGATAACTGTAGGAAGGGATGAGAGCTGGTTAAGGTTTGTTTAGTTTTTCCTACTTTTGATCTCCTTTTTATTTGGAAAAAAGAAAACCATGTGTCTCTGGTCTGAAATTAATAGGACTACATCCTATTGTGTTATCCCTCTTTCAGACACTTCATGTATTGTTTCATTCACCACAGTTATGGAGACTATCATTATAATATGTTGCCATTTCAAACTGTTGGTATATTGTGAGATAGAGGTAGGAAAATTAATGTTACATTCTGATTTGAAATAAAGTTGAAAGAGCCTTTTATTTTTAACAGAAGCCTGTTCTGTTGACCTCATGTTGCATAAGTCTTACCACTCAAGAAACTGATTCTGTCACTGCAGCTTCACATGGTTTTAATGGGAAGCACAGTTTAAACTTACTTATTTTTTATTATTGTGGCAAGTCAAATCCAAGACCATTGGAGTCTTGCAGTAGCTTGATCTTTTAGTATAAAAGGAAGTAAGTAGGAAATAAGATATACCTGCTTTGGAGTTTTTTTGGTTTTTTTTTGTTGGTAGTAATGGGCTTTTTTGTTGGTATTTTTGCTTTAAATAATGGCACTTATTACAACACCTCAGTAGCAGTCTGTGTTCTCACCTGCCACAGTATGTTCTGTCCTGGAGCATTTGAAAATGAAAGCTGGAACTACTAAAGTAGCTGCGAGGAAGCAGAGTTAGAAAGTGTGGCTTCTTAGACAGTGGAAAGAAACCTAAAAATTTTGTGCTGAAAAAAATCTGAGAAGAACATCTAATCCCTTTCCCTGCTCTGAAATTTAGGTATATAAAAATATACCTAAATTTCAACAGGAAGGCTTTCTCAGTGTAATTTATTGCAGCTTTTTTATTTTCTAAAGTTAAAATATCACCTAATCTCTACTGTGTTTATATCTAAGCTTATGTAATCTTATTGGTGATTGTAGGTACAACAATACTTCTACTTTCTCTAATTTATACCAAATTTATTTGAAGACTGTTCTGGCATCTCTTTCTCATGAGATCTTTTTACAAAACTGCTTATGATTGTATCCCCTCTGCTTTCTTCCAGATGTAATGTACATATTCTTACTGAAATGTAATGAATGCCTCAAACTGGACACAGACATATACTGAGAACTTGTGTTTAATGAGCAAAATGATTTCCTATGTGTAGCAATGAGAAAATCAATATTCACTGTTTTGCAAAATCACTGTTTTGCAAAATCATTCCATTATAATAATAATTGTCATTTGGCAGTGATTTCTTATCCCTATTTACTATTTTATCCCTACATTTACACATTTAAATTTCATCTTCCCCTATTCCAAGATCTTGATTTTATGTACAGTTTATGGTTTTGCTTGCAGGCTTCTGCTGTTCTGGCCATCCTTGCCCCAGTAGTGCAAAGCAGCATGAAGAGCTGAATCAGACAAGATATTACTTTGGGATGATGTCTCTTTCCACCAGAATCTCCTTCCTAAAGTCTTCCTTTGTAATTCTGTTTCAATAGAAAAATGCAATGACAATTTAACTCAGAGCTAACAGTTTGTGAAAAAATCACTCTGAAGCAATTTTCCACTGATTTTTTTTTGGTCTGCTTATTTTATAAGAAATGTTGAAATGTATTGTTATTATTATTTACCACTACAAATTTTCACTCAAGAATTTCACGGAGAAGCCTTATAGCTGGTACTGGAATCAGGAGGCTGATTATGATTTATCACCAGCTCTTCCAAAATGAGGACTTTTAATCCAGATCAGCTCACTCTGCCGCCCTGCACCTAGCTCTGTTACACAAGTGGAAGAGCAACACAGACTGAGGCAAACGACCAAGGTTTAGTAATTGCTTAAACTGGTCCTGACAGAAATCTGAACAGCTAAACCCGAGTGTAATAACTCCATGCTTGTCTTTACTGATCTTGGGGTGAAGAAACTTATCTGAAACCACTAAATTTTCAAGATCTTCCCTGTTGTACTGGTCACTCTCCAGAGTGTTCTGGCACATACCAGAACAAAATAAGTTCTGTTTTGTTTTTATTACTTCACCACATTGTATTTAATTTAAAATACAGTAGAGTCTGTAGTTTGTTGTTTAGAAACTCACTTCAGTGTGACTCACTGGAGCCACAAGAGCAGCTTTCCATTACCACATGAAAGGAAAAAAAACAGTCTTCTTCATACCATCTTCTTTTTGTTACTATTAGAAAAGGAGCTAGGTAAATATTTGATGCTATGTAAAGCTCTACAGGGAAAAAATATATATAAGTCTTTTGAATGATCTCTAAGAGTGACCTATAATGGTTAAATTAGCACCAAAATTATGTGGATATGTTTATGTAAATCACCATTAGAGTGAAAAAGGAGCAAGAACCTCACTTGCCATTCAAGACACACCTCTTTAAAATTTCCTTGCAACATTGGCAAGGAAACTTTACAAGGATTCTCTACCTTCAGGAAATTAATTACTTCAGTACCTATGAAAACTATTCATAATTAAATGCAATCATGTCTATTTTCTCAGAATAAATGGGAACTAGTGTTTCAAAATTACCTCTGTATCATAGAAAAGATAGAAGTCTCTGAAGCATTGCTACCAAAAATATCTTAATTTCAAGTAATTGGGGTAAAATTCTAATTAGAGTTTGGGGAAGAAGGCTAAGAACATGTCCAGACACCAATATTTCCTGGTGGTAAATGATGCCAAAAGAAGGCTCTGAAAGCAGAGGTTAATGTCATGCAGACTTTTATTTTTTAAACTGGTGTTTGTGATGAGTGGATTGGGTTATTTTTTTGTCAGGGTCTTTTTTTGTGGAATGGAAATATTTTACTGAAGGCTGATATAAAGATGGAGACTATGTAACATCACAAATGCCTATGAGAGAAATGTACTGGAGTAGGCATTGCCACCTATTGACTAAAGTACAGAACAGCAAGAAAGGCAATTTCAACCAGAAAAAAAACCCCAGTACTAGGCAGTAGCAAGAAATACAAGTATTTAACTTTAGATTCACAGAATATTCTGAATTGGAAGGGATCCACAAGCATCATTAAGTCCAACTCTTAAGCAAATGGCTCATCAGAACCTTAGTGGAATTAGCACCATGCTCTAACCAGCCGAGCTGCTCAAAGGATGTGTACTGTAAAGTGTTGTTATGTGTGACTAAGAGGAATGCAGCCTAAATTTTGGGGTTGGCCACGAGTAGAGATGTTATTTATTGGTGTGATTTTGTCAGTGTTTCATGTATTAGATTTTCTTAGTTGTAGACCAGATATCCCAGGGGATTGCTTCTAAGATAATGGAAGCTATTGATTCTAGGCTGTTTGATCCAAATTGCTAAAGGTCAGAAGAACAGTTATGGATAGTACTTGGTAATGATGACAGTCTAGCAAACTGTACTAAAGATTTTGCTAATTTCCTTGTAGCAGGCAGGTATTAAGGTCCTGAGTTCAGAATCACATTGTTTGATACATCAGACAAAAAAACTGAAGTTACGAATTTGTGGATTAAAGAAAAATTATTTTATATCTTGGATTCTCTTTAGAATCCTAGATTTAAGGTGTTCCCACTAATAGTTCCCTACTGTTTAAAAAGACAATTAATTATCAAAAAAAAACCCCAAAACCAGAAAAAAAAACAAATGACAGAAAAAAAAATTTCTGTGATATTTTTATGCTGTAGAGTTGGAGTTGTGATAAATCAGAGAATGATGAGGTGTTTATTTATTATACACTGCTTCTTTTTAACTATAAACTGATAAGAAATTTAATTGTGTCCTTAACTTTGTATCTTTACTCATTGCTGCTAAAGAGAGAAAACATTTTTATCCAATCAGCATTTATTGTAGAAACTACTAAAATAATTTTAGTTTGAATGCCCCTGTTCTAGTTTAAAGTACAATATCTTATGGTGGTAAAACAGGAAACTGAAATAAAATAATTTTGGAGCTTATCTGCAATCATAAGTCCTTGACACTGGAGACAATAGACTTTCACAAGTTTATTTAGTTTATGTGGAAGATTTTTTGAGGTGAGGGGCTACAGGGATGGCTCCTGTGAGAGGACACCATAAGATTTCCCCATGTCCAATATAGAATTACCCTGGATCAGGTTTTCTGGTAGGACTTGTGATCCCACAGGGAACCCACACTGGAGCAGCCTGTTCCTGAAGGACTGCACCCTGGGGAAAGGCCTTGAGCTGTTTCTGAAGAACTGCAGTCCATGAGGTGGGACTCATGTTGGAGAGTCTGGTGGAGGACTGTCTCCCCTGAGAAACCCCACACTGGGACAGGAGAAGACCATGGAGAGTCCTCCTGCTGAGGAGAAAAGAGTGCCACAATTCCCATTTCCCCTCCCTCCTGTGCTGCTGGAGGGGATAAGGCAGAAAATTCAGAAGTGATCCCAGGAAGAACTGGTTTTATTTCTCATTGCCTTATGCTGATTTGATTAAAAATAAATCAAATTAATTTCCCCAAATCAAGTCTGATTTGCCTGTGACACTAACTGATGACTGATCTCTCACTGTCCTTATCACAATCCATTAACCTTTTGTTACATTTTCTCTTCCCATCCAGCTGAGGAGCTGGGTGATTGAGCAGCTTTAGTTGACACCATCCATCCAGACAGGGTGAACCTATCACAATTATCTCATTAAAATCAGTGCAAGGGAAATGGGAAGAGGTGTCTTTTTTGTATGTGATAGATTTATGTGGATTCCTTCCTGCAGAAATTCTATGGCCCATGTAAGATGAAAAGGTAATTTACTGAGTAGAAATCAAACTGTGCTTATTTTATACCTACTCTGACAATGTTGAAGGTGAAACACAGCCTAAAGAAGCACAAGCCAAGTGGAGAATTTGAATAGACATATAGAGAGAGAAAGAGCAGTTGCCAAAAACATGCATTAAACAGAGCATGCCTTCAGAAAATATGCATTCTAAATGATTTCTGTAACAATATGAAAACTTTTTCCTTGGTCTCATAGAAATCTTTCTACAAAAATGTTTTTCAAAATATAAATCTATTTTTTTCCTCTCAAATATATACAGAGCTTCTTAAAGTCTTGAAAATGTGAATTCATTTTTTCAAACAAGCAAAAAGAGCTTTCTGATTTATTGTTAGTCACAAATTTGTTGGATCAGGGAAGGGACCTACCTTTCCCTTTTTCAATTTATCTCAAATACTGGCTATCATCCTCACTGCCCAAATATCTTCTTTTACTGGTGCTGGGTGCCAAGGAATGTGGAAAACACTTCAATTTTGTAAGACAGAAGAAAAAGGAAAAACATATGAAAGTACTGCAGGTAAAGTCTTGTCAACGTTTAAGGTTTTTTCTTATATAAGGCAAATTCTCTAAGACCTTAGAGAAGAAATACATAAATGTCAATATATATAAAAGGCAAAAGTACTCACTACAAAGAGCCTGGTCAAATATGAAGTAACCAAACCCACTTCATTCAAGACAGAGAGGACAAAAGCCTTTTTAATAAATGTTTCCTTCTCGTAGTAATTCTGGAGGTTTTTTATTTATTTTTAAAGTTAGACCTAAATGTACCATATGGTTGGAAACTGCTAACAAAAACAACAGAAAAGCTTTCAACTAATATATTCACCATCAAAATGAAAGTGTAAATTAAATTGCTAAAGCATCATAAGACATACTTTCTTTACAAGATTCCGCAGTCTTAGTTGTGCCCTTAATAATAAAGTATTGCTTTCTAAACATATCCTCTAGGAGCTGCTGATGTCATCGCAATGCCTCTCTCAATGATCTTTGAGATGTTTCTGGAATCCAGAGAGGTCCCAGCTGACTGGAAGCTGGTCAGTGTTGTCCTGATTTTCAAGAAGAGCAAGAAGGAGAACCCCAGAAACTGCAGACCGGTCAGTCTCACTTCAGTACCCACTGAAATAATGGAAAAGGTTATTCTGGGAGGTGTTGAAAAACACCTGGAGGACAACTCAGTCACTGGTCACAACAAACACGGCTTCCTGAGAGGACAGTCTTGCTTATAGAACCTGATATCTTTCTACTTCAGGATAACCCACCTAGCCAATCTAGGGAAGACAGTTGATGTTAAATCCAAATCTTTTTGGATTTAAACAAAGCTTTTGATACTGTCTCTCCCAGGATCCTCTGGATAAAATGTCCAGCACACAGCTGGAAAACTGTGTTAAGTGATGTGTGAGGAACTGGCTCACGGGTCAGGCACAAAGGGTTGTAGGGCTTATCATAATAAGCTTCTGGTTTTGCCATGCCCTTTCCTTAGTTTCTGGTCAAAAGGCATATAAGGGAAGGGCTGCTTTTTTAATTTTATTTTTGCATTAACCCTATATTTCTCCTTGGTGGAGAATAGCCTTGAAAAGGGATGTCTTTTTTTTTCCCAATGCATTATAGATTACTGTATCAGGAGTCTCTAAAAACCTCATGTAGAGAACCATGTGGATGGCATTGACAGTTCTAGTATGTTATTGGACTGCCAGCTGCTCTTCGTGCCTTTCTTGCTGGCATGTTGTTTTACTCTCAGCAGGAGAGGACTTGAAGCAAGAAGCAAAGAAGTGTTTCAACCGTGGTTTTTGAATTCATTCTAATTGGGTTTTTTGTTCCTCAATTTAAATTTTTTTACTAGCTCGCTTCTGGCTCAGCACTATAGTGGCAACTGTTTTCTGACTCTTTTCATCCTGCTGGTATTGTACTCATTTTTTAATACCTTCTATCAAGTTAGGTCCAATAAGAAGGCCTCATGTTAGGGTAAAAATGGGCCTTGATAAGATTCTTGTTACTTCACTGACTTTAAACTTCTATACAGGATATGATTCTGTGAGTTTTATTCATAGGCAAATACAGTTTATCATTTTCCTCTTTCTTGTCATTTTTATTGCAGATAAATTAGATTTTATTGCAGATAAATTTTATAGCCCCAAAAAAGTATTATTTTAACTAAGCCAAATCTTGGAAACTACAAAATTGGGAATTTTCATTCTGACGGAGAATTTCAAATGGAAAAGCACTGTTCATTTATATATATATAATATAGGTTTTATTTATAAATTATTAGATGTACTCATTTGAAACAAAGGCAATTGAAAGAAGATATCATCACTAATGTCCCTAAAAATGACTTTGTCCAGTATTCATTTATGTTATCAGCTTACACCAGAGGGTAGATTTACAGAAGCTAATAACACTGTGCCACAGCAAGAAAGGAAAAAGCATGCAATTATTATAAAAACATCTGAATCTACTCAACACAATAAAAGTGTTCCTTTTGGAAAGAGGGAAGTATCCCAAGAGGTTCTGGTATAAGGCTCTCACTATAATTAGAAAAAGACTGAACATCATTATACATGAGGGATGAAAAACATCTTGTTAGCTTTTTCTCAGTGAATGTATTCCAGTAACTACATATCTAAGTCCTTTAACATCCAGAAGCACAGAATAGATTAGATG
Source organism: Chloebia gouldiae (assembly GCA_003676055.1). NCBI lineage: Eukaryota > Metazoa > Chordata > Aves > Passeriformes > Passeridae > Chloebia > Chloebia gouldiae. Next base: position 15,420,654 of record QUSF01000001.1, read on the forward strand.
AGAAAAAAAAATGGGATTAAAACATAAGGACTTGCCTACCAGGAAAAAAATACTTTGCTCTTTTTTAGTTCTCCTCTTGATATCTGAGGAGTTGTGAAAATTTGAGTTTGGCAGGTCTGGCTTACAGATTTGGATTTGAACTTCTGAATTCCAGTGAAATGTTTTGCAGATCCCCATATTTCAAGCACTGGAACAGGCTGCCCAGGGAAGTGGTGGAATCCGAATCCCTGGAGGAATTTAAAAGATGTGCAGACCTGGTGGTCAGGGACATGGTTCAGTGGTGGACTTGGACGTGCTAAGTTTACAGTTGGACTTGATGATATTGTAGTTTTTTGCAACCTGAACAATTCTATAATTCTGTGATGATAATATCTAACATGTTTTCTGGTAGCACTTAGCTGAATGCTGGATTATTTTTGCTACTGTATGAGATAGCTCAGGCTGAGTCAGAGATCATGTCTTTGGTGCCAAAGCACACTGTGCCTTGTTGCTGCAGGAGGATGGATGATACCTGCTTCAGCTGAGCCTCTTATTTCTGTTAGACCTGTTGGAGTGGGTCCAGAGGACAGTCACAAAGAGGATCAGAGGGCTGGAGCATCTGTCCTATAAACAGAAACTGAGAAAGCTGGGGTTCTTCACTGTGGAGAGCAGAAGGCTCTGGGGACACCTCACTGCAGCTTTCCACTAAGTATAAAAAAGAAGGGGAGTGACCTTTTGCATAGGCAGATAGTAATAGGATAAGGTGGAATGATTTGAAAGCAAAAGAAGAGATATTTAGAATAGATGTCAGGAAAATAATTGTTTACTCTGAGAGTGCTGAGACATGGAAAAAGGTTGTCCAGAGAAGTGGATGCCTGTTACTGATGTTAACCAGACTTCATTGTCTCTATATTTGATTTTTTTTCATCACTTTTTAATGCAATTTTCATCCTTCTTGAGCTTTTGGTTGGCATGTTATAAATAACGTTTAGATCTCTATGCTAAGAAATATATGAACTTCAAAAATCAGCTTTCTATTAGGGGGTTTCAGTTTTGCTTCCGAACAGTAATTTCATATATCTAAAGTATTTAATTTGTTTTCTAGTACTTCAGATTGACTTGGTTTCATTATGGCTTGCTTTCTTTTAGCAAATGGAAGCAGATGACTGCAAGAACATTATTTATTGTCAATTATAAAGTCTGAGTGGCCTTACTGGGTAACCCACACAGCTAGTAAAGTCCCCAAAGTAGGAGAACATTATATTAAAACGGGCATCTGCTTGTACTGAATCTTTTCTATTCTACCCTTCACATTAAAAATACAAAAGCATAGATGAATCCAATGAATTAAAAATAAGCTGCTCATTTGGAGTCAGAATGCAAATCCAATAGGTAATAAATTTCAAGAACAATTAGATTAAATTTCTTTTAAAACCTTAAGAAAATATTTCATGTTTATATTTATATGGCATCTTAACTATAGCTGCTGTCAGATTAATCCTCAAAGTACCTTCTTCAAGAGAAAATAAAACAAAAAAAATAAGTTGTTTGCTTATAGAAAGGCTTCTTACTTTTCTATTTGTTTTCCCCCTTATTGTTTCCATTGTGTCTGAAGTATTACCATAATGACTGACTTGTCATCAACAATCGAACTTTATGTATAATAAGTCTGATTTTTCAGCTACAGGAAGGAAAAAGACCATTTGATAGTTCAGACTTTTTTTTTTTGTTTGGATCAATTCCCAGTCACAAACTTCAGAAAACTATAAAATGCATTTTCTATAAAAAAAAACACTCAAACATCTCAAAATACACCTCCTTCAAAAAAAAAAAAGCAAAAAAAAACAACAAAAAACAAACAAACAAACAAACAAAACCCAAGCAACCCTTTCCATTTCCAAAAATCTCCCACCAACTAAAACCAAAACCCAAACCCTACACTAACCACCTTCCAAAACAAAGCCTTTTGTTGATTTCTGAAGCCAAGACATTGGCAGCTCCACTTGTCAGTTTTTTTCTCTCTTATGCTTGTAGTCAAGGAAGTGCCATGAAGCTGGAGTGTTAGAGAGATGCCATCAGAAGGGTTAGAAAGGCAGATTACCAGTGCATGGGCTGTTGTTTTTTGAGGTTTATACTTAACCAAGGAGAACTCACAACACTTGAGCACATCTGATCAGTCCACAGCCAGCAGGAGAAATCTGTGCCTCATAATTAAAGGGACGGTCCCATCAGCTACACTGAACCGAACACTGGGCCATTGACATGCTAGTGATCAGATGACAAATTAGATCTTCTATTCATATTTCTGGGGCATTAGCACACGATAATAGGGCATCCTTTCATCATGGAATGATACTATCATAGTGGAATATTCTAAGAATAAGAGCTATTGAAAATTAGAATGTGCTTGAAGGAATAGTATTTACAATTCCAAATCTGCTTTAGGATATTTTAGCTTGCTCTTGAGTATAAAGCTGCATAACGACTAAACTTTAATTTCTGTGTGACTGAACTAAAAACTCAGACACTATTTTTAAAATAAAAAGAATCCTATGTGTTTATCGGATTACTCCTGTATTATGACATCTGAAGCTAGAAAAAGAGACTTTCAAAAGCTGAATGTAATCTGGGATCAGATTTATTCTATAAGGACATTTGCATCACAGGCCACCTTTTCTCCTTGAAATTTTATTATGTCAACACGAGCAACTTGCTCTGGACTGGAAGCAAAACTGAAACTTTCAGTTATCTCTATTTTACTTTTATTTTTTTTTATGAAGGTCAACTGTTTTATTAAAGGATGCATGGAAGTAAAAAATGGGCCATCATTACACATAATAAATGTAGGTAACATCTGTAAAAAGAAGGAAATATGCTGAGATTTTGTCACTGAAGCTAAGATTTTTTTTTTCACTGATTTATTGGTCCTGAAAAGTTTTCTTGTATACTAGAACTTTGCATATTTTGCCTGGGTATTTTCTCCTATTATATTTTAGAAAGTTGGATAAGGCGGAAATACACAGTATTTAGAGATACTGCAATTATGCATTTGCCAGTTAAAACCAGAGAAGAACTCTTCTTGGTATTATTTATAAAATTCTGAAGTTATTTTCGGCACACGAAAATTAGTGCTTTTAGGGTCATATTCCCTTTGACTTGGAAAAGTCAAAAGATAAACAAAGAAAGACTCATAGATAAATTCTAACAGAATCAACAGCAAAGTTGAATTCAAGCAAACACAAAGGCTGTGGTTCAATAAAAATGTGTAAATATTTTATAAATTTGAAACCTCCATTTTGGAATGGAAAAAAAAAAATGAAACTTTAGCTTTTGTGTTTGGTAGACAATACCTTCTTAGGGATTGCTTACAATATAAGGCAGAGGAAAGAAGCAGCCCTTTGCACCATATGAAGGGGACATATAAATGTGAAGCACAATTACTAGATTTAAAATCTTGAGTGAGGAATGAAAACTGCACCAAAATTCATAAGTCAAGAAACAGAAAGTATGGTGTATTCTTTATCTCTGGAGATTATTTTAATTAAAATTTATTTAAAAGATTCTATTATTCAAATAAGAAGCTGTGCAAATCACTATGGGCTTCATAACCACTGAAAGTTTAGAAGATTATAATGGCCCCTTCTTGCTTTAAAATCTGTACTCATAAAAAAAAGAAAATAATTTTTTTAATCTGCAAGACTCCCTTATTGTCATATACCTGTATAAGATATTCGAAATGGATTCACTGAGGCTACAAATCTAGATTAACATTAAAAAAGAGCGTCAGCATTTATATGACTCTCAGAAACATCAATAATTATACTGAAAGTTAATAATAATAAGGATATGTTAAATTTTAGAAACATATTTATGTCTTGAACTTTAAAACTGGGAGCTCAGGATAAGAATAAATTTAGACAGCCAAATATATTCTTTGCCTTGAAGACCAGCCAAAGAACTGGTACAAGTGAGCTACAAGAATACATATATGCACATATATATATACATGGAGAGAAAAAAAAGAAACAATCATTTTAGGATGTAGCAGAATTCTTAAAATATTTCCTTCCCTTCCCTTCCCTTCCCTTCCCTTCCCTTCCCTTCCCTTCCC
>QUSF01000001.1:15424753-15487142 GCA_003676055.1 Chloebia gouldiae
CTTCCCTTCCCTTCCCTTCCCTTCCCTTCCCTTCCCTTCCCTTCCCTCCTTCTACCCCTTTCCCTTCTCCCTTCTCATTCTCCTCTTTACTTTCCCTCTCCTTTTTTTAAAGAACAGAGCCAGACACAATGTCAGCTCCTAGATATAACTGACCCTCTAATTTTTTTCCAGCCAATTCACATTTTGTGTGATGCTCCATTCATTACATAACAAATGCAGCAATTGCTGCCTAACCCCATCCAGTGATTTTAGTCAATCACTAAATTTATTTAGTAAATTTATTGTTTAGAGTCAAACAATAAATCAGTCTTATAGGATGAAATATTTAATTAGTCAAAACCTACACTTCCTTAGTAAAAGCTATAAACCTCTTTAGTCCAACAATCATGATTATATATTTAAAGCCTTAAAAGGGACGAAGAACATATTTTAAAGATCCCAAAATCTACACATATGTTACAGTCAGAAAATTATACTAATTTTTCCTAAATAAACCATTATAAATAAATAAAAATTAAATGTTACATATGAAAGCAGTTTCAGATATATTAATTTTTACTTGAAAGAGTCATAAATAAAACCTTTAAAAAGTTCTGTGATGTTACTGCATTATTCCAAGAAACCTCAATATATGTCTACCTTTTTGATGGGGGAACTTTTGAAATCGAGAACAGTGGCCTCTAGGAAAGATGGAAGAAAAATAAAATTATTTCAAACCACATCTATTCCCTGTATAGCATATAATCTCAGGGTGGGGGTCTTCACATTTTACTCTCATTCCACCAAATTCTATTTGCCTTCTGAGTTATAATAAACTTTAGAAAACCCCTCTGGACAAAGCCTTCTGAGATAAGTCACAGAGGTTTAGATAATACTGCCCTGGAGAGCAGGCTGGGCAGAACAGGGAAGTAGCCTTCTTTTTCCCAGTTTTTTTGAGACACAGCCTGGCAAACAGGTTGCACAGAATAGGACTGGTAGGATTTGTCTGATAAACATTTGTCTCATTGATATTTCTTGTTTTCATCCCTTGGTTCTGTAATATTGATGGATTAAGCATACCAGCATCTTTTTTTATTGTCCTACTCAGTTTGCAGATGGGCAGCTCTGCACTCAGAAGTAGGAGCCTTGTGGGCTGAAACAAAGAATTGATTTGTCTGGGTATCAGCAGTTTAAAGTGCAGGTAGAAACATTTTGAATCACTTATTTTCTTCACACATGTATATAAAATGTTGATCTCGGCCATTGGCTGGCATAGGAACATGTAACATTAAAGAATGTCAATATAGATGCTTTTTGCCCTAAAGTAACTGGACCACTTTCTCCTATACCTTTTGTGGAAATCATTAGCCTCTTCAGCAGAAGCTGTTATCATTTTTCTCCTGCTTTATCTCAGTAGTGGCAAGTGAGTGCCGTGACTCCCTTCGCACCTCTCTGCTGAGAAATCCAACCTGTACATATCTGGAGTAGGAAACAACAGTGCTTTTTGAGAAAGCAGAAGGCATGAGAGTCAGAACACCAGAGTATTTCTGATAAAGTCAGGGAGTATGAGGGGGGAGATCTGTGCTGAGGATCAGCCACGAGTAAAATTGAAGATCTTCATCTGTGCCATGGAGCTGACAGGCCATGACTAGCTGAGTCTGGGATCTCCTTGATCTTTCCTGTGACTGCGAGGAATGAGCACTGCCAGTGTTATGTGTTATAAACAGAGCGCTGCTGAAATAGGAAGGGAAATGTGCCTTTACTGCAGTGACTCTTGGGTCTGCCTCTCTGTGCAAAAACATTTAACTGGATAATACACAATCTTTCTATTAAGTTGAAAAAAAGGCTGAACAGCTTTCACAAAGGAATGAAGTGTTTGTTGGGCTGTTTGGTGCCAAAATATCACAAATATTGTGTGGAACCTGACTTTGTAGGCATGATACCAGAAAGGATCCCCTTGCAGGGTTTGTAAGCAGAGGATTCTCTGGTTTAAAACTCCTCCTAGGATATAAGGACCAAGATGCTTGTCAGGGACTGCATATTTTGCCACTGGATACTCAAAATTGGACATATAAAACTTCTCAGGACTTTTTTCAGTAGTGGGAAGGAAAACAGAGGTCTCTTTTTCCTGAGCACTCAGAATCCATTTTATATATTGAGTATAACTTATGAAATTACTCTGTTCATTGATATTGAGAATGATCTTGCTGGGTGCTTAGTATTCAATAAAGTAGCAACACAGCATGTAGAGCTGTATCCAGCCTTTAGAGCAGTGTGCAGCACATGCCAAAGTGCTTCTACATACTTCAAATCTTTGTATCCAGAACATCAAGCAAGCAGGACTCCTTAAATCTGGATTCATTCAATAGTGCCAAAGAGGAAATAACAAACATCAAACAAATCAAACAGATTTTAAAAGAAACTTTAGGGATAATTAGAAATTCTAAGTGCAAAAATTTGATGCATACAAATCGAATAAATATTTTTGAGTTTTTGTAAATATAATTATTCAAGGAGATAGTGGTTAAAAGACAGCAGCACCAAAAAAAGACCTATGGCTGTATTTACACTAAAAGTTAGTTTATATATAGTAGTTTAAGTATTCTTTTATTTGAAATTGGTAAATATATCCTTTTTTAAACAAAGATATTTATGATTTATGTCAGAATTTAAAACAGATTCTTGCATTTTATCAGAAAAATGTTATTAATATTCTCATCTTTTTTAGACTTGTTCAGATTCTTTTTTTTTTCAAATTTTTTAGAGGGATGATGATGGAGCTATATTTTCACAAAGCAATGCTCTGAAAAGATTATTTTTGGGATCACTATGCTTAGTGCTATGAAAGGAACCTATGCTTATTAAAATTGCTCCTGCTTAGTCTCAAAATTGGTAGCTCCCATATAGGGTGGGAAGAGTATCAGCAGCAAGCAGATTCACATTTCTGGGAACTGTGATTGCATGAAGTGAATGGAAGGAGGCTGTAAAGACAGCTGACATTGGGCTTGATGATACACCCCATCCCTATATTAAGCTTTTATTGACTGAATAGTAACTTTCCAAGTGTTTGAATATAATGGTCTGACATGTTTGCATTTCATGATGATGTATTAATGTAAGTAAGACTGTAACCAGCTGTTTTTGAGTTTATATTGCTCTGATTTAGGTAAAACACTTCTTCTGTAGCTGTGGTTCTGTAATAGTGTAAAAGACGTGTCAGTGATAGTGCAAAGTTCTAGAACAAGATATTCCAGTTGTATTGTGGAAGAACTCAACTTCCAAACTTAGCTTTTCATGTTCCTGGTCAAACATGATTCTCTGAGTGAAGGAGATTTGATAAAAATCACAGCGAGCTTTAGCATTGCAGGAATGTTTCTGTTCCCATAATAAAAAAATAAAATACTCTTTGCTCCTTGGTTTCTGCTTAATATTCCCATAAATGTGGCTGTGTTTTATGAGCAACTCAGCTGCTTCTTATTTGATCCTACTGTGAACCATCTCAGGAGGCTAAATAGCAAAAGAAAAACAAAATGAAAAAGTGAGTAATTTTCTGCTGTGTCTGTTTTTTCTAACAGCAATCAGATGTGCACCAGTGCAAGAAAGAGGAAAAGACCATATCTTTCCCACAGTAATTCTAATGTGACTGTTCAGTCAAACATAGCTAAAGTAATAAGCAATAAATGGACCTTAAGTGCTTTGATGCCCAGCTGCTTAAACTGGTTTTGAGTGAGAGTGATTGATGCATTTTTGAAAGGGAACAGTTGCATATTTAACATAAAAAATATATATTTATCTTACCCATTTTGTTTTCCTAGATATTAAAATACTGCACTATTTTTAGGTCAATATTAAACAAAATATAACTCTTGGTATGATTCCTAGTAGAGCAATAGAAAATATGGTAAAAAATATTAAAAAAATCTCTGAGAGTTTATTTGAGTGAAAAGTACAAAAATCAATATAGAAATATTTTTCATCTGAAAATTAAAGTAAAAACTAATATCGTTATTTCATTTTCTTTCACAAGAATAGCAAGATGACATGGTCTTATTTCTTTCTTTTTTTTTTTTTTAATTATTTTCCCATTCAGTGAAATCAAGTTAATTACTATTGGGAGAAGGAGCATCAATATTCTCTGTTTTTCTTGACTGATATTTTTCCATTTTAGGAGCTTACAATAGGTTTTACCTTAATGGCTTTCCCATGTGTCTGGGCTTCAAAGCTGTAATTTAAAAAAATATCATCATAGGAAAAAAAATATTACATTCACTGGCTATTCAACTTAAACTTGCGTTGTTTTAGGTCTTCTCATAAAACAAATTGGACATTTAGAATTCTGTATTAGTGTCTGCTCCTTCTGAGTGGGGCACTGACCAGGAAGGACTCTGCCCTGTATCAGATGGAATTACATTGGCCTTTAATTTGCATTCACCTTGGCTTGAACCACTCTGTCATTCCACAATTCTGTGCAATTGTTCCGTTCACTGATGAAGGCTCACTGGCTTTTATATTCTGGCCAGAAGACTGATGTCTGTCTTTTTTATGTACAGAACACAGGAGTTTATAAGTTAAGAGTAAATGACATATAGTTATTCTTAAATCAAACAAATGTTTTTAAAATAGCACAAGTAAATATTGTTACTTACATGTGCTACTGCAGCATTGCCAAATAATTACCAAAAACCTTTTTGACAGCTTGTGCACACCTTTGAGAGGGGTGAGGACTGAAAGTGAGTGTTTAATACATTTTGAACATTCAGATTTTTTTTATACAGTTACCTGCACTTTCCTTCCCCATATGAGTATGCTAACTGACATTTAATTTTCTTTCAATTTGATGGTAAGTGTAAAAGATTGTTTATTCAATCCTAGGTCACTCATGTCCTCAGGATTCAGGCATAAAAAAATTGCACAAGTTTCGGTACTAAATTCACTTAAAGGGGATAGATTTTTCATCTGTCAGAGTTGACAGTGACTAAGCTTCTCTGGGAATTTTACCTAAGAGATAGCTTTTCTTCCTACTTAACATTTTCTCTGCCCTTACAAGTAAATCTACATAAGGGCAGGCTGAAAATATCATTGGATAATAAGTATTTCTTATCATGGCTACATTTTCTGAGCAGATGTTTTTTAGAGAAATTTTGTAGCCAATACATGGAACTCTTTTTTTGGATTAACAACAATAATCATGGAGGTGTCTCAATAAAGACTGTGCTTGCCTAAAGTAAGATCACAACCTATTATGATATCAACTGGAATGAAAAAAAAGAAATGCTATGAGCAAAGATTCAGATGCATTCCTTTCTTTACACACAATCCTATCTAACTTTGTGTTCTACCGTGGAATGAGAAGTGTAGTTTTCCTGGTTCTCAGCAATTAAAGAATGAAATTACATATAATAAATTAGAGGCAGACTTGTAGAGACAAAATTCCTACATTATTTCAGCATGTCCAAGAGAATTGTGAGAAATTCTTTACTCTTCTGTGTGAAAGCCAGGAAATCCACCATATCCAGGAATTTGGAACGGCATCAAAATTCTGTAGCCTTTAATCTGAAATGATTTATATATGCTTACTTGATTTACTTCTACTACCTAGAAGTAGCAAAGGATTTATCTATTCTTCAGTATGTTACCTGAGCCAGTACAAGTCATTATATCCCATTGTTATGGGCATTATAATATACTGCCAGAGAAATTATAAGCAGGAAAACTGAGAAATTTGTTTATACCTCATGTCTATTTTGTTACTGAAAAAGAAAATTCCCAGCCAGAACAAGTGTTTGCAAACCAGTAGCAAATTGCATGGCTGTCATGTGAAGCACCTTCCCTTGACCACAGCAATACTTAACAGTCCCCTGGAGAGGCTTTCCTATTGACATAAATTTGCAGGGTCTTTTCCTTTATCACCCCACAATATTTTTGACAGACTCAGCTCTTTTTATATTTTAAAGCCTTTTACTGTGCCTTTGTTCAAGAATAACTATTCACTCTGTTAGAGCACTTCAGTTTGAGGAGACTTTCGTTCTTTTCATAAAATTTATAAATGCAATAAATTCACACAAATAAAGATCTTAGAGCCTATAAATGTTAGAGCTTCATTAAGCTGTGTTTTTTAAGCCAGGAAAAGCCACTAAGTAATAAACAGAAAATGCCAAGTTTCCTGTGACATTTCTAAAGCCTATCAAAGGATTTGAAAATTATATGAAAGGTTAGATAAAGTTTTGTTTCATAAAGTTTTATTTTCTTCACTTTTCACGTATTCATAATACTCAACAACATATACAATCAAAAGATTTCATGTTTAATTTTGTGTTTTGTTCCTCTGGACAATATATGCAAAAGTTTTGCCAAATAATTTTCTAGACTTACGTTTTGTAGAATATATTGGCTATCCTTTATTAAACATTACACCTTTCTTTCTGTCTGTACAAACACCTTAACCTGCTACCACCATCTATGAGTCCTACCTGATTACAGATTCTTTTTTAGCCACTCACATATGTTCTGACTGGGTCAGACCCGTGCTTTTCACCTGGCTTTTATTGCTTACTTAGGTAGATTTTTATCTCTAATATTCCTACATTGCGTAATATTCCTACAGTGTTTAATAAAGTAAAACTCTATTGAAATAAAATTGATTTCTGTCATTGTTCAGATATAGATTTGCAGTGTTTCTAACTGTGGAGCTGTTGTTTAACTGCATCCTTTACTTGAGGCTTTAATTTGATTTTTCCTCTTTAATTGTAGACAAACACTGAGTGTAAGAGCAGCTAATAGAATCAGTAAATATATTTCATAGAAGTTGTGTTGAAAGCATTTCATGACAGTTCTGCATATTATTCCAAATCTGTACTTACAGAATACTAAGCACAATCAAAAAAAACCTGCAAACACCCTAGCTTTTTCTTTAGATGAGGTCTGTTGTTCTTAGATTTTAGCAGTTAAAATATCTAGAAAAATTCTACTTTTAAATGCTTAGATTAATTTCTGTTTAAAATAATAATTTCTAGGAATGGTAAAGAAACCATATATACTACATATATATATGTATATGTATAGAGTACATATATGTGTATATATAAACACACCATATAAAGCACACAATTTATTCTTTTTTACATTAGAATTAATACTGTTAACAGCTTGTGTATATGTATTTTTGCTCTATGAAGCCATTAGAGTCTTACTTTGGTTTTCCAATTTAAGGACAAAATATATGTATTGCACAGATTTGAAAAAATTTGCAAATCTTATACAAAGAAACTTTTTTATATGACTTCTGGCTGAGATCTAACTCAAACTGCTACTGGGATTGTGTGGTCAGGTCATGTATAGAAAAGCAAAAGAGAAAGGACAGTTACTAATTAACAACTAAAACTGTCTAGAAGTTTAAAGGCTCCTTAAACTCAACTTTTTTTTTTTCTTCATTTTTTACCATACTCCTGAGAAAGATTGACAATTAATTTGATGGGGAGAAAAGAGAAAATAAAACATGCCTTACATCTTAAAGGCAAGCTGTCATGCAGAGTACTGTATCATTTTCATTTTAGGTATTAGTCTTGACAGGGTTTTTCCTTCTATCTCATTAGAGACAGAGCAAACCTGCTGAGATGTGTCTTATAATTCTGTCCTACAGGGAAGGAATGAGAAAGATCTCATCAAAATGAAGATCCCCTGAAAATCAGTTCTGTGAAACTGGTCTCCCGCTGTTAACAGTCAGTGCTAGGAGCAATGACATGTTACTGTATTTGCTTTTCTTTTAACGAAAGGCCTCCTGCATTCCTTAGGGATGCAATGGGGTTAGAAGGTTCCACCTATACCAAAGCTTCTCAGACTTCCCTATTATCAGCCTATAGACACAACCTTCACTGCCTGCATATCTGTCTTCCCTTTCCTCTCCTTCTCTCGGTTGTAGTCCATTCTTCCATCTCCCTTTCTTAAGTGTCTGCCTCTGTCTGCAGCTTAAGTCTGTTCTTGGTAGATGCATAACATTTATCTCAATTAAAAATGAAATACATTGGCACCAGAGTTTTCTTGGCCATTTCCTAGACACTAGAACAATATTTGCTTATACCTAGAAATTTTATTTTCATTGATGTGTAGGGTCAGGCCTTGGACTGAATGCTTTTCATAGACTTGGCGTACACAACTACGAGAAAATTAAGAATATTAAGGAAATTTTCTTTATAATCTGCATACTGTGATTTCTTGCTCCAGAAAGTAACTGAACTTTGTGGTAGCAGAACACATGAAGAACATTTAAACATATGTATGCATGTGTGTATATAAAACATATCTCTATATATATTTTACATAAATATTTATATGCATCTATATATCTACATCCTGTACATAATACTTATTTATATATGCTATTTATACTATATAAACATATGTATGTTTTACATAAAGCATACATACATGTTTTAGGGCCCCTTGGTAGAATGAGGACTGGCCACATGGTTCTGAGCTTTATTATTAAATAAATTACGTAGATAAATTATTTTTATCTACAGCAACAGTTAGCGTAGGTTACTGTTGTACAGAACTTTTACAAAAGACCATAGCTTTCAATTAAGGAGAATTTCTGGTTAATTGGAATTTTAATCACTTGAATCCTCTACTGATTAGGTCAAATTTCTAATAATCAGCCTATGAAACAATAATTGCAAAACTAGACTCAAAATATTCTTAACAAGAGTCACCATTTGGTCCTTGGAGACTTCCATTTTGGTTGAAGTGAACTTTGTGTACTAAGATCTGCTGATAGGAAGCCAGGACAATTTCCTTGAAAAGCTGTGTTTTATAACATGACAACATGGAATTTTGGGAGTTTGTCATAGTAAAAGCTCCCAGTAAATGATCATGTTTTTACATGATCATGTCCTCACATGATCAGATCCTCACATTCACATTCTCTGGCCTTCCCATATACAATCATCTGCGTTCACACAAAAGTGGTTATTTTTGTCATTGCTACAAAATGGTAGTGATACATGAGGAGATTCTGGATCACTCTACAATTTTTGTGTGTAATTTTTTGTTGTGTTTCTTCGATGCTAAATTTGTATCTGAACTATTTGAATACAACTCTTTTATAGAGCTATTTTATAATGTGTCTTCTGTCTTCAGAATATTTTTCTTGTGACAAATCAATGGTAAAATTATTAAGATTGTTTCTAGAAAAATAAGTGTTTGTGTCAATGAATCATAGCGGCTTCAAATTTATTCTGGATTATGTGCATGTTCTGAAATCATTCCATTATTTACCCGTATTTTTCGCCCTGATGTATTAGGGTGCATTTTTTTCCACTTTGATTTGTACTTGTTCTTTATACTAAGAGGGTGGAGATTAGATTTTTTTTTTGTATGTTTTATAGGAAACACTGTCATTTACAAAAGTAATTTGAAAAACATCAGTATATGTTTTTCATGACCTTAGCTATTTTTTTTCCAAGAACTTTGTTTAATTTCTGGCTATAGTTGGTCTCCCTTTAAAAGAGAAATAGTATAGTAGCAGTGGGGAAGGGGGGGAAATTGGAGTTAATATATGGAGCTTTTCAATGATTCGAGATTGTCTGTCTTTGAAAATGGAGGGGTTGATGGGACTGGGAAATAACTACAGACAAGGTCTAAGCCACAGAGTGGCCAAAGGGCAGCAAAGTTACATTGTGTAGGGGAAGGAATGGAACCACAATGGCCAAATGGCAGTAAAATGGAAACACCATGTAGCATCAGATTTCTGAGGTGTTCTTAACATTACACTTGGATTCTGCTCCTGCAACGTGAACTTCACACGCACAATTCTGTGTCAACACCCAGGGACCTGTAGAGGATTAAATAATTATTATTAGTATTGAGTTTGTCTGTTAATAAGCAAAATTATTCATATAAGATTTTATGCAAATTTACTGCATAAATACTGCATGTGTAATTATGCTGATATCACAATTGACTTTTTATTGACAGAATTTTGTATTCTGGTAACAAATTCTTGAGCTATTCATTTACATCCTTCTTAGGAAACTAATCTGAATTTCTAGGCATTTAAACTGGCAAAGTAATTGTCCATTTATGAATAATTCAGAATCAATAAAATTTTATAGGATTAAATTTGTATTTAACATTTTTTGATTTATGCTTACTTGAAATGTCTTACTGTCATTGTTGGATTTTTCTAAAAGTTCAATGTTTATAATTATGAGACGATCAATATAAAACAGAGATGAAACCATTTTTATGTTTAATTTAAAAAAAATTGCACTGTTTTGTAAAACATTTCTTATTTATGTTTTTTTCAGGGATATAAATCATAGCTTCTGGCTGCAATACAGTATTATGTGTTTGTTTTTTTCTTAGTAAAGTCCCAATGTAGCAATAAAGTGTGTCCCTGTGCAAGACAAGTAGTTCTTTTTGTATTGCATTTAATAAGAAAACATGATAGTTCTGCATTATTATTTGCTTGTACTCTAATATGTACTTCTTTAATGAGGAAAGATCCGTGGTCCGAAAACATATCTTGAATTAAACTGATCCCTCAAATGTGACTGTGATGAGTATGTGGACATCAATTGCTATAGGAAAGGTTGTTTTCTTAGTTTCTTCATGTAAATGCTTCTCAAAGTTGTTTTTCTGCTAAATAAGGGGCATGACCTCAGTATCAGGGATATATCCTGAACCATGCTTTTGCTAGAAGTTACTCCAACAGCTGTAGATAATGTCAGTATTAAATTTGCAATTCTTCTCTTTTTTTTTTTTTGTTACAGCAAAATAGTTTTCAAAAGTAAAGTTCAGAAAGTTGTAATTTACTCTAAAATTGCTAAAATTACACCACCCCACCCTTCCCATGTCCTCTCTGTTCATTCAGTTTCACCCATTTCCCCTGGGGAATATTTGAAGTGACTCAGGTTGTGATGCTTATGGTGAGAGAGCAGCTGAGTCCTATTAGAAAACTGGCAAGCTGTTTGTCCAGACGGGATGCCTGTCAAAGCAAGTTTGTCCAATCACTGACATTTGGGCTAGGGAATGTGATGGGAGGTGATTGATGCCTGATCTCCACATTCGCTTCTCATTCTGCCCAGTGAGTCAACAACTTGTCAGTGTGGGAAAATAAGCATGTTATAGAGTAAGACGTTAGTCCCACAGATAAGCAGGAAGAATTTGGCTGTCACCTGTGGCAACTTTATTCTTTAGGTAAGTAAATGAGACAATCACAGCTGGAATTTGATTTATATTGAAAGAAGAAGCAGACCTTTCTAAGAGAAGACTTTCAACTGATTTCATATTAGCAGTTACCGTCATTTTCAGTAAGAAATTTCTTAAGGTAATTTACAACACCGGGTATGGAGGAAATGAGCTATATACTGCTGAATTAGAAAGGCTTTAAAGAAAATTGTGTGAATAGCTATATTAACTGAGTTCAGCACCAGGATTTATATTTGAAGAAACCTTTTATTCAGACAGTTTCTTAGCAAAGACAGTCGTCCTTAAAGGACAAGTGATAAACAAGATTAATGGAAAGAACTGGAGGGTGAAGCAGCATCATTTACACTTTCTTTGCATTTTGTAAAAAAAAAAATATGTGCTATATAAACAAGTAAAATTGCTACTTCTATCTTTTTGGCTCATCCAAATGTATTTCAAATATTCATTATGCATAATGAATGTTTATAAACATAAACACCTTGACTGTCCGCATATATTATAGAATATATATTACCTTATTTAAATACACGTACCCACCATTTAAATAGTTAAAACTATATTTTAATAAAATTATTCTTCCGAGTATGAAAAATCTAAAACTCATTGTAATTAATGTATGAATTTCTTCTATCTTCCTCATCATGTACATTTTTACTTTAAGGCAAAATCAGATTAATTTTCATTGTTGCCCTGCTATGAATG
This sequence comes from Chloebia gouldiae, assembly GCA_003676055.1. Taxonomy (NCBI): domain Eukaryota; kingdom Metazoa; phylum Chordata; class Aves; order Passeriformes; family Passeridae; genus Chloebia; species Chloebia gouldiae. Next base: position 15,436,643 of record QUSF01000001.1, read on the forward strand.
TACAAATTAACATTTGGATGACAATAATTTCCTGGATGAATTAACAAGTGTGGGAATGAAGATAAAGCATTAAAAATACTTGATCATTTTAGTATCACAGGTAGATTTAGAATCAGCTTGCAGAACTGCCATTCCTGTCCTTTGACCACTGCACAATGTAATTTTAAATCTTCCACCTTCTTCATCTGGAAATTATAATTTGTTTTGATATACCTCAGCTCCTGCTTTGAAGAAAAAGATGAATTCATAATTTCAGATTTTTTTGATAAAAATTGAAGATGGGTATAAAAATGAATGACTCTTGTAACTAACTGTCTTCCCTCTTGTGGAAAATAATAATGCCATTGTTTTTTTCTAATTTTTCAACAAGTCATTATAATAATATGTAACTTTCTGGAAGCAGGATTAAAACAATAAAGAATATTTTAATTGCGAAAAACAAACTGCTCTACAATTTTGACCCAAGAAAAAAAAAAAAAAAAGAAAAAAAAAGAAAAAATAAATATAGACTTCTTTCTTTAGCTTCAAAGATTGATAATTTCATTTTGAAATTTTCAGATCTAAGTTCAGATATTCTACATGCCTTAAAGTATTAATTTTCTGATAAAAGTTTTTATTATGGTAATAGCAAAGTTCATTTTTGGTTATAGTGGCATTAAAAAATGTATTTACTCTTTGCTATATTTGAATGCAAAGAAGTTTTTTTTCCTTCATTAAAAATGCTGCATATCCTTGTAATGCTTCCCAGTACAGCAAAACTGTGATTAGACTAATACTGCTGCTTCCCTTATCTCATTCCATGTTACCAGAGAATAATTTTTTTCTCAACCCATGATCTCTGCCTTTTGCATCTGCCACTTGAGGTAGGAGCAGAAAAGCTTTTGGTTTTCCCTTTTTTGGGAGTACTAAACTGGGAAATACCATTCCTAAATAATGACATACCTTTGAGTGTGTTTGATAAATAGTTCTGTCGCTGCATCCCTTTTACATAAACCCATATTTACAGAAAATAAATTTATCTGAATTCATCTTGAACGAGATGCCTCAGTCTCATCCACCACCTCTTGATGCCTCTGGGATCATGTGGACTGGTCACAGGTTCCATAGGGGAACTGATGTTTAGGGCAGCAAGTAATTTAAAGTAACTGCCCATCAGGCAGAGGAAAGGTAGCTGAGCTGAGCATGCAGCATTTGGTTTTTCTGATGTTTAGGCAACACTTAACTCAGCTGCCCAACTTAGAGAAGCTCCATGGTTTCTGTATCTACCTTTACTTTCCTCCTCTTACTTCTTGGAAGACAACAGGAGATGGAAAACATAGAAGCACATATTTGTCTCAAAATTAGAATTATCACTTAGAATTTGTTTTCAGCTCAAGATATGCTTATGAATAGCTATTCATAAATAATTTTTTAAATAATGAAATTACTAATCAGTAAACTCTGAATGGAAGTACCAATATGCATGAAGCTAATACATTTTTGATGAATCAGGAGCTGGTCATTATTTTGACCAGTGCAACATAATTAATGAAGGTTTTAATTATTTTACTAGAATTAATTTGTTCTGTAGAAAAGGCTGTGATTTTGATTATCTGTAAATTAACTCATGTAGGTTCTCACTATATATATATATATATATAAATCATCCACAGGAGTATTATCCTGGAAAGCTTTTTAATTATAAAATAAACCCCCTAGTAACTCAAATAGCAAGTGAATTAATATAGATTATGCAATTAATTTATTGGGTAGAGACTTATTTTATAATTTAAAAGCTTTCTGGTCATACTACTGATGCCTAAGATTTCTATAATTAATGGAACACTCATAACTAGGTCTAATTAGTATGCTTTCAAAACAATTTGTTGCATAAGCAAAAAAACCCCACCAATATTTAGCAGTAAGGTCAGATTCTCTTATGGTGTATTTTTTCAATGTTAACATAAACAGTGTTAAAAGTCACAATATGTATTTTTGCTCGAAATTGAAGAATATGTGTATTTCTTTCCTTCTTTGGTGAAAATTTAAAGGCAAAATTGCTACCAAAAAACATTCTGTTCTTTTAACAGTCTTGATGATATTTAAACCATTCTGGAAGGATGAATGTCTGACTACAGCAGAACCTAAACTCTGATATTATCTCTGTTAATAATATCTCTGGGATGACTGAAGAACTTCTTTCTCAAAGCTAAAGAGAAGCTGATTTTTCAGTATGGTAGTTCCTCCTCAGTAAGTAATTCCCAGAAACATACATTATCATTCTAGCCCTTAACCCTCTCTCCCAGTGAGACAATCAAGCTTCCTCTCTCCATCAGGCTGGGAAAGAGAAAAGTATATACTTGTAGATAATAGGAACGTGCTTGGAGTGACAGTGCTGTGTGCATAACCAAAGACCAAGCATCTGCCAAAAGACCCTTGATTATAAATTGTTCATTGGGATTGTTTTGTGATTTATTGGAGTAAAACTCATTAGTAGATGTCTTATCTTATGTAGACTTCAATATCTGGAGCACAGAGAATGTGAGTGCTGTACTTAACAGGGGAGGCTAGGACACAGATGGAGGAAGGGGAAATGATTAGCTCTCAAATATAGCAGTAATTGTTACATTCTACTATTACTTATTACTTATGAATGAGAGAGATTTCTTTCCCTTGGATAAGAGGTTTGAAATATGTTGTTTCCTGGTGTACCACCTAATTTTAATGTGTTATCCATCTTCCATTAATCAACACAATAAGGAAAAAACAGTGAAAACAAAATATTGGTTCTTTCACTCTCTGAATTCAACTGTATCCAGATTCTCCAGTACTGATGCCTGCTCCAGAATAGGGTCCCTCCCACAGGAGACAATCTTTCATGAACACTTCTAATGTGGGCACCTTCTCACAAGATAAAGTTCTTCAAAATTGCTCCAGCATCTATCCTTTCCAAAGGGTGTTGTAGAATTCAGGAACTTTCTAAGTATTTCAGGAACTGCCTAAATACTTTAGCTCATAACTTCAGACTTAAACTTCTGTTATTATCCTCTACCTGCTTGGGAGAATATGGTGTTTTTTGGGAAGATAGTCCAGGTGTTTGTTTAACAGATTTTGATCATGCAGGTGTTGACATATTTGCACATACATACTTTTTTTTTTTTTCAATATGCAGTGTGGGGTGAATCATCAGGGAAGGACAGAAATCAACAAAGAATTCTTTTTGTCATTTGAAGAGAACAAATGAGCATCCTTCCTCTCAATATCCTATTAAATAGAGCTTTTGGTTGCTACAAATTTGAAGGCATCAAAGTGCTTACTGGCAGGGATTATAGTCTGATTTGTTTACAAAACTAATGCTTATTTTACATAAGAATATATAGTAATAAACCCATTGCAGGACAAAATGTTTTGGTAGGGCAGTATGTCAGTATGGCAGGGATCTCCTTCCTGCTCTACCCTGGCTGTGGTATTTCAGCACAGGCAATACAGGCCCCTACAGCAGTGGCACAGAGCTCACAGCAGGATGTGTTGAAGGCAGGAAAAAAGAGCATACCAGCATCTAGTAATTTAGTGGTATGGCTCCTTGGAGGTTTGATGCTGCACACCAGTAGTGTAACTAGTAATGTAACTAGTCACTGCTCTGCAGACTGTATTATGAAGGGAACATCACCTACTCTTAGGGTAGATAAATTTTTTCAGTGCTCGACAGGAAGGCAGAGGATACTAAGAGAAAACTGGTCCATTGCCACAATTTAATCTTCCAGACACTGCTTAACAAAATAAATCTGTAGGGTTTGCCTTGTCCATGTTGCTGATGTGCCTCTTGCCCATATTACCTCATACCTCTTGGTTATGATTGTGAGATGCTCTGCTGTGAAGTATTATCAGAGGGAGTGCACAAGAGGAAGCCCACTGTGTCTTTTCTTGGGGAAACAACTTGTTTTGTTAACAAGGTTTGAGATGCTTATGTAGAACTTCTCTTCTCTTGCAACTGCCAACATACTAATGTTTTTAATTGCAAAGGAAATGACACTAAAATGAAGAAAAAAGAACTCTCTGTACCACTAATTAAGATAATATACCAGAAAAAGAGAACTTTAATAAAATGCAGGGCCAGCCTCCCAGTGTACCTGATAACCACTTCTCCTGCAAAAAGAGTATGTAACAAGGATGAGGGTTTTTTTTTCTTAAGATTGCATTAGAGCAAAAGAGAACCTGCTTTATCTAAAAAAACCAAAAAAATTCCAAACAGCACAGCCACATACCATTTTACTATACAAAACAATTCCTATATTTCAGAACTCCTTTTTTCTATTTTTCTCATGTGGGCAGTCTATAAACCTGAAATACTATGCGTTTACAGTCTCCTAATATTAAAATGTCTGAAGAGAAAATGGGATAGTATGGGGTATTTTGCTGTAAGAAGCACAGTAAATTTTTTTCCTGCGTTGTTAAATATAAGATTTTTTAAAATGTATTTAATTTGTTTTATTTAGTTGTCTTTTTTAACTTTGGCATGAATTTCCATTCAGTAGTATAAGTATGCCAAATCTAAAGGAAAATAAATCACAGTCAATAATCAAATATATTTTTAGAAAATACTTGTATACAGACTTTTTTGCAAAGTTATTGCATTTTGCATAACTATTACAAATGCACTTCTAGTAAATTTTGTTGAAAACTTACCTTTTTTTGAAAAAAAAAGCAATTAGAAAAAGCATGCACAAATGTGCTTCAAAAAAGTTGAGGTTTTTCAGTAGGAGACTTACAGTAATTAACTCATATTTTTATTCATTGCCGATACAAGATATATATAATGTTAGTTACCTGGCATGGTTGTTTCAGCTGGCGCTTGCTTAACTGAGGAGTACTGTTTTGCTAGCCTTTGGAAATTAGGTCACATGTGATTGTCTAAATGTATCTTGCTATATTATAATGAATTTTCTTTTTTTTAATATATATATTTTTTATGTGTGACAAATATTGTCAAGGTTATTGCCAGATATCTATGAAAAGAGGGCAAAAATTACTACATGTAAATATTTGTGTTTCACAATACCAATATCTTCCTAGTTCCTAGATCAAGATTCCTGTATAAGCTCACCCTTGCATGATTGACTTCTAATGACCTCAGTATATAAAAAAAGATGGTTCTCAAATCTAAAACCATGAAGCAACACTATTGCCACTAAGAAATAGCTGCACTTAGGCCACACTCGAAATATAACATTCCTCATCTTGCCCACACTTTTCACTTCACTGGGAAGATAAATGGAGCACAATCCATACATATGGAAAAGAATAATTTTTTTTTTTTCATAGAAAAATAATTTTACTTCTCAGTTGCTGTTAATAAACTTTGTAGAATCTTGAACTCAGTTGTAACTCCCTTAAAGCAGTGTCATTTAAGACACCTGGGAAAAAGACACCTAGTAAAAGGAATCATTCATCAACTAAAAAAAAAAGAAGCCAAAAAAACCCACCCAGAAGCAGAATTCATAACTATGCATGTCTATACACACACTGTCTAAACTGGAGCATGAATGCCAAGTGAAAAGACTGTGAAATTAATGTGCTCCCAAAGCGGGAAGCAAATTCCAGAAAAATGCTGAAGGTAAAATCTTGTCAGAATTCTCCTTGACTTAAACAGATCAGCATTTTACATTCATCATGTGCTCAGATTGTACTTTAAAACATTTTTTGATGCTATGCTAAAGATATGCTTAGGTTGCCATGTTTCAGTTAGGGAGGATTTCAATCATAGTCCCTGACCTTTTTCCTCTTCAAACCAAAATGACGTCTGTAATTGGTTTAGTCTTTTACATTACACAGACTACATTTTTCCTGTTCATTTGTGACAGACTGAAAAAGTCCTTCTCACTTCATGTCTTCTGCTCCAAGAGAATAAAATACAAAGCATGAAAGCACTAATTACTCTTTGACAAAATGCACATAAGGAAGTGAAGAAGTTACAAAAAGCCAAAACTGGTGAGTCTCTGTGTTATGTTGAGGTTATGTTGCTGCGTGCTGTGACAGACATTTTTCCTGGCTCACAAGCAGCAAACTGGTCTTAACATTTCTAGCTGCAGTGAGATTTTAGACAACTATGGCACAATTTGATGAAAACAGGTCAATCTTTTGTGTGTCATACAAATGAGCTAATTGATGTCAGGCTTGTATCTCCCAAAGTGGCTTTCTAAGAACTGATCTTACTTCCAGTGCATAAGAACAGGATGGAAAGAGAGAAGTAACAAGTGACTTCCAGTTCAGTGATGTAATTTCAAGATGTAGTCTTGTGTGTGGTTTTTGCTGCATCCAGAAAAAAGCCTCATAAAGATGATATGAATATACTTGAAATAAAAAAAAAATAGATTTTCACTAAAGCATATACTTCCTATTGATTTAAGAAACTGTTGTCAACTCTTGTAGAAGGACAAATATCTACTCCTTCTAACACCTCATGGAGCTGTAGGTGTATTATAGTCCTGCTCTCCAGCTGTTGTGCTTTCAGAAGTGCCCTAACCATTATTTTCCAGGCTAATCTATTAGCTGCCTTTTGCAAGCATACATTTCATTTACATAATTAAAATCAATCAGAGGAGTAACATTTCAAAATAAACAATGCATTTTCCCTCTCATATCAGTATAAATCAAGCTTAATGCAGCTAAGATCAATATAGTTATAGTTGCAAAAGGATTGATGTCCATGAAAACATGGTCAGGCTCTTATTTTGTCTACTGGATGATAAATTTTATACTACTCACTAACTGAATCAAATGCAGAGATGAGGGATCATCTCTGGATTTGATTCAGTTAGTGAGTAGTATAAAATCAATCTTGGTTTATATAATTTATCTTCAGATTTAACTAAGGAATGGTAAGGTGATTCATATATAGTTCTTTTAATCATGATTATTAAAATACCTCGGGTAAATTTGGGTAGAATTTTACACTTGGAAGAGATCTCATGCATTTCTTCAAAGGAGAAAGTCTGAAATTCACTTATCTAAGTAATCAGTATCATGATAATTATGTTAGAAATACTAACTTTTTTCTCCACTGGAAAAAGAACCCCATCTCTATCTGATAGTTTACTCTGTATCTCCAAGAGCAATAATTTAAAAACATGTCTCTAAATTCCTGCCATGAGCATTTGGTGTTTCATGTAATTCATGCCCTAATATTTATTCAGAGGTACTTTTCAGTACAGAATAATTAAGAAAAAAGTATATGGTATTCAACCATTTTACCTCATTTGGATTTATTCAACTAACATTCTGTTAATATTTTTATTTATTGGATGCTGATTATTCCTCTTATTCTGAAAGTACATTAGGGTGATCTTGCTAAAATCAAATAATAAAAAGTCAAACTCTGTGACACTGAGCTGTATACTATAATTAAGGAAATCTGCATTTGTGAGTCTAATTTGTCTTGAAAAAATATGCTTTATTTTTAATTGGAAAGGAAGGAATAGAGTATCTTTCTTGATAGCTTTTGTCCATTTAACAAACATCCATAACTGCTAAATTGATAATTACTGGAAAATCTGACTCTATAGTGTACACTTCCTCACACAAAAGAGATCCCCCCTTTTTTCAACTAATTTATCTGGCCAATTTGATAGTGCATGCTACTTTAATAATTGCAAGGCATTAAGGAATGCTTTGGGGAGTCAAAAGCCACTGTAAATTATTTAACAGGGGATATTACTAGGACATCAATTAAAGTTAATCCAGCAAGCTGAAGGGCAATTTAAAAATGGTCTAATTGACACTCACCCTGCAGTGTCACAGTTTTTCAGTTTTGACTAACTATCCATTTATTACTTAGCAAAGTGCAGAAGAGGCTTAGTAATTCAAAATGTAATTGGTTTTCACAGAGAACAAAAGAGGAGGAAAAATGGGGGAAGGTTTAGCATACACATGATAATGTATTGTCCTCTCTGTGTGCAGATGCACAGCTAAGCACGGCTTGATGCCAGAAAACTTACAGCCCTTACAATAATGTGTTAATAAAGATTTATGTTTTCATACATTAGACCATATTCCAAGGTAAATACAATTTATACTGTTTATGATAGAGATGTACTCCTGCTGAGAATAAAAAGTTGTAAAAGCCGTGACTAAAAATAAAAGAACAGTTGTTCCCAAGCAGCTTGTCGTGGAACTGTTTGAACTCTTAATTTTTCTTCCATTTTTTACTAGATTGCTAATAATATTGCACCAGCTACTAGGGTTCTTTGACGTATGGCTTATTCTGGGATGTCCTTTGATGTTCTCATTAAAATTTGATGATAATGAAGCTTATTGAAGCTTCATAATTATATTAAAAAAACCAACTTTTTTTTGTTCCAAATAATCTCTAGAATGCAATAATTTATAATATCTGGAATATTACATGTAAACAACATGTACATTTTCAGTCTTTAAGGCTGAGAAGTCAGTGAAATGATTACTAAAACTTTATGTACTTGAAGATTTAGTCTTTGAACTTGTGAGAATGATTTTTCTTGAGATGTTTTTAGTCTACATATGTTTGACTTTTTTTTATGGCCTAGGTATGCACATTAGAGGACAGTTAAGGATTTTCGGTTACTGTAATAGTCCAAAGGACTGTGAATCAGTAATTTCTTTATCTATACTTTAACAACCTCAGGCTGCTTTTCTGATCAGGCTGTGACAAAACCTGGTTATGCATTTGCAGCTTGAATTTTATTTCTGGAAAAGTACTTCAGCTCCTTACTCTAACTAAATTAAGAAGAGTTTGTTTTTGATCATTTAATGAGGAATGGTATAATCAGCTGAATCAGCAAAACAATAAATGCAGAATCATAAAATTATTTATGTTGGAAAAGTCCTGCAAAACTATCAATTCCAAGAGTAAACCCAGGACTGCTAACTCCACTCATATAAAATGTCCCTATATGCCATATCCGTACATCTTTCAGTTACCTACCTGCTGGGTGGTGACTCCATCAAGACTGTTCCAGTGCTTAATAATCCTTTTGAAGAAGAAAATTTTGTATTATCCAATCTACAACTTCCCTGGCACAGCCTGAGGCCATTTTCTCTCATTATCCTACATACATCTTTCCTGGGAGGAGACACAAACCCTCACCTCATTACAGCCTCCTTATAGGCAGTTGTAGAAAGCTATAAGGTCTTCCTTGAGCCTCCTTTCCTCCAGGCTAAAACATTCCAGCCCCCTCAGCCATTTCTCACAGTACTTGTGTTCCAGACCCTTTCCCAGTTTTTCTGTCCCTCCCTGGACAGGCTTCAGCACTGCAATACTTTTCTTGCAGCACGGGGCCCAAAAGTCCAAAAGTCAAAACAGGATTTCAGGTGTGGCTTCACCATTGCTGAGTACAGGTGGAAAAATTCTTCCCTAGCCCTGCTGATCACGCTGGTTTTGATACAAGCCAGGATGTCCTTGGCCTTCCTGATCCCCTGGGCAAAGCTGGCTCATGTTCAGCTGCTTCAAACAGCACCCTCAGGCTCCTTTCTTCTGTGCAGCTTTCCGACCACTCTGCCCAGCCTTTGGCACTGCCTGCAGTTGCTGCAGCCCAAGAAGAGGACCTGCACTTGGTCTTGTTGAACCTCACACAATTGGCCTCAGCCCATTGATCCAGTCTGTCCAGCAGATGAACACTCCTGTCCAATTTGTGTTATCTGAAAACTGACCAAGGATGTATTCAATCTGATCATTCAAGTCATTGGTAAAGATAATAACTACATATCTTTGGTTTTCTTCCACAACATCTGCCAAAAAAATCTCTTAAAATAACTACTTGTATGGATTGATTTTGGTATTCTTATGGAGTCAAGTTTCAGGAACATTATTCTTCCGTTGTTTTTTCTTCTTTAAATTACTGCTTTTAATGTTTATTCTTCCTTTACTGTCTTTTTGTCTTACAAGCATAGTCACAGATAAGAATAGTCACAGATTGAAATCAATGCCTAAAAATGACGTTGTTATACTTATTTCAAAATTATATTTTCAGGTGATAAAGTGTAAACAATTTAGTATAAATATTAGGCAAACCTTTTTCTCTGTGTGCATTTGCTCCATTCACAGGCTCACTCCTCTGAAAATTCTTTGAGCAGAATCTGTTCAGAGGTTTCTTTGTACAGCTGAAATACAATTCTTCAGTCCACAAATAGCAGTTTGCCATTTGCCAAGGTGCAGAGCTTTGTTTTTGCACTTTGAACGTGAAAGGTCCAATGACGTAGAGAGAAGAAAATGAGAAATATTCTGGCCAGGAGGAGCAGATTTCAGGAGTACTGTTTTTCTTTTTAAATGTGAGAGCTAGACAAAGATGTTTATAAAACCTGAGGCAGCAGCAAAAGTGACCTGAAAAATGGAGGAGACAAAATGAGTTATGGGATGCCAACAGTGCTGGATGTATGTTGTTTTTGAGTGGCTACCTGACACAAGTTATTTATGAATGAAATATTGACAGGTAAAGTTCATGGAGAAATAGAGCTCAGAAATAAAATCGCACCAAGGAGAGATGACAGAAGTCAGAAAAGGTTTCTAACACAAAAGGAAGATGACTTATTTGTCCAATCTCTGCTCTTAAAATTTACTGAGAGTCTAGAGGGCAAACTCTTAAGAAAGGGTGATGTGCTGAAGAATGTGGACACATTCATAAGTCAGGAAAAGAGGCAAAACAAAAGGGAAAAAGTCACAAAAGAAGGAGAGACTTCCCTAAAGAGTAGGGAAAACTTGTCAATGAGAAAGCAGATTGCTACAGAGGAAGAATAAATCAGTTAGGCCCATGAGAAGATGATGACAGTAATAGGATGTGAAAGAAGAGGAGAAGATAACCAGGAGGTTTCCAAGAAGTCAATTCAGATTCTTCTCATACCCAAGAATGTTGGATGGACTTACATCAACCCTGCGAAATGCCCCTGTAATCAATGATTTTTCTTTTAAGAATAGTCACTAAGGTTTTACCTGGAACTCTGAGAAACACAAAGTGTTGGCCACCCCAATGAGCTGCAGAAAATATAGAATTCAGGCTGGAAATATAGATGTTAAATGGGCTATAAGTCATATTCATGTGGGCTGTAAGTCTTGTTCAAAAGTAATGAAAGAGCAATCATGAGCACAGCATAAGGTATTTCATAGAAAAGACTGAAATATTAGTTCAATAAGCAGGATAACAGAGCATACTGATTAAATAAATTACATCAAAGGAAACAAACAAAATAACACCCCCCAAAGAAGCCATAATTTAATAATCCAAGGTTGATACAGGTCAAATTATATTGAGGAAGAAGTTAAAAATGTTACAGCAAGGTTATATAAAGATTCTATTTAAAGGCTTCATAGTCAGATCAGGGTATGAACAGAGATCCTTTGGTATTTTCAGATTTTTCTAGGAAAAAAAATGAGACAAAACTAACTAATGTAAAATTCATATAACTCAATTCAGTGCTCTTTAATGTAAAATTTAGAGATTTTTTTTTCTCTCACTCAATAAAAAGGGATTGATTTTTTAGACTTTGTTTTAGTAGGCTTATTGTAGAAAAATTTTAAAACCCCTCGAGTTTTAGAAAACTATTGGAAGGTCATGATCTCTTTAAATTAAATCTGGAGACAGACAAAAGTGGACCTATCATATAGGCCATCTTCAGTTTAAAAACTCTGCATTTTCTATTTGATTTTGATGTCCTGGAATCAAAGATCATATATAAAGAGGATAAAAAGTATCAGAATTATATCTTCTCAGTGATATATCTTTCTTTTAAAAAATGGAACCTTGCATGCATACTTCAGATCTGAAATCTCTTCTTTACCCGAAAGAATGATATTTGCCATTAAAAATTAAATATAGACAGCTATTCAAAGCTGAATTAATGAAGTGCCCTCTGGGAAAAAGAATAAAAACCCAAAACATACGCAATAGTTCTAAAAAAATATTTATATCAACTGCCTCTTGACACACATCATAAACCCTTAAGAAATGTACATATATTGAATTATTATATTCTATCAACAGCATTAAGTTAAATTATGAACATGGATGAAACTCCTATGAATTGATATTTTAGTTTGTAGCCATATTAAGATTTTGGATTCAGCATTTAGGAAAACAGAAAAAAATGGAAAGGAAATCCTGAATGCGGCATTTCTACTTCCTTCAAGAACAGGGACTGTGTATCGTAAGGTTAATCAGATAAAAATCTCATAGATATGTGGAAATGAATAAGTGAGATTTTTATAAAAGAGAAAAATAAAAGAAAGAAAAGAAAATTAATAAAAGAGAGAAAAGAAAGAAAGAAAGAAGGAAAGAAAGAAAAGAAAGATAAAGAAAGAAAACAGGAAAATTAAAGTAAGAGGGGAAGAAAGGTACTCAGTAGAGGAAGGCAGCTTCAAGATGGGTACAACTGTATTTCATTTTACTAACCATTGACTTTATGCTCCATTTATCATATTTTGACATGTTCCTGAAAACCTCTTCAGAGGGAAACTGCTTCATAAATCTGTTATCCATTGCCTGTGATGTTTAATGTGTTACACTGGAAATTAAGAAAAATAATAAATCAGCAACTCAAGCCCTACCTTACAATAAAATGGTGATTTCTGAGCTTTCAGTGAGAAAGTGACCGTATTTACCTTAAGGAAAGGATCCAGGCTGGTGAATGCTGGCTTCCCTTGCAGTAGTTTTCAGTCAGGAGTGTTCAGGACAGGACTTCTAAGCAGCAAAATACTTGCCATTATCACTGCTGGCATACAACTCTGAGGCATCTATATTTCAATATAAAGCTTCTGCTGGTGTTTAAATTCCTGTCTAGCAGTTCATGCAGAGCCCACTCACAAGGATTGAATGTGGGAGCTTAGATTTTTTTTTTCTCTTGTTGACCAGAGCATCAGGTTTGTGTGACAAGGTTTTAGTAGAGGAGGCTACAGGGGTGGCTGATGCAGGAAACTTTCCTTATGTCCAACAGAGCTAATGCCAGCTGGCTCCAACATGGACCATGGACACACCACTGACCAAGGTGGCCAGTGGCAACACCTCTGGTATAAGTTAGTTAAGAAGGGAGGAAAAAATGTGCAACTTCAAGACCAGCAGAGAAGTGAGAATGTCTGAGAGAAACAGCCCTACAAACACCACGGGCAGTAAAGAAGGCGGGGAAGAGGCACTCCAGGCATGGCAGCAGAGTTCCCTCTGCATCCTGTGGTGCAGACCAAGGTGAGGGACCTGTGCCCCTGCAGCCCATGGAGGAGCAGAGAGTCACCTGCAGCCCAGGGAGGAGCCCAGGCCAGAGCAGATGAATGCTCCCAAAAGAAGCTGTGACACTGTGGGAAGCCCACACTGCACCAAGGTCATGTTTGGTTTTAAGATTTTGCTATTTTTGTTGTGGAATATGGGGACTGGGGAGGGGAGGGCAAAAACTTTGCCTTTGATGTTTCCTTTGCGCTCCTCTTAAGCATTTTGATTGCATCAGATTGTGCAAGAGAACTAAGGATTATCTTCACTGTGAATGGCTTTTGTGCCCTTTCATTTGATTGGCTCATACAGAAATCACCAAGAGGCTGCAGTGAATCACTCTGACTCATTACCTTGAAGTAATAGGTTAGGTTTTTTACAATTTTGTCTGGCTGCAAATGTGATGTAAAAATTTTTATATTGTCTTCAAAACATGAATTCACAGAAGGATAAAACCCGAATAAAAATCACTTTTCTGGATTCAGCTAATATTTTCTTCAACAAAATTAAGAGTGCGGGGGCTTCAGCCTTGTTTTGTTTGAATTTTTTTTAAATTTGAAGGAAAGATTTTTCTACAGGAAAGTACTACCATCAAAACAAACAACTAAAGCATGAAACTGACACTTCTCTGTTCTATTTTTACTGCTCTTACAAGATTTGTTATGTAGTATTTGGCATAAGAGATCCATCGTGCTTTAATTTTCCATCTGTGAAAAGGAAATGATGTGCTATAACATTGTTTGCTATAAAAGGGTATTTTGCTGTTAATGTTTTTTTGCAGAAATGGTTAATTGCAAGTAACCTAGCAGTTACAGAAGTTAAAACTCCAGTCTGGAAGACCTCTGGAAGTCATCCTCTGTGTGTGTGAGCGTCTGTCTGTGTGTAACTTTCAGCATTTATTTGTAAATTAGATAAGAAAGCTTAACATCCACATCAGATTAGAACATCTGGCCCTCAAGAGGTCATATTAATGTGTTAAAGCTGAATTAGAGCTGGAATTAAAACCCAAGCTCTTCTTCTTTGAACTACAGACCTAACACAATGTGGAAAGGCTTTAATATGAGCCACTACTTCAGGTAATATATTCAGTGAGTGTTAATTTCACTCTTTGCATTCAATATATGTAATTAAACAAACAAAAATTATTAATTTATATTATTTTGATTCATTTTTGATTTCATGACATGTATAGCCACTCATCTTTAAAGGAGACTCAATTTTTTTTTGTACCAGTTATCTTATGCATTATGGAAACTGCAGTGTATCTGAAGTAAACTTATACTCAAAATATATTTAAACTATAGTATACTTAATGAAGGATACTTTATCTGAAATCAAATTCAGAATAAATTTAATCCTTGAGGTTTGAGAACTAATAATAGCATTTCTAAATTTGTAATAACTAGCACTGCTTAATGTGCAACTTTTAGACATCTAAATTGTTTTGAAAGATGTTTGACTGAAGTCCTATAGAAGTGAAATATAAGGGACTAATGTGTGTGTCTCAAACACTGATGTCTGGATGGCTGTAGAGACAACCAAGAATTGTTTCCAATAATTGATTAACACGCCAGTTTCCAGGCCAAGCACATAATTAACTAATAAAACTTTGTGTTTTTTGAAGATCCTCTGACTTTCTTTCAATCATGTGCATTTGTGAATTTTGGGTGTTCCCTTTCCCTTAAGAGTAGGATGTTGCACACAGGTTAAATATACTGTGCATTACATATGAAAGCATTGCGTTTATTGCCATCTAATTTCCAGCTTCTTTCTCTCATGCTGAGCCTATCAAAGTGAAAGAATATTACTTATAGTAGTCTCAAAGTGCTTTCCAGCATTAGCACTAGAACAATTACAGGGTGTACTAGAAGATATTTAAACACCGTGATTTTTACGCATTTAAGTTTGCTTGCTTATTTGACAATCAATAGTATTGAAGAGGTGGTTTGAGAGCAAATTGTTTTTCCGACTGGAAATGTTAAAAACTACATGGGTGGTCTCATGGACTTTTCAGATTCAATGTGGTGAAAATGGTATAGGAGAAAATTTATATTAATACCTGTGGTAGCCAAAGAGACAGAAGTAGCAAGTAACTAAAATAAATTTATAGAGAAAAGTAGAACAAAACTAGGCAGAAATCCTGTCTGTCTCAACGGAACTAGGGACTTGGCTCTATTTTATATAAATGGATATCTGGAAAAAATGAGAGAGGTTTTACTGCAAATGATTCTCACTGGAAGACTGAACACATACTCAGATAATGAGATTTTCTTACAAGAAGCTGCGGTAGATGAGTCTATCATAAAGTCTTCATATGAACAAATGGAGAAAGAAGAAAGCATAACAGCTGTCTAAGCACAAAGACAGACTTACATTTTTGGTGAGGGAATAACATTACAGAATAGTTACAAGACTATATATTTACTATAGAAATGATACACAGTACGTAAAAAACATCAGAGGACTTAAGAAAATCAATTCCTATTTTTCCTTTAATCTCTGTCATATAGATGTTGTACATGACATCTTTAAAATTTCTTAAGATAATAAATATCTTCATTTCTTACCTGAGACTTAGGGATCATGCATACAAGGCACAGAGTGGTCAAATATTTCTGTGGAACAAGTTTGAATAAAATAACACATCCCCAAGAGACTGGTCAACACCCTCAACATCGTGCTGTTTGCAGTATATGTTGTACACTTTCAAGAATACTCTTTTCTCATGCTTAAAATTTCTTTCTGCACCTTAAGTCTTCTGAACAAATGCTTAGCTGAACCTGATTGATCCCTACAAACCTTCTGTTTTGATAAATCATCATTTCCCTCTGAAAAGCTTTCCTTCAGAGTTCCTTAAATGCACATAATGAGCTGTATTGAAAAACATGTATTGATCAAAATATGATATGTAGCTCAATAAGGGCTAAAATTGCCCCCCAGTATTTTCTACACAGAAATAACCTGACCTCCAACACTTCTGCCACAGCAGTATGAGTTTTATTCTGAATCAGGATAGATAGCTGCAATAAAACCAGCCACAGTTCTGTGACATGCGCAAACATGCCAAACTTCCAGACAATCAAATACATTCTGCCTTCTGGAATGTCAGATAACCTCCTGTCTTTTCTCACACATGAAAAATCAGAGTAGTAGGCCACTATGTCATCTAGGTCTTTGAATAGGAGATTATAAAGACAGGTATGAAGATAAAATAAAACAGATAATACAGAAATTACCCTTTCTCATTGTTTTCCACAGTCTTCAGATCCTAATTCACAGCAGATTTACTATGGAAGTTGAATTTACAGTATCTCTAGCCCATATAAACCAGACCACTAAGTATTTTTATTTGCAATTACTTAAGTGACACCCTGAAGCTGCGTGTTTTGTAATGCAGCAGTTCTAAGAAGATTATTTAATGTCATGCAAATTGATAGGCTATTTCCAAGGCTTTTATGAGAGAATAATATCTCTAAAGTAGACAAGAGAAAAAAGCATTGCTACCAGGTCGGGTTGATGTGATGCCTTGCATTCAGTTATGTACAATGTGTCACAGTACTGATATTAAATCTTGCTGTGGTGGAAGAGATAAGTCTACATTGGTAATGTCTGAAGAAATGCTTACCTAATATATTGACATAAAGAAATTTTTCAAATCAAAAAGATTGAGGATTTATATGTTTTTCATTTTCCATGGGTCCAATAGTTATTTTTATGTAAATGCAATTTTTTATTTTTGCTTTGTAACTGAGCCCATTCACAATGTCTTCACACATTAAAAAAAGAGAAGAAATACTGTTTAATGCTCTACATTGTATGCCTTTTTCCAGGAGCATCCTGAACATCCAGAATGCCATTTCGAATCACTAGCTTCAGACCCCTAAACATGACTCATTTTCTGAGAAAGAATTTTTGAAAATTACACTTGTGTTTTGAAGCAAAAGAAACCCCTTTTTTACAGTAAAATCAGTACAATAATGTAGTTTTCACTATAATTTGTCATTCAGAAATCTATTAGTTTGTATCACTTCTTGAGATACCCACTCATCTTTGCTATTTTAAAACATTGCTGAGAATTCCTTAACTGAGCATAACTGTCAGCCAAAAATAATATGTGAAAATATATGAAAAGGTGGAAAAAGATACAAGGCAAAGGCAAAAGAATTAATATATCTATGCTCATGCCTAATGCATTTTTCCTAAATAATCTACCGCTTGGTCAAATCTTATGAGCTATTTCTGTGTCTGAGCTCCATATTTGCAATGTCTCTGCAACTAAGGAAATTAAAAATTTGTATAAAAGAAACAAATTTTGTTTCTCAGTGATAAGAGAGAAATAAATTGGAATAAACAGCTTTTGAGGGCCTTTGTATCCATAGTTCACTAACCTGACCACAGCTTTCATTTCAAATTAATTTTCTACACTGCCAGGTGGCCATGCTGGCTGCATATTATTCTTCAGGAAGAGATTTGAAAGCTAAATGAGCCCAGATTCCAGGTAGAATGAAATAAGAATAGTTACCTTTGTTCTGCAGGATAGATTAAGAAAACAAGATATTTATCTTTCTGTGAAATTATATGCAAGGCAAATAAAGTCACACCTAAAAGGATTTGGATTGGTTTAATGTGTTATGAGGTTCATTGACTTAATTCTGTTTCCCACTATATTTGAATATATCTAGGTGAAATTAAAAAGAGGATTTCAGAATATTAAAAAGGAGGGTGTTTTTTCATTTATTTCTGTTGTTGTTGGTTTTGCTGATAAAAGTGATCCCAACAAGGACTGAAGTACATTTTTATCAGCAGAAAGTTCCCTTACCCTTTTAAACAAGGAATTGGATTCACAAACAGGGCACAGGACACAGTGCTCCTAGCGTAACACAGTGGTTCTATTCTGCCTCAGATTTCAGGGAAGTCCTACAGGCTACACTAGAAGTTATGAAAGTATAATATGTTTGTTTCAAAAAGGAAGGCAAAGACTCAGAGGTGGACTATTCTGTAGACTAGGACCATAAGATCAAAAGAACAGTGCTGAACTAAATGAAAGGAAAATAAAAAATGGAATATTCAAAAATGGAATTCTTTCCTTTTGTCTGATTTTTTTAGTAACAGCTTTTTTAGATGTAGAATAACAATAACTGAACTTTGCAAATGTATATGCTAATGTTTGACATTTCTGAAAGATTGTAGAATAATTTTGAATTGATTTTGTCTGGCTAATTCAGTGCTAGAGAAGTCTACTGTCCACAGGAAAATATTGCAGCTATACACAAATAATGCACATTTTGAAACATCTTCAAAAAACTGGAACTGTAAATACTCTTCCACTATTTTTAAGTATATAGATTATTGTGGGAATAAATCGTAAACCCTTCCTGTTTATTTATTGCAAAAAGTGAAAGGAAGATTTTTGGCTTTTTATCAACTTCTTGTTGAGAAAGAGAGGGAGTTCTAAAACAGCTTGGCAAACAGATTGTCTTCCTTTTTGTTTATCATTTCTTATAATCTAAAATAGCAGTAATGCATCTTCAACCTGGACAATACCAGCTCAGGGACTTTAGTCTTCTTAGGTTAATTTGCATGATGATCCATATGTACCATAATAACCTTTCATTTTTTTCTCCTCTGCTGTTGTTTTTATAATTTTTTTTTTTTAAGAAGAAAAAGAAAGCAGTTTTCCTTAAATAATATTCAGCTATTTCCCTGGAGATATAAATTTCATGAGGCAAAACTGGAAGGAAAGGAAATACTATGTTCTCTTAGCTATTATATTTATTGTGATGCTTCTGTATGTTATGATCGTATCTCAGAGGTGTCTAATTAAAGGCCTTCTCTCCCTCCCTCCTGCCAAGTCTACAAAAAGAATAGATCATTTGAATTTTTCCTCTGGGTAAACTAGTGCCATCGATCTTGAAACAAGATTTTCATAAGCTTTTCAGTTTAAACATTAGCATACTCTTTTTAGGGAGTCCTTCTACTCTGGCTCAGGAAGAGAAGAAAAACTGAATTTGCCTAAGTAAGGCCAGTTTGTTTCCCAGGCTGAGTGAGAAATTAGCACTTGAACAGCAGAGAGAAGGAACACTCACTTCTGTATTCTCTGCTTAATTTGGAAAGTTTTGAGCTCATCTATGTAAATGAAGACATCCTCTGTTTTTATGTTATCTCCTATAGGACTCTTTTGGGTGACATCGGGTCCATTGTTCTGTCTAATTAGAAATTCACCACACTCCAGGGAGGGAATTAAAAAACACATTTCTCAAAGTACCATTCAAACAGGAAAAAAATGATGAAGGTTTTGGTCTCCTCCATAACCAGCCACTCCTTTGAAACTACCTTGTTGCCCTGATGAGATGCACCAGACAGGTTAAACTGGGCTCAGAATCTGAACTACTCCATTACCAAGAATTACTAGAGATTTTTAGAAGTGCAATTCACAACCTGTGGCTGGTGAAAATGTCACCAGTCTTTTCTGCCCCAGATAAAGTAAAAGTAGAATATTCTACTGTGAGAGAAAGCCATGAGGCTAATAGATCTATTTTCCATCTATTTCCCAGCACTGTTCCAATTAGTGCTGCTGTCTGCTGCTGTCTGTGCTGCATACAACTTCATTCTGACTTTGGGCTGCTGTATTAAACTGCTTTATCATATTCCCATATGGAGCAAAAAACACATGCATACAAGCTGCTTTTTAAATTTCAATTAACTTTAGCTATCAGTGCCATAAAAAATAGTACTTTACTTATTATTTTTGATTTTTCAGTAGCAAAATATGGTCAAAGACTAATAAAAAAGAGATGTACTGAAAAAAACCTTATGGCAGATGTACAGTGGTGTTGCTGAAACATGGTGTCATTAAAAGTGGAAGAAATTCTGCTCTACAGTCTTCATCTATTCAAATTTTGTAGAGTCTGTTTCTTATACTTTATTGTTATTCCCTCCCATTTTTTCCACATGAATTGTCAGCTGGAATATTGAGTGTGTCACCTTTACAGGGGAACATGCCCTAATTCCCTACTGCCCTAATTCCTGATTGAGGAATTTCGTAGTTATTGTTCCTAATACATTAGCAGTCTCTCTCTCTTCTCAAAAAATCTTGACAGGCTATCATGAATGAGTGGTTTAGACAGCTTAAAGAATCACTATAAACATATTGGAAAAAAGTAAGATTCATCTGTATTTGTATGTGTAAAGGTACCTATCAAAAATTCCCATTGGGTTCAGTGGAATATTCACATCAAATCCTCAGTGTTTCTCATCAGGCAAGGGTTGCACCTTGAGGAGTTTGTGTGTGTAGGGCTGTTCCAGACCTTTTCAAAAGGTGGTACCTTTTTTTTTCATAATGACGGTACCCTTTCACTCAGGCTATGATTCAGGGGAATAATTTGCCATGGCTAGGTATAATTATTAACTCTTCTTTCCCCACTTAGGTCAGGCAGCTGATATTGCTGGTATGCTCAGAACTGTTTCCACCTTTACTTTGCAAGAGCTTCCGATATGGTCAGGGGACACTTCACCACACAACTGGTGCCATAAAGGGGCACTTCACCATTCAGCTCCTTCAGTCAAGCCTTGTCAGGAGCTTCTGAGATCACAGAGCAGGTCCAAGGATGAGGGGGTTGGGGTGGGGGTAGGACCACACTTAAAAGAAGTTAATAGGCATCAATTCACACATACAAGATATTAATAGGCATTGATTCCCTAAGAAAGAAGAAAAGGATGTCACTAGTGTTTGACAAGATTTGGAACTGAACATTTTGTATCACGATATTAAGAGTTTTAGGTTTTATCAGTAGCTCAAACAAATATTAAACAATTTTTAAAAGGTGAAGGCCCTTACACTATATGTCTATGTAAATCTCAAATATAGATATAGAAACATATAATGTATAGTGACTCCAAGTACTTGCATTTTCTTATAATTAGAAATCAAAACCAGCAACTTTTAAAATAACAATATTAATAAAAAGGCAAGACTTGTTGGATTATACAGCTTAGGCGTCAATAAACAAGATCTATCTGAAATGTTCAAATGCTTACTCTTCCTTCCTATCAGAAAGTAAAATCCAATGAAGGACATCTTCATGAATTTGATTAATTCCACTACAAAGTTTTATACAACACTGGAATCAATCATATTGTCTAACCTGACTTATCGTAGCAATTTTGAAATGCATGTCTCTGCAAATAAGATTTCTTTTAAATACAGCACTTGAAAGAAAAATATTTACTTCAATTTTTTTGGTAAAGCAGCAGAATAAAAAAGGTTAGCAATGAAATATGCATAGGCACTAACAAAAACTTTCTCCCAGCATGGTTTATTAGCAATTTTTTAATGTCCTATTGAATGAACATATGACCCAAACTTGAACTCGCTTCTATCGGAAGTGATGATGCATTGCAATTAATCTGGAAGCATGCTGTGGAAAAACTCAAAAGCAGAAGGAGAAATCTGGCCCTGTTTTTTTGGCTTGCTGTGAAGACAGAATTAGGGAAAGATTTTTCTGATTTTTCTGCTAAAGCTTAGAGGAAGAATAAGAATATTTGAAAGCTGAAATATGAAACAAGTTTTGACCTCTTACCTCCCCCAACCTGAAGAAGAGTCAGAACAGACCCGTGAAGGTTCACAGTTTATATCCTATTTCAGCTACAACAGAAAAATAATTTTCATAACAAATCAATTGGTGAACCAGACAGTTTTAGGTATGTGATGGTGTTCTCAACACATTACTCATTAACTATACTAGCACCTTAGATTCAATCCTTTCTTCCAGAGTAACACATTTAATTTCAATTTTTAAGAAGATCATGGTGAAAAGAGCATTTATCTATTAAAACATAAAGAAATATTTTTTAAGTCTGTCTAGAAATACCACTTATTTCTGTTTCTCTCATATATCCAGATCTTTGGTAGGCAGATAATAAAGCTTGTTTAAGAAGTAAGGAGAAAGATTGATGAAAGAGAGTACTAAAATTTAGGGGTTCTAGTTCAACTGCAGGAATGATCTCATGCAAAGACAGCTAACAACTGTCACTTTGACTACTTCTTTCCTTATCTCTAAGCAGGCAGACATGCTGCTAAAATCTAAGAATAAGTACAGCTATCTTCTTGTGCTTATGTTCAATTTGCATTAAGTGCTCATTTAATCTCTGAATTTCATCAGTGTCAAAATAGAAAGAAGTATTTTTCCTTTAAAGCAATTAACCATTACTTTCAGAAATAAGAAAATAAAAAATTGAAAAAAGTTCTTGTATTATTTTTTCTCATTTCATGAAATTTTGATAAGCTATACAGAAACATCTTTTATCCTCCATATTACCACTAGCCTCATCCAGCTAAATGTGCAAATAAATATGCAACTCAGCAGAATTCAAAAAAAGTTCAGTCTTTCCATACAAGAGAAGAATAGAACCCAACAACAGTTTCAGAAATTGCTTTCCTTGAAAATACAGTAGTCATGTGTCTATTGCAATCCTTCCCTGAACACAAAAAAAACTTGTTCACAGTATCAGAAAGTTAATTTATGTATCATACATACTCAGTAAATGCATGTCCTACCCTGACAGCAAGTATATGAACCGGAGAAAAAATTAATTAGAAGTTAAACCATAGCAAATAGACTTCAGGATGCACTTATTCAGTATGAAAAATCATCTGAAGAATGAAACAAAATAATTTCTGCCCTCAATCTCTCCTTCATACAGACTTTTACTACTGTAGTTAACAATAAAATAGTTTTATATGCTTGGTCACAATGTACAAAATATTCTAGCTAAATATTTGGCAAAATAGATGGCTGGATTATAGGCCAGATAAGGCTTCTGGACAAGGAAGTGCTTTGTCTTTGAGAGTAGAACATGCTCATCTCTAAAAAGCTATGTGCATTGCAGATGGAGTTTGAAGGAAGAATAACTAGAAGGCACAAATGTCAAGTGTGAAAATGAGAAATTTCCAAGGTTCTGGAAGCAAGCAGGGAACTCTGGCATGGGCTGATAGCAGAGACATTGAGAGTACAGGCACAAGATAACGCCCCAGGGACACCAGAGGCCCAGCACAAAACATTGAGAATATCTTATGAACATTTAGAGCCAGATAAAGCAGTATTCAGGGCAAACACAGCTAAAGGACTATATGCAAAACAATTAACACACAGCAACGTCCACTGCATGGGAAGGAAGCAGGAGGAGCTGGATGTTATGTCCTAATTGCTGTTGTTGACACATGATGGAAAAAAATGCATAACTGGAGCCTTGCATCTGCTGAAAACGTGGCATAGCAAAATGTACGCTGTTCAGGACACTCTTGGAGGTAGTAGAAAATAATTTTTTATTCTGACCAAAAGAGAAGTTTTACTAGGACTGTTGCTCTTCAACACGGAATTGCTAATTAGGGATGTCAAGACTGGTGGCAGCCCGGGCTGTAGCCATGATATCCTGGTGGAATTCAGAGTCTTGAGGGACATGGACCTTGTGAAGAGTAGAGTCAGTTTGGTGTAATTTAGGAAAACAAACTGTCTGTTGTTTAAGGCAGTAATGAATAAGACCCTCCTGGGAAATGGCCCTCAGAGACAATGAAGCTGAAGCTCAGGATATTTTTCTTAGAGCACAGGAGCTCTCAATTCCCATGGGTATTAATTTGGACAAGGAAAGCCCAAGAACAGCATGGCTCAATGAGGACCTCCTGCTCAAAGTAAAGAATAAGAGGAAAATGTGCAGACAGAGGAACCAGGAATGTGTCCCTGGGGGAGAATATAGGAACACTATTCAGCTGTGTGGGGATTTGGTTTGGAAAAATAAAGCACAGCTGGAGAAGGGAAGGCTGCAGGGAGACCTTATGATGACTTTTCGCGATATAAAAAGGATCTTATGAAAACGATGGCTAAAGATTTCATATAAAGAAGAAATTCTTTACTGTGAGGGTAATGAGGCACTGGAACAGGTGGCCCAGAGATGCTGTGGATGCCCTGTCTCTGGAAATGTTCAAGGCCTGCTTGGATGGGGCATTGAGAAACCCCGTCTGGAGAAAGGTGTCCCTATCCATGTCAGGGGGGATGGAACTAGATGGTCTTTAAGGTCTGTTCCAACTCAAATAATGTTATGATTCTGTAATTCATTTGTCCCCATACATTTTTAGCGGTTCATTCAGCCAGTTTGAGGGGAAGAAGAGCAGTGAGCAAGAAGAGCTGAGAAAGGTTTGTGTTATATGTCTCCTGAGAAAGGCTATTGTGCTTAAAGAAAATTTTTCATGTCTTTATATCCATAAGTCTAACACCTCAGGTTAAACATGCACACAAAAATCAATTTTACTGTAGTCCTTTTTAATTTGTGATAGAAGTTCAAGTTGATTTTTATGTGGTTTAGAGTTTTGTAATGGAAATTATATAACAGAGTTGCTGTCACCTTGACCTGTTTTCTAAATCTCCTGTGGAAATCTGTAAAATTATACATACGCCCACACAAAAGTTAATAGCATAGGGTAGGCAGAAAATATTATTGTGTTTCATTTCGAATAGACTTGTTGAGGACATTTATAAAAATCAACTCTTTGAAACATTTGAGTCTTTTTTCTGTGATTCATCCTATGAACTTGTTTTACCTTCCACTAAATAACCATTTATATTCAGAAAGTATAAAATCCTGATATGATAAATTGATTTCAATATCTCTTCTTCGCAGATGGCGATAATTGATATATTTGACAAAATTTATGAGTCAGAGAGAGAGAAAGGTGAAGTTATATTACAAGAAAGGAAGAAATGGAGCATTATTAAGAATCTCTACTATATTATAAAAATAGAAAAGTAAGTAGAAAAACATGTAGGCATAAAACATATATTCTGACATTTGTCATCAATTATTATTACTATAAAATATTAATATGAGCCATTAAGCTAAAAAAGGCAACTGCCATTTTGAAAAAAAATCACAATTTCTTAAGCATATCTCACAAAAATACTTATATATTATTATAAATTATTTATATATGTTTATATATTAAATATTTGCATCATACATTCTGAATTTTTGGCAGATATATACATCATGGCTCAGCAGCTACTTGTGATTTGGGCTGACTTTTTAATGGCAGGTACAAAATGTAGTGAGTTCAAAGTCCTTGTATGACGGGGAAGGGGGGAATTCTTTTTTTGTAGGGTGATGGTTGAGCTGCTAAATTACCTATTCAATTGAGAAAAATTGGTTCTTGGGGTTTAAAAAATATTTATGAATCAATGTGAAAATGTGAAAATGTTCTGGAAAAAAAAAAAACACACAAAAAACCCCACCACCTTTTTCTCCTTGGCAGGTGAAAAGGAAAAATAAAAGGCTTATTGTGGGTTTATATTTTTGTATTTATGGCAAATTGGTTCTGTGTTATGTTGTCCATAAAGTCTTTGAGGTCTGAAATTAGCCTGTTGCCAGTACTCTTCCATATGAATTTTTTCAGCATGTTTTCCATATATGTTATTCATTGCTCTTCCTCCTTTAGATGCTTAGGGGAACAGGAGGATTTTAAAATTCACCTCTTGAACTGTCCACCTCTAAGTCCAAGATCAAGTATGCAACCCTACAACACTTGCAACTGCAAATAAAGTCAATTTTGGTTCCTCAGAGAAGAAAGGAAATTTCTCAGTGCCTGTAACATACATAGCTTGGAATTAAGATATTTGGAATTACGAGACAGTAGAAGAGACCATGCTGCCTGGAACATTTGATTGTTCTTTATCTGTCCCTGACTAGTCTCACCCCTTTCAGTCACTGACAAATTTTAAAAACCATTATTAAATGAAGAATCTTCTTGGTAGAATCAATCACTGAAAGTATTAAATTTATTTCCATTAAAGACCCTAACAAATAAAGGAGGAGAGAGAAAAATTTCTGAAGATTTTGTGGTATCTCACTGCCCTGTTATGCAACTAAAACCTGTCCAAATATACAGTAAGCCAGAAGGCTTTGAAGTACTCCCATGTCACTCCTCAATTCCATTTTCTCCCTTAAATATTGAGGCCAGTATTGGATTTTTCCTTTCATAAGAAAGGAAAATCAGATGCAGGAACATTAAAATTAATAGAGGTAGGACAGCCTTATAAGAAGTAATGTATGATTTTTATTTTCATGGAATATCTCATGCTACATGACTGCAAATGTCTCTGCAGCACCAGCATTTCCACAATGCAGAAACTTCTTCCTCTGTATCTTTTATTAGACTTTGGGCAACTATTGATTTTTCTCTATGTGTGCTAGGAAAGCCAAACCAAACCAGACAGATTGATTACATGTTTATAAACTTTCATCCATTTAGACTAAAAAGGTTTAAATTTCAGTTCCTCATCTACTTCTATTAATTAAGAGTTACTTCCTCAAGCATACAAAATGTTACCTACAAACTGTATTTCATAATTTTTTACCCTTAGGTGAAATATAAGTAGAATTAAATGTTTGATGTTTAATTTCATTGAAATAAAAGTATTTAGAGCTTCATTCATGTGGCAAATTCTTCAAGGAAAATCCCTGAAGGAGCTGTGAAATATCTTTTTCTTTTTTTTTTTTTTTTTCAGACAGTGATTAATTTTCAAGTTCAGACATGGGAATTCCTTCTCTATGGAATCAGACATTAGCACTAGACAATGAATGCTAGTGATTATCTTTTCCTTGCTCCCCTACATTATCATTTATTTAAAAAAAAAACAAAAAAGCAAAACACAAAACAACAAGAAAAAAATTCCATTTATGGTACGTAAGTTTATAATTTTGAGACAATGATTTCTAGCAATCCAGCAATCTTTTAAGAACTTTGAATTCCACCACAACTTTTTACTCTTTTCATGACCATTTTTCAAAATTACTAAATCTATATTTTAATTTCTTTTTTGTTTTAAATTGTTATATCTACATTAACCACTAGTTTCATGTACTTACTGAAACAGCAATGATTAGGAAAGTTGGTAAAAGTGCATATACAGGAAAATATTTCAATTCTGGAACTGAAAAAAACTCCTTAGGATTGCAATCTGAAGATTTAATGTAGCAGCTCTTTATGGCCTGACGTACTCAGCTTGGTCACACCTTTATGATACATACCAGTAATGCAGCTGCTTTTTAGAAGTAATGCAGTAAGGTAGCCCCCTCTTTTAGCAAGAAAGCTTCTGGAGTTTAATTTATAACATAGGTTATTAAAGTATTATAAAAATCCAATAGGCAGCATTTAAAAAGATACTAGATAATTGGCTTGCCTCCCGTAGTAATAGTGCAATAGGTAAATTTATTTCTCAACAAAAATCAAATGCGAGTATGAATAGTGGTGTCAGGCTGTGGATAGGAATGACACCAATAATTTAAGTATTCTCAACTTTATGCCTATTTTTAGTCCTTTATTCATGTAAAAGCAGATAAGCTGAAATACTGTTTTAAATTTAAGGATATCAATCTGTTCTGCCTTCTTATATTTGTAAGTCACTTTCAGCTTAATATTCTTCAGCTAGAAAAATAGTCCAATTGCAATTTTTTTTTTAAATATGAGACTTGTTTTAAATAATTTTTTAATATTAATATACAGATTTGCTTGGCCGTGGAGTGGCTGAATTCTTTCTTCTGGCTATGTTACTGTGCTGGTTTAAATCCCAGCAGAAAGATTAAACCATTTATGTTACCTTGTTCCATTTTTGGCCTGTCATTGTCCTGCTGAAACCATGCCCCTGCCAGGATGTGGGTGGTATGGAATTAAACAGTGGTAGAAACTCCACCCCTTTTCTCTCTGACCACAATAGTTACCTTCTCCTTTTCTGTAAGAGACAACCAGGTTTCTTGCTGTGTTCCATTAAATTAAAAAAAAAAAAATCTTGTGTGTGATATATATACATTCTGTTTTGAGAATGGAAAAGAAAGGCAAATGATGCTGTGTATGAACTGACTAGCTTTTGGTTTAACACAAACCCAGCTGCACAGTCCCTGGGTCTCCCATTCCTGTGGTGACAGAAGCCCTAGTGACCCTGGCTCTGTCTCCTAAAGGCTGCTGCCTGCTTTCTAGGGCAGTGCTGGTAGCAGAGCAGGGTTATGAACATAAATTAGGGGTGACTAGACATATGCTCAGATGATCCCAAGGGGTCCTCCTTTGCAAGTTTATCTATCACAGAGATATTACCATGCAAGCAAAATTTGCATCAGATTTGCACCTGTGTGGTGCTTGAAGTGTTCTGTCCTGAAGAGAATCTTTGCTCTCTGCTGCTGAGAATGAGAGTAACTGCTCTGGAAGATATTGAAAAAAAAAAAATCTTTTTGTTGCCTTTATCCCAAATGTCCAAACTCTACCAGCCCAGTTTATCTATTAGCATTTCATTCCCTGGTAAATATAAGCTGCAGTTATTGCAGCCATAAGACTTCTCTGAGAGACTTTTTCTTTGCTGACAGATCATATGCAGGAAAACTTTTTTATTTTCTAAAACTTGGGAGTGGATGGTGGGGTGGCAATTCTTCAAACTTAGAAGCAAAAGAAAATATAAAGGTGAAAACCCCAGAAAAAAATCATCTGAAGCTTCATAAGCAATGCCTAGATTTGTCAGACTGCAGAATTGGCCATTTTCCCATTTTCGATGAACAGCTCTTTGTTTAATACTTTATTAAAGGGTATGAGTTATCAAGTTTTGTATTTTTGTATTGCTTTAACTGAATGAAAATCTCTTACATTTATAAGACTTCCCTAACCACTACTTTATCATTTATAGGATTCTCTTTGCTTGTGCTGTTGGCTTAACTTTGTTTGTGCCATTGCTGTTGATTTTGGAAAGTTTTCTTAAATCCTGTTTGTACAAATGACTTTTATCCTACTGTTTATCTTACCCTCCTGACCACTCTCTCCTGATTCAAGGGCTCACATTGATTTAAGCAATGAGCAGAGATGTAATACTTGAACTCCTGACACAGAGAACAGTTTGTAAGCTGAACTTTAATTCACTCTATATGGCACAAAACTCACATTTCAGCAGTGCAAAACTTAACTTCCCATTTCTACTCTATATTTCTACATGACTTGCTGCTTTATATTTTACCTAATTTTTTTTTCTTCAGATTTCTCTTTCAAGCAGTCTCCCTAGAAGTTACTCTATTGTTTCCTATGGTTTTGGCAGCTGTACATTTTGCCATACCCCATTTGTCT
The DNA here is from genome assembly GCA_003676055.1 of Chloebia gouldiae. NCBI lineage: Eukaryota > Metazoa > Chordata > Aves > Passeriformes > Passeridae > Chloebia > Chloebia gouldiae. Next base: position 15,465,989 of record QUSF01000001.1, read on the forward strand.
CCTTCCAGATACTCACTTCTACACTCTTCTGGGTTTAGGTATTTAAAAAAAATACAAAATTAAATATATTTTCCAATTTTTCTAATGATGATCCCGGCCCCATCTGCACCTCTGCTCTCACCAGATGCCCAACCCTGTCCCGTTTCTTATTTTCTGAGCCGTCTCTGATGATAAACTGAGAATTCCATTTTGTAATGGATACCCATTTTGCAGAATATTAATAATCTTGTTTCTTTTTGGTATCAAGATAAATAGGCAAAAACTCAGAGAACTTATTCTTTCTCTCAATGATACAGCACCATGGGAGAAATGATGGTTAAAATACCTGAAACAAAAGGGAAGCAAAAGAGTGGAGCTTCTATTCTTTTCCCAAAATAGTGATTGCTACCTGATGTCAGTTCATTTCTTACCTGTCTTGCATATGTGCAGTGGGGAGGAAACCTGGCTTCCCAGTCCACCACACCTAGCTATGCATTTATAATCATCTAGCTACTCAAAAGCATAAGAAGTAAAAATTCATCCTGGACAACTGAGTTCCTAGTCTTATTTTGTAGGCTTTATAACATGTTGTGGACTGCAATACTCTGTTTAGACAGCTGCTCGACTCCAAAAATGAAAGAACCCTTTGAAGAAGCTTTCTTTATATAGTGAAGCATTTATAGATGAGGTACAATTATAAATAAATGATTTCAAATGCAGAATGGACAAACTCAATTGCTTTAAAAAAGAAAAAATGGATCTTGCATGGTATATACTGTAGTTCCTCACTATTTTTTTGTAAATAAAGTAAGGAATAATAATACTTTCATCTTTTAAAAATACAGGAAAGTAATATTGAAACAAATGGAAACTTGAAGCTATTATAACAAATGATGGAAATACTAGAATGAAAATTATTGGAGAAAATCCCACAAAGGAATAATAGATTACTAAACATCTAAAGTGGGAAGTTGATAATTAAACTACTGTAACTAATTTGATAAATATTTGTTACCATTATTATGATGTATTTTTATCATGAATCATAAACTTTGTGAGAGGGGAGGTTTTTGTAATTTTAAATAGAACTGTGTGACTGGCAGTCATACAAATAGACTGGCACTGATAGAAGAGTGTGTTATTTCAAAAAATTTAACATTAATATTTAAAGCTTTTAAAAATTGAGACTTTCTCAATAAGCTTTTACTCATGAGAAAATAACTTTCTTTATTTTAAATATTCTTCTCCTCAGTGACACAAAATATGAATGTGTTCAAAAGTGGAAACTGTATATTAGACATCCTTATAAAATGTTGATTTGGAAGGAGATTAAAATAGCCCAGTAGCAACTGATGATTGTGAGAATACTATCTGATCATGCATTCCATGTAAAGAATAAAGAAACAAAAAAGGGAAAACCCATAAGAATATAACAATGCTATAACCAGGTTTCAGACTAGTAAATGAACATTGGTAGTGTTGATTGAGAAAAGGAATCAAAACAATTTTCCAGCAATTTTCTGTTACTCATCCTTGAGTGTAGCAAAATCATATTTGGTCTAGGAATATGAATGAATAATTAAACAGGAGACTTTTCAAACAAGGTTCTTAATATGTTTTTTAAAAGCCAGAGCTTTCAAAATTGAGTATAGGGACATATTCATCACACTTTCCTTTATGTCTTTTACAGACATTTTTTTCTTTGCATCTTCCACATAAAAAAAAATGTTGTCTATGGGAGGACACCCAGAAATTACCATTACCATTGTTAAAAGACAGGTAAGCTTCCTGTCTGTTCTCTGAGCAGTTATACAGTACAATTTGTTTTAAATCATGTGATGAAGACATGCTGATGAAAGGAGTTGATTGAACCATTATCAGACTATGTTGTTTAAATTTATGAGCTCGCTTATGGAGATGAGTTTCTGAATTTCCCCTTTGCTGACACTGCTAAAGAGATTCCTCATTTCTTTGGATTGTTGTTGAATTTAATAGAAGAAAGAATTCAGGGGGAATAAATTACTATGAAAATAAAAATGCTTATAAAAGGAAGGGAGGAAGGGAGGAAGGGAGAAAGGGAGGAAGGAAGAAATACTTAGAGCAGATTGCCATTTTTGAACCATGAAGAAACCTTGCATCTCACAAAAACCTCTTTCTCCTTGTATTTATGTGCATGAACAGCTAGGATTTAATCAGCTTTCAAAGAACAAGGTGGTCTTTGATCTATCACTTTATTCCAAGACATTCAAACTAGGTCAAAATTTTACTGCTGCTTTTTTAATTTTGGGTTCTGCCAATTTTTTTTCTGTTGTTGTTCCAGTTCCTGAATGTTAGCTTGATTTTACAAATAAAAGATTCTCAGGCATCCTGTTTCGATGCTGCTGAACAAGTAGAATTCAAACATGAAGCCAAATTAGGTGTTCTGCGTTGGAGAGCCCTTTTAGTCATTCCATAGAAGACAACTGGGAAGCAGCATATAGACGCTGCAATAATTAGGGAGTTTGGGCTCAGTCATGAATTTGAATTTGAATCTGAATCCCAGGCCTCTACTTATTTCATCTCGTGTCTTTATTCTTGTTTGCTTTAAATCTTGGAAAAATAAAAAAAACCACAATGAGAGAACAGGAATTTTATGCAAAAAATGTCAGAATTGGAGTACTGTATCTGCTGTAGAATAAAACTAAATAACATTATGGCAGTGTAGTACCCTGTAACTGGTAGACTATGGTTTGCCACACAATCTCATTTAGAATGTAAGAGAAAATCTGCAGAACCTGAAAACATTTGTAAAAATTTTCAGAGTCAGAAAGGGCAGGAAGACAGTAATGTTCAATTCAAAAAAGAATTATTTTTCTGCCCCCAGTTTCTCACTATAGAAAAAACCCTAAAATCATAATACAGAATCAAATTAATCTTGTAGGGTCAAAAGTCAGGTTCTATCCTTTCTCTAGGTCTCTATTAGTTCAAAATCCTTGGAGATTTTTTTTTTTCAGAATTTTATGCTACACTTTTTTTTTTTCCACTCAATAAGTCGTTCTGTTAAAAAAATGTAACAATGGGAAATACTAATTTTTTCCTCCAAGGTCAAGGGGTTTTCAGCCACAGTGACATAAAGAAGAATTAACTTCTCTGTGGCTGCTTATGTCTTACTTATAAGTCCATCTAACCATCAAACACAGCAACAACCAATCTGCAAAACCGTCCTCAGTACACTCTTTGACTGTGCTGCAAACTTTGCTCAGAGAAAATAATATAGAGAACAGAACAGAGGGAACATTCCTGTCTACAACATTCTGTGTACAATTATTAAGTAAAACATATTAAAAAATGCACATGTTATAAAAACCAATGCAGCATTATTTTGTTATTTATTAGTGTTTACTATATATCAGTTCTCTAAAAGAGAGTAATTTGACATTTTTTTCTCATAGTTCATTAGCAACCATATTTGAATGTCATATTTATATAAACATATTCAGTTTATGTAAAATGGAAAATAAATCTTGCTTTCTTTCTAATAGCTTTAGCAGACCCTTCTTCCCTTTTTTTTTTTTCTTCCTAATTTTATTCTTTAAGAATGGATTGTGTCATAATCAAAAGCAAACTTCTACTCATATGCAGATCTGGATGCTGATGCAACATATGAAAAAATCATGGACTCTAATGCACTTTTATTAACTAGTTAATTCTCTTACTGTCTTTCAACCACTGTGACTCAAATAAAACTTTTATTCAAATGGTTTCTGAGTATCTTTTTTCTGTCCTCTGGTGATCATTTTGCTTATGATACCACAGCCTTATTTATACAACTTAGACTGTTCAAACTAGATGCAATTAAAAAAAAATGTTTGGCCATCTAATAAACAAATAAAAAATTACAGACAGAAAAAAAAATTGTTACAATATTGGTTTAAAATTACTGCTATTCTTTTCTATTTATCTATATAATATCTCTATTTAGATTTTGAATCTCTCTCTGGCTAAAACACATCTACATAGCTGGATATATTGAAAGCTTAGCTATAACTAAGAAGTGATCTTTTTTTTCATAGGAAATACATCTATAATTTTATCTAAACCACCTAACTGATGGAAGACAGAGTCCAAGTCAAGCGATTTATCCAGCTAAGCATGACTGTAGCATTCCTAAACTCTTCAGGATAGAAATAATATTTTAAATATGTTAAATGGCATGATTAGTTGCTAGAAGTGTATGGGGACAAAAAGAAAGCAGAATGACAAGTTTTGGTACAGAATTCTTTGTTACCAAGAAAAAGAGAGATTGGGGGTTTTAAATTATTTTGAATATATTTGTACTTTCACATAGCTCTTTATCAGAAGGATACTAACAATTAACGAATAGTGAATAAAATGGGAATTTTATATCCATTAAAATTTATTAACAACATTTGAACTTCAATAAATTGAAAAGATGTTAGGTTATGAAAATTTCCCTTTTGTAATTTTCCCATAGGAATTCACAATATTAGACAACTTTTTCTGAATCTGTCTCAGACTTAAAAGGGGAAAAATTCTATATCACATACATATAATGCATTTAATGAACATTTCCATTTTCACTCCTGGTAGGAAGAAGATGGCAGATGAAAGTGAATAAAAGAAGATGAAAGAAAGAGAATAATTGTCATTATAATACAGAAAGATTACTGTATTTGAAAGACTCAGTGTCTTTCCTGACAGTATTCCAAATCCTTACATATCTGTTTTCTCACAACCCTATTTTCTCACAACCCTGTTTTCTCACAACCCTATTTTCTCACAACCCTATTTTCTCTTCTACTATTGGTTCTGAATAAAAGGGCTGTAATAGCAAGCGCTTGTAAGACACACTGCTTCTCAAGTAGGATTACATCTGGAATTTTTATTTTCCAAAATCTTGGATGATAATTTAAAATGTGATGGTTAATAAGAGGAAGAATAATTATGGTAGTTAATTAATTAATTAAAGAATAATTAGGTAAATGACTGAGAGGATCAGATTTTTCCTGGACTTTATTGTGGTTGAACAGGCATATTTTTTTTTCCTTTCACAATGTAAGTGCAAGTCCTTCAGCCTCATACTACTGAAAGATACAGTTCTGTGTGTGTTAATGCACAGAGCTTTCTAGGATAAGTGGGATATCTAGGAGGGAAGGAAAAATGATACAGTACCCCACCACAAATAAAGCAGTGCCACATACATTGTCTCTGTCAGTGCCATGTACACTGTCTGTCAGATCCATAACACGTCCAGGCTATACCAGCTCTTTACACCCACATGATTTGTCACTATGTTGGGCAGTGTCACCTATAGCAGAAAGAGTCTTTTATGGGATCACTAAAGTGCTTTATTCTTGGTCAGGAAGGCATGAATGCCTTTTTTTGCATCTGTAAGCAAATATGAATTCCAAATGTATATTTTCCATTAGCGACTGAGAGCAAGAATTCAGTCGCGATAACCTAATGGCTTTTAGCTTCTTGTAATATACATTATCCAGGCAAATGTTCTCAGACTGTGGCAGTGTTTTTGTGGCTTGTATTACTTATTCTTTTTAGATGATTTATGTCAAGATAATGTTATGCTTTAGCGTAGAGTATTTTATTCTGAGAATAAAATTTTTAGACTGTATTTCAACTCTGTTTATACGTGTATATGTCCCATGTGCACATATGCGGTAAAATATGGGATTTGTTTCCATAGTTGTAAAATGTATACATACATAGGCAGCCCCTAGAAGCGTAGATGAAGAGATCATAGAAGTTTTTTCATATCTTCCTTGTCCCTCCATTTCCTCTGTTCCTCTTCCTATCAGCCATACAGCTATTCACTTATCAATCCTGCCACATACAACTAACATGTTCTTGAAGTTTTCAAGTGATCTCCCATCTTCTCCAGCACCTGTTTCAAATGGAAAGATCGGTGCTTTACTATGCTTTATAAGTGTTTTTCCATCTAACTAATCTCTCTTAACAAGAGTTTGATGGTAAGTGTCAACAAAATAGTTAATGCTTGTTCTTGAAACCTTTTGAAGTTTTCAGCGAAGTAAATATGAGTAGAAAAGGAGTCCTCAGTACGTAGCAGTTTTCAATAGGAAAATTATATCCTTAAGTCTGACTTTAATGGCACTTTCAACTATTCCTCAAGCATTTCTCTTGAATAAGCTGCTTCTTTTTGGACACTTGCAATTCAGTAACAACAATAGAAGGAATAATGCAAGCCTCTTACACTTACTTCAGTTTTCTCAATATTTTATTCACTCATCATCTCCAGTTAAGATCCATATATATTTTCAGAACTGTAAGGGTTTTTTACATATTTTTTCTTGGTTTTGAAGGAAACAGAGGTTGGTAAATTTTTCTTCTTCAAAATAATTCAGATTTTTTAACTAGAGTCATATTCTTTTTCCTCTGGGACTCATTTTCTTCATTGCACCCCAAGGACTCCGTTTTTATTTCAGTAACTTTCTTCTCCAGTCATTTAGCTAGAGTTTAAATAGCTCCATCTGACAAATAATACTGAAATCTGTAAAAGTCATGGATGATTACAGAAGAGAGTATTGCATAGCTGGATCATTGTAATTACATGTCTCTTAGCAATGAAATAAACTTTTAAGCAAATGAGTGTATACTGGACAGTATATAGATGCTTTGATCTCTTTTCCCCAAAAATATTGCATATAAAATTGAGGTAAGTCGGCATTTGATCATACTGTGGACGTTCACTTTGTGGCCTGTACGATCATCCAATATTAGCCAATGTTACACGGAGTAAAAATGTACATTCATATTCTCCTTTTATTCAGCTTTAGTCTTTTTCTTGGCTACATTGCCTAACACAAAATATTAGCTCCAGCTTTTAAAGGTTCTTTTCAAACTGTACTTGTTTCTTTGCAAACAGTCATAAAAAGTTGACTTTGAACAATGAGGACTACAGGACTTTAAGATAAATGTTGATGTTTGGCATTGTTTGCATATCCTAGTATTATGAGTAATTTTCTATATTTTCTGTAATGAAATGTAATGATTTGCTCTGCTGTTGCCTCCTAAAAATCAATAAAAGATGATCCAGAGTTAATGTACTCTATAGTCTAGTTGAACACTTAAAACAAGAAATAGGCCTTGAGCACTTTGGGACATAATCCAAATGGTTGGACTTTAAATGTGAAATAATTACACTGTGAAAGACATTTTTCTCATAATTGAGATAAGCCCATAAATACACTTCAGTCTTATTATAAAACTATTCTCAAGAGGGAAAAAATTCATGTGGTTAAATGACATTGTGCAATATGGAGTAAAAAAAAAGAGAGAAAATTGTGAATTTTCATTCAGCACAGTAAATTGAATAAGCATTAAGTAAATGCCTCGATTTCAAATTAAGTGATTACTTGTAAGAGTCTCTGAGAATTCATTAATGAATCCTCATTAATAGGAAGCAGGTGGAAGTGAAATTCATTAGCAAGCAGTCTCCCTCATAGTTCTTCATGGTATAGATGTAGGTCACAGCCTAACTGAGCAGTGCAACAAAAAACTGAAACACCCTTTCTAAGTCTTCAGAAATGGATTGCAAGCAAACAATTTCTTTTCAAGTCCTCAGAAATGGATGGCAAGCAAACAACATGGAAGAAAACTGATTGATTGTGCATGAATTTAGAAAAAAAAACAAAGATGTGAAAAGGGCAGACAAACTTTTTTATCAACATATGCTCATTGAGGGTGAAAACATGAGAATAGAATTTATAAGTGTTTTTCCATCTAACTAATCTAACTAAGAATAGGTGAAGGGGGAATATCACCATTTACATTGAATTTTATTGTGCCTTCTCTGTTTTTGTGTATATGTTGAACCTCAGTGCACCTAAGGATTTCTCTTCCCAAATACACACTATTATTTTATGTTTGATTTTTCCTGTGATCACAACATAATCATATATGAGGAGGAATAACTTCAAAGGTGATTGCAAAGAATGTCCTGCTAACAGTCCTTTCAGAACTATTAAAATTGCATTATATTATATTTGGGAAAGGTAGAAGAGAAGGAAAACAGAATGATCTGGCAAATCATGATTGTGTAGATTTTGATAAATAACTTACAACTCAAGATTTTAATATTTTTAGTGTGGCATTCAAATTAGGGGGATACTTGTAGTAATGGTTGCGTGAGTATAATGCTGTTTTTTATGCTTTGGGTTGCAATAACTATTCCAAACATCAAAATAATACCTGCTTAATGATGCAAGATGCTGCACAGATTATTAACTTTCAAGTAAACATTTAGAAAAAAAAGAAAAGCAACTCAATAAAGTAATTACATAACAAATAGCACAGTTACATTTTTAGCAGGACCTATTTATTCAGAAACAGACCATTTGCTTTTTCATTTGTCCAGCTCTGTAAAATAATATTTCAGTGTCTTTGCTCTATGTAGGATCCAAATTTTATTTTAAAAAGTCCTGGACAACATAGAATCATAGATTTAATTAATTTAGAAGGGACCTTGAAGGCTTAACCACCTTGGAAAACAAGAGCCAAATAGATCAAGTTGCTCAGGAGCTTTTCAGGTTATTTTATTTATCTCTGAAGATGTAGGCTTCACCACCTTTCTGAGTCCCTGCTCCACTCTCACATTGCACCAGCCTCCTGAATAAAAATTACTTGTGTCTGCCTCTCCTTGTTTAATATGTGTTCCAGTCCCAGTTGTCACTGTGGTGCTCCACTAGACTCACTGAGATATAAAGGCATCTTTTCTTATATTGGGATCTCTAAAGTATGAAAGAACAGCACTTTGGATGCTGCTGGCATTCAGCTTGCTGTTTACCATGACTATCAAGTACTGCAAAGGTCTTTCTGAGCCTTGTAGAGCTACTCTGTCTCCAGCCAGGGCCCAGCCCTGTGGTTATTTCAAACCAGAAGCAGAAGCTTCCATCAGTCTTTGTTGAACTTCAGGGCGGGTTTCACCAGGGTCAAGGTTTCTCTGCAGCAGCCCTGCCCTATATAAGGTCGATCACTTTTTCAACCACATCCACAATCCATATACAGTTTAGTGTCAGCCTTAAAAATTCTTCAGGTTCACTATATAACATTATTAGAGACACTGAACAGTACTGACCCCTGAGGAACACAACTTACAACTTGCCACAAGTTTGACTTTTTACCACACGTTGACTTCAAACATTGGAGGCCAATAACTCAGCAGATTTTTAATGCATTTGCCAGCCAACCTTCCCAAACTGTATTTTCATTCACAGGAGCTGTTATCTCATTCTAGAGCACTATCACGTTAGTTAGACACAAGCTGCTGTTTTCTCTTCTGCTGGGTACCAGTACACAGCTTTTAGGAGGATGCATTTCATTATTTTTTGGCTCATATCTGTCATGTCACCTTTAATTCTCTGGATCTCCTTTCATGCCCATTTGAAGATGATATTAAAGTTGTCTCAACTATATACTTAAGAGAAAATTTGTTTATAGTAAAAAACAAAATCTGTATTAAATAAATAAATCCTATATTTATACAACAACAAGTCAAATATACTTTGAATATGTGAGATAATAATCTCAGTACTGGTCAACACCTACTTTGAGCACTTGCTAATTAGTGTGGTGCAATAATATTTAGTGCCTAAATATTCTGATAGAATACAATCTGAAAACAAAAAACAATTTATACACCAAAAAAACATTAGTCAGATCTATTTAGTGTCTCCAGCTTCCAAAGTTTCCTCTTAATGCTAAATATAACAGGTCATCCAACATAACTAGTCATCTTCACATGTCTTGATATCAGAAAGGAAATGGATAAAACAAACGTAAATAATTAAGCCTATCAGTGTACTCTTTCTATTGGATGAGGGAAAAATTTATTATGCCTATGAGTTCATTATTAATTTATTTTTTTAATTGCACACTGGTTTGTCTCAGATTCTTCAAAAACATTTCTTTATCTTTTGTAGCTCAAACAGTTATATATTGCAAATAGAAATTGATAAATATAGGTTTATGGAATGTAACATACAAACATCACAATATATGCATTCAAAGAATAAAATATGCAGGCTAAACTTTGATATAGAGTGTCTAAGTATCCTTTTCAAAGTGCTGGCTTCTACATCACTAGAAAATCTGCTCAGACAATTAGTAGAGCTTATGAACAAGGAATCTCCCTGTTAGTGATCAAATTCCTGCTCGGTGGCATAGTACCTTTAATTGCAAGGGGAAATTTTCAATGTCTAAATACCAAGCTACACACAGTTTTAGATATATTTACTTGTACTGGAGGTGGGTAAAGCCATAAAAACAAACCTTTTATTCTTGAAATCTTGTAAGTTCACATATCTCCCTATGCATTGTTTTACTTTGCTCTCTTAAACAGGTATCAGTAAGTGCATATCTAAATGTTATTATCAATCTGGAACAATTTTTATTTTCACTGACTTTTTATACTGCGGGAATGATTCAGAATATAGTATGAAGTGAATGTTGCACCAAGATGGACCAAAGTGCTCATTAAGCCTCATTACTGAGTGGAGGAATATTCCAGGAGCTGGGAATTGACAGAATGAAGTTATGAACTCCAATTAGTTGTGAAACATTTCTTCCTCAGAAGTGAGGTAATATATATACTGAATTATATATGCCAAGTGAAGTATGATGCTGAATTGTTTGTTTGTTTTCTGTCCTATAACTTCTTTGCGATTAGTAAATGTGAAAAAGAACAGTATATTACAGTTAGTTTAAAATATAGGACATAATGCACAAGATGTTCTGCTAGCACAGGACAGTGATATGAGAACCCTAGGGGGAAATCAAGTGTTTTCTACTTAATTTTTGTTCTTTTTTTGATGTCTCAATACTTGTTTAAAGTATACTGAAAAATACTGCAAGTAATTTTCAAGATGTTTGTGAGTCATGCTTAATAATATTTTGTAATGGAATTTAGAATACAATATCCCAAACTCCAGCTGATACAATCATAGTCTTCTGAGAAGTTCTGCAAACTGCTAATTCTGTCATTAGAACCCGCGGTGGACATCTAAATGTCAAAAAATTAGATTCAGTCCCTGCAGCTTATAATGAAGCATCATACTATTGTTATAGCTAAGTTAGTAGTATAAGTTTATCAGATCTTTTAAAAGAATTTTATGATCCAAAGTTTTTCCATTAGAATACACATACGTCTTTTTCCATAGGTGTACATATAGGACAGTTTTCAATTCAGTCATATCTCTGGATATTCTTATTTCTATTTAAAGAAATAATTATAAATTATAATTAATAAAAGAATAGTATACTGCTGTAGAGCAAGGAATCCAGATCTTCCCTACACTGAGCAGCAAAACGAGACACACAAGATTTGGTGCTGTATACAGGGGAATATTTAAACTTGAGGAGTTTTACCTGCATTTTAGACACAATGAAAAGGTGGTTTTTGAAGAAACTCTCCTAAACAGAAAATGTATCCATTTTTCCTATTGGGTCTGTTCCTGCTTAGTTTTTCTGATGCACCCTTGCACTTCAGAGGCAGTAGGTTTGCTTTTTCTTTGCATATTGACAGCTGCGAATTGTCTTCCTCCAGTCAATGAGGAACTTAATGGGGACATTGGTTCTGTACTGAACCTGTGCAAAACCCAGAAGACTGTACATATTCTTCTGCACACCAGCAGCTTGTGGTCTCATGGCAAGAAATTTAGACTGAATGCTTTAGCTCAGCATTTCCACACATTAATGATGTTGTGGTATCTTTTACTTTCATCATGAATTTGAAATACTTAGGTTGGCAATGCAATGTTTTGAGTAATGTTGCAACATTTTTCAGTATTTCTTGAACTTTTGGCATGTATTACAGGATTTAATTCCTGGTTAATGGTATTTCCAAATTTTGTAATTTTGTGTACCACAGTGAGTTTATTGTAATGTGGAAGTGCTTCACCTTCTCCAAGAGAAATTCAGTTCCAAAATTAGGTTTCAAATGCACATTAAGAACAGAAATTAGAACATTAAATTAATGTTCATTACAAGATCTTCACACAAATCAGTGCCACTGACAAGTTTTGAGCAGAGTGAGAATGACAGGACTTTTGAAAGTCAGGCAATTAAATTAACTGGAAGAGATGTATGAAGGAATTTACACAGCCCTTTCCAGTCCATTTGAAACCTCTAATGCTTATTGCTACCATAAAAAGCACAGTTCACTTAGTTTATTTCAAAATCATGCATTTATTTTACACAAAACTAAAGTGCAGAATAGTTAATTTAACTATTCAATTTGTTGACATGATCAGCCTTGTAAAGAGTTATTAATATTTAAATAAATTCATAAAAGTTGTAAATAAGTAAAAGTGATCCAGTCTTAGTAGCTTATGTAAAACATATTACAATTATTTTTCTTTCTACAAACAACTACAGAAGATATTTGGGTGATTACTTATATAATGGAAATAGCAAAACTGGATTTGTAATACAAAAGATTGAAAATCTAAAGCAAGTATTCCTGAAACAACCTTGTGATTTATTATTTCTTTCTGCTGACTAGAACTGCCATATTAGAATTTCACTGCTGAATTTCTTTGTGTCAATATATATTGCAATATATTTATTGCAAAATAAAAAATATTGTATGTTGTATGCCTTTAGCTTTGCAAAGAACTGTTGCTGTTACTAAGGCTTTACTTACAGCTCTTCCTCTAAAAAGATTTTTTTTTAATACCTAAAAAATAATTCCTCACACACAGCACATTGGCATACTGTAGTGGCAAATACATTAAGAAAGGTATATTTCTGGAATCTACTTTCCTGTGGCTGCTGATGGTACCCAGAACACCCACTAAACCTTGTCCAGTTAGCTGTTTTCATGCCGTGTTGACTGCCTACTGAAAATGACTGGACTGTTTGTCTGTACTTTACTGATCTCATCACTCTCTGGAGAATAAATTTATTGATTCATTGATGACCCTTTTAATAATGCAATTACATTTCATACTGCTTAATTGATTCACTGCTTCTGTTGATTGTGAATTTATTGATTTCATTCGCTCAGCTAATTTTTAATCCTTTAACTTTGCCTGTTTAATTTCACTCCATTACCTGTGTATTTTACTTATAATGAGTTTTACAACCTAATTGACTCTGTACCTACATGATTTTCCCACTTAATTAATTGTATGTTTATACAATTAATTGCATGGATTATAAACCCCTAATTAATTGATTACTGTTTAATCACATAATTTCCTGGTGCTGAGCTGCAAAAAATGTGGTGGCCATAGTCACATTCTCACAATATTTGCCCACATTTAACCATGTCTTTTTTATCCTCCCTACTTTTCGTCACCTATCACCATCTCTCTACCTTTTAATGACCCCATTGTTTCACTCTTACTTTTTTATTTCCATTAAATACTCATTAGTCTCTAACACTGTCGGAACTTGTCTTTATTAATGTTATCATAAGTTTAATTAAATTTTTATTCAAATTTTGCTTCTTCTAATTAGAAGCTGGAGTATGTTTCTGCAAGGAATCTGAATTTAATCCCAGATTATCATATATTATACTAGAATAATCCTGGCAAATTAATTTAAATCATTCAAGAAGAACAAAACAAACCAAAACTGAAATAGATCATAGGCCTATGATAGCATAGTTAGGAATCCGAGTATTTTTCCATACAGAACTACCCAGAGGGCTATAAAATGCCCTCTGCTATCTATTTACTCCTACGAATCTTAAAGGGAGCTAACATTATACAAGTACCTCACTAAAAGTAATCTGTACCACAGCTCCTCAAAACTTTTCTGAGAAAAATAGATATGGCTTTGAGTGTCTTGAGGAGAAGACAGGAGCCAAGCTTTTAAATGTCTTGTAAGTACCTCTTCTTTTTTATCTCTTTTTTATTTTTTTTTTCTCTCTACTTAAGGGATCAATGCTTCCTTCCCAGTTTCAGAGCTTTTCACAGTTATGCATCTCACTTCTGGGCTGAGCCTAGTCTTTGAAGCCAAAGAGATGAAACTCTGTTATGTGCAGAAAGAATTCTATGTGCAGACTGCTGCACATAGAAAATGTCTTGATAATATGGATGGGCTCTGTGGATGTCCCTTTCAAGGTCTGTAGTGTATAGACATAATATTTCATGCTTTCTGAACCACTTTGGTGCAACCAGGAAGAGGTTAAGAAGCAGCTAAATAGACTTGCTGAGTGTCTCTGAGCAGAAAGATTTTACTGGGTTTAACTGAGTGGAAATTGACAAAGATTTGATGACAGAAGAATAAAATTACTCCTCTAGCGAGAATACCCTAATGCAACTGTGCTTCAAACACCTTTAAATGTCCCTTACCTGCTGTAGTAGGCTAATTTATTTATGAAAGAGTGAAACTTCTAAATAGAAATATTAAACAACTAGTGGCATGTCTTCCAAGTTTCAGATTCTACTATCAAATTAAAACTTCTGTTTCTAATTTACTTTAAAAGTATTGTAAACAAATACAGCTGTGCCAGCTGGCAACATATTATTTCCCCCACATATAACATAGATAAAATAAACATTAAGTTATAGCATTGTGTCATAGGGATCCACACACAAATATTGTATTATTTAGTGAAAAAGGCTGAAATGTTGCATTCCATTTTGATTTTTATAGGCAAAAATTATGGTAATGTGGGTAGACACAATGAATGTCCTAATTTAACATAGCAGAAATTAGACTAGGCTAAAGCAAAAGATTAGAAACTATCCAAATATAATTTTTGGTGTCTGATGGGCTCTGTGAAATTTAACTTTGAGTACTTAGGGAGATGAAGTGGCTGAGTTAAGCTTAGAATCATGTACTGTTACCTTTGAGAAAATGATGTGGAGAACTGAAGAACCAAGCTTTTGCAAAAGTAGAGATATGTGTTTAACCTTAAAAAGTGGAAATCTGTAAATGTATAATCTTAAAGATAGTTTTCTCCACAGTGAAAGAAATAATTTAAAGACATCTAGAAGGCAATAAGGAGAAGCACAAAGGACAAAACATTTCAAAGAATCTTTTTTGCTTTTTGTAAGAAGATAAAAGACTGCAGATAGAATAGTACAATGATATCATACATATTGGCATATCTATTAATATATGGTCTCCATAGTAACACTTTTGAAAATGTATCTCACATGATTGCATAAGCATATTAGAAGCACATAGATTATTTGAATTTACTACTGACTAGTATATTTTAAAAATATATTCAAAATAATTTTGCAATTCTTTTCCTGACAAACTGTGCAACTGTGTAATTCTTTTCCTGACAAACAGAAGAATTTAGAATATCTCCTATTCTAAATCTGATACCATTCAAAATGTCATGAATGTTTTTAAAGACTTAGTGGTGTTTATATTAAATCTGCAGATGCCAGTGAATCCATGTAGGCTTAGTGGCAGACAGGACTAGTTTTCAAAGAGATATCCCTACACTGGAGCAATAACAAAAAAATATAATTCCAATAAGATTCAGTGTCCTACCTGTAATAAAAATATTTATTTAAATGGAAGGATTAAGGATGGCTGACACCAGGCTGGCAGAAATTAACTTCAGGTCATAGTAAAGTTGAGTATGAAACAATATTACCACAATGCTATGAGAAAGAAAAATAAGATACTAGGTTATAGAGAAAACTCTTTATTTGTAAAATTGGCAATAATCTGGAGTTCTGTGACCAACTTGAGGTATAAACTTTCCAAGAAGGCCTAGAATGAGGTGGAAAAAATTATCATACATCTATCATCTGTAGCAGACAACTAAGGAAATCATGTAAGACTTTTACTTTTTAAGTCTAGACAGAGTGAATCAAGGCTCTTAGTTCTAGAACATAAGCTGCTCTTCATGTGTTCAACTGAGAGTCCAAGGAACTATGGCTTTATATTATAACTAAGGAAATTTAGATTAGATTCAGAGCATACTTTCTTTGAAAGGCTTGCTAAGCCCTGACTATAATTCCTTTGGCACAGTAGAAAATTCAAGTGACAGACAGATGTGGTTATATGTCAAATAGGCAATGGACTATTATCACAAGATTCTGCCTTGAATAGATTGCCGTAGAAAAGACCTGTATTTTCCATCTTGCAATATGCTTTTCAGTCTTGTATATGTTTATTTTTCCCATCTATGTTCTAGTCTTATAGGTTAGAAATACAGAGAAAGACATATTTTTCCAATTAATGCTGGAATATATAAAAAAAATTATATGATATGGGAGTGCAAGACACTTTTTAGTCTCTAACTCACTAAGAATATTGTTGCCATTTTTAGATGACAAATGGTCATTATAATGGAATTATAATGGCAAAAATTGAAAGTGTTTTGTCAAGGAAATACTAGTCACTGAATCTATTCCTCATTCTTTGCTCAAGTGAAATAATAAAAAACTACTTTTCACTTCTAATTTAATGGGGATTATCAATTTTATATTTGAGAATATCTAAAGCAGACAGTCTGTGTAAAACATTTTCCTCCAGGCCAAAATTTGAAGTGCTTACTTTTTTCATCTGACAAGCAAATCACCATGATCTTTTGAAGAAGCAGACTTACAGAAAATGCCTGGGTACTAAACAAATGCTTTTTAAATTTCCAATATCAAAGAGAGATGGGCAATATATTCTGAATGCTTCAGAAACCTGTCCATGTATTTTCTAAGCCTGTCTTTCCCAGCTGTATTTCTAGCAAAATCAGCAAAGCTTCATATTCTGCACAACTGACTGAAAAAACAAATCAAGGTCCTTGGAAATAAGTGTTTAGGCAAGAGAGGGGCTGGGATTTTTCTTTCCCACAGTCTCACAGAGTCTGTAATTCCAAATGCAAGCTCAGAAAGTATAAGGGCAGCTAAAAACACAAAACAAAGTAAGAAAATGCCCTTGCATTTTCTCATGTAGCAGCATTCCTCCCAGTACCTGTATGCAAATAAACATGTTAAATACACTTATTTCTAGTTAATCCATAAAAGCTTGGAACTTGCCTTTGAATGCTGCTGAAGTCTTTGCTCAAAAAATAGCAAACCTTCAGGATCCCTTTAAAACTACTTAAAAAGTCTGAAACAGTTTGGGTTCAGAGTGCAAATCCATGCAAGCTCGTATGGACTTCTGGTTCTTTGTAGATAGCAGAAAATGTTGTCAGATCATGAGATGGAAACAGCCAGCAGAGTTTTCAGTACACAGAGGCCTGAGATAAAAACAAAACACAGTATTGTCATTTTGTAACAGCTTTAATCACACATAACAGTTTGTTCTTATGAATATGTATGAGACACTGATGAACATGAATGATTGATATTTATGATTCTCAAAGTGAAGAAGCTTATCTATATGTAGATTAAGTACTTCCAAGAAAACTATTCCTTTTCTCCCTCCTCTTTTGGCAAAACTTCTGCACCAATGAATGTTCAAAACTTATATCTTTCCTGCAAAAACAGCTTAAAGCTCATAAGAAAAATATTCTCATCTATTTTTTTCAAATATTTTACTCCTAGATTTCTCAGAATAATTTGAAAGAATATATAACCATCTCTATGCAAAACATTATTTTAATATATTTAGGAAATATGGCAAGGAAGAGACAAACAAAGTATGATGGGTTTATCTTTATATTAATGCTAATATATTTAACAGGGATAATAATGGAAATAGAAATATTATGCAGAAGTATTGTGAATTAATTTTACCAGTTATGATAATGAATACACATATATGAGGTTAAAACTATTGGTTAAATATACTTAGCCTTGGAGAAAATGAGCCTTGCTCAGTGAAAGCTGAAATTTCCCTTACACCATATTAATCCATAAAAAGCATAAAACTTGGCCTCTGAAAAATCTCTGAATTTTGCATATTTTATATAATACAAAATGCCTAATATTTAAAAAAAAAAATCTTGGTTAGGGTTATGAGATTTGTTCAATATTTTCCATGTGGTTTAGATACTAAGTTGCCTCTCACACAAGTGCTGCAATTAACATACAGTGTCAAACCCTCTCTATTATTGCATGTTGGAATAGAAAATGAGAAGTCTATTGAAATATTAAAATCATATAGGTTTGTATTACTTTTAATTAATGTAATGTATTAAATGCACGCAATTAATATATGAAATTTATTAAATGCAATACAAACCTATACGATTTTAATATTACAATAGATGACAGAAAAATATTGGAGGCAACAGTAAAAAATATTCAATGATACCATGGTCTCATGATCTGCTAGGACAAGTGGGGTGTTGTGATGGTTTGTTAAACGATCCCAGAAGTGCAAAAAGGCAAACAGCAGGGGACTATCAGTTTAATCACAACAAATGCACCTTTATTAAGAGCCAACTGCAAATGCGATAGAGGGATCAGAAAAGAAGATAAAAGATAGAAAGAGAAAGAAAGAGGAGGAACAGTTATAGCTACCAACGCAGAGGAAATCCTCGCTGGTCTGGACAATGCCGATCCGTCTTGTCGTGTCAGGGAGAATCTTAAAGTCTTGGTTAACTCAGGGGTCTTTTATAGTCCTCTGTCAAGGGTGGGGGAACAGGCAATCAACAATGAATGTTGAAATCATTGAGGGAGAACAGGTGCAATGAAGAATATGTCCATTGAAGCCACCAAGGGGGAACAGGTCATGTTATAAGCAGTGAGTGAGAGCCATTGTCTCTTCAATGACCACACCTGGGCAAACAGTGATCAGGCCAGCCCTCCTCCCTGTGATAGGGGTCTCAGTCCTTGGGAGAGGGCTTCAATCTTCATCTGCAACAGTGGTCATGAGGCAGAGGAGGGGTCTTCTGTGGGAGATCACCAGAGTAACCCCAGAAAGTTCATTTGGCCAAGAGGTAGGAAAATTCGTGGGTTGAGCAGGTATCGTGAAGCAGGTATAAGCATGCAGAAGAAGCTGCTCCTTGCCAGGTCCTTGCCAGGCCCTGCTCAAAGCAGTGTTCCATGGTGGCACAGCAAACACACCTGTAAATAATTATCCACCTCTCTCTAAGCTGGAATTCCAGTCGGCATTTCCAGGATCTCAGTCTCTACCATTGTGGCAAACGTGAGGCAAAAATGAGGGGAACTTTGGACCATCTCTTGCACATGCTTTATTTTGGGAATGAAAATGAAATTACACCTTGTCTATACAAACAAGAAAATACTTTTCAAGTGGAAAACAATGGCAAATATTTTTAAGTGACATTATAATAGTAGCCCCTTACCTCTTAGCATCTTTTGAATGCTCCCTCATGGTTTCAGCATTTCAAGGCACACTCAGCTTCAGGAAGCTGGATTAATGATGTAATGAGACAATTAAGATGAAAAGAAAGGGACCTGCTGTTCAGGTGATAGATACTGTGTATGAGATTTTGCTGTACCAATATGTGTCTCAAGATGCACAGGTATTTTTAACAAAAGTTACTATATCCTCAAAGTATATTTTGACTTAAACATGCCCTACAAATTCATCTAGATATCTGAATTAATTTCCAATGGCACTTATCCTAACAATTAGGCATTTCATTTAGATCCATGTTCTGGTCCAGGTCTATGAATGAAATTTAAAAATGAAATAATGTGTGAATGTCCAGAAAGTGGCCATTTATAGCTGTGAGCTTTGATGAAAAACTTTACAGGCTTCTTTAAATATGATCAGCAGATATTTCTTCTAAATGTGGTGGATGCTAATGCAACATGTCATTTACTCAGTGAAGAGCTTTTGGTATCTTTTTAGACCTTTTAGTCTTCAGGTGCAGATTTGATGTTGTTACTATTGGCTGAACAATTTCATCTCAAAAAACCCCACAAAAGTCCCTTCTGAAAAGCACTTCTAAGCTCCTGGGGTTTACCTTGTTAATGGTCTAAGTCTTGTTCTGGTTGTCAGTAACAAGCATTGAAGTTTGAAAAAGTGTAAGGAAGGTTATTAGATGTGCAAAAGGAAAAAGGTGTGAACAAAACAAAACCAACTAGAGCAGTCAAAACTCAATTATCATTAGAGCAAAGAAAGAAGGATGGAGATCTGAAAGAGAGGGAAGAAAGAGTTCTATTTGCTATTGATAATAAAAAATTGCTGTTGGTAATAAAATTGCTATTGGCAATTAAAAATAAAACCTACTAAAAATTTCCATACACTGTATCAGTACAACAGTTGCAATATTCCAGTCTATTACATGAAATAGTACTTTCCTTGATTAAAAAAAATAATAAAAACACATTTTTTAGCTTAATAACTCTGATATATCATAATGAAACATAACTGTAATTTTCTAAGGCTGATTGCAATTAAATTAATATACATTACCTTTAAAGTAATTTATCACTCAAGACCTGAACTTTGTTGCAGAAGTGATCTTCCACATGAATGGTCATTTGCTTTAAAATTTTTAAATATTAACATTGAATAAATTAATATTGAATGAATGTTAAAAAAGATAAATTTCTAATCTATTTGATGAGTAAGTATCAATGGATGGTTTCTTTCTTTTACTCTATTTTAAGGTTTTTCATTACTTTCTGGATTAAATTATATGGGAGAATTGTAATTTTTATCATTATATGGTACAACTATGAGTTCAAAAAGCATTTGGACAACACTCTCAGGTACAGGGTGTGATTCTTGAGGTGCCTGGCACAAGAACAGGAATGGGACTCAAAAATCCTGATGGGTCCTTTCCAACTCAGCTTCATCTATGATTCTATCATTCTAGTATTCATGCAGTTAGTTGGCAAAGCTAAAATATCTAGCTTTTGTCGTGGAAATATGCTGTACTCTTTCAAGCAGAATTGGTAAATACTGATTCATATAACATGTTCAATAAAAAATGGAGGATTATTTTTTACTACTTTTTATTAGATAAGAAATGTTATATTTGAGATACTATGAAAATTGTGTATCAGAAGAAAACCACTAGGAAGATTAATTATACAGCTAAATAGTTTTTGGATTTGTTGATTTTATATTTCTTATTATGTTTAAAGATTATATAAACATTCTAGTAGCTAACTAGGACAAAACTCTTTGAATGGGCTTTAAGCCTGTGTGTTGCATTTAGCTGTTACAAAAAATATTTCATGTTTTCATTCAATTCTTCTCCAAAATTGTTTATATGCATATATATATACATATATATATACATATATATATATATACATATATATATATATATATATATATATATATATATATACATATATATATA
>QUSF01000001.1:15487152-15513997 GCA_003676055.1 Chloebia gouldiae
ATATATATATATATATATATATATATATATATATACATATATATATACATATATATATACATATATATATATATATATATAATGCATACATATATGTGTGTGTGTGTGTATATATATATATGCCACTGTACTTTAGTCTTCTATTAAGGTTTTAATAGAGCCAGGTGGAGTGAAAATACAAGAATGAATTGTCTTTTAGTGACGAAAGCAAAGATTTAGTGTATAATGAAATAAGAGTTAAAAAGCAATTAGAGAAATACATCTTTTATTTTTATGATGTTTTTAATTTCTCTTTTGTATTTATTTATATGATATATATACATGAATATATATGAATATAAGAAAAATCTCAACACTGTGTCCTTTTTACTGAAACAAAGTCATATTTGATTTAAGTTCAGAATTCTTCAAGTAAATTTATCTACTGCAAATACATTTAAACACTACAATAATCCACATCTTCAAGAGGAGAACAATCTGAGTTAATATTTTCATTCTGCACTAACATATTAGTATTTACACTGCAATTCCCTGATAGCCCATTTTAAAAACAATCATTTCCAGAAAAGCATTCCCCACAATTGGCATTTTGATGGCAAACTCTGTGTTTAAATGAGACCTTATTCAAATGATTATAAAAGTTCTTGCTGACATAAGGAAAAGGGTATAGATCATTTGGATCCATTCTTATTATTTCTGTTATTAGATGCCACTAGCTTTGAATTCAGTAATTTTTGTAGATGGACAAAGAATAAGGAATTGAGTTCTCAATGATTTTTTAAATTCCTATGAAAATTGAAGAATTGTGCATATGTTCAGATAAAACATGGGAATTATCTATTTCTTATGTACATTTGTTGTGTAAGAAAATCAGAGTACTTTGTCTCTGTGAAATGATTGGGATACCCAAAACAACTGTGGGAGAAACAATAAAGAATCTATTTTTCATTTGAGGCAATGCCAGTTATACTCCTTAGGAAGAAATTACCACTAGTGTATAGCTTAAATTAAATTAAAGATTGTGTTACTAAATTTACATTTAATTCTGTAATATTTGCCAGAACTTTTGATTCAAGTAAATAAGATTCAAGTAGAGTGATAAAGGAAAACCTAAGACCCAGATCTGCAGATGTTCCAGCTTTTAAAAAAAAAATAATTTTCACACAAATATGAAGTGGAAAAAGAATCTATTCAAGTTACAAAATTATTAATTCTACTCTTATTTTCCAAAATATTTACACCACTTATTAGCTGACACAGTATCTATAGAATGAAATTATCAGGGTACATCAAGAATATTTTTCACTTTTTCAGGCAATATTTTATTCAAGATTTTTTGCTCTCAATGTTCCTTATTCAGTAGGAGATTATATATACTGGAAGACTTGCAGATCTCAGTCATTATCATGTATTTCCATGTGATTAATGTTCTTCGCCCTTAGCACATTATAAGACATCCCTGGCTCGTAGGCAGCACTGTATAAATTAGAGGATTCACCAAGTGTGAACAATAGGTCTTAAAAACTTAAATGACCTTGTCTTCACACCAAACTTGCTAACAATATACATTTAAAGCTCGAAAGAAGAATGAATACATGTAATAAAGTTAACATCTTCAATGAAGATATGAAAAAAAAAAAGAAGAAAATAAATGTTTTTTATTTTTCCCTTCTCAGTGTGGAATGTGAAACCAGCAGAAAAATAACTTCCTCAAAATATCACCCACATAAAAAATAATCCAATTTTCCTTAGATAGTTAGTTTGAAAATTAATGATATTAGTATTGAAACATCAGAAGCTATTGTCACCAATTGTACTAAATACTAAAGTATAACTTTCAGCTAGATGTCCTTGATATGCTTCAGCAAACATATTTCATTTTAATATCAGCTTTTAAATCAACCTCCAAGTACATCTCAAGATAACAAAGGTTATAAATTAATTTACATAATAAAACAATAATCCTGGTGCACATTCAGAGTTGCAGTGCATATTTTAATACCATTATACCTGTTGACTTAAAACTCTTTTGCCAGGATTCTGATGACTTCACACATTTTATAGAGATGTGAATGGTGAATTCATGTAGAATATAGTATTATGACTCATATATACAGTAATGTGACTCAAACAAATATTTTCTCATGAATTATACAATCATGATAAACTGTTTGATGACCAGTGCCTATATTATGTCTTTCAATAACTAAAGCTATTCAATAGAACTAAAATTTAGTTTCTATTTATTTTTCTTCCATACTTCTTAATCTTACTAAAAATTCACAAAACTCCCTGTTTTAAAAACAAAAGTATAATCCATAAAGCTCACATACATTGTGGCACCTCTTATGTCTAATATTTACTATGACAAAATTCACACATTGTATAATAAATTATTTCAGATATAAATTTGGCTCCAACCTTGCCTTTGACAACCCTAAAAAAAAACCTCAAAAGAAAAATCTGAGTTAGTCAAAGTAATTATTTTCTTAATTGATTGGAAATAATTCTAGATAGGCTTCCAGATGATTTAATTAATTTATTCCCTCTGTAATCTCAAAATTCAAAGCAAGAGCTTAATGTATCATACTCTTTAGGAGATTACTCATGCTTCACCCAAACACATAAGCTATTGAAACAATTTATTTATTTGGTCAGCTAATAAATCTCTCTCATTGTTTCTAATTATTTCTGGAGTTATCACAGCCCATGAGACTGGGAAAATCAGCATTTTTCTCCTGTGTACTTTCCCTACTCATAGCTGCTTCATTTGTCTGCTCTATCTATTTTTTCCCAAGTGTTAATTGGTAATTTTATTTTATATCTGTGTTTTTACACAATCAGCAGACTTGCTAATATTAGTCTCAGTGACAGTGAGTAAAATAGTTTTCTTTACTGTTTAAATATTTTAAATTATTCCTGCTAACATTTCTTACAGTAAAAAAATTGCAGATTATTAAACTGATATAAGCAGGTATTAAATAATTTAAATGTGTCTGAAATGGTGGTTTTAAAAATAGTGCATAGACAAAATATATAATACCATTTCCTGGTCACATTGAAAAATTTGGAGAAAATCAGATGTTCATCTGCATCTCAAATAGAAATGCACCACTGATGTTGAGAAGTACTCTAAATTTAAGTAGATTAGGCAAATTAGACTAATTTGAAAGATGAGTGGGCTATTACTTATGGTTGAGGAGGAAGCAGAGGAAGAGGTGATATGGTTGTTAACCATCATGGGAGAGAGACAAATAGAAAACTATCAATCCTGGAACTTTGAGCTATTAGGTGAGAGTAGGGAAATACTACAGAGTATCTCTTCTTGATGCCATGAAATCGTGATATTTATGGATTTTCTCAGGCTCATCTTTTAAAGTGGCCTAAGTGTTTAGAGATGGAAAAGCTGTTTGTCAAAAATATTCTAGCATTAACTGTATGTTTTCATTACTTTCTTTATCTTAGGCATGAAATCTTTCTAACACGTAAATATTCAGTTTCACCTATATAATTACCAGTCGAGATCAATTTTTTCCTGGCAAATATCTTCATGACAACCAGCAATTCAATATTTTCTGTTGCTTGATGAGGGGTAGAAGGGAGATTACTGAGATATTTTTAGGTCACATAAGCCCTTTCCCAAGAACTTGCTAACACAAAGCACATGCATTCATCTGAATCAGTTGGTATCATAAGGGATATCCCCTCTTCCTGCAATGTTTGTCTTGCTTACAATGTTGTGCTAGTGCAGCTATAAGAGCAATGGAACTACATACTTTTAAGACACATCTACCTTTAAGACACATCATTCTAAATAGACTAGGAACATTTTACTCCGTCCTTCTCTTGTATAAAATTCAAACTATTTGACAGCTGTTTAGAAGAAAGAGAGCAAACCACTAAAGCACTGATGTAACAAAACACCACATTACCTTCCTGCACAGATAGAAATATAATCATTATGCCTTCTTCTATGACTGGGGGCTATACTGTCTATGTTGATCTTTAAATAAATAAAAACTGATTTATCACTGTAAGACAACACAGTTCTATTCCCTTAAGGGAAATTGCTGACTTCTCTTTGTTCAAACTATGACAAACTGCTCCTAGATGGGACAGAGACTCTTGCTGTCTCACTTTAGGAACAGATGTCTGAATGGGAAGAAGATAGACACATCTGTAATCTAAAATACCTTGCTTGACTTTATATCCAAGAAGAAGAGAAAGTTTCACAGAGCTGGTCTAAGTGAGAAGCACCTTTCACAGCATGTCCCTCAATAATTAAACAAAGCAACCAGAGATCAGGTATAACAGAAACACATATGAGGATGTACCCTGCAGTTAAGAATCAACCTCATAGCACTGATGAGACTGTAAGCTCTTTCTGGGTGCCTGAATGCATGAATGGAGATTAAAAGAAAATGTGTAGAAAGGATCATACATGAACTTCCTACACTGCTCTGCTGAAATGGGATTTGGAAGGTAATGAAATGTTAAAACATTTCTACCATGTCCTATATCCTAAAATCGTAGCATGTTGTTTTGAAGAGACTTAAAGATCACATAGTCTCGCCACTCTCAGTCAAGAATTTCTTCCTAACAGCTAACCTAGACTGACCCTCTTTCAGTTTGAAGCCATTCCTCCTTTTCCTGTCACTACATATCTTTGTAAAGGGTGCCTCTCCAGCTTTGTTGTATGCCACCTTCAGGTACTGAAAGGCTTCTATAAGGTCTCCCTGTAGCCTTTTCTCCTCCAGGCTGAACAACCCCCAGCTGTCTTCTTCAGAGAGGTGCTCCAGCCCTCTGATCATTGTTGTCACTCCTCTGGCCTGGTTCCAGCAGAACTACATCCTTTTTATATTGTAAGACCTAGAGCTAGACAGAGTACTCCAGGAGGGGTGTCAGCAGAGCAGAGTAGAGGGATGGAATCACCTACCTTGCCCTGCTGTCCTTGCTGCTTTTCACATTGGCTTTGTGGGCTGCAAGTGCACACTGCAAACTCATGGCAAGTTTCTCATCCATCAGCACCAAGCCCTTCTCCTCAGGGCTGCTCTCAATCCATTCTTCATCCAGACTGTATCAGTGCTTATGAATGCCCTGACACAGATGTGGGACCTTAGGCTAGGCCTTGTTTAACTTTGTGAGCACTCAAATAGTTGTGGTCCTCAGTTTGTTATTCAAATGGAGACCAGTGAGGAGCGTAGCTCCTCAAGGGTTGATATTGGAATTGGCATTGCTGAACATCTTTGCTAATGACATGGACAAGAAAACTGAGTGCACCCTCAGGAATTCTGCAGGTGACACCAAGCTGAGTTGCGCAATTGACACCCTGAAGGGATGTGATGCTATCCAAACGGACCTTAAAAGTCTTGCAACATAGGCTTATGCAAATCTCAAGAAGTTCTACAAGGTAAAGTGTCTTTCATCCTTCATTTTTTCCAATAATATGTGTTTGAAGTGAAAAATCACAGAGCAATATAAAATAGGTTGGAGACTAAGGAAACAAACAGCAAATTAGGGCACAAAGATGAAGCCCAAAATTAAGGAAATTCCAAATATTGGTTCACAAGAGAGGAAATGAGAAAGGTAGGCAACTATTCACAGTTTTTCATATTACTGTAGGTTCCAGTTTGCATTTACAGTGATTAATATTAGAAGATGTATAAACTGTCATAACATCTAGTTGGGAGAAGATGAATTTCAGTACTTAAAGGGAAATAGAACACCCTAGGTTTAGTAAATAGCAATCTGTGAGATATTATTACTGGAAAAATTATTAACAATTCCTATTTCCTTTTCACAAACTGCATATCTCTTCAGAATGCTTTTTAATTCACATTTGAATGCCCACAGTGCTTTATCTGTGGAAAATGTGCCTTCTAGGAAATTATTTTTGTGATGTAGATATACATTGTTCTGATATTTGAAAGTGAAGTTATTTAAAGAAGCCTTGACTTCCTTGTTTCCAGCTTCCTTTGCCTCCCTCTTACAGTTTTTTGTTTTTGTTTTTTTTTTTCCAGAAATATTCTTTCACATCCAAGGCTTCATACCTTGGTGGGTGTGTGTGTGTGAGTGAATGGCAAATGGAAAGGAATTCATGGGCATAGTTTAATATTAATTTCTTAAGCTCTCTTTTTCTAAAGCAAATATATATGAGTTGAATATTTAGCAGGATCAATACATATTTTTCCCTGCTTGCTGTATAGAATAACTACTTATCTCTCACAATTTTCTTGGTCTAAATAATATTATGATAGTCCAGAACTCACTCAAATGCAGTATTTTCAAAATTCTGTAGTCAGTCTGAATATGTGGATTGTATTCTGACAAACCATTCTTAGATATGTAAATGTAAGCTTCAATATCACTATTTGTACATTTTACACTTAGTCTTCACATAATCAGTATATTTTAAAAAAATCAAAAAACCTAAAAACCAAGGACCAGCTAATCAGTGTAGTAATCAATGAACATGATCTTTACTATCTGAAGTCACATTTTTACTGCACTATGGTCTTAGGAATAAATGGTATTAAACACTATTATTTTCCCATTATCTTCTTTCCCTTTGCAAATAAACAGAAAGACTGTGCATCCATAGATCTAGTAAATGCATCTTATTATAATTTTTTTTATATTTTTCTCTTAAATATTATATTTAATTTACTAAAATCCTAGGTTTTCTACTTAAACTTACAAGCTTGCAACAACTTTCAAAAATAAAAATATTTTTTCTGTAGAAACAGACAAATTGTTTCTAATCTGTAGTCCAAGGCCCCTAACTGAATTATATTATTCATAAAATTATTTGTGGTCAATAGATGTTGTCTGGCTGGCAGGAGCACACCAAGCTGCTCTGATATTCCATTCATCAATAGGACAGTGGGAGAAAATAAAATTAAACTCTTTTGAGTCAATTCAAGGACAGGGAAATTACTTATTAATTAACAATTTGGGCAAAACAGGATTTCTTCCTTGATTTGAGGAAGAATAACCTAATTTGCTCTCAATTTTTTGTAATGGAATAGGATACTTTGACATACTTAGAAACATGAAAAAAAAACCTAAACCCAAATTTCCCCATCCTTCCCGTCCTTTCAGGTTTGATTTTCTTCCTAATTCTTTACTTTCTTGACCCCTTCTATCCCTTCCATGCGATGTGGAGCAGGAAAGGTATTTGTGGTTAGTTCATAATTCTCTGTCTCTTCCTCTCCTCCCTCCTCATGCTCTTCCCCTGCTCCAGCATGGGATCCCTCCATGGGAGACAGCCCCTAATGAAATGCTTCAGTGTGGGTCCCATTTAAGGAAGTACAGTCCTTCAGGAGGATACTACTCCCACATGAGGCTACAACTACTGCCAGAAAACTTCCTCCTCTGTGGGTTCTTCACCAACTCACAGTTCCTTCCAGGCACCTGCTTCAGCTTGAGGTCCTCCATGGACGGCACTGTGGACATCTGCTTTGCCATGGTCCTCCACGGGCTGTATTGGCTCAGCCAGCATCACCATGGTCTGCACCAGGGACTGCAGGGGAATCTCTGGAATCTCTGCTCCCTGTCTGGAGTACCTACCGCTGTTCCTTCCTCTCTGGCCTTGTTGTCTCCAGAGCTGTTTATCTCACATTTTCTCACTCCTCTCTCACCGCTGTTGTACAGCATATTTTTCTGTAATGCTTTCTCTAGCATGCTATCACAAAGGCACTACCAGCCTTGTTGATGGGCTCCTCCTTGGCACGTGGCGGGTACTTGGAGACAACTGGAATTGGACTTTTCTAATCTGTGTAAAACTTATGTGGTCTTCCTGGAGAAGCCACCTTGCAGCACCCCCAGCTACTGAAACCTTGAAGCATTGCAGTCAAGAATTTATTTGCCAACACTCCTTACAAAAGAATAAAAGCTCATGGAAATTGGAACAGAAAATAGATTTTGCACAGAAAATTTTAAGACATAAAACTCCAACTCAAAACAAAAACCCAGCATTATTCTGAATTCAGTACTTTCCTTCCTTTGTTGCTAAAGTAGTTTTATAGGCCTTGTTTCCTTCAGGTCGGTCAAAACCTCATGCAACTCAAGGTGTGAAGACAAATCAAGCTTGATCTGTATGTAAAAAATGCTTTCAAGCATTTCAAATCCAACTCTGTAATCAGCTTGCTTGCCTTCACTCCTAACTATTAAAGCGGTTTTATGCCTTGCTTCTCACATGAAATTGAGGCATTATCTTGGCTCACAAGAGCTTTCACACCATTCAAAGGTGTTATGATATACTCTTGTATATTGAAAAAGGTATTAAGAAAATTTTTAAAAATCTGTTAATTCAGCATGTTTAGAAATAAAACATGCTGTTTAATATAATAATAATTCCTGTTTTCTTTTCAATTTTCTGAAGACTGCAGTAAAATATTTCCAATTGAATTACTGAGGCAGTTTCACTGATCTATCTTAGTTGCTCTGTTTCTGGGTTTAAAGTGTGTCTTCTTGCTTTATATGACCAAGGAAACATAGTGTTTCTAGTTTGCAGCTTTATCGTAATAATTTGAAAAAATATACCAATATCGTCTTTTTAACAGTTGCAATTGTGACACAGAAAAAATTTGTTTTAAATACATAAAAAAACCTATTTATTTGCTGTTTGGACAATAAAAGGCTCAGAAAGTTTCACAGCTTATTACAGGAGCAGTTAAGAAGAAAGGTTAACTTAATGCACAAGGCCACAGTATGGAGAAGTAACAAGCACAGGGGAGGCCATCACTCCTAAACACAGAGGTAGCAGGAGCATTTATTTAGTCTTGGTATGTGAGAGAGGATTAGCTCTTAAATCAGCTGATAAAATCCTCTCTCTCCTTTCTCTTCCAATGACCTTTTCTTCTCAGCCTGTTTCTCTTTATGTTATTGTCAAGACTCTACAGGCTCCTGCCTTCTGCTCGTCTGTGCTTTGGACAAGCTCAGTCTGCAACACAATTACCCACTGCTGCTCTTCAGGAATCAGCTTTTCTGGTTCCCTCCTTCGTTCACTGAACGTGTATTCCTATATATGAAAGATAAGGCATGGGTCCATTTTAGATCAGCAACAGAAAAATTAAGACAAGACCTCTTCTGAAAATTTTTAAATACGGGAGAGAAGATAAAAGGCATTTAGGTAAGTGAGGTGTAACAGGCATTTTACTGAGTGTTGTTTGAATTTCTATTTCGACTTTTTATTTCCAAGAATGCAGTCAGCTTCTGTCTTCGTAGGGATTCACAAAGGCCTTGTCATGTCTTGAGAAAGTCAAATATACATTAAAAGAATTTTAATGATATGT
Organism: Chloebia gouldiae; assembly: GCA_003676055.1. NCBI lineage: Eukaryota > Metazoa > Chordata > Aves > Passeriformes > Passeridae > Chloebia > Chloebia gouldiae. The sequence goes on from QUSF01000001.1 coordinate 15,496,449, forward strand.
ATAAAAACAATTAAAAATTTAGCTCAATTAAATGTTATTTGTGAAGGTCTGAGAATATGGCTTAATTAAATCTAAGTCCATATCACTTTTTAAAAATAATTATAATTATAATTATAATTAATGCAAATAAGACTTCAGGAATACTGATGAATAATCCTCTCAATATTTGATATTTGTTGATAGAAAAAGAAAAACAGCAAAATTATAGTCACACAACTGAAGACAACATTACATTCCAGGATGGCAATACTCACATTTCAGGCTAATATGGTGCCTCATATTAAATATATATATCATTTTCTTATTTGTCAGGCTACTAGAGAAAACAGAGAGAGAGACAAATATCTAGATTTAATATATCTGTAAAGTATAGATAAATCTGCTTGCACATGTATTGTTGCTATCCCAATATCAGAATAAGGAAGATAACAAAACACAACAAGTTTTAGCATTGCTATGTAGAATATAGCTGCCTGTGTTTCTGCAGCTAAGACATTTAATTTTTGCCCATTTAAGGTGATTACGCTTCATTTAATATGAATACAAAGAGTATAATGCTGAATAGGTTTAAAGTATTCATATAATTTTGATCCCACAAAGCAATCTATTACACCACAGATTTAAGAATCTTTTCACTTTCAGAGTAAGTTAAACAGCTGCATGAGAAAATGGAGTAATACAGAGGTTTAACTTTAATTTACTATTTTGAGTGGCATCAAATCTGATGTTGGCTGCTATGTAATTTTCTTATGTCATGAAATCCTCATTAGAAATTATTTTCTGAGTGTCAGCCTTCAGTTGAATCAATGTTTCTCAATTAAACAAAGGAAAAAATGATACATAGTGGAAAGCAACTACAATTATTGAGCAAAGCTATAATAGTACATGTATAATAGTACAATTATACTGTGCCATAGATATGTCCTTTTTGTCACAAAGGTATCATAACACAAAACCTAGAAAAAGCAGTATTTTCTTGGGTATATTCAAATTGTTGCAGAAAATGTATTAATCTTCCCCTACAGTTCTTAATTTCTTTGCATTGTTACGTTTACATCTGCCCTTTCTCCAGCTGTGCAACTCCATGTATAGGTCATAAAGTTAGTGTAGCCCAAAGAGAATGTGTTCAACAGTCTGCCTCCCAGTGGGAACAATTATTTTAAAAAAGCAGTGGGAAACTGGAAGGATAGAAATTCCCTGGATGTCCACAAGAACTTTGTTGCCATAGCTAATAGGGCATTTCAACGACTGACAAGTGGGACACATTTTCTGTTGAACAGAGCCCTAAATTAAATACAGTTCTTGACTCCCAAAAAATTTTAACTCTTATTTTTTTTTCATGTAATGAGAGAAAAGCATAGGTAGGATTCAAATTCAAATTTTCATCAGGAAGAAATCGATACTATATCATAAATCAGTCTTTACTTCAGAAACTGACGTTGTTTTCCTCAGAATAAATTGAATATCTCAGTTTCCTGCCCTCTCACTATTGAATATCTCACACTGATTATAGATCAGCCAATGACAAAGACCTTTGGCTTGTAGACTGAGAAGGTCTAGACATATGTTAACCATCTCTGTCATTTATTGTAACTTGTAGTTAGATTCAGAAAAAGTTGTAGCTGCAGAAATACTTGTTCCCTAAAATCAGATTTCAATGATATTCCCTTCCATGCAACTGAAAAACATTTTCATTCCATTACCAGCCATTGGGAAAAAAATCCAAAAAACAAGTAGTAGCAGCAAGAAGAAAGGGTTTCAAGATTTCCAAGGTGATTTTATCTTATTTAAAATGTACTGCCTTCAAAGATTCTAGGAGCAAGTGTATTTTCTCTTGGCTTTCACTTAATTCATTTATAAGCCCATAGTAACAATGAAGAAAATTAAAGTCAGACAGTGGGGTAAACCTCTTTATGGATCATTTGACCCCCACCTACCCTTAAAACATCTGTTAAAGAATACATTTTTTGATGTTTCCACATTTACTTGCTATTTTATTAGAAAATTTATCTTCATACATTCTTTCTTTTGGATTGTTAAAGCACCCTTCCTCTTGCTTAGAGTGATTATATTGCAGGCTATTGCATTTGCTCAAAAAAGATATCTTCACTACTCATTCATCTTGTCAGCTGATACTCTGGTAATCAATGCAGAACCTTCATAATGACACAGATGGTCTCAGTATTTTTGCTTGTTTTACTACAGAAAAAAAATTTAAAAACCAAACAAAAACCACAAAATACCCAAACCAAATAAGGAAAATATAAAAGGTAAACCCAGATAAATTATTTCAAATAGCAAAATCACCTACAGTTTTAATGCTATTTCCCTCATCGTTCTCAAGGATGTTACTTTTTCATTACTACTTAGTGAGAAATAAGGAGGGAGGGCATATTTGCTTGAAAGCAGTAAAAAGAAACAGATTGAAAATCAAATTTCTTCTTTTTATGCATGCAAAGGAGACAGGGTACTATACTGGGTCTCCAAATTAGGTCTCAAAGTTACTGTTTGTCTCCTAACCTCTAACACTTCAATACCCAAGGCAATTTTCATTAGAGTGAATAAGTTTGTAAGCCTTCCCCTTTTGTTTAGGCTGTAATTTTGGGACTCTCGATGCAAACAGTGACACTTATGTATGTGACTTTTGGTCTGGGAATGTGTATGAAGCAAGAAATCTGTCGTGGTACTTGAATTGCTGTGTGTATTTACTAAGGGAATTTTTACATAGAGAGTTTCTCCTTCAGAGAGGAACACACAACTGATTTCCAGGCAATCTGAAAAAGCACAATGGCATAACTAATTAAGAAGATAATAAAGACATTTGCTCAAGAAAAGCCCAAGACTAGTTATTTTTATATCCTAGTTAAAATAAATATAACATCTTGTTCCTAAGTGTGGGCACTTCTGCATATAAGGAACTGAAGATTAATCATCATTACCCCAGTGACTTCTATTAGCTGCGATTTAGATAAACAGAAAATCTGTGAAATATGTGAAAGTCTGACTTTGTTCTCAAGGTTGGGAGAATTCCAGTTACCAAATTGTAAAATCAGAAATAGAGAATTCTAACTGGCATGTTGGAAATTAAATTAATCAAACAATCAAAGTAAATTCAGTAAACCCCCAAATATTTACTACCTAGCAGGTCTTATCAACAGTTTATAATGTTGGAATGCTATATACCTTGCAAAATTATTTGATTATGCATTAAATGTTGGTTGAGGAGGTTTACAGCAACTGAAGTAGATTGTGAATTACTGTGTCCTTGAGATTTTTTGTAGAAGATTAATCTCCAGATACCAAAAACATTGTGAAGACAAAATTCATGGGGGTTATTTTTTTCTTGAACCTTAAAAAAGGACATGAAGAAGATCACAAAAATAACTTTGGTATGCCCTCATAGACACATTAGTTTTGAAACCAGTCTTCTTTTTTTCTCAGAATTTTTAGTTTTGAAAAGCATTTTTATAGAAGAATGAAGGAGTTTTTGGTTGGTTTATAGAACTCTATAACCCTGACCTGATTGTTCCAAACCTGGAGATGCAACTTCATGGTCACTACAACAACACAATACTCTCAAATTATTTTCATCTTGTTCACAGGAAGCTTATTATTTAAGGCTAGCATATTTAGCCAATTTGGGGATAGAAACAACACAAAGCAGAACTCAAAAGTTACACTGTAGAATATAATTCACTGACATTTTAATATGTGTGATGCATTGCTTTTACACTGACATCACTTCTAGTCAGTATATTATTCTTTCTAAACAGTTCAAATGCCATTGTATTAAAAATGTACTCTTTTTATGATGAAAATATTGCGTGGCTTATCCCATTTCCCCTTACTTCTGGATTCTGTGGCAGTAACAGAAGAGTATATGCATAAACATTCACCAGCAGAATAATTAAAGAACTCTTGTGGTCTATCAAGGTGTGTTCTTCAAGTTTGGGACTCCTTGTGTATACAGACAATGACCATTGATCAACTATTTAACATGCAACACTATGGAACGGGAAGTTCCATAAACTCAATGGAAAAGGAAAAATAATTGTACTGTTCCCAACCCACTGGATCTCTTTGGTGGACATATCTGGTCCATGCTCTTAAACTACAGGAAGGAAATTGAAGATAGCTGTGTGAATATTTTTTGTTTATATGGATATTATCACCAATTGTTACTTGTAACAACCTGAAGAGCAGGAAAGTTTTGTCCAGGCTTGTACTGGAAAGAAATATTTTAGCTGTTGCAGAAAAACCTTTTCTTGACCTCTCTGATCAAGAGAGGGACAAGGATAACTAAAAAGAAAAACATTACAAAATGTGCAGTTGGTTACCTGAAGTGACAAAGTAGTCTATTTCTGTATGCAGATCATTTCCATAAGAAATAAACATCCCTCATGAGGTTCCCATGTGCTCAGTTTTTTGAGCTTGTCCAGGTCCCTCTGGATGGCATCCTTTACTTCAGATGTGTCAGCTGCACCACTCGTCATGGTGTCATCTGCAAAGTTGTTGAGGGTCTAGTCTATGTCATTGATGAAAACACTAAAGAGTACTGGTCCCAATAGGATCCCTGAGGGAAATCACTTGTCACCAGTGCCCACTGGGACACTGAACCATTCACCACTACGCTCTGGGTATGACTGTCCAACCAATTCAATGTCCACTGAATTGCCTACCCATCAAATCCTTCTCTCTCTAATTTAGAGTGAAGGATGTTGTGGGGAACTGTGTCAAAGTTCAAAAAATGACATCCATAGCCCCTCCCTTGTCCCCAGTGCTGTCACTCCATCACAGATGGCCAGTAGGCTGGTCAAACAGGACTACATTCTGTTTTGTCAGGAGTGTTGCTACAAGATAAACTGTCACAAAAATTTTGAGTCTAACTGGCTCAGCAAAGGTATCAGCAACTGGATTTCATTTTTTTTTTTGTGACCAGATTAGTAATGAATACTCATAAAGAGAAACAGGAACTTGTAGCCAGTAGTAGTTTTACAAGAGTAGTGAAACCACTCACCTCTTTCATACTATCACTTATTTTCCAATCCCTTTTCCATGTTGTTTTAGAGATAGAGTCTGAAAATATTTCCAATGTATGATTTGAATAGACAGATAGGAAAAGTTGAGTTCCAACCAAATGGATATCCTGCTGAGAAGACAATAGAGATTTGATTGAACAAATATCAGGCTTGAATTTGAACCTCATTTCTCACAGTTTTCTTGTTTAATTTCAGGAAAAGCTAGAAATTGTTGGCATGATGTAATGTAATGAACACATTGCATTTAATCACATCACTAACACTGCCTCGTGCAAGTTAATGAGCATTCATTTGAGATTTTGGACTCCTTTTTGTTTTAGTCATAAAAGCAAATAAACATTGCTATCCACAAATTGTCTCACTCTAAAAAGAAGTTTGTGTACATGAGCAGCTCTAGCATTTCATATACAAGCTGTGATCTCAAAAGTGCTTCAGACTTATACAAATATTATACCTAACTGAAACCAAGGAGTTTGTTCTATAGGTCAACTGCATAATATCCTGAACTTAATCATCACAGATTTTAACTTCATTTGGATTTGATTCTATGATTTTTTGGTATTTATTCAGTCACAAGCAATGATGTTGTCCTGGTTTGGCTGGGGTAGCTGGTACAGTGATGTGTGTTGAATTCAGTATGAGAATGATGTAGATAGCACACTAATGTTTTGGTTATTGCACAGTTGTGTATACCTGAAGCCAAGGACTTTTTTTGTGCCTCATTCTCTGCCAGTGAGAAGGTACACAAAAAGGCTGGAAGAGAGCATAGCTGGGACAGGTGACACAAACTGACCAAAGGGATATTCTACACCACACAATGTTATGCCCAGTGTATAAACTGGGGGACTTACTTGGAAAGGAGAATGATCAAGGTTCAGGGATGGGATCTGAGATTGGTCAGCAGGTGGTGAGTAATTGTACTGTGCATAATTTATTTTTTCTTGGGTTTTATTTTTTTTCTTGTAATAATAACAATACTAATTATTTCTTATTTATTCTTTAGTTTTGTTTCCATTATTAAACTGTTTGCTCTTATCTCAACTTTTGATTCTCCTCCTCATTCCACTGGGGCTGGGTGTGAGTGAGCAGTTGGTGCTGCATTGCCAGCAGGGCTTAAATCATAACAAATGTGAAAGTCAAGTAAGTGAAAATTCAATGTCTAATATGCTTGCTTTTATAGATAATTCTATCAAACTACTCTGAACATATGAAATTTATTTGAAGGAAATTTTCTGGTTTTCTTTACAGAGAGCTGCAACACAGTTTCACTTGGCCTAAGTTCTCATGCATGACAGTGTGAGATTCTAGTTTAAGATGTGTTTTAAAGGAATTTCAAGTGGCGTTGACATGTTGGCTCTTCTTTATTCTTTCAAAAAGATTAGTAGCAGAAAGAGTATACTCCTGGTATATACAACAGCAACAAGTTTGAGCAAAATTTTTATGTTAGGGAATACTTACAGTTTGTACCATTCCTTTTTTTTTTTCCCAATATCATTGGTTTAATTAACTTAAGCAAGATCTGTGAAACAACACACAGTATAATATAGCTTGTGTGGCAACAATTCCCAATAAAAACAAAATAAATATAGTTTCTTCTCATGACAACCATAATTGTAGTTAATAATAACAAGTTATAAATCATATTTCATAACTTGCATTATAATTTTCCATAGCACGACACAGAAAAAATTATGAAAGGAAATTTTAAATAAAAAGTCAGTCTGTCAGGACAAAATCAAAATTCCCTAAACATTAGGGAAACCCAAGTAACAGACATCTCTTTAGGTTTCCAAAAGGAGAAAGAGAAGCCAAGGAAAGTTCATAATGGGATGATTCTGTCTTAAGAAAAAAAAGAAAACCAGTAGCAATTAAGCCCATTTTTGTATCACCTTTGTATCATTGTGCTTACAAACAGTCCTTTAGTATATGGAGTATTTTTCCTTATTTGTTTCTCTGCTTACTGAGCTTGGATTATAATTACCTAGGTGTAAACATGCCACTACATTTTGAATAAATGGAAAGGTTATTCTCCAAAGTGAATTCCTCCACATGTGCAGCTAGAAATAATTTATAAAAGTGGACTTCAGTGCTGGGTCCTAATTAAAATAATTTCAATAGTAGAGTGAATATTAGGTCCATGTATTTCTTTCAGACATTGTTTATTGGTTAAGCACTGCAGTGCAGAATTCTCACTAATAATCAGTAAATCTTTGCTGATGCCCAAAGACTCCCATCCTTTCCTCTTGCCTTCCTCAATTCTTTCTTTTTCTCTTCACTTGGGATGAACAAATTATCCAGGGATATCTCAGGCTGCAAACTCATTATCTCTTCTCTAATTATAGACAAACACACACAACTACCAAGCGTTTGTTCCCACTTGTGTGATTTATCTGAGTAAGTTCCTGAAAAGGGTGACCTGGCAAACTTAGCACAGGCCTGACAGACAGTAGGGGGAATAAGCTAGAAGAATTTAAAATCTATGTGAGATCTCATTGCAGTTACAGAGATATGGTGTGATATATCGCTCACATAACTGGAATGTTGTCATGGAAGAATGGGTAAGAGAGGTGAGGTGATGGATTTGGTCTTTATGTGAGGGAGCATCTGGAATGTCTCAAGCTCTACCCAGAAGCAGACAAATGAATTGAGAACTTATGGGTAACAAGTAAGGGACTGGATAATATATATGGGTGATACCTGTGGGCATCTGCTATGGACCACCTGACCAGGAGGAGGATGTTAATGAGGCTTTCTATGGAAAAGACTGCCCAGGGAAGTCCTGGAACCACCATCTCTGGAGATATTCAAAACTCACCTGGATACATTCCAGTTTAACTTGTTCTCAGTGGTACTGCAGAGGCCCCTTCCAACCCTAACAATTCTGTCATTTTATTATCTGTGACACCAAGGTTCCAAAGGCAGAATAAACTAAGCTAAAATCTAAAGTCACAGGATACACTTGCAACAGGGAAACATATCTGGGACACTGATGATTGGCTGTCAAGTACCTTTTGAATATTCAGTCAGAAAAATATCTGCAATTTAAATATCTTGTTAGATTTAATAACAGTTGTCAACAGTTGTCAAAAAAAACCCCCACATTAACATGCCTAGGGGATTAATTCCCAACTTCCTTAACTGCATCTATGTGACTAAGACAAGATTCAACATGTGCTGTATAGTCCCAGGTGAATATATCTTCATGATTTATGCAATGATAATTCAAACTAGCTGAAATCTTTTAAAAACATTGTTCAATTAAAATATAGAGAAAGGGAAATTTTGTAAGTCATGTTCACTCACACAACAATCTGCAAATGTACCAGATCATAACCTTGTTTAATCAAGCTCAGCCAACAAACGTCATTTTGACTGAACTTTCCCCTAAATTTCCCCTAAGATCTTCATAGAGAAGTTGATGAATGATGAGCTGAATGGGGAAGCAGTTTGGTGGATTAAAACTGCCTATATGATTAGGCTCAGAAGGTGGTGATCAGAGACATAAAGTCTAGTTGGAGGCCAGTAGCTAGCAGTGTACCCCAGAAATCAATACTGGGTCCACATCTTCAAAAAAATATTAGAGTGCAGTGTTCATCCTCAGTTTGCAGATGGCACAAAACTGGAAGAAGTGTCTGATACAGCAGAGGACCTTGCTGCCATCCAGAGGGTCCTTGAAGAAATTATCTGAGAGGAGCCTTGTTCAGATCAGCAAGTGGAAGCTCAAACTTCTGCAACTGGACACCAAGCTGAGCATGAACCAGCAATGTACTCTTGAGCCAAAAAAAAGGCTAATGCTCTCCCAGCATATATTAGACTAAGCATTTTCATCAGGCCAAGAGAGGTGATCCTTCCCCTCTATTTAGCACTGGCAAGATCACATCTGGATTGTTGTGTCCAGTTCTTGCTTCCTCAGAACAAGACAGACATGGACGTACCAGAGAGAGTCTGACAAAGTGCCACTAGGATGACGACAGGACGGGAGCATCTGTGTCTCGAGGAATGGCCGAGAGAGTGGGCGAGGCTGTTCTGCATGGAGAAGAGAATGCTTGGGGGACATCTAATTAGGGTTTATAAGTTCCTAGTGAGGAAATGTAGAAGATGGAGCCAGGCTCTTTTAATTGGTGCCCAGTGTGAGGACAACAGGCAGTAGGCAGATACCGAAACACAGGAGGCTTCCTCTACAGATCCAGAAGAAGTTTTTTCATATGAGGGCAGCTGAACACTGTTGCCTCATATGTTGCCCACAACAGCTGTGTATTTTCCATCCTTGAAGATATTCAAAGTCCCCCTGGGTGTGGTCCTGGGCAATCATCTGTAGGCCTCCCTACTTGAGCAAGGAGATTGGACAAGGTGACTTCTGAAGGTCCCTTTGAACATTAACCATTTTGTGATTCTGTGACTGAAGTTTAATTGTCTCTCTCATTTTTAAAAAGCACATATAAAGAGTGGTGTGTTATCTCTCTATCATAATTTACTTTTATTTTTTTATTTTAATTTAAAAATTGTTTTTTAATTTTTTAAATTTTTCTAAATTTTTGGAGAACAGCTGAAAGAACAGTAGATTTGATTTTTTGTACAGTAGCTTGAAAGAACAACATGGTTTTAGGAGAAATAATAAGATATTCACATTGGTCTAGGTTGTAAACCATGAAAACTGACATAGCATTACTGAAGTGGAAGCACCTGACCTTTTAATGCACTTAATATTGTTAAGGCTAGGTAAATAATTTTTTAAAAAATCAAATTTAAATGTATGATTGTTCTTTTATTCAACAACATAACTGCACAGTATGTGACAGGCATCAATCACTTCAGGAAGAAAACATAATGGGGTCATAAGGGCATGCAAAGCAATGTTCAGCAGAACAGAAGTTAAACAGAAGCCAGTACTATAAAACTAAACATTAGCAAGAAAGACAAATTTTGTAGTTTACTGAACTAGAATTATACACATTTTTGTGAAAAAAAATGATTACAAATTTTGTACATAGGTTTTGGGTTGGATTTTTTAAATTTAAATTATCATTAAAAACATAAAAAGGAAAAGTAAAGGACCAAAATGTCAAGCATTGATAGTAAGAGAGTTATTTTAAGTGGTTGGATAACACTCTTTTCTAGACTAGTTTAACAAATAAAGTTTGAGAGAAGTACCTAAAAGCCATAGAAATTGGTTTGGAAGCAAACTGTTGACTCAAAGATGAAGACTTAGCTTAAAATAAATAAAACCACAACAAGGATAGAAACTGAAAAGAATCTGGCGTCTTCACAGCTACTGCAAATCTCACTTTTAGTGAGGTGATCATGAAGGTTTTACCTTTGCCATAGAATCATGGAAAGATTTTGGTTGGGATCACCTATTTTCAAACTGTGTGCCATCTGCAAACTGGAAAGGGACACTTTCCACTACATCATATTTCCAGATTAGTTGTGTATCTCTTAATATTTTTCTTAAATAACTGCAACATGCTTCATATTTTCTTATGATGACATTATCTACTATTTTAAATATCTCTTCTTCCTTCCTGGAATTTAGCTTTCATGTGCGTTTATAGAGAGAAATCAAAGCTGTTTTCTACTTTTGTTCTGTCATACAGAGGAAACCAAATTTTTCTAATTTGTTCCTTTTTTATGATGAGTCCTTCCTTACTCTAATCATCTAAATAGCACTTCTTGGCCTTATTTTAATTTACCATCTTGGAAAGAAACAGGTGAGAGTACACATAATCCTGCAATTTAAATTTTTTGTGTGACTGTTACAGACCATGGGTATTTTCCAGTCTCAGTGGAAATAGCTTCTCTTGCTTATCTAAGAATAATAAATTATAATGTCAAAGAAGTATAGAATATTAAGTAAAATTATTTTGCAATAAGCCATATTAGATTTTATTTCAGCTTCCATTAACTTCATCATTGTAATTATTCCCCAGCTCATTTTTTTCCCCTAATATGACTGTATGCGTCTTACTGTCTGGGTATTTTTTCTATTTCTGATATTATTACTGATATTATTTCTTCCTCAATTTGCAAAACCTTTAACCTAGTTTTTTACATTACTTCATGCAGAATTATAGAATAAACATGTTAGACTCTCCATGTTTCATGGATTCAAAGAAATGCCTTTCAATTACACCAGTTAGATTTTCAGAACCTTTCTCCTATCAGCCAAACTGAATAACCCTCTTAGTTTCTCTATTTCTATAGGTTACTTTTTGCTGTATTTGCTGAAGTTTTACTGTCTAGTCTACTCTTACAGGACAGCAGCTGTATCCTAAACTCAAACTTTACACAGTTCAAGAACTTTCTCCCATATCCTTCAGTGTCTGCTAGATAGAAATCTGGCATGTAGATAAAATGGGTAGGTCTCATTTTATCCCAAATCCATCTGTTAATTGCAAATGGATTTTTTAAATTAGAAATATGTTTAAGAATAGAATTTGCACCATTATTCTTCTCATTCAGATGACTAAAGTCTAGGAAGAAATCTGAAATGCCTCACTTTATTAATTGAAATGTTTATAATGGATCCATAGTAATCCATACAACATTCTGTTTGCAAGATGGATCTAGGAGCTCATGCAGTAAATTCCACAGAACTAGAATTATATAAGTTTTCCATTCATCTCAGTAAATTAAAATGCATTCCTGCCGCCTGAAACTAATGCCAAGGATTTATCTTCTAATTTAAATAAAGCACAGTTTTTTATTGTCATTAATTAAAAAAGGAAGATATTTTTGTTTATCTGAGATACTTTTAAAGGAAAGCAAGCAAATCAAGCCAGAACAAATAGATTTATATGTGAGCATAAACACTCAATTATGGAATTGCTCCAGCCTTCATTTCATTTGGTCAAGGTTGTATTTCCCCTTGAGCAGCAAAGTAGTCTGCTGGCAGCTAATGAAGTGAAAACAAACAGACATAATTGGAAATTGTGTAATTAGCATATTTACCACTATAAATACTGACTTTGTGGAAATTATGATTTTGACAAATTTTCAAATTTTAAAGTGGAAAAGAAGAATCTTGTTAAGGCAAATATATCTGATTTTGTAGAGTATAATTTAATGTTTATTTTTCATTTGTTACTCTTGAAATGTTGCATTTTTTGTAATGTGTTCATATCTCACCAAGAAAGAAGTCAATGCACACTGTTTTACCCTGTGCCATTACATATTAATTTTAAATAATTCAGTAATTACCATTATGCTTTTCAGTATATTTTATCCTTCCCTTCATTTGGAAAAATATAGTCAAAACAGATGAACTATGCTATAAACATCCCATACAGCTCCTCCAACTCCCATGGGACAGTAAACTTACCCCCATGCTGGAAAACAATTGTGATTCACAATGGCTCCTCAGTGTTGTTTTGAAACATATTCAAAGGCTGAATTTAACAAGTTAAGGTTTACTTTACATCAATGAAGATCTACAAAGTTTTGAGACCTGAATTGTCTGTTAGAGATGCTCCTCATTTTATTTCAGTTTATGATCTATGGAGAGCCTTGGACATGTAGAATATTAATTTACCTTCCTTCAGGTCATTGAATGGCTCTTGGGCCAAAGCTAAATAGCATCTGGGATATAATATTAGCTATATAATATTAACTATATGCAAGACATCCATGTTTGAAACTTCTTCACATTTAAAAACTGTACAACCAAAGTCTTGGCATTTTTTTTCCCTGAGAGTGCAGGTGAAAATTTTAATTAACTCAGTAGGTAACTGCATTTTTTACTCTGATCTTCATTAAAAGCCTCTTGCTTATTGTGCTCTCATTGTCCATCTGCAGTACCCCCATTGACAGAAACATGAATATTGTATAGGGAAATTGTATATGAGGTGATTCTGTGAGGGGAAATGAGGAAATGTTCTAGAGTTGTAGCAGACTCAGTTCTATTTCTGCAAAGGCTAAGAACGACTTGGAAGAAAGGAGAAGCATGCTATATTAAAAAATAAACTGAGTTGTACTTCCATACTTCTGACTTTTAGTAATATTTTTAGTAATGACTTTTAGTAAAAACTAGAGTCATTGCTACTTTATAGGAAGTGATCATGAGAAAGAGCATATATCTGTTATAAAGCAAGCCAATGTCTTTTAAAAGTCAAAGTGGATTTGGACATAGTATGTTCACAAATTGTGAGAGAATAATAATAAATGCCAAAATCAGGCTGAACAAAAAATACTTTTGGCTTAATTTATTTGTCTTTATCAGTTAGGTTTAGAAGTTCCTAAAAGTAGATTGTGTCCATCCTACCAGAGTGGGGTATTATGCACTTGAGCAAAAGGCATCAGGGATAATCCCCAGTCACAGAGAACTACTGATGTACAGGCCTTTAACTCTGGTACATCTTTGTGAGATTCTCAGCCTTACTTTATCCTATGCCTGCAGCCAAACAAATAGTAATTACCTTCTATTTTCCTGTGCTCCCTCCTTGATCCCTGCCCCAAGATCTATTTACATTGCCATCACTACAGTCAAACAAAAACCATGAAAATCTCTTTGGCAAAGAATACACTAAATACCAAGTATGAGCAGTCTAAGCCATTTCATTTGAAAGGGACAGGTGTTATTTCAGAAGCTAGATTTGCAAACCCACCTGTAATTCAGCACTGATGAAAAACAGAAGAATTGGAGATTGAACAGCAATAATCTGGAAATAGGCCCAGCAACAAATATCGTTTTAGAGTAATACATCAGTGAGGGATATATATTTTAATGAGAAAATCCAGACGCCCAGAGATTAACCTGCAAAGAAATTCAGTATTTTCAGATAAGATTTCAAGTCAGACCTGATATTCATACCAGATATCTAAATGCATTCACATTAATTTGATTTCTTTAAAAGATATGAATGAAATCAGAAGCATTGTGTTTGATTCATATGTCCCTATGAAGAAACCCCTCCTACATTGCACAGAGCCCACTAATATTTATTAAAGCTTAGATAATAATCTCAGCAATAAAGAATCTTTCTTTCTCATAGTAAAAATACAATCTGAATAATAATGGGAAAATACATTGACTTGACCTCAAATTTTATCATTTTATTTTTCTATTAAACCAAGTATATCAATCAGTCTCCTTGGAACACTTGAACAACACCGAGCACAAAAAAAAAAAAAAAAAACCCAAAAAAACCCTTGAATAGTATGTGATTTATTTTAGGATGACATTTAGTTACAGAATTTCCTAATTTAACATTAGAATTACAAAGATTACATGTAAATTATAGTGACATTATAATCAGTGTTCCCAGTAGGCCGCCTAACAGAAAGACCAACCAAATGAGGTCCCAGATACCAGGGGGAGAGGCTGAAAGAAGGACATATCCTTATGAAAAAGGTTCAATTCAGGAAAGACATAGGCAAATGGGACAAACATATAATCCATGGGCCTTGATGGGATTCACCCAGAAGTCCTATAGGTGCTGGCTGATGTCATTTTAAGGCCACTCTCGATAAACTTTGGTTGATCATGACAGATGGGAGAGAGGTTCTCAAAGACTGGAGGTTTCTGTAATTTATTTCCCACCTCCATCTTTTCTGAGCTGTTCAGTAAGGAATATACAGATCCTAATTTATTTATTACAATAGGCATGCTGAAAGAAAAGATATTTAGAATTAATACAACATGTCTTGATTCAAGTACTTCTTCTCCTCTTTATGCTTAAAAAAATTCTACAAACGCTCTCACAGTTAAAGGCAGTGGGACGATCTGAACAATATTTTCAGCTCTTAGAGGAAAATATATTGCTAAATGAAAGCAAGCGCTGTACCTTAGGCTATTAATTTCTCAAAAGGAGCAATCAACTGTGGAACAAATATACTCCTTTGATGGTTTTTTAATGGCAATGGGTCATACAGTTGAGGATTCAATTTTACATTGTTATTAACAGTTGCAACCATTCCACTTCCAGACAATGCACTTTAATCTGGGATTTGCTACTAGTTTGCATCTCATCTTGACAGAGGCATACCTGGAGCACCAAAAGAATAATATAAAATTTATAATGGCTGAGATAAAAGCTGCTCAGACTTTAAAATATAGTTCTGGTCTTCCAGCTGTAAAATCCACCAAATGAATATGCTTATTACTGAACTTAATTTCACACATATTTCTTCCATGCTTTTTTTATTTCACTCCAGAGCAAGAAAAATAATTATTTTATAATTATTATGTTTATATTTACTTTTGAAAAATTGGGTTATTCAGTTAAGGAGACAATTACAGTATAAACATTTTTCTGAGTCCTTTGATGTTACTTTCTTGGACCATGTCAAGATTCTCATGCTTAAATATTCTTATCTAATTTTCAATTAAAAATGGATTTAGACACTTCTGAATAGCATAATACCATAGAATAATCCTCTACAGAGGATTCTAGGCAAATTGAAATTCCTATTCACTCTCAAATAAAAGACGTTTTAGCAGCTGGACTCAAAATACATAACCTATATTATTATAACAAATATTATTACACTGATATAGAAAGTATATCAAAAGTTCATTTCACAGAAATTCACAACAAATAGAAAATCCCATTAATAGTGATGACTTTAGCCACATAAATTTCTCAATATAGACATAAAAAAGAAATTAAAAATAATCTGCACTTGAACTAAAATTTGTTGTAGACCATCATCAGTCAGATTTTCTTCCCCTCTGTTTGAGACTGAGACATTCAGTGGATTATTAAAGCAGTATTTATTACTGAGATCCTGTAATTGACCTAACAAGCTATATCCATTGCTAACCTGAAGTATCTTTATTGACAATTTTAACCTAGGCTAAATCTGGCAGAAAATGATGTTTAGAAATTAGTTCAAGGGTGCTTTTGAACACAATTGAAAAGAATATTTTTCTTATGTTAAAGAATCCTTGAGTCTTTCTTTCATGAGCAGGAACAAAAATGAGACAATTTTTAAATTCTGGAAAGCCTTTTCTTTCAGATAATGAGCCCCTACTTCTTAAAAACAGAAAAAGATTGGTGTCAAAAAACTTCCACAAACTAAAAGCCTAAAGGACACATAATGCAGACTCTGATTAAATAGTGTGACACTGATTTTTTCTTTGTCGACTCCAGTGAAATTCTTGATTCTCAAAACCCTATATGTAAAAGTTATTAATCCATCACCTTAAATCAAAATTGTTATTTTTGAAATTCATCTGTTGAATTCACAAAGCTTACAGGCATCATATATATTCCACATAAAATGTCTGAGACATTCTTCATTCTGTTTGAAGATTTGGCATCACCACTTTTTAAAAAAGGCTATGGGATGGCCTTTTCTATGTGTCTGCTTGCTTGCACAGCCATGCTCTGCCACACAATCTCAAATCATGCCTTTGTAAAATGTTGCAGCAATCACTGCTTTCTTTTAAAAGAACAACTTTTTGTTTTGTTCATTCACCAGCTCCATTCAGAGCTCTCCTTGATGTTCAGTTCTATTCTCTGCCTTAGAGTGGAACACCTTTCTTCCTTGCTATCTTTCAACTACACCTAGTGTTCTGAGTTTCTGTATGATGGGAGTGCAGAGCACACCACCTTTTTTGCTCCATTTTGTAGTAAAGAATAAAACAATTTTTAGGCTAAGAAAGCCTGTATACAAGACTTTAATGCTGACAGCTCATAGTGGGCAAGAAAATTACAATTTGATTGCTACAGCAGTCACCTGCAGATGTCCAGTATCCAGATCCTGTTGCAGAAGTTGAGTATATGTTTTACTTAGAATGGAAAAAGTTGTTTTGTCCTTAAACTTATATATATATACATATATATATATATATATATGTATATGTATGTAATGTGATCTTTATTTCTTTTTGCTGCAGTTAATTTCCCCCAGTGTCCCTGATGTAGTTTAGCAATTTTTTATTTTTGTTAACTGTGAATGCATGTCTTATTAACAAAAGTGACTGTTAAAGAGACCTGTATGGTACTTTGAGAGCAACTGATGGGTTATGGTACAGACAAGTTGTAGGCTGAATGGATTGTTTTTACTATCTTCACTACAAAGTAGAATTCTTCCCTGATTATAAAAAAAATTTTCCTCTATGCTTTTAAACCCAATTACTTTACTACTGAAGATTGGGCAATGAAAAATACAATTGAAGACTCCTGTTAATAACAACTAATGAACAGCAACAGCATGTGTAAAACAAATTAGTTAAACTTCAATCTTGGACACAACCATCCGATATCAGATATAGGCATACTGCATCTCAAACTATTGTGAGGAACTTTATTCACATTTTCAGTGGTTTGTTTTTTCAAATTTCATCTCAGCTCTAAAACCCTAGTACAGCTTTTTTTGGTTTGGTTTGTGGTTTTTTGGTGGGTTTTTTGTCATTTTCTGCACATTTGATCTCAATGAATTTTAAATATTATTGGTTTGTTTGGTTTTTCTTACTGAAGAAAATAACACAAAGCAGGCATTTTCATATAGCTGCATATTTATATGTTCAGTTTTCTCTCACTAGATTACTACCATTCCAACAAAAAAAAA